>OX246746.1:36257724-36272724 GCA_945910005.1 Isoperla grammatica | reverse complement strand
AAATAATATCATTTATACATAGTAATTGTAGTATGAGTATAGTATGACATAATAGAAATACCACAAATGTGAAATTAATAAAAGTAAATGACTGTCATTGTCTTGTTGTTAATCTTTTTAAGTTTCAATAGTCATATTTTAAGTGAAAGCAGAGACTGTTTACCAACAAATCAATAATCATCGTAACGAAGAGACAAAAACTGCTGCTCGCCAAGATGTGAGAATCAAAGGATTGTTTTTAGAAATCTTATTATCCTAGCTTGCATCTGCAACAGAGTGTGACGAATCAGGAACGCGCACTCAAAATGCAACGACGCACAACAGCCATTGCAAACATAATAGTTGACATGTTATGTCGCGCACATAGGCGTGCGCAGAGGAATCAATGGGGGACACAATAAATTCCCGGCCAAATTAACTTTCCGGCGGCGCCAATGGGGGGTTTTGGGGGGTAGGCCCCCACAAAAAAGCGCCGAGGCGATTTCTTAAAAACATGCTTTTTTTTAGCGTATTAGGGGAAGTATACAGGTTGTCTGTTGAATGGGTTAATTTCACATCATTCTTTATGGATATCAGTGATATCATTGTTACAAAGTGAAAGAAGTGGTCAATCAAAGAGCCACAATCTTGGCGGTAGGACACCAGGTGATGTTGAGGCCGGGCAGCTGATTCCAACGTCAATCCAATCTAGGACTTCAAAGATTTTATAACCATTATGTCATACGTCAGCATTTTTGTCGACGCTTACGATATAAGCTAACTATTCTGGACCTATTCTTTCCCGAGCCAAACGGGCAAGGCAGGTTAGAGAACCAGTGAAAGTTTGAGGAATATATTTAATTTAATGGGAATAGGTCCGCTTCTCTTCTCTAATGCCTCAATCTGCTAAAAAAAAAATCACCGTGGTTCTAAGATTGGAAACGAATCAAAATTACTGCGTCGGACTTCCGGGTTCATGTTGTGACTGACTTTTGATAAGATGAACCCTGTAGGAAAGTGAACATGTAATACTGGGTGTAATATCCACCTGCATAGAAACACTTGCCACCCGCACTCTTCGCAGCTCACACTTTCACGCACTTTAGTACATAACTTTTGCAGCGGGGGAAAAACTTCAGTTTCCTCGTATCTGCGGTCGAGTCAACATGGAGATAGTTCTAAGCAAGACATGGATGGCCTTCGTTGTTCTGGGCATTACAATACTTACGGGTAAGTTATTACTTATTATATAGGATGATTCGTAAAGTAGCAATAGTTTTCATGTTCTTGTTTTGTAATTGTAATTCACCAAAAGTTAGCATATTATAAAATCAAACTGTAAACACTTCCATTAAAAGTTTAAATTCGCAATTTTGTACTGGACATCACTATGTTTAACTTGCATCAAAGTTATGCGAAATTCACTTTAAATCAAATATTTTCTGTACAAAAAACTAAACATGCCGAATGTTATGAATAATTATTAGTAGATGTATCATTATTCACAAAGGGCGATAAACCAAATATGGAACAGTTTAGATTCGAGCATAATTCATTCAATTCTTAACGCTATGGATAATTATGTGATAATAATAATGTCATGGTTTGCAAAGTTGGTATTCATTATAGTTAGCACAATCAATGTAACTGCAGCGTTGTCGAAAACGATCGCGCACGTCTTACGTTTATGTTTAGGTTGTTAATAGATGTTATAAGTCATTAAAACACAAAATATATATAACTCATGACAATTATCGAACTCTTAAATTTAATGTGATTTAGTTTAAATGAACCCTTAAGAATATGTCAACCAGTATATTTTAGACTGTGGTGCTCTGCTATCAGTAGAGACTAACACGGATGTAGTCGTTGCTACTTTCCCACATTTCTCAATGTTGCAATAATAATGTGACATTGTTACATTGTTAACAATTTAGAAATATGAGGGTAGGGTGACTAAAGAGACCATTCTAATGGTCTAGGCTATGATGCAACCTATTGTACCCCCATGTGTGTTAAGTTAATTTCACTTCGAGCCAGTTTAACACTTTTCATTTTTACACACGTGTACTGATTTTAAGATGACATTGAAGTATTGCACAAATAGCTTAAAAATCGGCGAATGACCAGAAAACATTTTAATTTTTGTGTAGGCACCGTCCATGTAATTGAATACATTAGTATGCCTCGGCATTGCAAAGCAATTATTAATATTTTATATTTTAATTGCAAACTTTTAAATTAAGGAATATTATTATATATATATAAAGTGAGAAAATATTTTTCGGTAAAACCAATCCAAAGTTTATTTAAAATAATAAGTCAACGTTTCAACGACTTTAGACTTTAAATATATATATATATATATATATATATATATATATATATATATATATTTATTATATCTCAATTACAAAAAAATATACGTTGTTAAAATTAAACAAATTGTGGTTATTCCGCCACGTCGGTCACATTCATCCAAAACCACGTTGCCACCTTTCAAGACCGCTGTGGGTCCTCTCGTCAGAACGACTGGGACGAGTTCTGTTCTGACGAGGGGACCCAGAGCGGTCTTGAAACGCCTCAACATGGTTTTGGGCGAGTGTGACCAATGTGGCGGACTTGTGTTTAATTTGACTAACATTAATCCAGGCCACGAAAGCCTACGTATTTTTATATACATTAATTTATTCAATTTTCATCGGTAAAAAACTCGAATTGTGATTGTATTCTCTGCACTGTATTGACGAATATAAGATTCTTATAATTCTTTGATGTGGATAACTCAACAATAGCACTATTGGGTTGTAATTGGGTGGTTTTGATGCATATTTCAAATAGAAATAATAAATAAGTTATAATATATATTTTACTGTGACATCTATTTTGCCTCTACATATTTTTTCGTCTGAATTTGTATGTACGAAAATACGGTGTTACAGTTTTGCAACTCAATTTAAAAAATGTCTCAATTCGATATTATTGCGTGTGAGTGCGGCCTCCCTTAATATTTTGTGAGATGCATGGGATGTTAATATTTTTACTTCAGCTCCCAAAATCAACTTTATAAAAGATATCATTTATTTATTAATTACTTTTGGTTTCATACATTTCTCCATAGCCAACATAATAATTTTCTATAAATTATAACAAATAATTAAAATATAGATGAATGTGTTATGAAGTAAAATTGTAAAATACCAAAAATTCAAAATTTCAAAGAGTTGACCTGAAATGACATGTTTGAGCCAGGTTCACAACTCTGAGACACAGTCTCGTTTAGTTTTCGTACACAACGCTTTTCATAATAACCTCAGTTTAAGTGATTAACTGTCTCTACCATAATCTGATAGCGCATCTTACGGGTAGGCCAACACATGATGATGAAAATAGTTAGAGATTTTTCTTAAACTTTAACTGTAAATAAACTCAAAACGTGTTTGAATTTTTTAATTCCTAAGTTAAGCGCCCTAATTATACTTTCTTATTGATAAGTATAGCAATTTAACAATTAGCAATAGTTATGCTAACAGGTTATGTTTACTTCGTGTATGTCTTCAATTGCAAACATACCCTTCAGTGGGTTGTAATCTTTCTTCATCGGTGTTTTAAATCAATAAGTGAATGAATGAATGCATTTATTATTTCCAAAAGTGTCCGTGGCCAATAGTGACTATGTGCTGTCACGTCTGCAGTAGACCTAACCAACCCAGTATTCTTGTTTCTCCTTTTACTTCTTTCTTCAAAAGTTGTATAAAGAAAGACTCCGTGTTGCATCTAAATCCATCAGTGTATTGCACTGGTTGATGCACTTTATCACGCAACGCAATACATGCCAGGTGCACTCTAGTCAATTAACATGATTGTATGTTTTTACCTTGAAGACTATATAGAAGCAGCTTCAAACGTTCAATTTGGCCACCTAAAAAACCCCTTTGTACTTCCACTTGTACCCCCTCCCCCCCCCCCCCCCCCTCACAAACCGACACTGAAAAATACCCTGGCGGCGCCCATGTACTGGTATAGTTGTCCCAAGACTACCTTACACATGCTTTCGTCCAATGATTTTCAACATAAAATCATTGCTTTCGTCACAGGCGACTGGTTCGTAGCCAATCAGCGATCGGTATTGGCGCTGGTGTGTCTCGGGCGGTTCGCCGGTTGGCTACGACTGCCCCGGATGTGACGAAAGCAGGTGTAAAGTCATGTTGGGTCCACTAGCGATTCGACGCTGGTAGGATACCGTACGAACTTATCATCAATGCCGTTCACAGAACAAATATCAGGATAGTAGAAAATACAATATTTTCAAATTCTTTTTACACACGCAAAATTTACAATCTTGTTTCTTGAACATGACCGACTTGAGACGATCTGCACCGGCAATTATTAATTTCATAATTTTTCGTGGGAATTTCGTATGAGTTTACTAAAGCTTAAAAACAATGATAGGTTTCCAACTAAGGCCAGTGTAGAAACCGGGCCCCTCTAGACCACGGCTACGTGAATAGCACGGGGCCCGTGCTATTCCTACGCCACTGTTATATGAGTCTATCACTGAAGTTTGGCCCGGCGGTGTTATCGTTAGAATGTCTGAGAGGTGTACAAGAGGTTGTATTTACTATTCTTGATTTCCCATCCTACATAACCCAATATTCGTCTCGAACTGAAGCTCATTGGTAAAGATATTACCTTCATAATCTTAGAGGTGTTTGACATTACTCTCCAAACCACGTCCTTTCGACCAATCACAGATCCTGGCTACCCCAGACAATCGCTGCTAGTTTGACCTTGAACGGGAACCCAACCAATTAGATGTTGGACTGCGATCCAGGCAACAGACGATATATTTTACTAGATAGTGTTCAACACTAACGTAAGAAAGCGCTGCGGATGCATTCTTTGGCGGTTAATTCAAATAGAACTCGGTCTTCGTTTTACGTCTCTATCTTTGAGTGTGTATCCGCAGTGTGTACTCAATATCTCTGTCTTTGAGGGTGTCTTTGTCTCAGCTTTGATCGTCGGCAGATACAAAGGGGGGCAGATGCGAGGGGGGGGGGGGGTAAGGGGGGCATTCCCCCCTGTATTTTTGAACTGGCTCTACGACACGATTTTAATACAAAGTATCTACATACAAAATAAATAAAAATAACTAATGAGCTAAATTTTAGTCAATCCGTTCTTTCGTATACGTTCGTTTTTATTACCATTTCCATTACCTATACAATTAAATAGGAATGTTCTATTAACTTTTGTGACTTACTGAATCATGGCCATTTACCATTTGCATTTCACAAGATATTGTTCCTGCGTTTCGATGATTTCTTTGTCATTAAGTATGTTTTTAATTTGATTTATACGAGCATATTTGATATCTATCGATGGAATCCTGTTTTGACACGTATAAGTGGTTCAATGCATTACATTCAGAATTAACCTACTTTAATTATCATCCCAAAATAAAATCGGTTAAAATTCAAAAAATGCCTTGTCCGGAAAATATGGAGGCTTTCGCCACCAGACTCTCCCCCCAGTCTCCCTTCACTTCAGATGGAATGTGTTACTTCACTTTGTCCCCCTTAGAAAAATACCCTAGCGGTGGCCATGGGGATTCGTACCCTGACGTTGTGTCTGTGGTTGGGTGTTCCAGCCAATGATATGTAACACCTATAGTAGGCTACTATAGGTGTTACATAATTGGTTCCAGCTTATTCCCCACTTACTTTTACAGAATAATCGAATCGAATGGCTGGACTTTCCCATGGTCACTAAATTATTTGTAAATAATACAATTCCAATGCATGAATCCTTCTGTTACAGAATCGACAGCAACTCCAATGAAACGGATTGAGCTCTTTCGCGACCCATCGGGATTCCCCTCATCCGGCTTTCCCCCTCCCCCTACCACTACCACCGCCCCTCCCACTGCCTCCCTTTCAACTCGTTCCCCTTCCAACCACCCATCGAAAATCGAAAGACTCCAATTAAAAAATACAACTGAACAACCCCCCTCCGATGTCATATATTTAATTGAGAACGCTGATCCGAAAGCAATAAACAATATTAGCGACATCTTAGCCAAGTTTAAACATGCTTACAACGTTAGTGTTAACCCAGCTGAAGGTTTTGCCGCTGACAGTAAAAACATAACTTTTGCAATAATAAAACAAGATTTGTTGAACACTAACACCAGTTCAGGAAGTGTTATCATTCCAATCAGGTTAGACAACTCGACTATCTCTGGCGGTGTCTATCGGAAGAATCAGCGTGGATCTCGAAATCTTTTGAAGGCGGTGAAAGGGTTGATTGAAAACGGTGAAGGTGAAATGCAATATGCCGGTAGTCTAACGGCAAGACAATCACTGAACCTCTTCGGCAAAGTTTTCCACGCCGTTGTCCACATAACCTACGGCAAACCTAATGCAGAATCAGGAAGCGTTGAGGACACATCCACGTCAGGGAGTTCAGAGAACTCATTGAACAACATCGTATACAAACCTACAACGGAGAAAGAGCTGTTCGAACTAGTTGCTGGGTGAGTACAGCTGCCCCTGCCCCATGGTGAAGCTGTGTCGGGTATATATTATGCATTTTGCTTTTTAGCGTTTTACGCTCAGTCACAGTTCCGACGTGAATGAGGTTCCAACAACAATTGTCGGCATCGTGATCGTAATCGAGATCGCAATTGTACAGTTTCCCATTACGACATTACGATTTAGTTGTGATCAGCTCCATAAGCACCATACTATGTAAGCTAACTCTTTCACGATTTCTGGATTGCGATTGCGATCCCTATAGCGATAATTTTGGGTAACGCTTTAGCCCACCCTCGAACCAAAAGACATTTTGCAAAATTTGAAAAATTTCAGGACAAAATCACAAATTCTCTTTTGTTTAGTTTTGTTTAGATATGCCATCCAATTTTGACAATTTAGCTGGGAAGTGGTAAGCAGTGTACCCCTATATTAAACTCATTCTGTATACTGGCAGAGTAAGTAAGTTTCTGAAAGAATAATTATGTCAACGGAAATCTTGATATCCGGTTTCTTATGCTACATATGCTCAAATTAATTATTTTAATACTAGTATTGAGTGGGACCACGCCACGTGAATAAGATTTGGAGGATCTATGAGATTGCTAACTTCCTTGTCTTGTGTTCATAGATATCTTCAATACTTCCTTTGCTCAAATTAAATTCACCATCCTCACTTGTATTATTTATGTCATCTGCTAACGTTTGCTGATAATTAAGCCATATCTTAATTTAAAATGCAAATATTGATAACTGCTATTATTGCAGGGTTGTAGTATATGACAGTTTTGCTTTATCTATGTCTAAACTAACCAAACGCATGTGAGGTAGCTGTAGTAGAATTACAAAAAATGCACTTATTTTGCAATAACTAATTCGAATTCATTAATGTTATGTATGAAATGTTTTGTGTAATTTCCGTGGATTAACTAGTTTCAACTGTGAAATTATATGTTACATACTATACACAACACATATAACATTATGTCTACAACTGGTTGACTTCTTTTCATCATTTCAATATTTTACTTAAAAAATGCAGAATATAAATAAAATGCATACTCTTAACATCAGTGTAAGCCTTCCACATGATTTGATAAACTTAAAAACATGCAATGATGACCTGAACTGGATGGCATATGGGTACACGTTATATTATATTCGTACATCTTCCTTCAAATGATATGCACTTTATTTCTGCGCCCAAATTGAATTTCAATGAATTTTAACAGAATGAGTAAATAATTATCAAGAAACTGAATGACAACTGCAAATTCTCTCATCTTTTAATTGGTTCTCAGGTTAATTGTATCCATGCAAAAGGTATTGTTTCTTACTCGCATATTTTTCTTTTAGTGTGCGTGGCGTTGCAGATATCAGCCAAGATCACTTAGAGGCTCAGGAGACAAACGAGGACGCCAGCATTCTTTACAATGACAACCAAGGCAGAAGAATTACTTATGAATGTGATGATAGTGACAGTCAAGATTGTGGAACTAGTGATAGTGATGATAGTGAAAATCATAGCAGTGCAGATAACAGTGTCAGTCATGGGAGTGATAGACATCATAGTAGCAGCCATCACAGTGAACATTATGACTGTAGTGATAGTGAGGGCAATGATAGCAATGGTAGTCCTTGTGAGTATAGTGAGAGTGAAGGTCCCACTAGCTCCCATGAAAGTGGTCATCACAGTGACAGTGAGAGTGATGACAAGAGTGTAAGTGAAAACCCGAACAGCTACTCAGACAGCGGCAGTGCTTACAGTAGTGGAAGTCAGTCCGACAGCGGCTACGAGTCGAGCAGTGACGAAGGAAGCCGAAGGAATGTTATGTTCAGGAGTACTGATGAGTTAGATGTCAACAAGAAAAATATCACCGCAGTCAACAATAAAACTAAAGTTGGTAATAGAAATGGCGTCAAAAATAACGCGTTGAGTGCAAATAAGGATACGTTAGTCGATGATAAAGGAAATAAAAAGATTATTCCAAATAAAATCAGTGTTGATAAAAATAGAGATGGGAATGATGACAAATACAGTGATGGTATCCGAACCCCAATCTACCCCATCCCCTTTATAAATGGCAGCTACATTGATGATACACATCCCAATGTCGGCTTTATTAACATATACAACGAGCCAAACCTTTTATTCAAACGTCCCGATAACTTTAGAGTAACCAACATTAATTACCCCAGCTGGAAGCTTAAGCATGGAAATGATAATCAAGAAAATAAAACTAATGTGAATGGTAATAATAAATTTGATCTAAGAATAAACCTTAATGCTACTGCCAATAAAACCATCAGTAGGACAAACAATAAGCACATCGAACACTTTGAAGATAACCAAGAACACACGGAACTAAATAGTGGTGATCAAAGTAGAGTTGGTGATGATAATGATGTAAGCGACCATAAAGGATCTGGAAATCAAAGCGGAGGATTAAAGTATCATAATCGTCACATCGACACCGACACTACCGACACTGTTGAGATGAAGAACACAAACATTGACACCACTGACAACAGCAATAATGAAGACTCGACGAATAGAAGTGGTGATGGTGACGCTAATATCAGTAAACCTAATGCAGGATTGTCATTAGAGATAAGGAACACAAATGATGACCACACTGGACGTAATAGCGAAGAAAAAAATGAAAGTGATAATGGTGATAGTAATGACCTAGACTCTGTGAATAGAAGTAGTATTACTAAAATCAGGAAACCCAACAGTGGTTTGGTCAAGTTAAAGAATAAAAAAGGCGGTGACTCAATTCAACATAGCGAAGAAAGCACTGAAAATGATGGCGGTAGCAATGATGATGATTCTGAGAGTAAAAGTACTAACTTTAGTAAACCCAACAGTGGCTCGAATGGTGATACAGTTGAACATAACAGCGCAGATAAGACTGAAACTGGTGATGATGACAACCATGATGATGATTCTGAGAATAGAAGTAGTAATACTAACATCAGGAAACCCAACAGTGGTTTGGTCAAGTCAAAGAATAAAAAGGGCGGTGACTCAATTGAACATAGCGAAGGAAAAACTGAAAATGATGGCGGTAGCAATGATGATGATTCTGGGAATAGAAGTACTAACATTAGTAAACCCAACAGTGGCTCGAATGGTGATACAACTGAACGTAAAAGCGCAGAAGAGCCTGGGAGTGGTAATGATGACAGCAATGCTGTTGAAGACTCTCGTAAAACAAAACAAAATAATAACACCGAAAAGAAACAGAACAAGATAACAGTCCACCATAGCCCGAAGCTCAGATTACCAGAGATTGCGATACACAAGAAGAAAAAGGTTACTGGATTGAAGGGAGGAACGGAACATAAGAACTACATTCAAAAGCAAGGGCAAATAAGCGATAGGTCCGATATTCGTGCCACAGAAGGGGAAGAAGAGAATATTTTCAACAACAAGAACGGTGTGCTAAACACTCAACCTCAATTCTCAGAAGTGAATACATATTATCCTTTCCAGCGCCAACATAAAGAATCGATTCCTGTCAACTCCAAGCACTGGTTTTATGGTACTGGAAAACCTTACAAGTATATTTCGTGGAACGACCGACTTAAGGAGTTAGCGAAGATCAGCAATATATATGTATAAAATCTTGTATTTCATACTGAAAAAAAGCCACAAAGGTGGACAAAACCTAACTAACTATAGAGAATATTAGTCATTATGGATTAATCTGTTGTTATATTGCCGATCCTGTATACCACGTTTGTTATTTTTTGTACATAAATACTTTACTCGTACATTCATGTTATGATTTTATATTACTTTCACTTGATGGTTTAATTATTCTTTGGATCACTGACAACAATGTTTCCGTCTAACAAACTCCTAAATAACTCCATAAACATCTGACATAAAGACATTATACATACCTTCATTGACGTTCTCCGGTTTGTATACCCACCGACAAGCACGAAATCGCCAAGTTCTTGGTTATTTCTACCACCACTCTCAATGATTATACTTGTCTCAGAACAACCTTACCGATGCGTCCGTCGTAGATGAGGAACTCGTGACCAATCAGCAATCGGTATTGGAAATTGGGGCTCGCTGATTGGCTACGAATCTCTGGTCAATGACGAAAACATCTGTAGTGTTGTTTCAAAGCAAGTAATAAGCAGTCACCACAGATCTCTTCGAAAAAATAAAAAAGACCTTTTGAATGGCCATTAACCCAATATTATTCAGATACCTTTTGTCGTAAAAGTGACAAAATATATAGGATACAAATATTTTATTCACCCAATTGGCAATATTGAGAAGGGATAAATAAGAGATGATGTGATTTAAATTTGTGTATCTATCCGTTACCAGTCAACAATAGATATAATAAAAATAAAATATACATCATACCTCGCAACTAGACACGAAAACATAAAAATAACTACATTACATAATAGTCAGTGAGGTGCTTATATTTAAAACACCAAATTCGAAACACTTCCCACCCTTTCAACAGCTCCCAATTTTTCAATATAAATTGTGTCCCCGGTATTGTAGTCAAGTGTAGTTCTAAAATATGCAACAAAGAAACCTTTGAAATTACACTTAACACATTTTCCGGGCATTTGTTAAAACAATTTTGTCAAATCTGGGGTTTTACTCCAGAAACCTCTTTATAAAAATTAAAAAATAAAGGTTCTCTGGGTAAAGACACTTCCAGGAGTTAATCCTGGGTGCGTTACTGACATGTGGACGGACGTTCTACTCCTCCTCTCTCTAAACGTAAGATACGAACATTAATTACATTAGAAATGCAACTTTGAATGCTATCAATTGAAGTAAAATACAAATTGTTCCAACAATAGAAAATGTTGAAACGTTTTCTCCTGTTTAATATATAAGGTACCATGCTCTTGGCATTCTGTCAGCATATTTTGTTGCCTCACTCACTTGGTTTGTTGTTGATAGACAGATACTACACGTCAAGTCAAGCCCCTCTCCCCCTCCCCCTCCCTCTCCCCACCATCACATCGCTCATTCTGTCAGTGCAGCTACGGCCCTTTCATCAGGTTTGTGCCCATATTCTGTTCATCTCATCCACTGAGTGAATTTTAGCCCTTTCTACAAGTATAGACTGTATTGCATTACTCGTCTAATTTTCGCAGCTTCACTTCTCTGGGTTGGGGGGGGGGGGGGGGGGAGCTTTTGCTACAACGCAATAATAATGGGAAAAACTTGACACGTTCATGGATAAGTCGCATATAATTCAAGTTAAGTTATTTAACACGTTCAGCCTTTCTCAAAGTGGAAATGCTGAGTTTGTGAAAAAATATGGATTTTAAATGTGAAACACAGCTGTAATTAAAATATGTTATATTGAAATTGTGTAATCATTAAAACAAATTGTTATTAGGTGTCATCCTGTTATTAGGACTCAACTCCAGCATTCGCCTTCAAGACTGAGGCAAACCTCGGAATAAACCTTCAGTCAGAACTGCCGGTGGCCGGCGACCTCCCGAATGAGAGCCTCGCGTCTCACCGCTGAGCCACCTCACGCTCGAATACAAGCGTACCCCATTTCCCGAAATTGTATAATAATTAACTCTCGATATTTTGTTTCGCCTCTAGGTTTGGATCGCTTGGTAGAGCAGTGTGTTATTATGTATGTACACCTCTCCGCAGATGTTAGTTGTTTGCACGTGTCCAGTGTACACAGATGGTGTCACAGCCAGTCTAGCTTGCGTCGGGTTCGATCTACATATAGCCTCACTCGACCAGGGCCTTGATTCTCTATGGTCAACGATAAGGTGATCATTGGTTTTGGTCGTTATGAGAAGGCTGTGACCCAATCACAGCCATCCATTCGCCTTCTGTAACAACAGAAACCGGTGGGAAATTTACCACAGATTTAGAGAATCGGGCTCCTGTTTAACACACAGTAACGTCTCATTATTTGCAAGCAATGCTAATCGACATGATTTACAACAATACTAACTAATAATAATACTACTACTACTACTACTTATAATAATAATAATAATAATAATAATAATAATAATAATAATAATAATAATAAATAAATAATAATAATAATAATAATAATAATAATAATAATAATAATAATAATAATAATAATAATAATGATAATAATTATGATAATAATGATAATAATAATAATAAAAATAATAATAATAATAATAATAATAATAATAATAATAATAATAATAATAATAATAATAATAATAATAATAATAATAATAATAATAATATGCGTACACATACTAAACATATACAGTTTTTCAGGAGAAATAATATGAACAATGATATATATTTAATTAATTTTAAGTAGAGTTTAGTAAGGTTAGCATACAACAATAAACAGAGATTAATAACACAAATAAAATTAATAATATGAAGGAATCATACATTGTATGCTTTATTAACAAAAACTGACTCGGGTATGCCTAAGCAGGCGTAACTGTAGGCATGCAACCAAAAATAAGCAATATAGTCTCTGAGCAAATAATTGTAGAAGTTAGATACTGATATATATTTGTAAACCATCCTAATAATAACGGAACGAGTAACAATATGAATCAAATAGTAACAAATTAAGGGTACCATGTACAATAAAATTTCAAAACCATAAGTCTTTCAATTTAACGATTAATATTAATATCTAAACATTAAACGAGACTAAAAATTAGGTTATTTATAAATTGTCTGGCACAGGACAGGAGTTGAAAGTGTGTTGCGTGAATCTGCATGCGGAGTACGTGGGGCTGTAGCTGTGTGCGGACAGCTGCGCGCTGCGAGGGGCGAGAATGCCCGGGGGGGGGGGGGGGGGGAGAGGGGGGGACGCGTGCCCATTGTGCGTAACAATACCGCACATAGATAGGGGATTATGTTCTCGTCACAGAAGAGAGAGAGGGAGACAGTCTGATAGCTCACAAACTTGCGGAGGGGAGATGGAATCACATGCAATTTTTTAATACAGGATCACGTCATCCCATGCGTAGACTAATTTTAAATTTACCCGTTTCTATGTTTAGAGATTGTAGTGAACTAAAGGTTGGCTAGTTTTTATCGAAACTAATGTAACGAGGGTAGTGTCACGTTGAGTAGATGCTGTCAAGTGCAGTTTGCAAAACTATGATGTTTCAGTGCAATGCAGTGGAATCATGGATTTTGTACAGCTAATAAAACAATACATGGAGGGTTCAAACCGGATTGAGTTGAATTTTGAATTCGATCCCAGTTCGCTACAAACATAAACGCTTCCCGAAGAGGATCGGATTACAAAATGCGAGCCAGAGTCGAAAGTAGGATTCAATCCCAGACGAATCTAGTCATGTAAACAAAATCGAACATGGCCGAGATTGGAATATCAAATTCTGGGTCCTGTAACGAGTAAGTTCCCGAAATCAACCACAGAGGGCTCTGGTATAGGAGCGAGCAAGGATTGAATCCTATGTGTATGAGTGACATGTAAATGTCGGGGCTGATATGGCGTTTTGAAGAACATTCATTTTCTCGTACCCAAAACAGTAATGCATACTTATTTCCGCTTGATTGAAATACTATGTTTGTTAAATAGTAACAGAGCTATATAATCGCAAGCAAAAATGCACCAAGCGCAACCGAGTCAGTAGCCACTGCCTCACTGTTGCACCTGGCCTGCTCTTATCTATGGTAGCTGATAGTGATAAGCTTCTATAATGCTGGTGAATATCATCACACTGAAACCAATGATGGTTTACGTTTCACATATTGTGGAGTTATTCCGACACAAATGTAGTTATTAGGAACCGGTCAAGCCCCACATGCGATGCAATGCGGCGGGGGGGGGGGGGGGGGGGGCATAACAGCGCCGCAGACAAACAACAATCTTTGTAGTGGGGTTTATCTGGTTTCAGACTCCTGAACGAATTGGGTAACTTCACCAGATCCTTATAGGATATTATTGCACTATCGACGAATCAAGCGCAAAACACTATTACTGACCACCAAAATTGTATCTATCTAAATAATGAGTTATGAATGCTAACTTTATCTTTAATATTTAAAGCTGGGATTTAGAGGGGGGGGGGGGGGGGACTACAGCCTTCCCAAGCCACGTCCCTCCCTGTGTACGCCACTGGTTACTGGAATAGTTGGGGAAGACATGTAAGGATTGCCAGTGGTGGGAGAAGCACTATAGTACCTTCCTAGTTCGTCTCTGGACCGATGGATCCTGGCCCGGCCTGAACATAGGAGGGGGGGAGGGGGTCACATCATGCACAAATACAAATACTTTTTATTCGAAAACCACCAGTTCCACTATGTTCCCCTCTCTCTCTTCCCCCAACCCCAGGCCCACTATGCCATTATACACGTATAAGCCTAGGTGCAAACGTTCTGTTCCCCTCTCTCTCTTCCCCCAACCCCAGGCCCACTATGCCATTATACACGTATAAGCCTAGGTGCAAACGTTCTGTTCCCCTCTCTCTCTTCCCTTAACCCCAG
>OX246746.1:36075014-36255014 GCA_945910005.1 Isoperla grammatica | reverse complement strand
TTTACTTTATAAAAATGTTGTATGAGCAAATATACATACAAAAGTAAAACAAAACGCTCAACAAAATTAGTCAATATGCATAAAATCCATAACAATTAGTGCCGGTATGGCATAAAGTCGGTATGTTTGGTAACGGTATGCATACCGGCTCATACACCGCCCCACTTTAACCACTGCTGTTAGTAGGACTCTCCCTCTCCCAGCATGCGCCATTACGACTGAGGAAAATCTCGGAAAATACCTTCATTCAGGACTGCCGATGGCCGGGATCTAACCGGCGACCTCCCGAGTTAGAGTCATGCGTCTTACCGCTGAGCCACCTCTATCGGTTCCTAATTAGTCAATGAAGATGATGAATAGTTGTCCATGCAGGTTTCCTACGAAACATGATCGCTATAAATCGTCAATAAAATGGTTCATGTTATAATTCGCGAGAAGAGCAGTTCGGGGGGGGGGGGGGGCTGATGGATAGGAAGATACATTCACAAACGAAGTGGGTGTGGGGGGGGGATGCCCTCCACTACTGCACCGCAAATGATTTTTTTTGTAAATACATATTTTTCGCATGGTTTTAAGTATTTTAGAAGGAATTTAGGTGGTTTGGTAAACGGGCTGATTTAACCAGATTTTTAAGAAAATCATTGTATTTTTTGCACTGATAATATAAATTTCGACTTTATTAGCAACGTAAGTTGGCATTGTAGTATAATTATTTCCTTCTATAAGTTACATTGACAAATTTGATGCACCAAATGTTGTCATGTTTGCTTAAACCTACATATTTTGCAGAACATAATTAAAGCTGGGCAGGCACCACCCCCCCTCCCCCGGGTACTCACTGCGTACGGAGATTCTCTCAAACTCTGGTCACGTAAAGCAGGATAAAGGTAAAAATACCTCCTCTTCTGACCCAGACTCCCCCAACCCTCTCTTATTGATTGTGGTTGCAATACTGTTCACGATACAAGTACACAAGTGACGTTGATTGATGCTATCTCTGTATTGGCTGGCGCGCGTCTGTCGTGCGTGGCTTGACCAATCAGGAGCCTCTCAAGGTCCGTCAATCCCCTGCCTGGCGGAGGTTCGGCAAACCACAACACCACGTCGTCAACTGGCGCACTCGGGGGGCTGACACGTATATATATGTATTCATTATTTTGTAGTGAGGTAACAGCGATCGTCCCGTAGAAACGAAACGAAAAGTGAAATGTGTTTTTACCTGCTGATGATAGCCCGCCCTTTTTAAATATGTTTTAACAATTTGAACACTTGTTGCAACTTCTTCAGTTGGAGACGGCGTGCAGTTTGTTTCATCACTAGTTGAATATTCATGAAAGTTCATTTGCTATCGCCGTTGAAACCGCGGTTTTCTCTTTCATAGTAAAACACGAAAGTAATGTACTATACCAGGTGTTTTGTTTTTATTACCATTCATTTTGATCCGTGGTTAAATTTCAACTTTGAATACAAGAACCATGCAACTTTTTCACGTTTAATACGGTCACATTATAAATGTACTTCAAACAATTCCGAGCACACTATTATTTTCTCCACTAGGTACTCAAAAAGCGCTTTTAATCAAAAAATTCTTGCAATAGCATATTCGCTCACTATCTATCACCTTCACCTTCACATCCCACACAAGGTCCGTACGCTCTGACCATCTACTCAACACTGAGATTATGGAAACTGACGGGAATGGGTATTGGGTAGCCCACATATTTGTAGGGACTGGCCAGTTAATCATACAAACATTGAATTCTTATTGGCATTATGAAGCCCTCCTCATATTACGATATTTCAAAAAAGCTCTGCTTTTCGTTGTAACGATGGGTCCTGAATAAGCAACGAAACTCTTTATTTTACCAAAAAAACGATATTATGGAAATTATTACATTTAACAACACTATATTTAACGACATGTTGCTGAAGGTTTAAGGGGGACTGCAGCCCAAAAGCCCCCCCCCCTTGCGTGCGCCACTGCATCAGTACGGTATCACCATTTTCGTGCCCACTAAAAAACGAGTATATTAATAAAATGTACTTATACTTATAAAGTAATATTTTGTTCTAAAACATTGATATTACAAATTTAGATTGCATGCAAAAATATTTTCAGTTTGTTATATTTCCGTTTTGGCCAAGCGATGATTTGTTTTGACAGATCAATCTATGACTTGGTTTTCGTTGTGGATTTGTGGTTACTTTATTTTGTTGTAATTAAGGCCAGAGTAGGGCGCAATGCCCTCTTTAGCCTGATGAGTGATGGTTGATGAATGATAATGAGGAAGGGAGGAGGGGAAGCCTAGTACCGGCACGTAGCCTACTCCTGTCGAAAAGTACCAAGCGGACCATCGGCTTTGCGTCCCATCCGAAAGGACGGTGTAACTTTGACCAGTCATATAGGTTCCTCCACTGACCTGGACTGCCGAGCAGTTGACGAGAAGAACGAAGCTGTTACACAAGCTTTCGAACCCTGCAATCTGCTCTAACCAACAGTAACTAGTGTTTCAGAGGAGAGTGGTCACCCATCCACCTCCTGACCTAGCCCGAGGTTGCTTAACTTCGGTGAACCGGCTAAGCGACCCTGGCTAAACGGGTGCAGAGAGATCGACGAGCCAGGGTATTGGCAACAACCGGCGTACATTGTGTAGGCCCGATGATGACAGTTGTTGATTGGCTTTACGTCTCTATTATTGCAAACCGATAGAGATGGCTCAGCGGTAACGTGAGAGCGGGAGGTCTACATGTGGGTCGATTCTGGCCATGCACTGGCGCACCGGCAGTCCTGACTGAAGGTTTTTTCCGAGATTTTCCTCAGTCGTAAAGGCGAATGCTGGGATTGAGTCCTACTAACAGCCCTCGGACATTCCTTACCAACTATCCAAACACCCTAACAAACTAGTAAGTCACCTGTAGAGGGGCACATCAGGTAAAGCTGGTGTGCACCCTATAACGGGTATTCTTATGAAAAATTAATTAATTAATTATAACTGCAATCGTGCTATTCCAGGCAATCAGAAGAGATAGATAAAGACAAATGGAATTACAAATCCCATGCCTTATACGGGGCTCGAACCCGCGTCCATGGGCGCCAGTATTGTATGAGCCACCGCGCAATATACGTTATCAATTATCATGGATAGAGAAAGAAAGAACGGATAAGATTGAGAAAAGCAATATAACAACTTTTTGCTGGGCTTGTAAGACTATTTGCTACGAGTGTGTCATAATTATTGATAACAGTGAAGAAGAAACCTAATGAATTTATGTGGTTTCCGAATTTATTTTGAAGGGTCAAGATTTGACAAAGATTTTACAAAATAAATATGACACTTTTTATAGTTTGTGTTGACCAACAGTGGAAAACTGCAAAACTAAGGAAAGAAATACAATTTGTAGTAAATATTTCTAGCATGTCTATAGATTACTTTTTTTAGACATCGTGACGTAGAAACGTCCCCCAAACTTTGATGCTTCTCCTGGAGCCGAATGGAAGGGGAGCTGCCAATGCCCAGATAGGGGTTGTAATAAAGTGTGCCAGATCTTAGGTGCGGGAGGGGAGACTTTCACGATGTCTTGATTTTATCTATGTATTATTCTATTAACATTATACGTGGAAATCGATCCCACCTAACGTATAATTAATTTGGTTTGGTAGAAATTTTTATGAATATTACCTGTTTTTTAGATTGTAGTGAGGAGGATTATATTTTTATTTTGAAGGGAAGTATTTTGAGTTTACATAGACTTTTTGGGGGAGGAGGGCCCACTTTAACTGCAACAAAATGGAACGAGGGGACGGGTCTCCCCTTTAAAGAAGGCCGCTACGCGAACCTACAATACGTCTGTAATATATTGGTCTGTTTGTTAGTTAAAAAAAATATAAAAAATAATCAAGGGTTACTTTAAAGCATAGCCAAATACACATTACATTCAAAAGAACAAAGTATCAGTCTTGCTGGCTACGCTACGCGAACTACGCGAATCTGTCTATACTATGTTGGCCTGTTCATTTTTCACCCTCGAAAATGAGAACTGTAATGTACCTGAAACTGGTTCATTTTATTTTAGTAAAATACTACGGGCTATACTATAAAAATAGTAAATGTGTGTGTATTTGTGTTTTAATTTTTCTACAGAGGATATTTTGTTGTTTCAGAATGCTTAGTAGGTAGATAGAAGGAAGGCAGTGGCGGCAGTGGCGTCAAGCTGTATAGGTAGATAGAAGGAAGGCAGTGGCGGCAGTGGCGTCAAGCTGTATAGGTAGGTAGATAGAAGGAAGGCAGTGGCGGCAGTGGCGTCAAGCTGTATAGGTAGGTAGATAGAAGGAAGGCAGTGGCGGCAGTGGCGTCAAGCTGTATAGGTAGGTAGATAGAAGGAAGGCAGTGGTGGCAGTGGCGTCAAGCTGTATAGGTAGGTAGATAGAAGGAAGGCAGTGGCGGCAGTGGCGTCAAGCTGTATAGGTAGGTAGATAGAAGGAAGGCAGTGGCGGCAGTGGCGTCAAGCTGTATAGGTAGGTAGATAGAAGGAAGGCAGTGGCGGCAGTGGCGTCAAGCTGTATAGGTAGGTAGATAGAAGGAAGGCAGTGGCGGCAGTGGCGTCAAGCTGTATAGGTAGGTTGATAGAAGGAAGGCAGTGGCGGCAGTGGCGTCAAGCTGTATAGGTAGGTAGATAGAAGGAAGGCAGTGGCGGCAGTGGCGTCAAGCTGTATAGGTAGGTAGATAGAAGGAAGGCAGTGGCGGCAGTGGCGTCAAGCTGTATAGGTAGGTAGATAGAAGGAAGGCAGTGGCGGCAGTGGCGTCAAGCTGTATAGGTAGGTAGATAGAAGGAAGGCAGTGGCGGCAGTGGCGTCAAGCTGTATAGGTAGGTAGATAGAAGGAAGGCAGTGGCGGCAGTGGCGTCAAGCTGTATAGGTAGGTAGATAGAAGGAAGGCAGTGGCGGCAGTGGCGTCAAGCTGTATAGGTAGGTAGATAGAAGGAAGGCAGTGGCGGCAGTGGCGTCAAGCTGTATAGGTAGGTAGATAGAAGGAAGGCAGTGGCGGCAGTGGCGTCAAGCTGTATAGGTAGGTAGATAGAAGGAAGGCAGTGGCGGCAGTGGCGTCAAGCTGTATAGGTAGGTAGATAGAAGGAAGGCAGTGGCGGCAGTGGCGTCATGCTGTATAGGTAGGTAGATAGAAGGAAGGCAGTGGTGGCAGTGGCGTCAAGCTGTATAGGTAGGTAGATAGAAGGAAGGCAGTGGCGGCAGTGGCGGCAGTGGCGTCAAGCTGTATAGGTAGGTAGATAGAAGGAAGGCAGTGGCGGCAGTGGCGTCAAGCTGTATAGGTAGGTAGATAGAAGGAAGGCAGTGGCGGCAGTGGCGGCAGTGGCGTCAAGCTGTATAGGTAGGTAGATAGAAGGAAGGCAGTGGCGGCAGTGGCGTCATGCTGTATAGGTAGGTAGATAGAAGGAAGGCAGTGGTGGCAGTGGCGTCAAGCTGTATAGGTAGGTAGATAGAAGGAAGGCAGTGGCGGCAGTGGCGGCAGTGGCGTCAAGCTGTATAGGTAGGTAGATAGAAGGAAGGCAGTGGCGGCAGTGGCGTCATGCTGTATAGGTAGGTAGATAGAAGGAAGGCAGTGGCGGCAGTGGCGTCAAGCTGTATAGGTAGGTAGATAGAAGGAAGGCAGTGGCGGCAGTGGCGGCAGTGGCGTCAAGCTGTATAGGTAGGTAGATAGAAGGAAGGCAGTGGCGGCAGTGGCGTCAAGCTGTATAGGTAGGTAGATAGAAGGAAGGCAGTGGCGGCAGTGGCGTCAAGCTGTATAGGTAGGTAGATAGAAGGAAGGCAGTGGCGGCAGTGGCGTCAAGCTGTATAGGTAGGTAGATAGAAGGAAGGCAGTGGCGGCAGTGGCGTCAAGCTGTATAGGTAGGTAGATAGAAGGAAGGCAGTGGCGGCAGTGGCGGCAGTGGCGTCAAGCTGTATAGGTAGGTAGATAGAAGGAAGGCAGTGGCGGCAGTGGCGTCAAGCTGTATAGGTAGGTAGATAGAAGGAAGGCAGTGGCGGCAGTGGCGTCAAGCTGTATAGGTAGGTAGATAGAAGGAAGGCAGTGGCGGCAGTGGCGTCAAGCTGTATAGGTAGGTAGATAGAAGGAAGGCAGTGGCGGCAGTGGCGGCAGTGGCGTCAAGCTGTATAGGTAGGTAGATAGAAGGAAGGCAGTGGCGGCAGTGGCGTCATGCTGTATAGGTAGGTAGATAGAAGGAAGGCAGTGGTGGCAGTGGCGTCAAGCTGTATAGGTAGGTAGATAGAAGGAAGGCAGTGGCGGCAGTGGCGGCAGTGGCGTCAAGCTGTATAGGTAGATAGAAGGAAGGCAGTGGCGGCAGTGGCGTCAAGCTGTATAGGTAGGTAGATAGAAGGAAGGCAGTGGCGGCAGTGGCGGCAGTGGCGTCAAGCTGTATAGGTAGGTAGATAGAAGGAAGGCAGTGGCGGCAGTGGCGTCAAGCTGTATAGGTAGGTAGATAGAAGGAAGGCAGTGGCGGCAGTGGCGTCAAGCTGTATAGGTAGGTAGATAGAAGGAAGGCAGTGGCGGCAGTGGCGTCAAGCTGTATAGGTAGGTAGATAGAAGGAAGGCAGTGGCGGCAGTGGCGTCAAGCTGTAGGTAGATAGAAGGAAGGCAGTGGCGGCAGTGGCGTCAAGCTGTATAGGTAGGTAGATAGAAGGAAGGCAGTGGCGGCAGTGGCGTCAAGCTGTATAGGTAGGTAGATAGAAGGAAGGCAGTGGCGGCAGTGGCGGCAGTGGCGTCAAGCTGTATAGGTAGGTAGATAGAAGGAAGGCAGTGGCGGCAGTGGCGTCAAGCTGTATAGGTAGGTAGATAGAAGGAAGGCAGTGGTGGCAGTGGCGTCAAGCTGTATAGGTAGGTAGATAGAAGGAAGGCAGTGGCGGCAGTGGCGTCAAGCTGTATAGGTAGGTAGATAGAAGGAAGGCAGTGGCGGCAGTGGCGTCAAGCTGTATAGGTAGGTAGATAGAAGGAAGGCAGTGGCGGCAGTGGCGTCATGCTGTATAGGTAGGTAGATAGAAGGAAGGCAGTGGCGGCAGTGGCGTCAAGCTGGATAGGTAGGTAGATAGAAGGAAGGCAGTGGCGGCAGTGGCGTCAAGCTGTATAGGTAGGTAGATAGAAGGAAGGCAGTGGCGGCAGTGGCGTCAAGCTGTATAGGTAGGTAGATAGAAGGAAGGCAGTGGCGGCAGTGGCGTCAAGCTGTATAGGTAGGTAGATAGAAGGAAGGCAGTGGCGGCAGTGGCGTCAAGCTGTATAGGTAGGTAGATAGAAGGAAGGCAGTGGCGGCAGTGGCGTCAAGCTGTATAGGTAGGTAGATAGAAGGAAGGCAGTGGCGGCAGTGGCGTCAAGCTGTATAGGTAGGTAGATAGAAGGAAGGCAGTGGCGGCAGTGGCGTCAAGCTGTATAGGTAGGTAGATAGAAGGAAGGCAGTGGCGGCAGTGGCGTCAAGCTGTATAGGTAGGTAGATAGAAGGAAGGCAGTGGCGGCAGTGGCGTCAAGCTGTATAGGTAGGTAGATAGAAGGAAGGCAGTGGCGGCAGTGGCGGCAGTGGCGTCAAGCTGTATAGGTAGATAGAAGGAAGGCAGTGGCGGCAGTGGCGTCAAGCTGTATAGGTAGGTAGATAGAAGGAAGGCAGTGGCGGCAGTGGCGTCAAGCTGTATAGGTAGGTAGATAGAAGGAAGGCAGTGGCGGCAGTGGCGTCAAGCTGTATAGGTAGGTAGATAGAAGGAAGGCAGTGGCGGCAGTGGCGTCAAGCTGTATAGGTAGGTAGATAGAAGGAAGGCAGTGGCGGCAGTGGCGTCAAGCTGTATAGGTAGGTAGATAGAAGGAAGGCAGTGGCGGCAGTGGCGGCAGTGGCGTCAAGCTGTATAGGTAGATAGAAGGAAGGCAGTGGCGGCAGTGGCGTCAAGCTGTATAGGTAGGTAGATAGAAGGAAGGCAGTGGTGGCAGTGGCGTCAAGCTGTATAGGTAGGTAGATAGAAGGAAGGCAGTGGCGGCAGTGGCGTCAAGCTGTATAGGTAGGTAGATAGAAGGAAGGCAGTGGCGGCAGTGGCGTCAAGCTGTATAGGTAGGTAGATAGAAGGAAGGCAGTGGCGGCAGTGGCGTCATGCTGTATAGGTAGGTAGATAGAAGGAAGGCAGTGGCGGCAGTGGCGTCAAGCTGGATAGGTAGGTAGATAGAAGGAAGGCAGTGGCGGCAGTGGCGTCAAGCTGTATAGGTAGGTAGATAGAAGGAAGGCAGTGGCGGCAGTGGCGTCAAGCTGTATAGGTAGGTAGATAGAAGGAAGGCAGTGGCGGCAGTGGCGTCAAGCTGTATAGATAGGTAGATAGAAGGAAGGCAGTGGCGGCAGTGGCGTCAAGCTGTATAGGTAGGTAGATAGAAGGAAGGCAGTGGCGGCAGTGGCGGCAGTGGCGTCAAGCTGTATAGGTAGGTAGATAGAAGGAAGGCAGTGGTGGCAGTGGCGTCAAGCTGTATAGGTAGGTAGATAGAAGGAAGGCAGTGGCGGCAGTGGCGTCAAGCTGTATAGGTAGGTAGATAGAAGGAAGGCAGTGGCGGCAGTGGCGTCAAGCTGTATAGGTAGGTAGATAGAAGGAAGGCAGTGGCGGCAGTGGCGTCATGCTGTATAGGTAGGTAGATAGAAGGAAGGCAGTGGCGGCAGTGGCGTCAAGCTGGATAGGTAGGTAGATAGAAGGAAGGCAGTGGCGGCAGTGGCGTCAAGCTGTATAGGTAGGTAGATAGAAGGAAGGCAGTGGCGGCAGTGGCGTCAAGCTGTATAGGTAGGTAGATAGAAGGAAGGCAGTGGCGGCAGTGGCGTCAAGCTGTATAGGTAGGTAGATAGAAGGAAGGCAGTGGCGGCAGTGGCGTCATGCTGTATAGGTAGGTAGATAGAAGGAAGGCAGTGGCGGCAGTGGCGTCAAGCTGGATAGGTAGGTAGATAGAAGGAAGGCAGTGGCGGCAGTGGCGTCAAGCTGTATAGGTAGGTAGATAGAAGGAAGGCAGTGGCGGCAGTGGCGTCAAGCTGTATAGGTAGGTAGATAGAAGGAAGGCAGTGGCGGCAGTGGCGTCAAGCTGTATAGATAGGTAGATAGAAGGAAGGCAGTGGCGGCAGTGGCGTCAAGCTGTATAGGTAGGTAGATAGAAGGAAGGCAGTGGCGGCAGTGGCGGCAGTGGCGTCAAGCTGTATAGGTAGGTAGATAGAAGGAAGGCAGTGGCGGCAGTGGCGTCAAGCTGTATAGGTAGGTAGATAGAAGGAAGGCAGTGGCGGCAGTGGCGTCAAGCTGTATAGGTAGGTAGATAGAAGGAAGGCAGTGGCGGCAGTGGCGTCAAGCTGTATAGGTAGGTAGATAGAAGGAAGGCAGTGGCGGCAGTGGCGTCAAGCTGTATAGGTAGGTAGATAGAAGGAAGGCAGTGGCGGCAGTGGCGTCAAGCTGTATAGGTAGGTAGATAGAAGGAAGGCAGTGGCGGCAGTGGCGTCAAGCTGTATAGGTAGGTAGATAGAAGGAAGGCAGTGGCGGCAGTGGCGTCAAGCTGTATAGGTAGGTAGATAGAAGGAAGGCAGTGGCGGCAGTGGCGTCAAGCTGTATAGGTAGGTAGATAGAAGGAAGGCAGTGGCGGCAGTGGCGTCAAGCTGTATAGGTAGGTAGATAGAAGGAAGGCAGTGGCGGCAGTGGCGTCAAGCTGTATAGGTAGGTAGATAGAAGGAAGGCAGTGGCGGCAGTGGCGTCATGCTGTATAGGTAGGTAGATAGAAGGAAGGCAGTGGCGGCAGTGGCGTCAAGCTGTATAGGTAGGTAGATAGAAGGAAGGCAGTGGCGGCAGTGGCGTCAAGCTGTATAGGTAGGTAGATAGAAGGAAGGCAGTGGCGGCAGTGGCGTCAAGCTGTATAGGTAGGTAGATAGAAGGAAGGCAGTGGCGTCAAGCTGTATAGGTTTGAGTGACGGTGGAGAACTGGGATGAGATGGTGGATGCTCCAAAATTGATCTTTAAAACACAAATTGAACAATTCACTGAATGTGTGGAATGTAGACCTTGTGATCATTACTTTAGGTTATAGGATCCACAGTGGGGTGGGAGGCGCAGGGCTCAGTTTTGCACGATCAAACAGGCTTGCCAATGCGACCAGCGCCGTAGCTAGGGTATACAAATCACCCGGGTATGATTGGGCAAAGTACAATGGAGGGTCTGGAGGAGACCCACCAGCCAATGCTTTTTTTGATTTTTTTCTTTTTAATTATTCTTATAGTGTGATTGAAGTGTTTTAACGAGTGTTAGGAATGTTTTTTTTATAACATTTGTTACTGGTGACTGGTGTGACATTAACGATGGTACTAGCAAGTTTTAAAGGTCTACTCCTGATTTTTTACCCGGGTATTTACCTGGGCTAGCAATCCCTAGTTACGGGCCTGCCAATGCCAATTGTTGTTACTGTGGTATCGTGGTTTGCGTAAGTAATGGTATGCTACCATTTAATCTATTGAACGTAATAAGACATGAAGTAGAGGAAGAACTACTAATGGATCAAGAAAATGAAGAGGATTTGGCGAACGAGGAGCACATCATGGAAGCATCAAGAAACGATGACCATCTACGACAAGAATTAATGGAACAAGTAGATCTACCAGAAGGTCAGAACACACAAGAGGTACATCACCAACATCCACCTATAAATAACATTGAACAAGAAGAGAATACAAGAGGGAACACACAAGAAATAGACGAGTTAAAGAACATATTACATTTAGCTTTTGAAAATGCTTTGTCAGAATTTGCACATATAGAACCGAACAAGAGACCTAGAATTCCTAAACCTAAACAGTCTAAGCAAATGGACATAGTAATGCACGTAATGAACGCACATAATTATATTGTTAGATTATGCGAAGAAAGAATTGTCGTTTGAGGAAGTGCATGCAGCAATATATTGTGGAGCCGTAGCAGTGGTCAGACAATTAGGATTAAAAATAAGAACATAAAAACAAATAAGACTCCAAAATGGGAACGAAGATAAGTCAAACGGATCAACGAGTTAAGGAGAGATATTGGGAGATTAGAACAATTCAGGATGGGTAATAGATCTAAAACGATATAACAACATTGCCAACACATACTTGAAAGGTTTAAAATCCATACTTTACATGAAACACCGAACGAGGCTACAAACGAATATGTGGATACTCTAAAGCAAAAAGTAAGTGCATTAGCCAAACGACTACGAAGATATGAAGAGTGTAGTGATAGAAAAGAACAAAACGAAATGTTTATGAAAAAGAAAAAGAATTCTAACAGCAAATTAACAATAAAGAACAAATAGTAGGAAATGGTATACCATCGAAGACAGAGATTGAGCAGTTTTGGGGTGGGATCTGGAGTAACTCATTAATGCACAATCACAATGCAACATGGATTCAAGATGAAATTGAGGCAATGAGTGATATCGAAGAAATGACATTTGATGGCATCAGTGTAAATGATATAAAATCAACGATACGAAATACTCATAATTGGAAAGCACCCGGTAATGATAACATTCAAAATTTTTGGTACAAGAAGTTTTCAAACATGCACACCCAGATTGCTAAATGTCTTAATAAATTTATATTAGGAGACAAGGATTTACCAGATTTCTTTACTGAAGGAATAACATTTCTTAAACCAAAAGATAATGACACCAAAAATCCAAGTAAATATAGACCAATTACATACTTACCAACGATATACAAAATATTGACATCGTGCATAACAAATAAAATAATAGTAACTGCGAAGAACACAATATATTAGCTGAAGAACAAAAGGGATGTCGTAAATTGTCGCAAGGGTGTAAGGAACGATTAATTATCGATTCTGTTGTAATGAACCAAGCTTTCAACAAGAAGAGAAACATTCACGTTAGCTATATTGATTACAAGAAAGCGTATGATTCGTCACCACATTCGTGGCTAATACAGATACTGGAAATTTATAAAGTAAACCCATTGATAGTAAACTTTTTGCGGACAGCGATGACGAGTTGGAAAACAACATTAAAGTTAAACGTAGGCAAAGAGCAGATATGTACTGACCCAGTTAACATCCGACGAGGTATTTTTCAAGGTGACTCGTTTAGTGCGTTATGGTTTTGTCTTTCATTAAATCCATTATCTCATATACTAAACAAATCTACACATGGTTTCAAGATAAAGGACGGTAATACGGTTTGCCACACACTTTCACATCTACATGGACGATCTCAAGCTATATGCTTTAAATGCGACACACATGACGAATCTTCTTAACTCAACGTTAGAATTCAGTAGAGATGTATTGATATTGAGATGTATATATGTATGGATTTTGGAATTGATAAATGTAAGTCACTTCATGTCATCAAAGGAAAGATAACGAAATTAGAAGAGTTTGAAATTGACGAAGACAACCGGATTGGAGTAATGGACGAGGATACATATGCAAATATCTAGGATTTACGCAGGCTAAACGAATTGATCATAAACTGATGAAAAGTAAACTAATTTCTGCATACAAGAAACGAATAGGATCCATTTTAAAAACACAACTGAATGGTAAAAACAAGATCAAAGCAATAAACACTTATGCTATACCGGTACTCACATATTCATTTGGAATTATTAACTGGACACAGACAGAACTTCATGCCCTAGAAATTCTCACCCGCACAACATTCACCAAATACAGAAGTCATCACCCTAAGTCAGCAAAAGAACGAGTGACTCTTTCTAGAGAAAAAGGGGGAAGAGGCTTGATTGATTTAAACAATTTATATTATAAACAAATTGAAATTCTAAGAAAGTACTTTTATGCAAAATGCCCACATTCACAACTTCATAGAGCTATAGTATCGGCAGACAAGTCGCTTTCTCCCCTCAATTTAAATGACGGATAGTATCGGCAGACAAGTCGCTTTCTCCCCTCAATTTAAATGACAGAAATTTAAACTTGCTTCAAAAACTAAATTCTGACACAGCAAAAGAGATCAGAATATCAGAAAAGACGTTACATAACAGACATTATAAAGAACTTCGATAGGGTAGCATGGAACAAATGGTTAACGTCCGGGGGCATTTTCAGCGAAACAGAGGGATTTATGATCGCTATTCAAGATAAAGTAATCAAGACTAACAATTACAAAAAATACATACTGAAAGACGTCACAGTGGAAGATAAATGTAGAAAATGTAATATGAACGGCGAAATAATTGAACATACCGTATCTGGGTGCAAAATGCTTTGTCAAACAGATTATCTTCATAGGCATAACCAAGTTGCAAACATTGTACATCAAAAATTAGCCATGAAGTATAAACTTATAAACACAACCACTGCGTATTACAAATACAAGCCTGAAAAGGTATTAGATAGTAAAGACTACAAATTATATTATACGACCGGGCAGTTATAACAGACCAAACCATACATCACAATAGAATAGACCGGATATTATATTTATTGACAAGAAGAAACAAGAAACGATTTTAATTGATGTTGCCGTCCCTTTATGCCACAATGTAGAGACAACTTGGCGGGAAAAGATAAACAGATATAAGGAATTATCTATTGAAATAAAAAGGTTGTGGAAGCAGAATAATGTAACTGTTATACCGTTAATTATATCAGCAAATGGCATTGCTCCACGTAAACTCCATGACAGTATTAAACTAATTGGTCTCCAACCGAACATATACATCGAGATGCAAAAAGCAATTATTTTGAACACGTGTAGGATAGTGCGAAAATTTTTGAACTAAGAAGAATGAAGACTTCAAGAAGTTCTCCATCCCGATGGTGGTTTTCGTGGTTTCCACCGTACAAAGAGTGAATGCTGGGATGAGTACAAATCGGCCACGACCGTACATAGCATCCACAGTTCGGTTTGGAAAAAATAATGTGGAAATGATATATTAAGTAGTTTCTAAGTAGATTTTAATAAGGTAAACACATGGAAATACTTGACATTTGTGTCCGTACAACATGTTTATGCCGGTTTTGACCGAGTTTGTATGTATTGCAACAATAAAATAAAATAATAATAATAATAATAATAATAATAATAATAATAATAATAATAATAATAATAATAGTAATAATAGTAATAATAATAATAATAATAATAATAATGACAATACAAAAATTACTATTACTATTATTATTGTTATTATTATTAGAGGCATTGGAATTAATAGGGGTTAGAGGTACTTTACTGAACTGGTTTAAAAATTATTTATCGGACAGAAAACTAATTGTAAGAATAGGGGAAGTGTACAGTGAAAGTAAGTCATGTAGCAGTGGCGTACCGCAAGGATCTATTTTAGGGCCTCAATTATATTTAATATATGTAAACGTTATGGTTCGGTACATTGTTAAATGTTTTGCTTTCTGTTATGCAGATGACACAGCTTTAGTAGCTATACATAAAAACTTAAAAATTGCAGAAAAATACTTACAAGATGACTTTCTTAATTTACTTAGGTGGAACTATGACGTTAGGCTCATTATAAATTTTGAAAAAACAAAGATTGTTCACGTTTCCATGCCGTTAAACTCAGATCGCAATAATAATGTACAAGTTGTCGCACACACTTTTGATTGCTTACATCATAATGCTGGTAAAATGGATTTGGAGTGTTCGTGTGATGCATTAATATCGACTGTAAACAGTCATCCATATTTAGGTCTAGAGATAGATAATAAGTTTTGCTGGGATAAACAAATAGAGAAAATAACTAAACGCCTAAGATCATGTGCTTGTCAATTGTATACAGTTAAAAGTGTTTTACCTAATAAGTATGTAAGAATGGTCTATATAGCTCTTGCTGAGTCGGTTATTTCCTATGGTCTAATAATTTGGGGTAATGCCTCGTTGTCGCATCTTGATAGTATAATTTCCATTCAGAACAAAATAATAAATATGATAACTTTTGACAACAACAGTATACATTCATTGGATGGTTACAGATTATTAAATGTTTTGCCTGTTCAAGAATTATTCATATATAAATTAATATTAAAATACTTTTTTGTAGAAACTCATAAAAATTGTATAGAACACAGAACTTGCACTCGGGCTAAATCAACGGGGGTATATCAGCTGCCACTCTTCAAAAATAAGCATGGTAAAAGAACATTAAGTTATTGTATACCGTTTTATTTTAATAAGCTTCCGGCAAATATTAAAGATTTAGAAACTTTTTTTGAAATTAAAAGAGATTTAAAGGCATTTCTTTTGTTGGGTATGCAGTGTTAGTTGTTTTTGTTATTGTTGTTGTGTTTTTCATTACTGTCTTATTATTTATTTTGTTTTGGTTGTATGAGAAAATTAAAGTTGATATTATTTTTCATTACAAATCAGAATTGCTTTGCTATTTTTTATAGAGATATTTTGTTTTTGTTTTTATTGATTTTTGTAAGCACGATTTTCTTTAATGTGATGTATTCCACAGATAAGCTGCTTCGTGCAGCTTTGTGGATAACCGAATCTTACTTCTGAAATATATGTATAGAGAAATGTAATTATCAATAAAAAAAAAAAAAAAAAAAAAAAAAAATTATTATTATTATTATTATTATTTTTATTATTATTATTATTATTTTTATTATTATTATTATTATTATTATTATTATTATTATTATTATTATTATTATTATTATTATTATTATTATTATTATTATTATTATTATTATAACTATCATTATTATTACAAAAATTACTATTATTATTATTAGTGTTGTTATTTTTATTATTATTATTATTATTATTATTATTATTATTATTATTATTATTATTATTACTATTACTTTATTACTTTGTTAATAGCATTCGAAGAGTGCTTAATGTTTTTGAATTTTGTATTATATTATATTATTATTTAATTATTTAGTAAATTACGAAATGTATTAATGTTATAATAGGTGTTGGGAGTCTAGATTACTTTCAATTAGTTTTGTTTGTTATCCCCACAGACAAGCTACGTGTGTAGCTTTGTGGGATTGTATCGAATGTAAATTAACTAGGTTCTTATAATAAAGGAAAAAAAAAAAAAAATAATTATCATTATTATTATTTTTATTATTACTTTTACAATTATTATTATCATTTTTATTATTATTTAATTGAATGTATCACATACAATCTGTATAATTAATTTAATCCATATTAATACAATAATAAATAACAATATTTTATTTATTATTATTATTATTATTATTATTATTATTATTATAATTATTATTATTATTACTATTATTATTATTATTATTATTATTATTATTATTATTATTATTATTTTATTATTATTATTATTATTATTATTATTATTATTATTATTATTATTATTATTATTATTATTATTATTTTTATTATTATTATTATTATTATTATTATTATTATTATTATTATTATTATGATTATTATTTTTGTTTATAACAATTGTTGTGTATGATTACGTTTATTTAACACTTTAGTTGTATTTTTCCTTACCGCGCTACATTATTATCACTCATGAATTATGTATATATATTATATATATTTTAATGTTTATATTTCACAGCTATTTGTTTTTGATATTTATTTTTTTAAATAATTTGTTCCGTTTTCTACTGTATCTCTTTACCACAGATTGAGATATTAAGTGAATTTGTTATCTGTGGCTTGACTGTATTTTGTGTGTAATACAGACAAGCCTTGTCCTTTGTGGGGTTTCTCTGAGTGATAATAATATTATTATTACTATTTTTAATTAATAAAAATTAATTAATTAATTAATTAATAATAATAATAATTATTATTATTGTTTTAATTATTATTATTTATGTGTACATTTATTTATTTGTTATTTATTATTTTTTAATTGTTCTAAACTCAAAACCGGGCTTAATATTATACGCAAATAAATGTGTTCCCTATCGACACTCGTTAGTCGTTGGATTAGGTAAAATGCATTATTGTTATTGCTTTTATTAGTAATCACCCTTTGTATCAATATCGATGATATCTCTTTACTTTTACAATGACTATGAATTCAGTTCAGAGCAATGTTATAATTAGCGATTGCAGGTGAGAATAATTGTAATACAATATTATTATACGCTTGAATTATTGTGCCGGTATAATAATAATGTGGAATATGCCTGTTGGATGAAATAACATTATATTTGATTCTGTCCCTTGTCGAGTAGTGGACTAGTAAGCCTACATTACTTTGATGAGCTGCTTTTTCCCTCCATATATTATTTTCGAACAGCTGCAACGCATAGTGGCCCCCCCCCCCCCCTACCACTCCAACACACAGGGTCGTTCGCAGTCTTCGGCATCAGAGGAGGGGGACAGAACTGCCTCCTAAATATAGAAGCAGCGTGGCCGAGCGTTGTACGATGTACGCTCAGTCTACCAGCTACAAGCAGGACCACTAGTCGCACAAATAATACGCTTACTCGTTATTCATTTCCGTGCATAAACGGCTGTCATTTTCAAACATAATTACGAAATAGACGATCGAGGATAGGATAGGCTAGCTGGTAAGCCTTTTGAAAATAATTTAGTGTATTATTTTTTAAACGAGAAGTGTAACTTAGTACCCTCGTTTGATCCGTTCGTCTTGTGGTTGGAAATAAGCTAAACAAACATTCATTCGTTATTGTTGCCTCGTATTTAGTGAGTGTTTTTGAAAACTAAGAAAGGTGCGTTATTCCTGTTCTTAATTCCAAGTGCGAATCGAAGGTTGTGAGTTTGATATTGTTACTTCAGTTGTTATTATTACTTTTGTACTGGAAAGACTCGCTGGATTTGAAACGCCGCACGTTACCGGTAGCCTATTCAAGACAAGGCCACCAACCCCTCTTGCTAACATCGGCACTAAGGGTAGGCACAGCCTGTTCATATTTAATGTTGTTGATATTGAAATACAGTTCTCAACGTGTTAGTTGCGTCTCATAATTAATTCAATTAGTCAATCGTAATACGTAAGAGAGGGTTTTACCATCGTGTCTGAATTTTTATTTATGTTATTGTAAAACATTGTTCTCTTACTCTCCAACTTCTAGCTGGTGCTCTGGTACTACTACAGTTAGTCATTGACTACATATCGCGGAGTGAGGAACAATCAGAAGGGTCTTAGTTCGACACGCGCGAGAACAGTTCAAGAGCAAGAATTTTTCGTGTGACCTCATAAGAGTAAACATGTTGATGCCCGGTGGTAATTTGAACGGTAGTGAGAGTGCGGCCGCTGTTTTGGGGGGCTCTGAGTTGGCCCTAAGTGTGGGTGGCCTTAGTTCATCTGGCGTTCAGCAGAAGGATACTACGTGGACGAAGCTTTTTGTTGGAGGACTTCCATACCACACAACGGACAAGTCATTGAGGGAGCACTTTGCCGTCTACGGGGACATCGAGGAAGCAGTAGTCATCACGGATAGACAGACCGGCAAGAGTAGAGGCTATGGATTTGTGAGTATTTACTATCATTTGCATTTATAATTTGCTGATACCTATTCAAGCTCACGTGGTTCCTTGCCTGCTGCCTGTACTCGGCATTGTGTTGTCAGGGACGCGATGGTTGGTCCCAGTGGCGCCTGTCGGTGTCGCCTGTCTACACTCGGCAGCCGTTAACCCCCCAGTGGCGTAACCAAATCATGTTCTTTTTGCGGGAGAGAACTAGAACACCCTACAAACCGTCTTAATTTAGCTTTAAACTTCAGTTGAGTCTGAAAACGTTCCCGAAAATTTAAATCGAGTTTTCGCCAATGTGATAGGTCGTGGTTGATTAAGAAGGGTTACTTGGTTCGAGTTCTGGCTTGGGCATGGATGTCATGTGTCATATCACCCTCTCATCGTCTCAGTTAACATCGTTGTCCAAATTAATATCATCAACAAATCGAGTATGGACAGTGGCGTAATTAGGAATTATTTCGGGGGGGGGGTGGTGGGTGGGGGGGGGGGGGGGGGGTGACAGGGAAAAGTAAGGGTTGGGAATAACCAGGGGTCTGGAGCGTGTTTTCGACTATTATAGTTGTTTCGTGCTTTTTAGAGTCAAAGAATAAAACTCGAAGCATTAGTGCTTTACCCATTTGTTTATATTACGTTACTGTTTACAGTAGTTCCTCAACGTTTGAGCTGAATGATTATTATTATTATTATTTTGGTTGAAATGTATGCGATAGGTACATCTTGTTGTCCGTAGCACTATCATATTATTATTAATCTATCATTATAATAGTTTTCAGTTCTAATGAAATAGTAAAGTAGTAAGTAGCAAATAACAGCCTCGATGTAGTTACAGGGGTGAGGGGTTTGTTTCGCCTTGTGATGTAGAAGCAGTACCGGGCGTACGGTACGGGGTGAGGCAAGATACACTCGTAGCACAGCAGACTGACGTGCCGCTAAATGAACGGATGCACCTGGACGTGAACGTGACGTGGGTGATGTAATTATGCCTGTGCAAGTTCCCTGTCCAGTACAACAGATGTTAACAGGTCCTGTCCGGTCTCGCGTAAAGCTCACACCCGAATTCTTACCTCTTTGACTCTCGTACAAACATCTGTCAATAATTCAATATTTTTGTCACGACGTGTCTCCTCAGTTACGCTCTGTGGGTGGGTAATGCTCGACCTAACGGGCCTTCACCGGTATATATCGCTTCGTGTTTGTTTTCATTTAGCCTACAGTCAGTGGAATGTTCTAGATATTCGTACATGATTAATCGAATACTTTCTTCAGCTGAATTGTGCTACATGACATTGGGTATATTTTGTATGCTTGCAATGCCCACTGTATGCAAATACTCTGATGTCCACCCGTTAGTTAATTAATTAATTAATTAATTAATTAATTAATTGAATAATTAAATATGTAAATAGTACGCCACCTGCAATCAAAAATAAATATCTGTCAGTCAGTAGGCCTACTAATTGTGGGCTCACTGTTACAGAACTAACAATATGTATTTTCTAATTATGTACAAACAGTTATTATGATAAGGATAACTTTTAACATGTCTTCAGTCGTCCGTTTCGGTTTAGCGAGGCTGGAAAGGCCTCCCTGAAATGTCCTAATATTTATTTTTTATTTTGTTTTGACGTAAGGTATAATTAATTAATTGATTATACCAACCAATAGACGATTTGTACCCGTCAGTAAATTATATTGTCAGCAAATTGTATGGTCAGCATATTATACTTCATCAAACAAGCTATACTTCCCCAAGAAATGATTTCTGATCTTGTGATTTCGGTTTTGGCTGTAAGGCTGTAAGGCGCCCAAGATCAAACAAATCCCAGACCCAGTGATTGTGAAGTTTTCTTCAACAAGGTTTGTTACGATATGATAGTAAAGCCTTGGGGCGCCCCTGCTGACCGCGGTTGCTAACGGCGTCTGCTGCTCCGTGGCTCATGCGTTTGGGGAGTGCACTTAGACGTGGGTTCGAATCCCTTATCGAAGAGACTTAACTGTAAAAGCAAAACAACCAACAACCCATTTCGATTTAAGCCCATTCACAAAGGATGTGACTCATACGAAGATAATTAACAAAAATGCTAGCGTAGTTTTACTCTAGCTTTGTCTTCAGGCGGCAGGGGGAACTGGGGGGGGGGGGGGGGTCGGAGATGAGAGGGGTGGATTAGTTAGGCCGCTAGGGCATGGTGTATGGAGCCCCTAATTCTAGCGCTCATCCTACTGTGCAACGGATAGGGAGAGATCTTGGTTGTATACAAAGCGGCGTTATTTGGGTTACGCTATCTACTTGCTCACTAGACATACATTCTAACCTATCTATGTCCTCAACCCACTATCTATGTGTATTCCCGTAAGGAAGTATACCGGTGGAAACAAAGCTGAAACTTTAGAATAAAAAACATATTATCTTTGTGTAGTATTTTGAATTTAATAATAATAAGTTAGTATGATATGACTTTTAACTTGTAAAAGCTGTAGTTCTTTTTCTATTGCACATCGGTTCATTCAAGTATAGTTCTTTCGTTCAAAAAGTAAAATTGTCTCAACATTCAAAGAACATAGTTGCTACGAGATCCATCTTGGTACCGAAATGATGATGGTAAGCATATTATGGTCATAAGCAACAAATTTGTTTGCCTGTGCGTGCCATCCTAAAAGTACAAGCAATTTTTTCGTTGGCCAACTCTTTACTCACGTAACTATATTGTTGCTAGTGCGCTCTAGGTCGTATGCTTTCGTATGCTTCCGTCATATTAATTAATTATAATTTTTCGTATGAATACCTGTTATAGGGTGCACACCAGCTTTACCTGATGTGCCCCTCTTCAGGTGACTAACTAGGTTATTAGAGTGTTTGGATAGTTGGGAAGGATTGTCCGAGTGCTGTTAGAAGGACTCAATCCCAGCATTCGCCTTTACGACTGAGGCAAACCTCGGAAAAACCTCCAGTTAGGACTGCTGGTGGCTGGAATCGAACCGGCGACCTCCCGAATTGGAATCTCGCGTCTTACCGGTTAGCCACCACTATCGGTTTTCGTCATAGATTCGTGGCCACCAGTGAGCCGAGCCGAGCATATACCGATCACTGATTGGCCACGAGTTGGTCGTCTATGACGATAAAGCATCTGTAAGGAACATTGTTGGAATGATATCCGCGTGTTGGTCATTATACTCCCGTACATTGGGTATTATCGCAGTTTGTACTCATAGCAGCTATTGTCATTGCTGTAGACCGTAGTTAAGTGTAGACAAACAAATGAACAATTGCACGTAAATAATAGGAATTGGGATTCCCTTAGTACGCTAAAGGAATATCAATTGTGTTAGTTGTTAATTCTCACGACAGGAACTTACGTATTAACCTGAAGAAGTAGTTGTATTTATTATCCTTGATTTATAAATTTTTCTATTTATTTATTTATTTATTCATTCATTCATTCATTCATTCATTAATTCATTTATTAATTAATTAATTAATTAATTAATTTATTTATTTATTTATTTATTTATTTATTTATTTATTCATTCATTCATTCATTCATTCATTCATTCATTCATTGCTGAAATTTAAAAGGGAATCACATGAGGTATACCGGCTGATTTCCCTTCCTACCTTTCAGTAGGCTACTATAGCAATCAATTATATCACTATGAAATATCATGCCCGTGTACTATAGGATAGTATAGTCATATTATGCGCATGGCGCAACAAGCTTTCTTGAGGCAGTTCTATACAATACCTCCAGTGGTTCAGTCAGAAACATCTTAAAAAGTAGGTTCCAAATTTAACTTCGCCTCCATTAGACTACATAGCTTATATTATTTTGTCAGTCTGTCGTCAGACATACTTTATACGCTCATAAATTGCAGACCATTAGGCCCTAGGCCAACCAACACATAAAGCATAACATATTTTATTACGTCTTCATCCAGGGTGCGTTTTATTTAAAATCATGCAATTGTTATGAGGGCAAGCAATCAGTAGGCCTAGGCTTACAACGGAAGTTTTCTAGAAACATTTTTGCAACAGTTGCAACATTTTAAAATTAGCCAGATCGTGCAAGGTGTTGCAACAGGAAAGTCACCAGCTTCAAATTAACGGGATAATCAACAAAACTGAGTAAGCTACAGTGGGGTACCAAAGATTTTTTACGGAAGGGGCTAAATGTTTATTAGATTATTAATATTGTAATGTTGTAGATTATTAATATTGTTATTCCTTGGGAGTGGAAATGTGTGCAGAATGATGCCCGGCACATAACAGTCAACACTGTTATAACCTTGAAGGTTCGAGGGTGGGGGGGGGGGGGGGGGGGGGCTTTAGTCCGAACGAAAGTTACCCCCTGCGTTCGCCACTGGCCTAGTAATAGTAGCCTATGGTAATTCAGCCTCGTCCTCAATGCATGAACACCCATTGGTTGTCACTAAAGATAGACACAATTGAAAGTTTGCTGATTCGGATTGCGAACGTAGTGTGCTTGATATTGGCAACCCTGCGGTTAGTCTGTACCAATAGTATCTCAAGGAAGTATATAATAACCCTACAATAGAAACTTAGTGGCATGGCAGGCTCCAGGTTCGAGTCCTAGCTCGGGCTTTCATGTTCATAATATGTATCATCCACTCGTCGTCTCAATTGTACTCGTTGCCAGACGTAAAACCCAAATATTATTACGTACTTATCTGATCCTCGTGTGTCATGACTGTTCGTTCTACCCCGCGTTGGCGAAGGGGGGTAAGTTCTGAATTCCCCTGTCAAAAAGCCAAGAGGATTGACTTTCTTTGCCAAGGTTTGAGAAGGGAAAGCATTTTACGGGCAGTAACAGATATGATTATTGGCCAAAGGAAGATAATGAGACAATCACATTTTTTTTAAATGCATGCTTTTAGAATAAATAATGCACTATGCGAGTTTGCAACAAATATTGTACACTCGCCAAGACATGTCCCTAAGTCAAGGGCATGACGTGACATGACATGACATGACATGACAGAAAGCTTTCTCATTGTGTGACGAGATTCAATAGGTCGACTATTTGTTTGGTTATCGTTTTGTGTTTTGAAACTTTTATATGTAGAGGATATTAAACTAAGCGCCGGTATTACAATCAACAATTAATAGGGAAGTTATTTGTAGCAAATAAGCTATTTGGAGGATTTCAAAGGTTTTGATTGGTGGTTGCCTCGGAGAAAACAACCTATTCGACGAATAACTAGTTATTGGGACATTGTAATACTGGGCCTAAGTCTGCCATATATTATTGGCTTCGCTGAACTTATTTCAAGTCTAGAACTTAAAAAGAGTGCCTTTTTTTCTTCTTTACAAGTTAGTTAAAAATGCGTTTAAAGCCATGGCAACCCGCTTCCTTTGTTAGCATCTTTCAAGGCATATAGGAATCGCTAGGTCTTGTGGTATGCGAAAGGGCTACCAATACTTAGGAACTAACCCGGATTCGTCTTGATGAAAAGATTTCTTTTCTACCCTTGATCTTGACTGATGCTCGCAGCCATAGTTCAACGACGACAAAAACTGCACGGTGGTTCATAACCATACCTTGGTGTCTCACAACCATACCTTGGTGGCTCACAACCATACCTGGGTGGTTCACAACCATACCTTGGAGTCTCACAACCATACCTTGGTGGCTCACAACCATACCTTGGTGGCTCACAACCATACTTGGGTGGTTCACAACCATACCTTGGTGTCTCACAAGTCACAACCATACCTTGGTGGCTCACAACCATACCTGGGTGGTTCACAACCATACCTTGGTGGCTCACAACCATACCTTGGTGGCTCACAACCATACCTGGGTGACTCACAAGTCACAACCATACCTGGGTGGTTCACAACCATACCTTGGTGTCTCACAACCATACCTTGGTGTCTCACAACCATACCTGGGCGGTTCACAACCATACCTGGGTGGTTCACAACCATACATGGGTGACTCACAAGTCACAACCATACCTGGGTGGTTCACAACCATACCTGGGCGGTTCACAACCATACGTGGGTGACTCACAAGTCACAACCATACCTGGGTGGTTCACAACCATACCTGGGCGGTTCACAACCATACCTGGATGACTCACAAGTCACAATCATATTTGGGTGGTTTCCGTTACTGCCAACGACCTTTTTATGTCATTACCCCAATGCCAGCGTTTATACCTGCTAAAGAAGTCAATGTTGCACGATGCATTTGTTGGCAGTAGGGGAATAAATTAATTCCCTTACTGCCAATATAGTTTTTAATTCTCTTACTGTGTGTTTTAACAGTTGCATTTGCAAAAAATAAAAAATAAAGACACTTTTACTGTCAACAAAGTTTTCGATTCGACCCTTACTGTGAGCTAAGTTTGTGTTCCCTTACTGCCAATTGTAGTACAGAGGTCTCGAAACCGACGTGGCGTAATTTTGCTAACGTTAATCCGGGACACGACCCCACCGGGAATCGAACCCAGATCTCCCACTTACCGAGCGGGTATGTCCACATTATAATTATATAAATAAATAATAAATAAATAATTAAATATATAAATAAATATGGTTATAAAATTAAAATTAAAAATCTTTTTTGTAGAGTTATTCCGCCACGTTTAGCATACTTTACACCAACGTTGGCCGAAAGGAAATAAATTAATTCCCGTACTGCCAACAAAAGACTGCCGCCAACAAATGCCTCGGGTAACATTGCGTTTTGAAGCAGGTACAAATGTTGGCATTGGGGGAATAAAAAGATCGTTGGCAGTAAGGGAATTGGCGATAAGGAACGGCTCCCCTTTCACTGCATAGGTAGCACATTAAACTAACTACTATAGGCACTGATTATATTTGGATTAGGTCTTATAATCAATGTTGCTAATCAGACGATGAGTCAGTGAAATGTAACATCCATATTATGCTCAAACCAGGATTCGAACCTGTAGCGTAGGAACGTCTCTGATCGTTCTCGACGAATACACCAACTGGCGTCCAACATTCTGGCACTTCAGATGCTGGTAGGGATGAGCAGAAATGTGATTAAGATTTGATTTTGTTTTAGTGTCAGCTGACACGTTCAACATAAAACTTATGTATATAGTTCAGTTTTTTTTACTGATGACCAAGAATAAGAAAACTAGAAAAATAAGCTTTAATTTATCGAACATTATACTTTTGCGGATTTTAGACAGACGTAACGTTAAAGAAAAACACTTGAAAAGTGTTTCTTCCTCGGTGGTTGGGGCTGTACCCCAGATCCCTTTCTTGCTCTCACATTCTTGCGAGTAAGGATTCGGGTGACATCTGCCCGGCATAACGGTCTGGCACCCTCGGCCTCATGCATACACAGGCACACCAGTGGCGGGTCTGTTGCGGCTTGCGAGACAAGACCGATAGAGGTGGCTCAGCGGTAAGACGCAAGACTCATTCCAGCCACCGGCAGTCCTGACTGAAAGTTTTTCCGAGGTTTTCCTCAGCCGTAAAGGCGAATGCTGGGATTGACTCCTACTAACAGCCCTTGGAAATTCCTTCCCAACTATCCAAACACCCTAATATACATCGTTAGTCACCTGAAGAGGGGCACATCAGGTAAAGCTGGTGTGCACCCTATAACAGGGATTCCCACGAAAAATTATTATTATGAGTCTGGAGTGAGATTGTTATTGAGTTGAAATATAATTAGACTCAATCCCAATTACTTGCGTTTGCATATTGGCGTCATAGGATTCATCATTCAATTTAATATGTTCACTCCCATACTACATTCCTCTGTTTGATTTCGGGAACCTACTACAGTAGTTACAGAAGCCAGGATTTGGCATTCCTATCCCGGCCATGGCACTTAATGTTCGTAGTAAGAGATTCGATCATCTGGGATTGAACTATTCTTTCGACTCGTTCCCGCATTTTGTTTGCCTAGATTGAATGAATCCGATCCTCCTCGGGAAGCGTTTGTGTGTGCTACTGAGTGAGTGATAGTGATGTTGATAGTGATGTTGATAGTGATAGTGATAGTGATAGTGATAGTTATAGTTAACGTTATGGTTATGGTGATAGTGATAGTGATAGTGATAGTGATAGTAATAGTTATTGATACTGGGATTGGGTCCAAAATTGAACTATTGACAGTTGACACACAATTGGTTGAGTTGAGACTGACTAAAGTAATCTTGGTCCATTGCCTCAAGAATCTGCTCTTTCTACTAATGTTATGTTGTGTCCAGCCACCCAAACCAAAAGATCTTGAGAACTCTACGGTGAGTCATAGAGTACACTGACTGGCATGGATACAACCCTACCGATGAGTCGTGACCAACCAGTGGAGCCAGCCAGCGCAGTTGGCCGCGGTCGACCGCGCGGTCTCTGCGTTCCAGGCTCGAATCCTGGCTTGGACACGGATGTCATGTGGCGTTTTTTCATTATCATAATCACCACCTCATCGTCTCGATTAGCATCGTTGCAAAAATGTGAGTCGTTAAAACACCATATATCGTCATCACCAACCAGTGATCGCTATTTGAACCTTGATTTGAACTATGCTGGGGTTCGCTGTTTGGCCACGAATCACTCGTTTGTGACGAAACCATTTGTAAGATTGCTTCGGGACAAGGAATTAATTTTAAAGGCACCAAGTGAACCATTTAGGCTTTGATTCCAAAGTAGGTATCCCACAAATAAGTTTGTAATCGCATGGGCTCAAATGCGTTCATTTATTTCCATATTAACTAACTTACTGTTCCAGAAGGTAATACTCAGATGCATAGTAATAAGCCTATGAGAGACAATTTCCAACCCCATCTTCTCTGTTTTAATACTAATTTAAAAAATACACTGGCGCGGCAGTATCTAATCATGATTAAACCACTGAGAAAATATAATTGCACCGTGGACTTGGGCAACCAGGTATATGTTATTTGAAAGGGGCCAGGGGCGAGTGGGGCTTCTCACCCCTGGCCACCGTGCATGGTTGCCACTTGTGTTGCATTTCAGAGATCACCCGTCTTCTCGATTATTCTCTGCACCACGACGATAGCATGGTTTCGCTAAGAGGTGCCAAATATAATGGATGATTAATTTTGTGTATGAATACCCGTTATAGGGTGCACACCAGCTTTACCTCATGTGCCCCTCCCTCTATTAGGGTGTTTTGATGGTTGAGAAGGAATGTCCGAGGGCTATTTAGCATTGAATCCCAGCATTTGCCTTAACGACTGAGGAAAACCCCTGAAAAAACCTTCAGTCAGGAGGCAGGACTGCCGGTGGCCGGAATCGAACCGGCGTCCTCCCGAATTAGGGACTCGCGTGACCGCGTCTTACCGCTGAGCCATCTCTATCGGTATATAATGGGTGTCATCTCTAGGGCCTATATCTAACGCAGAGCAGAGACAACGTCCGTGGCACTATGCATAGAATATTTCGTGGTCTATCCATTGAGTCGCCGATTATGGGTAGGTAGAGCGTCATCAAATGAGTGTAGGGCACTAATTTGGGGAATTGGTTGTATTGCTTATTTGGGGAATTTTTCGATAAGGGTTACTTGAAGGAGCATTTGGTGATATTTATGTATATAGTATACCAAATACTTCTGATACATTCAATTCTACTGGAGAGACACGTTTGGATCCTGGATAATGATTTTATGTTCTTGAGTATTGTTGATAATATAGCTGTATAGTATTCATGACCTGCTGGCCCAATGATCAAGAGGAGGGGGGGGGGGGGGGTGACGAGCTTGCCTCCCGTAATTATCCTGTAAACTAGACAATATAGTAAAAAATAAAATCTAAGAAATCAACGGGTTTAAATTTGTAATAGTAGACACGTCTATACATTTTAAGCACTCTGACCTTCATTTGCGGTTGGGTTGTATTGGTTCCACACCACATAACATCCATGCCCCAAGCCAGGATTCGAACCTGGAACGTAGCTACCACGGAGATCCCGTCTAATCGACCACGGTAGCTACGCCACCACCGCATATGCAAACATGACCAGTAGAAACTATAAACTTGCAAGATATGCCATCTTTCAATGTTTTAGTTTCGAATTATAAATGCATTTGTGCGGTTTTTGCAATCGTTTTGAAACCGAATTCAAACTTGCATTTCAACTTGTGTTTGTTGATAATTAAATATAGCTATGAATGTTTTCACTGAGATTGTGATCGAGTATGGAATAACAGTGCAGTGTGCAGTGTGGTATCCATGCCCGTCCCATTCCCCAGCCGGTAGTCCACGAGCCAAGGTTTCTAAACCCTCTATTCATTATTTACACACCATAGAATTGTCACCCAGTTCTTCAGAAACATTCGTTTAAAAATGATTCTTTCCCTTACATATTGCAAACCGTTTGCAATGATATTATTATTTTTAATTGATGAAAACATGGCTTCAGAATATGCCTTTAATATTGTTTAAAAATATTTTTATCACTTGGTGACTGTGTAGAGTAGCCTGACGTCATGCACTCGCTTTTCTTGTTGACATCTGAACATCTTTTATAAAACGCAAAACCTGCATCCATAATGAAGTAGTATACTGTGTCAGGGTGCGAATTGGATGGGCAGTAAGGGGTCTGGGGCAAAGCCCCAGCCTCCGGACATTTTTTTGCGGATATTATTGCCGTCGAGATGGACTTAGAAGCGATCTGAGAGCCCATTGGTTTGGTTTATTTATGTAAAAACACTTCCTGGCTAGAAATATGTGTAAATTGATGCATTATATTTATTAACGTTTCGAGATAAAGGCACTTGATATGATAGGAAATGAGATGGGTATATCTTAGCCCACCCCATGGTGGCGATACCTTTCAGTAAAACAGCTAGGAATGATATTACCAGAGGGGGGAAATCCCCCTCATCCTCCCCCCCCCCCCCCTCCGTCACTTCGCACCCTGACTGTATCGTCTGCGATAAAGAGCATTGCAACTAAACTACCAGCTAGCCAGTGATACGTCACAAGTCTGAACTATGTTGTCGCTAATCAAGCACAGCAGGTGTTCGCGCGACCAGGCCAGGTGAACACTGAACAACATTTCACTATTTACACATTATTGTTTGTGACCGATGTTGGAACTTTTTATGCGACTACGTTAATCGCAATGGCAGCGATTAATCGATGGTTGACAAATGGCGGGAACACCGCATTGGAGGGAGTTGGTGAGATGCAGGATCCTGACGTTCCTTGAAATTAATAACACTGCGGTACTCGACGTTGGGGGGGGGGGGGGGGGGTTGTTCTACACAATTGTATGTTTTTTCCCCCACCCCATCCACTACGTAGGTGTATTCAAGCCGCGATAGATTGGGATGATGATATTTGGCATTTAACGTCTGATATTTTTGCAACGATGCTAACGAGACGGTGAGAGGGTGATCATGAGGAATGAAAAACGCCACATGACATTCATGCCCAAGCCAGGATTCGAACCTGGAACGCAACTGTGGTTAGTTGTTACCAAGTTTCATGGACATTATGCAATATGTATTACATGTTGATGACCATTCACCACTTTAAATCCGAGTTCATTTTATTTTATCAGTTAGTTATGCGGCAATACACAAATATTTCTCCACCTATCATTTCACAATTTTCATGTTTCAAATTTTATTGAACATTTCATAAAACTCATGTTATATTCCGCTCCGTCTATCGCACATTGATTGAAGACAGGCAGGTCATCTGTCCTCTGTCCTCTGTCCTCTGACCATTCTCTAGTTGCTCTGACTCGAGGTCCGATGTCGCAATGAAAGTTTACATGTTTTACAGGTACTTAGTAATAAAAGTGATATAAACTGTATGTGACAGTAATTGTTCAAGACACCTCATGTCTATTGCCTGTGCGGTGCGTTGGGGGGGGGGGGGGGGCACAATTCCTTCCACTCTGCATTAGATCATGAGTGGCCACAAACGAAACAGCATAACTGCGTACCTAAATTAATTCATTAACCATGCCCATGTATAGTATTCATTATGGTGACCAGTTCAATATAATTTTTTTTTTAATTGAGAATTCCTTGAACAATTTTACGGGGGGCTGACATCCAGTTCCTGCATGAGCTTATTGCCTTCCGTCCTGGCGCACTATTCCTCATCCCAAACACTGCTCATACACAGCGTAGGCACGTTGGCTGCTGTCTGTAAGGAATATATTGTTGTGCTTACCGTACGTTAGTGGATTTAAATAGATATAAATGGGTAAAAGGATGTTTTTTTTAGATTGATTGATTGATTGATAGATGTAAGCGGATAGGGATAATATTCTGTAGGGATTAGAATTTATTCATAATTCTAGATTCAAGATTCACCTAGAAATTACTGCGTTCAAACTTTCTGGAGTATATTATATTTATTGTGGTTTACCATACCCAGATCGGGTATGGAAGGCTACTGCAGGGCTGCTAGACCCTCTTCAGCCTTCTGGAGTATAGTGGATATAGTGCCTATACCTACTACGGTATTAGATCAGAGGTTTCCAAAGTTCTGTTAACTCTGACACCCCCCCCCCTCTCCCATAATCCCCGTAACGAATCTTAGCTTAACATCATTTTATGTTCGACTTGTATTTACAAGAATGGACGACATGCAGTTACCTCTTAAACAAAGATGCTACATAACCTCCTAAAGAATGCTAATATCATACTATCTACACCTGAATTAGTTATTTTTGTAATACTAATAGCAATAGGCCTACAAAGATTTTTAGCAAATTTGGTAGACCTCCTTTGACACATCCACTGGGGTCCGCTGACCATAGTTAAGGGACCTCTGTATTAGACCATACGCGAGTTTCTCCACTGGGGTCCGCTGACCATAGTTAAGGGACCACTGTATTAGACCATACGCGAGTTTCTTCACTGGGGTCCGCTGACCATAGTTAAGGGACCTCTGTATTAGACCATACGCGAGTTTCTTCACTGGGGTCCCCTGACCATAGTTGGGGGACCTCTGTATTAGACCATACGCGAGTTTCTTCACTGAGGTCCGCTGACCATAGTTGGGGGACCTCTGTATTAGACCATACGCGAGTTTCTTCACTGAGGTCCGCTGACCATAGTTGGGGGACCTCTGTATTAGACCATACGCGAGTTTCTTCACTGGGGTCCGCTGACCATAGTTGGGGGACCTCTGTATTAGACCATACGCGAGTTTCTTCACTGGGGTCCGCTGACCATAGTTGGGGGACCTCTGTATTAGACCATACGCGGATTTCTTCTCTTATTGGATCACTTAGGCACTATAGAATATATTGTTGTTTTTGTTATGACTGGGACTCAATTGAACATCGTAGATTGGCTGTGTCGTCGTAGATTGTCTGTGACGTCATAGATTGGTAGTTACTTCATATATTGGCTGTGACGTAATAGATTGTCTGATCATATATTGTCTGTGACGTAATAGATTGTCTGATCATATATTGTCTGTGACGTCGTTGATTGTCTGTGACATCATAGATTGTCTGTGACGTCATATATTGTCTGATCATATATTGTCTGTGACGTCATAGATTGTCTGATCATATATTGTCTGTGACGTCGTTGATTGTCTGTGGCATCATAGATTGTCTGTGACGTCATAGATTGTCTGATCATATATTGTCCGTGACGTCGTTGATTGTCTGTGACATCATAGATTGTCTGTGACGTCATAGATTGTCTGATCATATATTGTCTGTGACGTCATAGATTGTCTGATCATATATTGTCTGTGACGTCGTTGATTGTCTGTGACATCATAGATTGTCTGTGACGTCATAGATTGTCTGATCATATATTGTCTGTGACGTCGTTGATTGTCTGTGACATCATAGATTGTCTGTGACGTCATAGATTGTCTGATCATATATTGTCTGTGACGTCGTTGATTGTCTGTGACATCATAGATTGTCTGTGACGTCATAGATTGTCTGATCATATATTGTCTGTGACGTCGTTGATTGTCTGATCATATATTGTCTGTGACATCATAGATTGTCTGTGACGTCATAGATTGTCTGATCATATATTGTCTGTGACGTCGTTGATTGTCTGATCATATATTGTCTATGACGTCGTTGATTGTCTGATCATATATTGTCTGTGACGTCATAGATTGTCTGATCATATATTGTCTGTGACGTCGTTGATTGTGTGTGGCGTCATAGATTGTCTGTGACGTCATAGATTGTCTGATCATATATTGTCTGTGATTCGTTGATTGTATGTGGCGTCATAGATTGTCTGATCATATATTGTCTGTGACGTCGTTGATTGTCTGATCATATATTGTCTATGACGTCGTTGATTGTCTGATCATATATTGTCTGTGACGTCATAGATTGTCTGATCATATATTGTCTGTGGCGTCATAGATTGTCGGTGACGTCATAGATTGTCTGATCATATATTGTCTGTGACGTCGTTGATTGTCTGTGACATCATAGATTGTCTGTGACGTCATACGTTTACTCCACACACGACGCACACTGTGACTCATCACCGCGCGTTTGCTCTCCAAATTAGTCACACGTTTTGATAAGCGTAGTGATTTAATAAAAATAAAAGTAATTTTGAATCATTTGATGTTCTAGCCTATTATTGTACGTATTGTCTTTCATAAAAATACTTTGTACCAGATCAACGGACTGGGCTACCTATGATTATAACTTTTAATAGTACAAGGAAACAATCAGAAAGAAGCCTTTTGTACTTGTAATTTGTAGAAAAATTGGAATTAGAATATGAAATATATTGGCCTATTTCCGATTTTTTTACTTATATTCCCCTTTGCCATTTTATATAGATACTTGAAAAATAAATATATGAACTCAAATAATTATTATAATCATGGTGTAATAAATTAAGCGACTAAATAATAAATTCTATTAATCCAGTGTGTTTCGTGTGGTTGATCGTGTGGCTATATGTAGAGCGCCTATATAATAACTACCCACCCTTATATAGGCCTCTATTGTTATGTTTAGGTAAGATACTATCAGTTCACTAATAGAAGCCGTCATAATAACGAGGCGGTTAATGAATTGGGAGTAACCTTCCCTACTAAAAGGCGATTAGAAATGACTTGTTAAGCGATAAGAACTAACTTTATCTGTAACTATGTTCAAAGTGGAATTAATGTACATTTTCTGATGTTTTGTTGTAGTTCCAATAAGTTTTCGTCAAATAATATTGAGATCAGCTGCCAGTTAACTTTCGTCTAGTTTGATGGATTGAAAAGGTGTCATGTTGATATTCGAGGGGAGTAAAACGCAAAATGTTGCAAAATGTTACCGCCTATGCGCTTACCAGTGGCGTTTACACTTCAGGGCCCGGATTCACAAAAAGTCTTAACTTAGGCCTGGCCTAACTTTAGGACCACTACGCCATTGGCTGGTACGGACCTTCACATAGCCTCGACTCAACGTCGCTAAGAAACCCTAGAAGAAAACAAACACTTGAGACCAAAATTTAGGCCCCGTCTGAGTTCGTCTTATCTTTGTTCAAAGATGGTGGCAATACGTCTGTGACTTCGAAGTGTGAACATAAATAAACATCGTTTACTTACCTTGATATACACATTTCTCTCTTTTTTAGAATTTGGAGGTATTGGAAAACAAAACACTAAAATTTAAAACACCGCCTTGCAATATTTTAAGTTCACTGTGATTTCCACGAAAGTAGTCATCAATAGGGAAGTCTCATCAAAAATAAATATTCCTCAAAGTACATAAAAATGGAAGATCATTATCCAAAAATACGGGCGGTATAATTTTTATATCTGAGAAGCGTATATTTCCAATTCTATTAGCATTTTAAGTTTGAAATTTGGAACTTCCCGTTCCGTAATTGAAGAACGGCTCTTGACGTCATATGTCATGTAAACAACTGCCTCCTTAAAGTATTCTTATTAATATCAACGATATTAAGTTGGACATTTTACAATATCTAGGATGTAGTGACTTTACAACAATGCCTTTTATACCACTGTTTTCTTCAGAAAATACATTTTGATACAGTATTTACCAAAACGTGTTTAAAATAATGCAATTATTTAACATATTGTTGTTAATTAATGTTGAGAAGTGTTCATTTACTAACTAGAAATAAACGTTGGTTCAGTTAAAGTCTTATGAGAGCAATAATCTACTAAAGGGTGGGATTTCAGTACTATTTGTATGATATAAAATTATTGTTTACTGACATATGACGTCAGAACCTTTTAATCACGAGCAAGATGGCGCAGGTTCGTTTCTGAGCGTGTTTTGATAGCAACATCTTTGACTTGCTGTTAAAGCGATGTTAATGCACCTTTCGAGCCGAAACCAATTAGTTCCCGTTTATTTTAACTTGAGGTAACCAGAAAGCAAATAAAAAAAATGCGTGAGACTTCCCTATTGGGCTGTGTAGTAGACCTACCATGGTTTATAATAGCACATACCGTACAGCAGGACTTAAGACCTGTCCTAAGTTAAGACCTCTTGTGAATCCGGCCGGCCCGTGTATAGAATTGACAATTTAAACACAAATATGACAAAACAATTTTGACAAATGGCCGACAATTTGACGTTTTCTATTTCGGGCACTGGCAGGTCTTCGCAACGCAACCATTGCGTCCTGTTCCTGGTATACCGTCGACTTTGTTCTATTTCTAAATATTTAGATGAGTGTAGACATACTTATAAGAGGGAACCTATAAAAAGAGTGGGCTGTTGTTTGTAGGTACATTCTTCGGTATTTCACTTATTTTATTAAGTTATGAAACTGATTTGTTAAGAACAATACTTATAACATCTAAATCTATTTCCACAAGTAGGATGTTGGCTTATTTATGCTATAGTCAAATTACATTTAAAAAGCAAGGTGAATTTACAACTTCAGGTCGCTCAAAGATGGAAATTGTCGTCATTTGGTCCAGGAATGTATTTTTATACTCAAGGTCCTACTTTTGAAACTAAAAATTCATTACTAGACCATCTTTGAGGGATCTGAAATTCACTATGCTTCTTAAATGTAATTTGACAGAATTCACGACATCATTGTTAGTTTTGGTTTTCAATGTTCGATATTTCGTGTTTAGTGCATTTATACAAGTCTTTGTACCAAAAACATTCAAAGTTAATTATTTTCCAAATTTCATAATATGAAGTGAGGCCTAAAGGTGCGTTAAGAAAACAAGAATAATAAACCACACGTTTGAGATCCAAAGATAATGAACCTAATCAAATTTTTCTGGCGCAACTTTGTATTGTTCTAGCGTTTAATAAGTTCACACTCTGTTGTTTTAAATGTAAAACTAAATAACCAGCATTTACGAAATAGTTTGTACTGCATATTTTAGTGAATTGAAAGTTACTACCCCTTTGAGGTGTACAGTTCGAGTTTGACCGCTGCTATTGCTCCAATGACAGTGGGTAAACTTGTCAACATGGCATGAATGCTGCATAGGAGGGTAGCAACATTTGCATACGAACAATAACAAGGAGAGCTGCTATTATGCGCGCAACGCAACGCAGACCTCTGTGTCGATATAATAATTAGAGAACTCTGAACACAAACTATGAACGCGTGAGACAATACGGTGAAGAGCCGTAGTTCTTGATAACAAGGGAGCAGCCTGCAGTGTGTTATGTCTGCAAGTGAGATGACTATATTCTTTCAATAACATTTATTAATTTTATCTGTAACTGCTCTTTCGTTGTCTGTAGAGTATAATCTAGACGCATAGGCGCGTTTTAGGTGATTTTTTTTAAATGTAGCTTTGAAAATAATCTTATCTTTATTTATAAAAACCGTTTGTGCATAATTCTAGGGAATTCCTTAGATAATATTTGCCAGTAGGCCTACATAGTTCAAACGGTTGCTTTGTTGCCGTGAATATTTACTCAAATACGACTGGAGAGTAGATTTCAAGCTTTTACTTCACAGTAACTCAAGTTACACACAAACAAATGACCAACCCGACTTCTTCTGTCCACTTTCACGAGGTCTAACCGACCTCCGCTGACCGTTCGTTTACTACTGGCTGTCCGCGTCCTCGGCTCGGCGCGACTAATATACCCCGGCTGAGATATAATGGCGCCAATGTGTTGTACTAGTAGTCAAGGAATTATACTATTGTTGTAATGGTATATTCTATTCCCCTAGAGGTTTCATCGTGTAACTTGACCTTCACACATGTTGGCCTAAAAACAGTGTCGGTGTCACAGGCGACGAGCTGACTGTTTTTTGCTCAGGCACTCGAACCTTAAGACAAAACAAGTGAATGCATGTCTCATACGGTCCCCAAGGCTGCTGTTGTAAACGAGGGGCTACATACATTCACGTTTTACTGAAACTCACTGTTGTAGCCTACATTATTGTGTTCGTAATTGTGAAATGATTCAAGATGGTTCAAAATCAGGCGCGGACTGGCTAGGGATGCCCGGATGCGATCGCATCCCGGGCCCCTAGGCAAATCCGGGCCTTTTGGCAGTTCGGGCCCCGCCTGCCACCAGAAAGCTCCTATGATGTGAATGCTTCTCTGTATATTGCTAATAAAATCTAAGGGCGGAATGCACAGTCGAGTGAAGTATGTGATTTGTTCATGGTTCCTATAAAATTTGTTCTTCTTATGGAAAATAGCATCTAATAAAACAATTCCATAGCAATAAATCTTGACTCTGCATACGGCCCTTAACCTCACTCTTAACCCACTCACACTGGTAGGGTGGCCTCTGTTAATCGCGCCCTAAAATCGCGTTTTAGGCCATAAAATTCAATGCAACCCCAAAAAAACTTTTGACGCCTCCGGTGTAATTGCCTCCGAGGCTGGGACTTCGCCCCAGACCCCAGCTCCGCCATGCCACCTCGTGCGCCTCCCCCCCCCAAAAAAAACCCAGCATCCCGGGCCTTTTTATCCCAGTCCGCCCCTGTTCAAAATAAAACATGGATCCACCACGTTAACAGATTATACAATATGACCATGAGTTCCGATTAGAGTTGTGTTGAAGTAATTATTATTGATTGTGTTAGACATGATCCATTAATATCTGAGCAGGCCTAATATCGTTAGATCATGCGTCTGTTGTAACACAAATATTTTGAGAAGCATGCGAATTCATGGTTTTTGGTTCGTATCTTGGAAGTGACATTTAATATCAAAATTTTGGAATGAAAACATGGCTACATACTTCATTAAGATCTACTGATATTCTCAAAAAAGTATTTAAAGAAATAATTTTTTGTAAACAAATTTCTTAAATTCTTTTTTAAATGCCGCGGAAATACAACGTGTAACGAGTACTTGCTATACGGTAGTCGATCTGTAGTAACTACAGACGAGTACATACGAATACTATACGGTAGTTCGGTTATGGAGTCAGAGTAGTAACTAAAGACGAGTACATATTACATACTATACGGTAGTCGATCTGTAGTAACTATAAAGTACATACGAATACTATACGGTAGTCGATCTGTAGTAGTAACTATAAAGTATAATACTATACAGTAGTCGATCTGTAGTAACTATAAAGTACATACGAATACTATACGGTAGTCGATCTGTAGTAACTATAAAGTATAATACTATACAGTAGTCGATCTGTAGTAACTATAAAGTACATACGAATACTATACGGTAGTCGATCTGCAGTAACTATAAAGTATAATACTATACAGTAGTCGATCAGACTACATAAAGACGAGTGCATACTATACGGTAGTGGATCTGTAGTAACTAAAGACGAGTACATACGAATAGTATACGGTAGTTCGGTTATGGAGTCAGAGTAGTAACTACAGACGAGTAGTACGGTATAGTTAGGTAATGGAGTCCGAGGTCGTCGACGCTCGATGCTGCCTCAGAGAAGGGGGGTTGTAAGGGCTCTTAGTGGTGTAACAATGTATGTAAGCAGTTCGCTCAGGGGGGGGGGGGGGGGGGCAAGGGATCCAGTGACGCGAGGCACACGTGTGAGAGGAGTTTGGGGGGTAGCATTTGCTCACAGCTGTCGTCTGCTAGCGCAACGCGACATATGTGTGGCCAGCCATACGTACCGTTGTTGGCTCGAACTAAATGAAATGCACATCTTTTAAATGAAGATTAATTAATATAAAATTCCAAATGGTCATTTTCTCGATGTAGCTAAATGTCTTACGAACGTGTCCATATATATGTGTACATTTCAAATAAAACGCGACGACAAAATCACATTAGTTGATTAATTATGTCAATTGGTTAATTTGCATTCTATATACTATTTCTAGAGCATATTTCTTTGTATGTTCATTGAACTGTATTTAAAAAATAATTTTTGCTATACATATCTCGTATATTGTTTTGTTTGGTATTCGTTCTGAAATGGCAAAACCTAAAATGAATGACGTTTTTTTTTTAGTTTTAATATCGTCAATCTTTGATATCATGAAAAGTGAAAACATTCCTGTTTTTCCACCTAATGTAAAATAAAGACAGCCAACACCACACTAATTTTAATTGTACCTTAGATTGCATTCTACTCCAGTGAGCGATTTATGGCTCAAGCAGGGTTCGTTTTTGTCCGACTTTATACCAAAGGCAGAGAAAGCTAAATAGTTGTCCAACTGAATGAAAATGAGTCGATGGATAGATCGACGCTTTAAATAGATTTATCGTGAGGTTAAAATACTTTCTGTCTGCCGAAGTAGAATGTGGAACATATGTGATGTATTTGATACGGTTGATCGGCAGTAAAATTCGTGTTAAAACTCACTAAATGTTAGTTCAAGGTAAAGAATACAAAACAAAAGTAAGAGTATATAAATAATGTAAAGTTTATCTTCTCGTGACCAGCTAGCGGTAAAAACGAATAAATATTTCCAACATGTTTTTATATGATGGAGGATGAAAAATGCCTAATTTTAGTAGATGCAGACCACCTGGCTCCGTCACAATAACTGGTGCAAAGTGCTTAGTTTATTTTCATAGTAAACTCTTTGAGACACCTTATGAACATCCTTCGATGAAACATCTACTAGGTCAATTTTTAGAAATCAAAATGTTCTGAACTGAAATAGTTGAACCGCCTTCACTCTTTATGGGTTTCTGCCTTCTGGTGTATATTGGAATAAGTGTCCAGATTTTGTTATGATACTAGTGCGCAGATAGAACTACCGTTTTACTGTTCCCAGTGTTGGGGAAGTTCTTCTTTAAGCCCGGTTTTTCAATCTGTTAACGGGTTGTTAACGGGGCCGTTAGCTGACGGTCCGTAATGTGTAACCCAACCAACCCAATGCAGATAACGGACCGTCAGCTAACGACCCCATTAATGACCGATTGAAAAACCGGGCCTAAGATTAACTTTATGAAAGTTCAGTCGGCTCCACTGAAACAAAATTAACAAAAAACATTAAAAACGTGGTCTTTTTTAGCGTTGTTTCCACAACACTGGCTGTTCCCAATGTTTTCCAGAATTATCAATAAATTATCAATGAACTATCAATATTTTTGCGAGATTACGAACTGATGGGATGAGCCGTTGTCTTCTGACTAAAACAATATAATACATACCGTCAACTTTCCGCTAGGTGTTACAGCTGCTGCTTTGTTTGCATTGTTGCTAAATTTATGAAGACAGTTGGGAGTAAGTGAAGCCACATTTCCAGCCACTCATTGACGAGATATAACTAGAACGATATTCATCTCGTGATAATTTCACCCTGTAGATAATATTCCTATGTCACTGGAATTGTTGATATCCAGAGATAAAAGTGGTCACAAAAAGTGGCGGAACTTGGTGATAATTTGGCACCCCCCCCTCCCCCCCCCCCTTTAAAAACAAGAGTTTTAAAGAGACAATAAGGTGCAATTTTGAGTGCTCAACACACATTTTTAAGAATTATAAGTTTTAAGTAACTCTTACTGAAACAAGTGTTCCGTAGACCGCTAGCACATAACTGGTATATTGCTATAGTATACTAGTGGTACTTGTTCGTTTGTCTAAATAGTAATGGTGTTTAGGTTTATTTCACATTGTCTGTATCTGGCTATATTTTGAGATAACGTTATTTCAAGGTATTTTAAAACATACACAAGTTAGGAAGGCAATAATTTGATGTGTAGGCTAGAAATAAAAAGTACCGGAGCTCAGAAAGAAAGTACCGGTACGGCGCTCCGGTGCGCTCCGGCTCACATTCAGCACTGTTGACTAAAGTGTGACTGTTGTCTGCAGGTCATAATGGGTGACCGACCGGCCGCCGAGAGAGCCTGCAAGGACCAGGGGCTATGTCACTGCATGGTCCAAGGTGATACTAAAGTGTGACTGTTGTCTGCAGGTCATAATGGGTGACCGACCGGCCGCCGAGAGAGCCTGCAAGGACCCGGGGCTATGTCACTGCATGGTCCAAGGTGATACTAAAGTGTGACTGTTGTCTGCAGGTCATAATGGGTGACCGACCGGCCGCCGAGAGAGCCTGCAAGGACCCGGGGCTATGTCACTGCATGGTCCAAGGTGATACTAAAGTGTGACTATTGTCTGCAGGTCATAATGGGTGACCGACCGGCCGCCGAGAGAGCCTGCAAGGACCCGGGGCTATGTCACTGCATGGTCCAAGGTGATACTAAAGTGTGACTGTTGTCTGCAGGTCATAATGGGTGACCGACCGGCCGCCGAGAGAGCCTGCAAGGACCCGGGGCTATGTCACTGCATGGTCCAAGGTGATACTAAAGTGTGACTGTTGTCTGCAGGTCATAATGGGTGACCGACCGGCCGCCGAGAGAGCCTGCAAGGACCCGGGGCTATGTCACTGCATGGTCCAAGGTGATACTAAAGTGTGACTGTTGTTTGCAGGTCATAATGGGTGACCGACCGGCCGCCGAGAGAGCCTGCAAGGACCCCAACCCGATCATTGATGGGAGGAAAGCAAATGTTAACCTGGCGATATTGGGCGCTAAACCTCGAGGTAATGTTACACCAGGTAAGTCGTCTCATCTTTCTTTACTACACTTACCCCGTGCAAAGTGTCGCTTTATAATAGTTAATAATTGACGCAGAAAGAAAAATATACATCTAATCTCTGAAAGAATTTATTGCTCAACCTATGAATATCGCTGTTTTTCGGTAGTAATTTTTATTCGTCGAAATTACCATTTAGGCTTTCAGTTCTGGGTTTGGATACACATTTGGCGATAAAAAATTATCATAACAAACACATCGAAACAAAGTAAAATTCATTTGAAGGTGACATTTATTTCTTCCTTGCGACAATTTCAATCTATGTCAAAGCAAGCAAACAGCAAAGCAATTCTTCCGGACAGAAATCAATCATGGCGGTGGGATAGGTGTACCTTGTACATACGTGTAATGTATGTCAGGTGTCGCAATGTTTTCTATTTATTTTTACTGCAAGGGGTTTTTGTACCTCGTAATGGAAAACCTCGCCAATTGAACGTTCTTTTATTGACATATCGAGAACACTTCAAGATATTGACAAATTGATTCTAACCACAGATTTAGGTTTGAATAATCAGCTAAACACAGTCTAGTCAATAGGTAATTTTCGGCTAATTGTTTTATAGTTTTATCAAGTTGTTTATTAATAATTAATTTTTGCGTGTTTTGGAATATAGCATCCCATTCAGTGGTCAGTGCATTGCTTGCCATGCATGACAATGTCTTAAAGTGTTCTACCTCTTTGGGGGGGCGTAACTCAAACCCGACAGAGCACGTTGTGCACGGTGCAGGCCTACTGCGTTCTAGGAACCCACTCATTTTAGGACTACATACTAAACAATGGCGAAATAAAAGAAACAAAATCGCGTAATAGCAAATGCAATGGCTAATTTCTTAGATTGGGATCGCCATGCGAGAAAAGAAAACTCACTAAACTAAGAGACAAAATCATCTGCAGAAAATATGATACCTACCCCCAAAATTGAAACGTCGTGAAATTATAACCATTTTTACGTTTTAGTAATTATAATTATCTTGAGATCGTTACGCAATGTTGGAAAAATGTTTAAATAAAATTCACAATGTGGTCTCGTAAGAAATGTACACAAATAAATATCGACTGATTCCAATCACCAGGAAAACTAATTATCACGTTTGTAATTAATTACTTTCCCCAATAACAAGTGTAATAAAAAAAATGTGAATGTTTTTTTATTCTGTTTCCTGCCCATAAGTGTAAAGTAGAAACATTCATCTGTACAATTATGGCTGCGAAAGCTTATTAAAGAATTTGTTTTTAATTAGTTTCACTAAAAACTACCGTAACGATTTCAATCTTTGTAACTTTGAATGTAGTGCAGTTTTTAGTTCGAAAGCACGTTGTTGTTTGAATATTGATTAGCTTATACCGGTAACGTCGGGTAGCCTACTGCTGCCAGGGATGCAACAGGTTAGTTTGGGGCACTTGGCAGGAGCTTACTGTTTTCTTGGCGTTCCACTCGATAGGCCTAGAAACCAAACAAGTTGGGATTATGTGGGGCTAGATATTAAGGTCTAGAACTAGATAATATAATCTTCAAAATGTATTACGACTGGATCATTTGAGATATTATTATTGACATTGTCAAATTTCCTCCAAATTGAATACATTTTGCATAATTTTGTGTATTATCTGTAGATCATGATATAATCTAGTTCTAGCCCCACATCATCCGAATATTTTGATAACGAATGTTCGTCGAATGAAGTCTTGAGATACTAACAAAACGGATTACATTTTCATGCTTTTCAAGGTATTTGTGAAACATTTTGTAACTATGAGGCGCTACATGTATAAATATTTATAAATATTCTAAACAAATAAAAAAACGAGAAATGTATCGTTATATGTATGTATTGGATAACATGTCTGACTTTATCCAAAGGCAATACATTTTGAAAGTTTTTGAAGATTATCTGTCGCATAATCCCAAAATGTTTAAGGTAATAATAAATGTCAACTGATACCTTCAAACTGTCTTAGAGCCAAGCCACGTAGTAAGTATTACAATTAATAATTTTATAAGTATCTCCACTGAAAATGTTTTTGTTTTGTCTTACCTGATTTTCGCTAAAATACATACAAAAATTCTAAAACCGCGAACTAAAACACAAAACGAAAATTTTTGTATAACGGCATATAATCATAGCACAAGTACCTATCTATATAAATGTAAGGTGACCATTATTTCAAACCGAAATATCCGGGACAAACGAAACAATGGGGGGGGGGGGGGGGATGCCTCCCACCAACAGCGCCTAAGGTGATTTTTAAAAAAATACGTGTTTTTGACCTGGTTTTAAGTGTTTAAGAATATGTTCGGGTGTATTTTCTGAGTTAGCAATTCGAGAAATTGTCTTCTACGTAAGAGACATCGTAAGCGACCCAAGGACTGTGCGGCGCAGGGAGGTGGGGTGAAACAGACGTTGCTGTACGTACAGTCTTAGGTCGTACACTCTCGCTTATCATGAGTATTAATAATTATCTCTAATAATCTTGCAATTAAGTGTTGTATATTATATTACAACACTTTGATTGCAAGTCGATAACATCCGGGACTTAATAAGCTATTATCGGAATTCCGGGACATTAAGTGCTTTTCAAAAAGTCTTCGGGACGCCGGGAGGGACAGAGTGTAACCGGGACGTATAATATGAATGCGCCGGGGTCTCAGACGACCGTGTATGAACTGAACGCATGCCGACATAACAGCCAAAGCTCCGCACGCGGCGGGGAGGGGAACGCTTCGCATATTCCCTACGAGTAGAGGTGGATATTTTTACACCCAGTCGACAGCAGATTATCTCTGCTCAGTAGTCAAGTGGACCAATAAGAGTGTCAAGAAGTTGCTGAATCCGCTTGATAGCGGGTAAGTGCCGCAGCTCATGAAGTAGCTGTTGAAAGATTGATTCACTTTTAACAGCCAAAATACACAACTTGCTGAAGTGTTTGGTACCAGTGTTCGGTGTGTTGGTGTGTATGCTATACATGGGCTGCGGCGGCATGCTTGAACCCCCGGACTTGCAAGCTTATTTATCGTTAGGTTAACGATTCGCCGTTAAATGATTCAATTAAAAATAAGTAAAAATGGAAAGTGTTTCGTGACCTCTGTCACCATAATATAGACGTGCTGTACAAGTATTCATGACCTCTAGCTATACAGCAGTCAGCTACTGTGTATGTTAGTATAGACGTGCTGTACAAGTATTCTTGACCTCTAGCTATACAGCAGTCAGCTACTGTGTATGTTAGTATAGACGTGCTGTACAAGTATTCATGACCTCTAGCTATACAGCAGTCAGCTACTGTGTATGTTAGTATAGACGTGCTGTACAAGTATTCATGACCTCTAGCTATACAGCAGACAGCTACTGTGTATGTTAGTATAGACGTGCTGTACAAGTATTCTTGACCTCTAGCTATACAGCAGACAGCTACTGTGTATGTTAGTATAGACGTGCTGTACAAGTATTCATGACCTCTAGCTATACAGCAGTCAGCTACTGTGTATGTTAGTATAGACGTGCTGTACAAGTATTCATGACCTCTAGCTATACAGCAGACAGCTACTGTGTATGTTAGTATAGACGTGCTGTACAAGTATTCTTGACCTCTAGCTATACAGCAGACAGCTACTGTGTATGTTAGTATAGACGTGCTGTACAAGTATTCATGACCTCTAGCTATACAGCAGACAGCTACTGTGTATGTTAGTATAGACGTGCTGTACAAGTATTCATGACCTCTAGCTATACAGCAGACAGCTACTGTGTATGTTAGTATAGACGTGCTGTACAAGTATTCTTGACCTCTAGCTATACAGCAGACAGCTACTGTGTATGTTAGTATAGACGTGCTGTACAAGTATTCATGACCTCTAGCTATACAGCAGTCAGCTACTGTGTATGTTAGTATAGACGTGCTGTACAAGTATTCATGACCTCTAGCTATACAGCAGACAGCTACTGTGTATGTTAGTATAGACGTGCTGTACAAGTATTCTTGACCTCTAGCTATACAGCAGACAGCTACTGTGTATGTTAGTATAGACGTGCTGTACAAGTATTCATGACCTCTAGCTATACAGCAGACAGCTACTGTGTATGTTAGTATAGACGTGCTGTACAAGTATTCATGACCTCTAGCTATACAGCAGACAGCTACTGTGTATGTTAGTATAGACGTGCTGTACAAGTATTCATGACCTCTAGCTATACAGCAGACAGCTACTGTGTATGTTAGTATAGACGTGCTGTACAAGTATTCATGACCTCTAGCTATACAGCAGACAGCTACTGTGTATGTTAGTATAGACGTGCTGTACAAGTATTCATGACCTCTAGCTATACAGCAGACAGCTACTGTGTATGTTAGTATAGACGTGCTGTACAAGTATTCATGACCTCTAGCTATACAGCAGACAGCTACTGTGTATGTTAGTATAGACGTGCTGTACAAGTATTCATGACCTCTAGCTATACAGCAGACAGCTACTGTGTATGTTAGTATAGACGTGCTGTACAAGTATTCATGACCTCTAGCTATACAGCAGACAGCTACTGTGTATGTTAGTATAGACGTGCTGTACAAGTATTCATGACCTCTAGCTATACAGCAGACAGCTACTGTGTATGTTAGTATAGACGTGCTATACAAGTATTCATGACCTCTAGCTATACAGCAGACAGCTACTGTGTATGTTAGTATAGACGTGCTGTACAAGTATTCTTGACCTCTAGCTATACAGCAGTCAGCTACTGTGTATGTTAGTATAGACGTGCTGTACAAGTATTCATGACCTCTAGCTATACAGCAGACAGCTACTGTGTATGTTAGTATAGACGTGCTGTACAAGTATTCTTGACCTCTAGCTATACAGCAGACAGCTACTGTGTATGTTAGTATAGACGTGCTGTACAAGTATTCATGACCTCTAGCTATACAGCAGACAGCTACTGTGTATGTTAGTATAGACGTGCTGTACAAGTATTCATGACCTCTAGCTATACAGCAGACAGCTACTGTGTATGTTAGTATAGACGTGCTGTACAAGTATTCATGACCTCTAGCTATACAGCAGACAGCTACTGTGTATGTTAGTATAGACGTGCTGTACAAGTATTCATGACCTCTAGCTATACAGCAGACAGCTACTGTGTATGTTAGTATAGACGTGCTGTACAAGTATTCATGACCTCTAGCTATACAGCAGACAGCTACTGTGTATGTTAGTATAGACGTGCTGTACAAGTATTCATGACCTCTAGCTATACAGCAGACAGCTACTGTGTATGTTAGTATAGACGTGCTATACAAGTATTCATGACCTCTAGCTATACAGCAGACAGCTACTGTGTATGTTAGTATAGACGTGCTGTACAAGTATTCTTGACCTCTAGCTATACAGCAGTCAGCTACTGTGTATGTTAGTATAGACGTGCTGTACAAGTATTCATGACCTCTAGCTATACAGCAGACAGCTACTGTGTATGTTAGTATAGACGTGCTGTACAAGTATTCTTGACCTCTAGCTATACAGCAGACAGCTACTGTGTATGTTAGTATAGACGTGCTGTACAAGTATTCATGACCTCTAGCTATACAGCAGTCAGCTATACTGTGTATGTTAGTATAGACGTGCTGTACAAGTATTCATGACCTCTAGCTATACAGCAGACAGCTATACTGTGTATGTTAGTATAGACGTGCTGTACAAGTATTCATGACCTCTAGCTATACAGCAGTCAGCTACTGTGTATGTTAGTATAGACGTGCTGTACAAGTATTCATGACCTCTAGCTATACAGCAGACAGCTACTGTGTATGTTAGTATAGACGTGCTGTACAAGTATTCTTGACCTCTAGCTATACAGCAGACAGCTATACTGTGTATGTTAGTATAGACGTGCTGTACAAGTATTCATTACCTCTAGCTATACAGCAGACAGCTACTGTGTATGTTAGTATAGACGTGCTGTACAAGTATTCATGACCTCTAGCTATACAGCAGACAGCTACTGTGTATGTTAGTATAGACGTGCTGTACAAGTATTCATGACCTCTAGCTATACAGCAGACAGCTACTGTGTATGTTAGTATAGACGTGCTGTACAAGTATTCATGACCTCTAGCTATACAGCAGACAGCTACTGTGTATGTTAGTATAGACGTGCTGTACAAGTATTCATGACCTCTAGCTATACAGCAGACAGCTACTGTGTATGTTAGTATAGACGTGCTGTACAAGTATTCATGACCTCTAGCTATACAGCAGACAGCTACTGTGTATGTTAGTATAGACGTGCTGTACAAGTATTCATGACCTCTAGCTATACAGCAGACAGCTACTGTGTATGTTAGTATAGACGTGCTGTACAAGTATTCATGACCTCTAGCTATACAGCAGACAGCTACTGTGTATGTTAGTATAGACGTGCTGTACAAGTATTCATGACCTCTAGCTATACAGCAGACAGCTATACTGTGTATGTTAGTATAGACGTGCTGTACAAGTATTCATGACCTCTAGCTATACAGCAGACAGCTACTGTGTATGTTAGTATAGACGTACTGTACAAGTATTCATGACCTCTAGCTATACAGCAGACAGCTACTGTGTATGTTAGTATAGACGTGCTGTACAAGTATTCATGACCTCTAGCTATACAGCAGACAGCTACTGTGTATGTTAGTATAGACGTGCTGTACAAGTATTCATGACCTCTAGCTATACAGCAGACAGCTACTGTGTATGTTAGTATAGACGTGCTGTACAAGTATTCATGACCTCTAGCTATACAGCAGACAGCTACTGTGTATGTTAGTATAGACGTGCTGTACAAGTATTCATGACCTCTAGCTATACAGCAGACAGCTATACTGTGTATGTCAGTATAGACGTGCTGTACAAGTATTCATGACCTCTAGCTATACAGCAGACAGCTATACTGTGTATGTTAGTATAGACGTGCTGTACAAGTATTCATGACCTCTAGCTATACAGCAGACAGCTACTGTGTATGTTAGTATAGACGTGCTGTACAAGTATTCATGACCTCTAGCTATACAGCAGACAGCTATACTGTGTATGTTAGTATAGACGTGCTGTACAAGTATTCATGACCTCTAGCTATACAGCAGACAGCTATACTGTGTATGTTAGTATAGACGTGCTGTACAAGTATTCATGACCTCTAGCTATACAGCAGACAGCTACTGTGTATGTTAGTATAGACGTGCTGTACAAGTATTCATGACCTCTAGCTATACAGCAGACAGCTACTGTGTATGTTAGTATAGACGTGCTGTACAAGTATTCATGACCTCTAGCTATACAGCAGACAGCTACTGTGTATGTTAGTATAGACGTGCTGTACAAGTATTCATGACCTCTAGCTATACAGCAGACAGCTACTGTGTATGTTAGTATAGACGTGCTGTACAAGTATTCATGACCTCTAGCTATACAGCAGACAGCTACTGTGTATGTTAGTATAGACGTGCTGTACAAGTATTCATGACCTCTAGCTATACAGCAGACAGCTACTGTGTATGTTAGTATAGACGTGCTGTACAAGTATTCTTGACCTCTAGCTATACAGCAGACAGCTATACTGTGTATGTTAGTATAGACGTGCTGTACAAGTATTCATGACCTCTAGCTATACAGCAGACAGCTACTGTGTATGTTAGTATAGACGTGCTGTACAAGTATTCATGACCTCTAGCTATACAGCAGACAGCTACTGTGTATGTTAGTATAGACGTGCTGTACAAGTATTCATGACCTCTAGCTATACAGCAGACAGCTACTGTGTATGTTAGTATAGACGTGCTGTACAAGTATTCATGACCTCTAGCTATACAGCAGACAGCTACTGTGTATGTTAGTATAGACGTGCTGTACAAGTATTCATGACCTCTAGCTATACAGCAGACAGCTACTGTGTATGTTAGTATAGACGTGCTATACAAGTATTCATGACCTCTAGCTATACAGCAGACAGCTACTGTGTATGTTAGTATAGACGTGCTGTACAAGTATTCTTGACCTCTAGCTATACAGCAGTCAGCTACTGTGTATGTTAGTATAGACGTGCTGTACAAGTATTCATGACCTCTAGCTATACAGCAGACAGCTACTGTGTATGTTAGTATAGACGTGCTGTACAAGTATTCTTGACCTCTAGCTATACAGCAGACAGCTACTGTGTATGTTAGTATAGACGTGCTGTACAAGTATTCATGACCTCTAGCTATACAGCAGTCAGCTATACTGTGTATGTTAGTATAGACGTGCTGTACAAGTATTCATGACCTCTAGCTATACAGCAGACAGCTATACTGTGTATGTTAGTATAGACGTGCTGTACAAGTATTCATGACCTCTAGCTATACAGCAGTCAGCTACTGTGTGTTAGTATAGACGTGCTGTACAAGTATTCATGACCTCTAGCTATACAGCAGACAGCTACTGTGTATGTTAGTATAGACGTGCTGTACAAGTATTCTTGACCTCTAGCTATACAGCAGACAGCTATACTGTGTATGTTAGTATAGACGTGCTGTACAAGTATTCATTACCTCTAGCTATACAGCAGACAGCTACTGTGTATGTTAGTATAGACGTGCTGTACAAGTATTCATGACCTCTAGCTATACAGCAGACAGCTACTGTGTATGTTAGTATAGACGTGCTGTACAAGTATTCATGACCTCTAGCTATACAGCAGACAGCTACTGTGTATGTTAGTATAGACGTGCTGTACAAGTATTCATGACCTCTAGCTATACAGCAGACAGCTACTGTGTATGTTAGTATAGACGTGCTGTACAAGTATTCATGACCTCTAGCTATACAGCAGACAGCTACTGTGTATGTTAGTATAGACGTGCTGTACAAGTATTCATGACCTCTAGCTATACAGCAGACAGCTACTGTGTATGTTAGTATAGACGTGCTGTACAAGTATTCATGACCTCTAGCTATACAGCAGACAGCTACTGTGTATGTTAGTATAGACGTGCTGTACAAGTATTCATGACCTCTAGCTATACAGCAGACAGCTACTGTGTATGTTAGTATAGACGTGCTGTACAAGTATTCATGACCTCTAGCTATACAGCAGACAGCTACTGTGTATGTTAGTATAGACGTGCTGTACAAGTATTCATGACCTCTAGCTATACAGCAGACAGCTATACTGTGTATGTTAGTATAGACGTGCTGTACAAGTATTCATGACCTCTAGCTATACAGCAGACAGCTACTGTGTATGTTAGTATAGACGTACTGTACAAGTATTCATGACCTCTAGCTATACAGCAGACAGCTACTGTGTATGTTAGTATAGACGTGCTGTACAAGTATTCATGACCTCTAGCTATACAGCAGACAGCTACTGTGTATGTTAGTATAGACGTGCTGTACAAGTATTCATGACCTCTAGCTATACAGCAGACAGCTACTGTGTATGTTAGTATAGACGTGCTGTACAAGTATTCATGACCTCTAGCTATACAGCAGACAGCTACTGTGTATGTTAGTATAGACGTGCTGTACAAGTATTCATGACCTCTAGCTATACAGCAGACAGCTATACTGTGTATGTCAGTATAGACGTGCTGTACAAGTATTCATGACCTCTAGCTATACAGCAGACAGCTATACTGTGTATGTTAGTATAGACGTGCTGTACAAGTATTCATGACCTCTAGCTATACAGCAGACAGCTACTGTGTATGTTAGTATAGACGTGCTGTACAAGTATTCATGACCTCTAGCTATACAGCAGACAGCTATACTGTGTATGTTAGTATAGACGTGCTGTACAAGTATTCATGACCTCTAGCTATACAGCAGACAGCTATACTGTGTATGTTAGTATAGACGTGCTGTACAAGTATTCATGACCTCTAGCTATACAGCAGACAGCTACTGTGTATGTTAGTATAGACGTGCTGTACAAGTATTCATGACCTCTAGCTATACAGCAGACAGCTACTGTGTATGTTAGTATAGACGTGCTGTACAAGTATTCATGACCTCTAGCTATACAGCAGACAGCTACTGTGTATGTTAGTATAGACGTGCTGTACAAGTATTCATGACCTCTAGCTATACAGCAGACAGCTACTGTGTATGTTAGTATAGACGTGCTGTACAAGTATTCATGACCTCTAGCTATACAGCAGACAGCTACTGTGTATGTTAGTATAGACGTGCTGTACAAGTATTCATGACCTCTAGCTATACAGCAGACAGCTACTGTGTATGTTAGTATAGACGTGCTGTACAAGTATTCTTGACCTCTAGCTATACAGCAGACAGCTATACTGTGTATGTTAGTATAGACGTGCTGTACAAGTATTCATGACCTCTAGCTATACAGCAGACAGCTACTGTGTATGTTAGTATAGACGTGCTGTACAAGTATTCATGACCTCTAGCTATACAGCAGACAGCTACTGTGTATGTTAGTATAGACGTGCTGTACAAGTATTCATGACCTCTAGCTATACAGCAGACAGCTACTGTGTATGTTAGTATAGACGTGCTGTACAAGTATTCATGACCTCTAGCTATACAGCAGACAGCTATACTGTGTATGTTAGTATAGACGTGCTGTACAAGTATTCATGACCTCTAGCTATACAGCAGACAGCTACTGTGTATGTTAGTATAGACGTACTGTACAAGTATTCATGACCTCTAGCTATACAGCAGACAGCTACTGTGTATGTTAGTATAGACGTGCTGTACAAGTATTCATGACCTCTAGCTATACAGCAGACAGCTACTGTGTATGTTAGTATAGACGTGCTGTACAAGTATTCATGACCTCTAGCTATACAGCAGACAGCTACTGTGTATGTTAGTATAGACGTGCTGTACAAGTATTCATGACCTCTAGCTATACAGCAGACAGCTACTGTGTATGTTAGTATAGACGTGCTGTACAAGTATTCATGACCTCTAGCTATACAGCAGACAGCTATACTGTGTATGTCAGTATAGACGTGCTGTACAAGTATTCATGACCTCTAGCTATACAGCAGACAGCTATACTGTGTATGTTAGTATAGACGTGCTGTACAAGTATTCATGACCTCTAGCTATACAGCAGACAGCTACTGTGTATGTTAGTATAGACGTGCTGTACAAGTATTCATGACCTCTAGCTATACAGCAGACAGCTATACTGTGTATGTTAGTATAGACGTGCTGTACAAGTATTCATGACCTCTAGCTATACAGCAGACAGCTATACTGTGTATGTTAGTATAGACGTGCTGTACAAGTATTCATGACCTCTAGCTATACAGCAGACAGCTACTGTGTATGTTAGTATAGACGTGCTGTACAAGTATTCATGACCTCTAGCTATACAGCAGACAGCTACTGTGTATGTTAGTATAGACGTGCTGTACAAGTATTCATGACCTCTAGCTATACAGCAGACAGCTACTGTGTATGTTAGTATAGACGTGCTGTACAAGTATTCATGACCTCTAGCTATACAGCAGACAGCTACTGTGTATGTTAGTATAGACGTGCTGTACAAGTATTCATGACCTCTAGCTATACAGCAGACAGCTACTGTGTATGTTAGTATAGACGTGCTGTACAAGTATTCATGACCTCTAGCTATACAGCAGACAGCTACTGTGTATGTTAGTATAGACGTGCTGTACAAGTATTCTTGACCTCTAGCTATACAGCAGACAGCTATACTGTGTATGTTAGTATAGACGTGCTGTACAAGTATTCATGACCTCTAGCTATACAGCAGACAGCTACTGTGTATGTTAGTATAGACGTGCTGTACAAGTATTCATGACCTCTAGCTATACAGCAGACAGCTACTGTGTATGTTAGTATAGACGTGCTGTACAAGTATTCATGACCTCTAGCTATACAACAGACAGCTACTGTGTATGTTAGTATAGACGTGCTGTACAAGTATTCATGACCTCTAGCTATACAGCAGACAGCTACTGTGTATGTTAGTATAGACGTGCTGTACAAGTATTCATGACCTCTAGCTATACAGCAGACAGCTACTGTGTATGTTAGTATAGACGTGCTATACAAGTATTCATGACCTCTAGCTATACAGCAGACAGCTACTGTGTATGTTAGTATAGACGTGCTGTACAAGTATTCTTGACCTCTAGCTATACAGCAGTCAGCTACTGTGTATGTTAGTATAGACGTGCTGTACAAGTATTCATGACCTCTAGCTATACAGCAGACAGCTACTGTGTATGTTAGTATAGACGTGCTGTACAAGTATTCTTGACCTCTAGCTATACAGCAGACAGCTACTGTGTATGTTAGTATAGACGTGCTGTACAAGTATTCATGACCTCTAGCTATACAGCAGTCAGCTATACTGTGTATGTTAGTATAGACGTGCTGTACAAGTATTCATGACCTCTAGCTATACAGCAGACAGCTATACTGTGTATGTTAGTATAGACGTGCTGTACAAGTATTCATGACCTCTAGCTATACAGCAGTCAGCTACTGTGTATGTTAGTATAGACGTGCTGTACAAGTATTCATGACCTCTAGCTATACAGCAGACAGCTACTGTGTATGTTAGTATAGACGTGCTGTACAAGTATTCTTGACCTCTAGCTATACAGCAGACAGCTATACTGTGTATGTTAGTATAGACGTGCTGTACAAGTATTCATTACCTCTAGCTATACAGCAGACAGCTACTGTGTATGTTAGTATAGACGTGCTGTACAAGTATTCATGACCTCTAGCTATACAGCAGACAGCTACTGTGTATGTTAGTATAGACGTGCTGTACAAGTATTCATGACCTCTAGCTATACAGCAGACAGCTACTGTGTATGTTAGTATAGACGTGCTGTACAAGTATTCATGACCTCTAGCTATACAGCAGACAGCTACTGTGTATGTTAGTATAGACGTGCTGTACAAGTATTCATGACCTCTAGCTATACAGCAGACAGCTACTGTGTATGTTAGTATAGACGTGCTGTACAAGTATTCATGACCTCTAGCTATACAGCAGACAGCTACTGTGTATGTTAGTATAGACGTGCTGTACAAGTATTCATGACCTCTAGCTATACAGCAGACAGCTACTGTGTATGTTAGTATAGACGTGCTGTACAAGTATTCATGACCTCTAGCTATACAGCAGACAGCTACTGTGTATGTTAGTATAGACGTGCTGTACAAGTATTCATGACCTCTAGCTATACAGCAGACAGCTACTGTGTATGTTAGTATAGACGTGCTGTACAAGTATTCATGACCTCTAGCTATACAGCAGACAGCTATACTGTGTATGTTAGTATAGACGTGCTGTACAAGTATTCATGACCTCTAGCTATACAGCAGACAGCTACTGTGTATGTTAGTATAGACGTACTGTACAAGTATTCATGACCTCTAGCTATACAGCAGACAGCTACTGTGTATGTTAGTATAGACGTGCTGTACAAGTATTCATGACCTCTAGCTATACAGCAGACAGCTACTGTGTATGTTAGTATAGACGTGCTGTACAAGTATTCATGACCTCTAGCTATACAGCAGACAGCTACTGTGTATGTTAGTATAGACGTGCTGTACAAGTATTCATGACCTCTAGCTATACAGCAGACAGCTACTGTGTATGTTAGTATAGACGTGCTGTACAAGTATTCATGACCTCTAGCTATACAGCAGACAGCTATACTGTGTATGTCAGTATAGACGTGCTGTACAAGTATTCATGACCTCTAGCTATACAGCAGACAGCTATACTGTGTATGTTAGTATAGACGTGCTGTACAAGTATTCATGACCTCTAGCTATACAGCAGACAGCTACTGTGTATGTTAGTATAGACGTGCTGTACAAGTATTCATGACCTCTAGCTATACAGCAGACAGCTATACTGTGTATGTTAGTATAGACGTGCTGTACAAGTATTCATGACCTCTAGCTATACAGCAGACAGCTATACTGTGTATGTTAGTATAGACGTGCTGTACAAGTATTCATGACCTCTAGCTATACAGCAGACAGCTACTGTGTATGTTAGTATAGACGTGCTGTACAAGTATTCATGACCTCTAGCTATACAGCAGACAGCTACTGTGTATGTTAGTATAGACGTGCTGTACAAGTATTCATGACCTCTAGCTATACAGCAGACAGCTACTGTGTATGTTAGTATAGACGTGCTGTACAAGTATTCATGACCTCTAGCTATACAGCAGACAGCTACTGTGTATGTTAGTATAGACGTGCTGTACAAGTATTCATGACCTCTAGCTATACAGCAGACAGCTACTGTGTATGTTAGTATAGACGTGCTGTACAAGTATTCATGACCTCTAGCTATACAGCAGACAGCTACTGTGTATGTTAGTATAGACGTGCTGTACAAGTATTCTTGACCTCTAGCTATACAGCAGACAGCTATACTGTGTATGTTAGTATAGACGTGCTGTACAAGTATTCATGACCTCTAGCTATACAGCAGACAGCTACTGTGTATGTTAGTATAGACGTGCTGTACAAGTATTCATGACCTCTAGCTATACAGCAGTCAGCTATACTGTGTATGTTGGTATAGACGTGCTGTACAAGTATTCATGACCTCTAGCTATACAGCAGACAGCTACTGTGTATGTTAGTATAGACGTGCTGTACAAGTATTCATGACCTCTAGCTATACAGCAGACAGCTACTGTGTATGTTAGTATAGACGTGCTGTACAAGTATTCATGACCTCTAGCTATACAGCAGTCAGCTATACTGTGTATGTTAGTATAGACGTGCTGTACAAGTATTCATGACCTCTAGCTATACAGCAGACAGCTATACTGTGTATGTTAGTATAGACGTGCTGTACAAGTATTCATGACCTCTAGCTATACAGCAGACAGCTACTGTGTATGTTAGTATAGACGTGCTGTACAAGTATTCATGACCTCTAGCTATACAGCAGACAGCTACTGTGTATGTTAGTATAGACGTGCTGTACAAGTATTCATGACCTCTAGCTATACAGCAGACAGCTATACTGTGTATGTTAGTATAGACGTGCTGTACAAGTATTCATGACCTCTAGCTATACAGCAGACAGCTACTGTGTATGTTAGTATAGACGTGCTGTACAAGTATTCATGACCTCTAGCTATACAGCAGACAGCTACTGTGTATGTTAGTATAGACGTACTGTACAAGTATTCATGACCTCTAGCTATACAGCAGACAGCTACTGCGTTGTTATCAGTACCACTGTGAATAAACGGCTGGCATACGACGCTCGGCGCCACCAGCTAAACGCAGCTAGCTTTATGGGGGCAAACAGGGTAGTTTGGTTTTGAAATTAACAGTTTTGTATACAATTTAATGTATGAGAATAGATTTTATGTTGATCTGGATGGTCTCATCATTATTAGCAATGATGTGCATAATATGTATCCCCCAACCATATTTTACCCTGCTGTTTATGTTGTTGCACAATGATGATGATATTTGGGGTTTAACATCTCAAATTTTTGCAACGATGCTAACCGAGATGATAAGTGGATGATTATGAAGATGAAAAAATGTCACATGACAATGACATCCATGCCCAAAGCAGGATTCGAACCTGGAACGCAGAGACCGCGGTTTACTAGATCAACGCCTAATCGACCGCGGCCAACTGCGCTGGCATTGTTGCACAATATACTAATCGAATTATTGTTAAATTAAAAAATATACTTACTCATTTTCTAAGAATGTTACTCTTTTCTTATACTTTCTTATCTGCCTCGCCAAACGGTTAAACTTCAGTTTTGAACCCAATGGGGAGGGGGGTACTGGCTAAACCCTATTAACTATTGGACATTTTTAAGGTACCGTAATGATGTTTGGTAGACAGTACAGTCCTGGTACTAGAGTTGACCCTTGGCGTACTACACACTGTATCTGTCAGGAATGCCACTCACACAGCACAGCTGGCCCGCTTGGCAGTTGGCACGATCGCGCGTAATGTGCGTGTCCACCGAGACACCCCCACTTGGGCACTTGGGTCACACTCAGCTTAGAAAGACATACATATAATAATAATGTTTCGTATGAATACCCGTTGTAGGGTGCACACCAGTTTGACCTGATGTGCCCCATTTTAGGTGACTATCTATAGGTTATTAGGGTGTTTCAATAGCAGGGAAGGAATGTCCGAAGGCTATTAGTAGTAATAATAATAATTTTTTAGGACTCAATCCCAGCATTCACCTTTACGATAAAGAAAACCTCGGGAAAACGTTCAGTCAGGACTGCCGGTGGCCGGAATCGAACCGGCAACCTCCCGAATTAGAATCTCACGTTCTTACCACTGAGCCGCCTCTATCGGTATATGCGAGAACGCAGCTAGATAGGAACAATTGCGATTATTACTGATACATGGTAAAAGAGACAACATGTTGGTTTGTTCAGAGAATTTTGAAAAAACCTGCTAATACAAAGTTGATGTAGTTATTTTTTTCTTGCGCTGGCATTTGTTTGTTTAGCAATCATGCATACATCAATCATTTGAATGCTAATTATGCTGATTGGAAATTGATGTACTATTTTGAAGGCTCAATATTTACAGTTAAAAAAACGTTCGTTTGTACAAATGTTTGCCTGTATGAATTATTTTGATATTTTGTGGCACCAGTAACGCGTGTATCAAAATATGCAGTGCACTTGCCAAAGCGGGTTTTGTATTTATTTATTTTATTGTAATTAAGGCCAGAGTAGGGCACAATGCCCTCTTTAGCCTGATGAGGGATGATTGATGAATGATAATGAGGAAGGGAGGAGGGGAAGACTGGTTCCGGCACGTAGCCTGCTTCTGTCGAAAAGTACCAAGAGGACCATCGGCTTTACGTCCCGTCCTAAAGGACGGTGTAACTTTGACCAGTCATATAGGTTCCTCCACTAACCTGGACTGCCGCAAGCAGTTGACGAGAAGAACGAAGCTGTTACACAAGCTTTCGAACCCTCCAATCTGCTCTAACCAACGGTAACTAGTGTTCAGAGGGGAGTGGTCACCCATCCACCTCTTGACCTAGCCCGTGGTTGCTTAACTTCGTTGTTCGTATGGGTTGTAACTCAACAGGCTTTGGGACAGTTGAACATGGTTATCTCGTGACTGCAACCCTCCTTGCATGTGCATGTTAAACGTGGTGGTGAGTGATAAGGAGAACGAACACACCGTTTGCGTGTATTGAAACAAAAAGTATTTTTTAGTCAAATATTGCTTTGAAAAATATTATTCCATGATTCTACTAATAGATAAACAACAGTTATTTTGTTTCACGTGGTTGGAAAATAAAATTAATTATAGGCTAATGTTAATTAATTGAAGTAAATACAAGGGCTGTATTGTATATATATTTTATGTTGTGCGCCGTGCGATCTTCACTAACTCATGAGTCCCACGTGTAAAATTAAAATGTCATTCTTACACGATCGATATTACGTCAAAATTATTAACTATAACAAGTCACACAAAGCTCTGAGGTCGTTTCAGCGTTCATCCTTGCCCCCACCCCCCACCAATGATGTATGTCCACTGCAAACAAAAAACAAAACAAAAAAAACAGAAAATTAGTTAGCCCTAGTCTAACTAATTAAAGTTTCGTGAATTGCAATAGTTATAATAATAGTTAATAGTAATAGTTAATAGCTGCAATAGTTATACAATATATAAATTAGAACAATACTATAAATAAAGCATGCAACTAAGCAATTGAACTGGTGATAGTTGCAGTGGCGTTTCTAGCTAATCTAAGGTGAACTGATAAGCCGGAATGTATAAACGTTGAAAACACGCATTGGCCCATTGAGAATGCACAACAGGATAGCAGGCAGGAGTCGGCTAGTGATAGCTGAGTGGTGATACTGACAGTCAGTCACTGTGGGAACATTCTGTCATCACGCTACCAGGCTACCTTCACTCTTATCTTCCGTGACACACGGCCACGGGGCTGTCCATGAACCTCATAGTTTCCCATTTCGCTAACATATACCTCTGTAGAAATACACATTTTTTTGCCCGCGACCCCAAATTTCTAGGTAAAAACTCTCGCGACCCCGTCTTATACCGGACCTTATTTGCGTAGTTTGTATGTAACCAATGAAATAGACGGACTTGTCGCTCTGTGTTGACATTTTTATAAGCGGATGCCAGAGTAAGGAAGTTTCCCGCTGAGCCTCCGTTTCCAACTTTTCTATATATCTTTTTTTATATATTTTCTTAAAACGTTCGGTTCTATATACACCTTAATTTCATTAAGCTCGCGCGACCCCATTTTGATTCCTCGCCCCGGGGGCAGTTTGAGAAGCCCGTTGATAAACGATGACTATTCTCATTGCGCCAACATGTTGTGGGATTTGGCGAGTTGGAGACAAACACTTAATATATTCGCATTGAGCCAACCGGATACGGATATTGCAAGGGTCAAACGCGTCGTTATCTCTGAAAATATTGATCGATTGAGCCAACACAGTTCAAATACAAGTTTGAAATTATATTGGCTCAATTTGGGAATCAGCTTTTTACAGTTGCGTCAACAATATTCTCAGAGATCTTACGACGCTTTGACCCATGCAGGTATACGTATCCGGTTGGCATATTGGGAATATCAATATAGCTTGCTTAATGGGCCAAAACTTAATCGGTTAACATTACCTTTTGCACCGGTATTATAGTTGGAAGATATTGGAATTAGCACAACCTCCAACATCCCTGGTTAACGCGTGTACGTCAATTGTTACAACGAGTGTTCGTATGTGTTTTTACTACAGCCAGATAATTTGGTAAAAGGCCTTTTCTATTACTAATAATAATAAAAAAAAAAATAGCAACGCGGTTCGCCAATTATTCTCAAATTCGACAATCGCCCGTTTGTGCCCGCGCACGTGTGGCGAGGGTTGCTTGGAATGACCATACAAATTGCAGCCGATTCGATTTCGGTAACGGTGTTAATCGAATAAAAATATACATATACAGCCCTTTATTACCACCCAATTGTTGTTTGACAAGAAGAAGAGATTTTCATTATTCATAACAAAGACGGCATTATTTTCAAACTTTTGTATTTTGTTTTGGTGTTCATGGCAGATGGTTAATTCCCATAAAGAAAATGTAGCCTAAAATGTGTGACTTAGTTTATTTTTTCACCTTTTTTTGGGAATAGGAACTTTTTTTTACATATAACATTATTTGTCAGGAATAACACAGTTGTGCTTTAAACCCCCTTACATAACCTCTAACCGGCCATACCATAGAGTATAGACGTTTACTGCGTCCCGTCCCGTCCCAGATACTATCATAAGAGTGCAGGTACGAGCCACGTAGAAACAAGCTTACATTGAAACAGTAACAAAGAGATCTAGCCTTTGTTGGAATAAATCTAGATTGATTGTTGTTTAAAAGATATCTTAATTATCAAGTCCGATGTTCGAATTCAACACGAATAAATATGTTTTGTAAGGGCGCGTTTTAAACCAAGAAAATGCGAGGGTCCCTTTTCCAACTTTGATGTTGAAAACGTCTAAAACAGACACCTCTAGCTTTGTGAACTCTATTTCATTTCGATATAAATAGGCTGGTTTAAGTCTTTTGTCTTGTCTTTCAAATTATAATCCGTTTGTTTCTTTTAACTTATCTGACACTTTCACCCCCCCCCCCCCCCACCCGCCCCGCCCCCTACCTACCACCCGCACCCCTCGTACCACCAAAGAAACCACAATTGACGTAGGGCCTACATCCCTGCGTAATTTCTTAGGTAGCCCAGTTTTTAAGTAGTAAGTTGAAAAACAAAGGAGTCAACTGCAAGTAATTAATGCAGGAGACTTGTTTAAGCCGTTTAGCGAGCCTACGTAGGGCCAACTTAAAATGAGGACAAATTAATCAAACATGGTTGTAAATGCTTTGGGCTAAACAAAGTAATTGCAAAAGGGCAATCCCAAACTATAATCAATACAAAAGCTTTCTATTGAACCTTAAGACTTTATGCCGACGCAGTTGGCCACGGGCGATTAGGCGTTGGTCTAGAAAACCGCGGTCTCTGCGTTCCAGGTTCAAATCCTAGCTTGGGCATGGATGTCATGTGGCGTTTTTCATCCTCATAATCACGCACTCATCGTCTGGATTAGCATCGTTGCAACAATTTGGGACGTAAAACCTCAAATATGATCATCTTCTTAAGGCATTATTGATTGTTTTTATAGCTAATGCCATTTCAAACTACTGGTTCGTGTTTGTTTTGAATTTATTTTTATTCGCTACATGCGCAGTTACAATACAATCAAGTTACAGTAGTTGTAATAAAGGGCCGAGTGATATTCCCTAGGTGAATTTCTACCTTTCTCTGTTCTTTTTGAAATTTTCTACTGTCCAAAAATGGATTCATATAATTGCGAACCATCATTCATGTAATTGTGAAGCTACATGAAAACTGATTGAGCGCCACCCTCGCCTCGATCATATAGGTTTAATACCACAACATTATATTTGCTAGTGTAACGAAGAAAAACCAGTGCGCCATTACTAGGAATGTCAAACGATAAGAAATTCCATATCGATATCGCAAAAACAATACAAAATTATCGCGATATATCGCGATAAGATCGGCGCAAAAAAATATCGTCTCGATATTGCATTTTCAATTTTTTACATGATATATCACCGCGATATTATGAAATAAGCACTAATACTACTTTTTAACATTGCGTCATATGTGGGGGGGGGAGGGTAGTGGCGAATAGTTTTCTTGCGGCTACATCGAAGGAGGGCACTCGGCGGCTGTCGGTGGTCACTCGGCTAACGTTGAGTGGCAGGCGCCAAATTCAAATATGAAATCAAGTCGCCGCGATTATCTGGATATCGCACAGAATTTAATATCGTACGATTATCGTGATATGGCTAGCAATATCGCGATAATATCGATATACGATATTATCGATATACGATATTATCGATATTTATCGATATGCGATTATCGTTGACATTCCTACATAATACTGATTAATCGAGACGTGCGGCTCTTTTTCAATAATTTAATCTTTTCACCAATCAACGAGCATTGTGCAACGCAATTACTAATCGCTGAGGGAACACAAAACAGGGTGAATGTGCAAAAGTGGTCGCGCGGGAAACCTTTTGTCTGCCGCTGCTCATCATTCTCAATTATTACTAATTTTCTTACCAAAGTATATTCATGCATTAATAATTAATTAATTACTAATAATAATATGAATTATTTAATTATTTCAGATATCCGCCATAGTTAATTTTGAACGGTAGATCTACGAGCAATTTTTATATCCACCACATTGTTATAAAATGGTTTTGAGTCCACGTATATTATATTATTGTACAATACTGTAGCTGTACTAATAGCTGGTGAAATATCGATCTCTCACGCAAAAATAAAATACCGAAAACCAAGAAATCTGAATTTCAACACCTTGTGTCGCTTTTCAAATAAATGAGTGTATGTTTTCAAATAAATAAATATTTAATTAATGAAATAACTAAACTTAACTTAAAACACCAACAAATCCACTAAGGTCGAGTCTTACAATCCCAATAAGTACTTATTCGTCGAAAAGTTGGTTTTCTACATGGCAACGACCAATCAAAACTCTTGAAATCCTCCAAATAGATTGCTACAAATAACTTTCCTATTAAGAGATTGTAAGACCGGCCCTTAGAATTGTTTAGGCTTCTACATCATTTTGAATGATATGTATACACCATTATAATGGTAGAGCTTATAATGTCATAAACGCACTGGTCTGCAACGTATTGCCGATAATTATGAGAGCTAAGATCGTAATTGACAGATGAGATCATGAGACAGTACCTTGAATATAATCGAAATGATGAGGCAAATACCAGTTCTGTCTTCATGCAAAGGTTCAGCCTAAATTTACCTCCGTAGTTTTGGCAATCTACCATAAGTATTTTTCAGTGTGGCATATAGTCAATTAGTCATCAAGACATAGCTCATCAAGACTGTTGCGAAGAGACAAGCTTGATTCAAGATTGATCACTATCTATGTTAAGGTTTTGATATGTGAGATATTAATGTTCTCTCAAATTTTTGTTAACTTATTAGTAAGCTTATTTAAAGTATTTCACAATGTCTTGAATAATATTAATGTTTATTTAATTATTTATTTATTTATTTATTTATTTATTTATTTATTTATTTATTTATTTATTTATTTATTTATTTATTTATTTATTTATTTATTTATTTATTTATTTATTTATTTATTTATTTATTTATTTATTTATTTATTTATTTATTTATTTATTTATTTATTAATTTATTAATTTGTTTATTTATTTATTTATTTATTTATTTATTTATTTATTTATTTATTTATTTATTTATTTATTTATTTATTTATTTATTTATTTATTTATTTATTTATTTATTTATTTATTTATTTATTTATTTACTTATTTTTTTTTTTTTTTTTATTTTTTTTTTATTTATTTATTTATTTATTTATTTATTTATTTATTTATGAATAAAAACTATGCCATATTTGCAGTACAGTAATTTTTTATTTCATTAAATTATACTTTTTGTAATTTCACTGGGTTTTGTAATTAAATTTTATTACCTGTTGTCTTATAACAATATTAAACTTATTTTAAATAATTATATTTAATAATTTAATTACATAACGCAGCGGAACCCTTAAAACTATTCCGGGCCACGAAAACCGAAATGATTTAATATATTATATATATATAAGGGGTATATATAAAACAGTGACTAGGGCTCCAATTGCCCCCGTTAGGGGTCATGGGCTCTGGTCTACTAAGTGATAGGGGTGATTAGCATGTGTGGACATTAGTTTATTCAAAGGATTTGATTTTGGAAATTGTTTCATTAAGTTATGTAAATATATTTAGTTTTATTTTATACTTTTTATCTACGGGATTAACAGTTTGTTATTCTTTACGATTGGTCTATTATTCAATAGACCAAGATATATATATATATATATATATATATATATATATATATATATATATATATATATATAACTATAAATATAATAATATAAAATAAAATATAAAAATATAAATATAAATAATATAAATATATAAATATATATATATAAAATTAAAATAATTGCGGGTTATTCCGCGGAATAACCCGCAATTATTTTAATTTTATTGACATAAATCCTGGCCACGAAAGCTTTAGTGTTTTAATATATATATATTTGTCTGACACGTTGGCCCAAAGTAACGTGGGATGTTGTTTGTTGGAAAGAGCAGATTGTCAGATTGGCAAGAGCGTCCGGTACATCACGAGCGCTTGGAATGAAGGCCGTGTCCGAAATATGATATCTCACGCGACGGATATGATGATCTAACATAAAACAATATATTTTCTACCCCTTTTGTTACATTTTATCATTTCATCTGTTTTCATTCACTTCTCATCGTTGAGTGCACGCCGACACCGCACGGCCACTTCCGCCCCCGTTTCCTCAACAACTTCCGGTCACCCCCCCCCCCCCCCCGTCCGCTTCACCCCTCCCCCCGGAAATGAATTAGTCTCCCACATAATCATAATAGTTCAATTCCGTTCGATATAATTCATATGTCAAACACGTCCACAGGAAAAAATTATATGTAGGGTATTTAAAAAACGTCTACCTTGATTTTTTTTACCTAGCAGTATAGATAGTGTCATGCCATTGTATAACACGTGTATTGAACAAGAAATTGGGTTACATATTTTGTATTATGTTATGAGATGTAGCAACGGGTTCTATTGTAACCGCATTTGATAACATATCCGGTTTCGGGCTCGAATCCCGTTCTGTATACTGTGAGTTCTGATGACACGAAAATTCGATTAGACAAATGTAAGCTAAGAGCAGGTACAGAATTTTCACACATACGCCGCCAAATTCACTTTATAACTAATTTTATCAGTCATCAGTTATCACTTATCGATTATATTTCCTACTACAAATGGGGCGTCGAAAGTCTATTTTTCTATAGGGGGGCGAACTTTCCGGCTGTACTGATAACAAATTATGATGGTGATGGGCTTTTCACACAGCACATTCTCCAGTGTCGGAGGTACATTAGGGGGGGTGTATCCAGGGCCGTCTCTTCATATTTGGGGCTCTGAGGCAAAAACATTTCTCGGGGTCCCATATGGAGGTGACGTGATTTAGTTGGGGCCTGGGGCAAAGCCCCAGCCGCCGGAGGCTCTTACGCTGTAGGCGAAAAATGTTTAGATCCTGCATTATGTTTGATGGCCTGAACCGCGATTTCAGGCTTAATCTTGCCCTCAAAACGGTAAAATGGAAAACAATTACTTCAATAAAAACTCCGTATGAGACGCAAGTTCGATCCCCTGTTCGTTGCTATATAATCGTTGAATGCGAGTGGCGGTAGAGTGAAGGAATGTCCATCGGCGTTGTATTATTCCTACGAATAAAAACAAACGTTTTGACGATGCGATATTTTTAAGAACATTTAAGTAACATTTTGGTAATATCTGGTGCTTGATTCATTGATTCTCGGGGAGGTGGGAAGGCAATTGACCATTTATGACTCCTCCTCCCCCCCCCCCCCCCCCCCACACACACACATGAAAATACGATTGAATTTGAATTGAATTGAACAAAATATGGGCCTACGACGCACTGTGGGATTGTACTCGTAGATATTTGAGTTTTACGTCCCATAATATATTTGCAACTTTGGCTAATTGAGGAGTGGGTGAGATATGAAGATGAAAAACAGCCACATGTCCGAATCAGATCCATTTCAAATCGCGGGGGTCGTCAAACGGGAGTCCAGCAAGGGAGGTCAGGGCCAAGTTTAAGGAGACATCTTCAGTGGGACAATGGGGGGGAAAGGGACAAGGTCTCCTTTCGTCGCCTCTTACGACTAGGAGAGTCATTCTGGGCGTGACTCTGGGCATATTCTTCCCCAGACCCTGACGGGACTTCAGCTGTCAAACTGTGAAACGTTTACAACATGCCAAAATAGAATTGGCGACAACTGTCTGAACCCTTCGAAACTGCAAAAGAACTGTTCAAAATTACAGTCTATCCGTATAGTATCAATATCTATAAATTCAACTTTTTCTGGGGGGTGGGGGGGGCAAGACAGGGGAAAGGCAAGCTACCCCTCTGCCCCCTCCCCCCCCCCCCCCCCCCGGCTCCGACTACAGAGGTAAAAGAATCGCTCAGATTCATATAGTATGTTGGCATTGCCTTCAGGGGAATTATGAAGTTAGCAAAATTATCTGATTTTCGTGCACACAAAAACAGCACATGTCGGACAAACTAACTCCAAAGCCAACTGTCTCACTTATAGAATTTTAAGTTTTGAATTTCCGGGGCCGTATCCATGCATTGCATTACTGTGCTGCAACCACTGGCTGGCTAATCCCCCACATCGTTGCAACCCGTTAGTTTGAAGCGATTTCGGCTTCTCTTGTTGTTGAACATGAACCGAATCATGCGTTGACATCTTGAGCCAGAAAATCGCTTTATGTTGTGTCAAAGAAATAAAATCAACATATTGACCTTGTTCTGACTTGAGACAACAAACCGCTCCGCAATCTGCCAAAAACTCAGGCAGATGTTTCAATTTTATGTTATTTATTCTTTTACGCACTGGATAATCAAAATAAACAAATTCACCGTTGATGTTTGAAACTTTCTATTCCCATGCACGTCTGTCCATGTAGCGCTGGCGGTGCTGGGGCGGGGGAATTATTGACCACCCTGCTCAATGGAATGAAAGCTCTCCAGGTGAGAACAAACACTTCGAGGAATATCGATCAAAGCGCATAGCGGACAGTCAATCCGAAAGGTGTGGCATACTATTAGGGGGGAGGGGGGAGACAGGCATTACAGAACAATGAGTTACTAACGACGTAGTGTTATTTCATGTTCCTAAAAGTATCAGGGAACTTTGTACACTCTCTAACTTATATACATCAAGGGTGGTAAAGCCAGTGGCGTATCCAAGGGGGGGTTATGGGGTTCAAACCCCCCCATGCCCAAAAAAAAAATTACATGCGGAGAGAAGGAAGGAAAGGAGGAGGGAAGAGGAAACTACTATTTTGATTATTGTTTAATAACATACTCAACCGTTAAATCATACGACTTTGGGCTCTTGGTCGTCAGGAAGAGCTGCCTTTAGGACCTATTGACTTCCGGGGACTATCGGGAAGGAAGTTTGAGGAATTGGACAAGTTGGAGCAATATATTTAAAAATGCTAATGGGTGCTAGGGGTCAGGGGGTACTCTTCTCTCTCCTCTGACGATTGGCACTGTGTATAAGAAACTACATTGAATCCTAAATATATTGAATCTTCTTATACCCTATGCCAAATACACCCCGGGGTTTGTAAATTGTATTTCAATGCAAGTTTGTCTTTATAAAAGGTGTATCTATTGTATTTTTAGTTCTAATGAAAGAACACATGAATTAACAGAACTTAATGATAAAAAAAATTGTCAAAACATTAACCAATAGCTTTTTGCATATTTATAAGCTGGCTACAAACAGAAATTAACGCAAATCAGTGCTAAAACATTCGTCAGAAACGTGTAAAATTTATAGATATTACCACAAAATACAACACTACCAGTTACGAGGAGACTTGCCAACAATTAAAAAAAAAATATAGGAAAGATATTTATTTTTGCAGTAATTTTGTTGTTCTGTGACTGGTTTTTTAATTTTCTTTGTAGTCATTCTTACCTATTCTATGACATTTTCTTATTCTGAAACGTGTTTCCAGGCGTTTAAAACGTCATAAATGAAGAAAAAAATTTCGCCTTCGGCGAATTGGCCTCCGGCGGCTGGGGCTTTCGCCCCAGACCCCTGCCTGCTTGGTATGTTCGACCCCCCCCCATTGTCAATTCCTGGATACGCCACTGGGTAAAGCTATCTTCTTCGGGTCCTTGAGTGTACGCACGAACTTGGCGATTCCTAGCCCATGAAAGCTATCAAGGGAAACAGGTTGCCTCTGCTATTGTCCAGGACTTTTGTGTTTTTAACTATAAAGAACACGGCTCTTTGTAGATTCTGGACTGATGGATATAACCGGCGTTAGAGTGAGAGCGCGTTTAGCGAAGCCATTAATTTGTGCCAACCAAAGCTTATTTTAATATCCTCTCCGCCTAAGACCAAGTATTTAAATTGGCAATATACGATCCCCAAACACACAATTTCAATTCAATTTTCAGATCATTTTATTCCCATAAATCATAAACATACTTCCACCACAGTACATACAAACGATAAACATTAATGAAACATAAGAGAACAAAAAAATATAAATATAATGTATGCATACAACAAACTGAACACCTTGCTATGGGTAGCTCGCGTAAGGAACACAGAAGACATATTATTATTGAATCTCGTCATTGCTAGATTCACACAACGAGTAATTCACGAGTTAACCCGAAGATGTGTTGATCAAGAAGGTGTCTGTACTACCCCCCTTGGTCAGAGATCGAAGCCGCAACCTTTGATGGACAGTTCCACGTGTTGAATTGAACGCGCGTGCATGTGGTAGTTTGTACGTTCGTAGTCATGGAAAACTACCTATCTGTCACTTCTGAATCTTTCTCCTCCTCTTTTAAATCAACTGAGTCAATTAAGTTGTAAAATAATCGTTGGACAGTCCCAGGGTCCAGAATGAGTGTGTATGTATGTGTGTGTGGGGGGGGGGGGGGGGGGGGGAGGAGTGGGGTTGTTATTGTCACGTAACACTATAAAATGGAAGCGTTGTGATAAATAAATACTAGCATAGTACTGCACTTAGGCAATTATTGATTCCTTGAAAACATGTATACATTTTATACGTGTTAGGAACAATTAGCTGCCATGCTTTTACGGCAAGCGGTGTTTTTTACATTTTGAGTTGTTCCGTATTATATACGATATTGTTGTACCATATACCCTATTTCGAGGTGAATGTAGTAGTAGGAGTAGGTAGTGACAGTAGTAGTAGGAGTAGGTAGTGACAGTAGTAGTAGGAGTAGGTAGTGACAGTAGTAGTAGGAGTAGGTAGTAACAGTAGTAGTAGGAGTAGGTAGTGACAGTAGTAGTAGGAAGTAGGAACTACAACAGAGCGTTGATGGTTGAATCAAGGTGTACGAGGACAAGCGTCAAGGGAGCAACGGGACACGTACACTCACGAAGCGTGGATCACCATTCACCGTTCAAGGTCCGTCATCAACTACTCAAATTGAAGAATCATTTAGAAGAGCAAATTAATTGATCTATCAATTTATCAAAACAAATTCTGGCCCAACATGGCAAACTAATAAATTAAATACTCATTGATCCTGCATTATGTCTATATTTTAGATCAATATTTTAGATCAGAATGTAACGGTATAATTTAATGGACCGGTTTGTGTAATGAGAATCAAAATGCCAATTTTTGTGCCCATGGGACGACTGTGTGAGTTTTTCGGAACCTGTTGGGGGAGGACGGACCTTGATCACTTTGCAACCACCTCACAGGAAGTCCAATGCATTTACGATCCCGGTGTTTTTTGGCGGAAGCTTTGAATTGAGAACAGTTTTTCTTTACTTGAATTAGCGAATTTATTAGCTCTCGCAAAATAATGGTGAAGTACCTCTTTTATTATGAGATTGTATAATAAATTGAAAGCCAAAATGATGCCCTTGAAGCTATAGTAGACTATTCTCGAAAACTCTCCATTTCTAAAGAGTGTTCCAAGTGGTAACATGGGCCAATGAAAAAGTATCGGAGGAAAAGGGAGAGTCCGAAATGTTGAACCTCATCGTACAAAACGTGAAAACTATTCCATCCGCAGCCATCGACGGCGAATTATTTGTAAATCTCCTCTCAAATATCATGGCTGGGATAGTTGTGGTCATGGAAGGATGGCTAATGAGAGCATTCAACACAAATATGAATGTGTTCCCTGGATATTATATTATTCGTGGAACGTACCGCAAAAATAGTGGCATTTCCTGCGGCAAAGGTCTTCTATAGTCACTGCCGCGGTTCGCTTCCAGCTGACAATGCCTGATCCAGTTTACATGGTATCGGACTATAGAGATTTGTCGTTAGATAGAGTGCTTTATGGACAGAAATTGCATGTTTTAGTGTATTTATTATTTATAGGTTGGTAGGGTTTGTTGATTGTCAACAAGAAGCGCGCCTGCACGCAAGCATTATTGCGACGCTCTTGTGGCAGCCCTGATAACGCTATTTCTCTTATTTATTTATGCAGCCTAAAAATTACTGCAAATGGACTTTGAAACGCACATTTCGTACGATATGTCGAGACGATTTAGCTTTGTAACAGAACGCAATGGTCCCCAATGATTGGAGCCCCGTGAAAGTGGGTCTATTTTTTTTAAATTTCGTTTTAAAACTCGACGATTTCGGAGTTTAGCGGTGTTATTATTGTTAGCTGTGTACATGCTATGTACGATACAATATACGAACTACGCGCGCTAGGCCTACCAGTGGCGTAACTAAGGGGGATTTAGGGGGTTTAAACCCCCCCCGAAACTACATCGAGATTGATTTTACTTATTACTACATTTACTTAATACTAATTTTCATTCGTAAATTCGTTCTTACCGATCGGTCTCTCAAACGATTTTAAAACTAAAGACATGTTTGAAGAGCCCTTAAAAAACTACGATTGGGGATCTAATCCAAATTTTATTTTTTGGTCTTTATTTGCAACAGAATACAAATTCCACTAGTCAAATTCAATATAGACGCACAAACAACGGGGAAAAGTCTATTTTTAGCATTTTTTATGGGGATCACTCATTTTCAAATTAGCTTTACCCGATGTCCCCATAAAAAATGCCCTTTGCGTATGTCCATGTTGAATTTGCACTAGTGGAATTTGTATTCCGTTGCAAATAAAGGTCTAATAATAAAATTTGGATTAGATCCCCAATCGTAGTTTTTTAAGGGTTCTTCAAACATATCTTTAGTTTTAGAATCGTTTCAGCAGAGACCGATCGGTAAGAACGAATTTACGAATGAAAATAATATATCCAATGACCCGGCCCGGCTCGGTTGTATAACAGTGCTGTAGTGTATTACAATCCCTACAAATAACATTTTCATTATTATATTTATCATACCACTTCACTTAGATAAGATTATTTCAATAATTCAATTATATTTATGTGTTCATCTAAAACTAATATACCTTTTGCTCGAACCAGTAAAAGTGAGGGTACCTATAAATAAAAATGCATTCATCTAATATCACAATATCACGGTATGTGAATTAAAATTTAAATGTATGTGACTGTGACCACAATGTTTCACTTCATGTTGAGATTATATTGAACAACCATAAAACATTAAATACTCAATTTCTATGCAATTCTTATTTAGCTTATTGGGCAATTCACCAACGTTCCTGGCGTGGTCATGAGCCATGATATCTGTAACTTCAATATAATACAAACAAACGAGTAGTGGTTCGAGTAGTATTCTGAATTCTGAGTCTAAAAAGCACGAAATAATTCTAAAAGTGGAGAAAAATTTCGCCTTCGGCGAAATGGCCTCCGGCGGCTGGGGCTGCGCCCCAGACCCCTTTCGGTCCCCTCATCTCACTTTTCCCTAATTAACCCCCCCCCCCGAAATAATTCCTAGTTACGCCACTGAGGCCTACTATACACGTTCGCGCTAAGTAAAACATGTTGGCGAAATAAATGTTCTTATCCCCGCTAGAGAAAAATGGTCCAACATATTTTATTTCATTTCAAACGAAGTTTAGTAATTTTAAGAGAACATGACTTTTTGCGCAAGTTTTGGGAAAATGTTCACTGATAAAATGGGAACTCAGACGGCAGTTTTGCGAGGTTGCTTGGTTATTTCGCGTAAAAAAGGCGATTTCACTATACGGTGTTATAATTCAAATTCCGCGTATTTCGCGTTTTAATTTTATATTTTTGGCCTCCTCTCGCTATTAAACGCCTACATTTTTATCAAATAAAGCAATACTCACAACAATCATATGATTTCGCGATCGCGAATTTTCCGGGGCTCTACCGAAGATTGGGCTTGCTTGCTGATGTGCTGATAGATGCGTCAAGATGCATGCACTGAAATGGTAGCTATAAAACACTAAACGAGGCTGTACCGAAGATTGGGCTTGCTTGTTGATGTGCTAATAGATGCGTCAAGATGCATGCACTGAAATGGTAGCTATAAAACACTAAACGAGGCTGTACCGAAGATTGGGCTTGCTTGCTGATGTGCTGATAGATGCGTCAAGATGCATGCACTGAAATGGTAGCTATAAAACACTAAACGAGGCTGTACCGAAGATTGGGCTTGCTTGCTGATGTGCTAATAGATGCGTCAAGATGCATGCACTGAAATGGTAGCTATAAAACACTAAACGAGGCTACACTATATTGATAAAGTTTCAGGATCAGATTCGGAGGAATAGGTAAAATGGGGGATGAGTTGCAATGGTGTAACTACGGGTCTGCAGAGAGGAGACTACAAGTACAACAACCGAATTTCTTCTTCTTTCTCTGGCAAGTAATGTGCGCGTTCTTACTTCTGTCTGCAACTGGTGGTGGGTCTGTCTCTATGGTCGATATCTTGTAAACAATGACAGGACATGTTCATTCTAGTTCTACGTCAGGACGGCTCCCTCACACACAAATGTCCGATCGGCAAGCCTAACAACTAGGAATTTGAAAGTGCTCACTGGATCAATTTCTAGTTCTTGAAAATTGAGGCCGAATGAGAAATTGTCGATTAATTTATGTATTTCCAATGACAAATTTCGATAAGTAATGAAAATATAATTATAAAATAATACGAGTTCTAATTATGTATGATTAATATAAAATTAATTACATGGAGCCAGAGTTGAAAAAAATTGGCAATGCCTGCTGATTTAGTCGGTTGAACATGCCCCTATAACATGTATCATGATGGCCATGTCATGCATAACACACAGGGTATGTATGTTCATCATTTATCACGGAGCTTAGGGTTCAAAAACGCGTTTGCACATAGGTCATATGAAGATGGGTATGCGCAGGTACATACAAAAAATGTGTATTTTCTCTACTGCAGTCCATAGACGTTGTCAAGACATTTTCCTGAGGGGATCTGGGTGCCGCAAACTCCCCACAGGAAATGTTCTGGATTTCTAATACTTCAACCGATTTTACGATGTTCAAATAGGATCTGAATGAAATGAATTTGAAATACATATATTTGTAACGTTTGAAAATGTTTTGAATTCTGCGGGGGCGGGGGGAGGGGGGGTCAAATAACCTCCCCCCCCCCTAGCGATGCTTGTAGAGTCCGCATCCATTTAATTGATCAAAATAGGTAACCTGAAAATATCTCGTGAACTTCGCCGGGTTTTATATTAGAATGACAAGTTCACATTAATTGCCTAGAACATTCGACTCGTTCTATTTGTAATGGGTGCCAAATTGTGTCGGCCTAGTTCGTTGTGTGATGTGTGATGTGATAGTACCTTGTGATCGTGTTGGGCAAGTGACTCCGGCGGCCACATGTGCCTGTGCGCCCACACGGCCACACGGCCACACGGCGGCGGTAGCCAAAACGCGTCGTCACAACTTCAATGCCAAAATTAAGATAAATATAACTCGGACGGTCTTCGGAGGCCTCGTCCCGTCTCGTCCCCAAGCTTGAGTACCAGTTACCACACGCTCACGCACACGCACACGCTCCGACGTGGTGTACCGGACTAACGGCCGTTCAACTCGACTCATGGGGAAGATAAGAATAACTTTTCATCACGTAAAACTATATTGATGTACAAGCTCATTATACAAACACTACAGGACTCCTGTCTGGCTGGGCCCAGAGGAGAATAGATCCCTGTCCTGTCAATAGTACCTTGTTTTCATGTGCGTCATCACATCTCTTCGATCAAGTTATTCCTGTTTCCAGTACACTACCTGAGATCGATTCGCGGTTCGGGTTAGGTTTTTTTAACTTCGGAAATTGACTTGAATCGATCAGTATTATACTGGGGTTGTATGTAAACGGTGACTTTGGATGCGCAATAGTAACAAAGCAGGTAATGTTTGGGTGTAATGTTCACCACTGAAAATAAGTTGTTTTGTCAATGAGGGGATAAGCAATATATAAATTAATTTATTTTTGTATTTATTTATTTATTTATTTATTTATTTATGTATTTATTTATTTATTTATTTATGTATTTATTTATTTATTTATTTATTTATTTATTTATTTATCTATTTATTTATTTATTTATTTATTTATTTATTTATTTATTTATTTATTTATTTATTTATTTATTTATTTATTTATTTATTTATTTATTTATTTATTTATTTATTTATTTATTTATTTATTTATTTATGTATTTATGTATTCATTCATTCATTCATATCCTTTCTTTCTTTCTTTCTTTCTTTCTTTCTTTCTTTCTTTCTTTCTTTCTTTCTTTCATCCTGTATAGCTTGGAAAAACTAGGGACTCAATTTACGACCCGGCGTGGTGGCCGTGATCAATCAGGAGTTGTTCTGGTAAACCGTTGTTCCTGCGTTAATTGGGGGCTATTCCTGAAAGTTATCACTTTGTGATATAACTAACTTTAAGTGATACCTTAGTTTACAGAGCTCCAGACCTAATTTCACTTTACGTGATATCTACTTAGTCAAACGTAGATATCACTTAAATTGAGTTATGTCACTAAGTGACACCTTTCAGGAATAGGGGCCCACATGGTTTGGGCATGGTTGTCGCATTTCAATCGATATGACTCACATCGTCTCCGCATAACCCTACACTGGCCATCCTGTCCTTTCATGGAATAGGAAAATCACAATAAAATTAATTAATTAACCCATCCGCATCAGTTGCCTCATTTGGCTGGCCGCCCCCGGAAACCACGCACTTCTAGCGCGCGCCAAGGTTAACACGAATACGTCTTCATTGTCACTTTCGTCAATGTCCATACCAATGTCCACATCGCTATCACTGTCACTGATAATAGTAGACCTAGCTGTTTTACTACCCGGAACAGGCACATTCGTATCTCTAGGCATACACCTACACGCGAGACCTAGGCCTAGTGTCACTGTCATTGTCCATTTCACAATCGCTCTCACTCTCATTTGAAACCACAATAGTTTGTAAGTTTGGGTTGTTGTAAACACCTTCTCGATCACTGTCAATAAAATCAGATCCTAAAACGTATAAAATCTGTAGCTATAATGTTACTTTCTTTGCCCCAAAAACAACGACTGCTTTCCGGCCCGAGTCCATCTTGACAAATTTGACAGCTGATCTAAGTTTCGGATCGAGATGAGCGGAGATAAAATCGATTTAAAGAACAAACAAAAGCCGACAGAGTTCAAGAAATGCACACTAGAATCGCCACTAGCTTGAGCAAGAGATTGCAGGAATTAGTTCCGATATCGTACGCAAGATAGCACCACTATACATGTTCAAAGTGAAGCGCGCGCAAGTGCGTACCAGTCCGCTTCTGGTTACCGCGGCCAGTTTCGTATAAGCGTACCAGTCCGCTTACCGATGCGGATGGGTTAACATCGTCTCGATTTAAAGTCTCGTATCCAATATATGAGACGTACAGCCCATTCACACACATGGCTCCGAAAAGCGTGATATGATATTGTAATGCTTTGTAATGTCGCTCCACAGCATCATTAAGGCTGGGGACGTCACAGATGGGCGTGTCGGAGCCAATCAGCGGGCGACTTTCACTAATACTCACATTTGGTTGGCCAAGCCTCACTCATCTGTGACGTCCCCAGCCCCAAAGTTGCTGTGGAGCGACTTTATTCGTATCTTTAAAATAAATAAATATTATATGAATATATAAATATATATATATATACATATATATATATATTATTGTTCACCAGTTTCTGGGTTTCGTCACACGATAAAAATTGAGTAGGTGGTTAAGACTTACCCCACCTCACCCGACGTTCCGGGGGAATAACATCCCCCATTAACCAGGGTCAACACGACGCGTTGTTCCTCGTTCGGCCACCCCTGCACAACTCGGGTGAGGTGGGGTAAATCTAAACCACCTACGTGTGACGAAACTCAGAAAATGGTGAACAATAACATTACTTTATGTCCGCGAAAATTTGAAAATTAATATAAATAAATATATATATATATATATTTATTTATATTAATTTTCAAATTTTTTTTTTTTTTCAAATTTCAAAATTTGAAAATTAATATAAATAAATGTATATATATATATATATATATATATTTATTTATATTTGAAAAAATTTCAAATTCAAATTTTTTGAAAATTAATATAAATAAATATATATATATATATATATTTATTTATATTAATTTTCAAATTTTCGCGGACATAAAGTAATGTTATTGTTCACCATTTTCTGAGTTTCGTCACACGTAGGTGGTTTAGATTTACCCCACCTCACCCGAGTTGTTGTTGTTGTTGTTGGTTTTTTAATTTCTGGATTTCACATAACTACCACGTCAAGAGTGTTCTTGAAAAATATTCATATAGATATATATATATATATATATATATACATATATACTTTCATAATATACAATTCTTTATTTTATGTATATATATTATTATTATTATAGTTTGTATGTATTATAAAGTATATTATTATTATAATATACTAAAGAATATGTGGGACTAGGTATACTTGGCTCAAGTCTACCTTACAGATGCTGTCGTCACAGGCGACTGGAGCTCATAGCCAACCAGCGAACCGCCTTAGACAAGCGCGCGCAAATACCGATCGCTGATTGGCTACGAGCCCCTCGCCTGTGACGAAATCATCCGTAAAGTAGTCTTGGGTCAACTTTGCCGTCAAACAGGCATTTAATAAAATGTTACATTTTTGGAATCAAATTAGAAAATGTTTATTAAAATGGTATCTTTTTATCCAACACAATTAATTTCAATTCCTGTTATTTGAGAATATCTGTAAACTATAAATATTCATATTATTATCTAGCCCCGCATAATCCCATAATGTTGTTATTGACTGTAATTTTGCTGTTGGTGTTAAACACTCTTGAATACGGATTACATAGTAGGCCTATATTTGAAATAGCTTGATCGGGAAGAGGAGGTATCTCGAGTTGAAAAACGAGCAATCGATCCTGCCAGCTTGTTTGTAAGCCTACTTTTAACAGCAAGCTTAATAAGGATACAATGTTCTAAATTTATTTTTAAAATATTCCGAGTGGAACGCTGGTATATCATATCAATGATTAATGTTTGAAACCCAAGAAAAGCTCATTATGTTGAAATTTACGACGTGACAGAATAAGTGTGAAAAGGAAAGTGATTATCTTTGAGAGAATTGAACTTCAGATCTAATTCCGGGCATCTTGCCATCAAGAAATTTTGAAAAATCTTGGCTGTCGCTGTCGTTAGCTCTAGGCTCTCGAGTCCTGCCTGGGTAACGTGGTCCAGGCAGGCTATAAGGCTGGAAATAGAACTAACCCTGGTCCTCAAACATTTCTGTAATTCCTGGCAGTACACTAGACCTAGACCTGTTGTCAGGGCTTTGCACTGCCTGTCTGTCTGTCTGTCTGTCTGTCTGTCTGTCTGTCTGTCTGTCTGCGCTAACTATTTAGTGGCGTAACCAGGAATATACTTCCGACATGAATATAGCCCCACGCTCGATGGCCGAGGCCCCGCCAACAGACTACAATAGGTTTATGAATGCTAGCTTCAATTTACTATACATTAGTAATCATTAAAGCTGGGATTTTGGGGTCGCAGCTGCCCCCGCCCCAGTATACGCCACTATCACACTTTCAACTAGGTACCTATAATAATCTAAATTCATCCAATCTAAACCCCCAGACCACAAATTATTTGCATTTTCATTATTACTACATTTGTAAAACTTATTTTCCTTTACCATGTGGTACATGGAAGCATTCGTAAACGTAACGAATTGTTTATTATATCATTTATTACATATCGTATGAAAATGTAAACCGTAAAGTCTGTATCACAATATTGTGCTAAGCTAATAAAGATAAGAAGGCAAGAGCTGAACTTGACATTGATTGAGCCAACTATTTGCTCTCTGACTGTGCCAGGACATTTGAGCAGGTACTACTGTGGTTCATACTCAAGTACACCGGTATTACTCGTTCTACCATGGTTATTACCACACTCATAAAATTAATGTCACACATTTTAGGGCCTTTCTTACTCTCCTCCTTCCACCCTGCTGTGCAAGTAAGTCACACACGCACATATTTACGAAAAACCTTCTGTAATTGTGTCACAAACTATGCCTCTTCCCCCCCCCCCATTATTTGTCGATATGTGTGCGTGCTAACGAAAACATGGCACTACTTTGTTCAACTTGTTTTATTGGAATTTCGAAAAAGGAAATGCTGTGTTTCAAGGCTGGGAATTTAAAATGTCATAATGGTGATACTCTGCTTCGGTTACTAAAATATATATAGTACTTCATTTTGTCATTCACACCATTGCCCCCCCCCCCCCCCCCCCCCTCCCCCCGGAAGTTGATATCGCGGCTGTTTTTCTAAACTCCATCCACGTGGCATGGAAGAGATGTACCATTGTTCTTACAACCTCCTCCTGAGACACACGGAGAAAATGAATTTTACGTGCACTATTTTTGAAATGTCGATATAACTTTCCCTTTTCCGACGTGTGAGATAATATGAAAATGTAATGTGGCCGCAAGGAGGTCTGTAGTAGAGATTGCCAGTGGCACAAATAACAAAATTACTCATATCCTAATAAAATAAGTAAATACTAAACTAAATAATGATCCTATAACAAATTGTTCAACACTCATTGTTTGTCTCTTAACTTAGTAAAACTTTGGTCTAAGAGTGCCTGGAGCTTCGATGTTCATAATAGCCAGGGCAGTTGGCCTAGGTCGAAATTAGGTGTTGGTCTAGTCTCTAGTAAACCGCGGTATCTGCGTTCCAGGTTCGAATCCGCTTGGGCATGGGTGTCAGGTGGCGTTTTTTCATCTTCATAATCACCCACACATCGTCTCGGTTAGCATCGTTGCAATTTGCAAGATTAGACGGTAAACCCCAAATATCATCATGTTGATAATGAACGATGCAGGTCGTGCAATGTTGTGTCTAACAGTAACAAGCAGAAGATGCAACAGAATACAGCGTGCGGGATGCATGGCTACGTAGAATATAAATACCCGACGTACTGACAGTAAAAAACAAGAATGACTCTCACAGTGATTCGTAATGTGCGCACTTGAACTTTTTATTGTGCACTTTCGTCTGTTCTCGCGTGTTTTGGCGTCTTGCCCCTTCGTAGTCTGAATGTGCTGGCGTGGCGGTACCTTCAACAGTTGTGCACGTTTAGTTGACAAGTACCCTCCCTACATTCGTTACCCCCATCCAGCGGCGTACACAGGAATATATTTCAAGGGGGGGGGGGGGGGCTGCCCATAGTAGAACGTAGCTGTAACAAGGTTCTCCACAAACGAGACAATAATGAGGGATGTGGGGGGAAGCCTCCTCAAAAGCACCGCAGACAATTTAAAAAAAAATCCGCATTTTAAAGTGGTTTTAATGTGTTTTAGAAGTTGGGGTGCCTTGCTGGACGGGCTACATTACACATTCATACATAAATACATACATACATACATACATACATACATACATACATACATACATACATACATACATACATACATACATACATACATACATACATACATACATACATACATTCATACATACATACATACATACATACATACATACATACATACATACATACATACATACATACATACATACATACATACATACATACATACATACATACATACATACATACATACATACATACATACATACATACATACATAAATACATACATACATACATACATACATACATACATACATACATACAAACATTACTATATTATTACTGCTTATACAGTTTCACCTACTGGAGTGTTTCCTAACCAAGCAAATAGAGAAATTAATACGTCCATGTATTTAAGTTTTTGCGTAAATTTAGATGAGTTGCAGAGTATAATTATTCAAGCTGAGATTTCGGGGGGGGGAGCTCCAGCCCCCAGCCCTCCTGGATACGCCACTGTCCCCATCATAAGGGCATCCTGCACGACTTAGTACTCCGCTCCGTGCATCTTAGTGTTCCTTGACATCATTTTTGAATGGCCCCAAATCTTCAATCATATTGTGCTTATTAATGAAAGTTGCGAAAACTGAAAATCTTGATGTTATGAGTCACGATTGGACTGGGTACAAAGACTACGTTGTCGTCAATAAACAAATAATACCATACTCGTTTTGAAACATCACCAGTGCCTACATAAACAAGTGCAGTGCGTCAAGCTGGTTCCTAGAACGATTCAACGATTTGCACGATTCGTAATGTGGCTGTTACACGGGAAGTTAGAAAAGTAAAAAGCATAAAGCAAAGAGAAAAAGTTACTCTTTTACTAGTAGAGAAGACAAAAAGTGAAGAGTGAAGTCTTCCCAAATGTTGGACCATGTTCAACAAGAAGAACGAGAAAAGCAATATTACCTTGGGAGAGTTGATGGTGATTGTTCTGAGTTAGGGCTCTTGTTTTGTTTAAACTTTTGAAATCAGTTCCTGTCACTGTCACTTATAGAAATTATTGCATTACGATACAGCCAAGCTCCCCCCTATTTTCATATGATGCCCAATTTCTCCCGCCATTATCAAGTTTGGAATTTTACCGACAACTTTTTATTGATGAAACTGTTTTCAAAAGTTTGAATTATAAATATTTTTGTATGCCGAACAAAGACTCGATTTAGTAGGAGGTGTACACAACATGTAGCACAACTGGGCATGGTCCTGTGGTCTCAAAGGCGTGCGCAGAGGGGGGGGGGGGGGGGGGGTTAATATTAACTTGTGGTTTTAAGCGTTTTAGGAATACAGGTTGTCTGTTCAATGTGATAATTTCACAAAACTCTTTTTGTATATAATTGATATCATTGTATACTATACAGTTTATTGCACTGTTTCTTTTTTCTGTACTTGTTTCACAGAAATCGAGTGTATGTGGAATTGTTTTCCTAATTTATTTAATTGTATGTCACGTCTGGATTGTTGATTGACCATCATTATATTATGCTTTCGAATTGATTTCAGAAATCATTTCCCAAGTCTTTTCCTTGCGTTTGGGTTCACTCAATTAACTAATCATGCGTGTCATTTTCATTGTTTTATGGCTAATTGGTGTAGAGTGGTCAAGGCATTAAGTGTGCTGTCGGATGTCGCAGTATTGTAGTTGAAAACTATTATATCCCGACTGAGTGTAACATATGTATGGATATATTATTATGTGGTATACAAGATTGCTGTGCATTGCATTTTCCATCGAACACTTACTTCTTGATTAACTGAAAGATCGAACCAATTATTCTGTATTTGTCAGAAAAATGCTTCCCTCATTGCCAGTGAATATGCAACACTTATCTTTTCTGTGTAGGTTTCCCCTTCGCTGGTCTACGGGCGGGATATCCTACAGTGCTCCCCAGTCAATATGGGTAAGTTCTTGTCCTCGGGATTTTCACATTGAATAATACTAATATATTGTAATATTATTATAAATTATGTATAACACATCAGATATTTATTCAAATGTTGGCACACATATTTTTACACATTCAAATACTATAGTCACATAAAAGTAACATTTACGTTTTACCCTCAATTACAGAATTTTAAAACCGAGTTTCCATTTAAATGTGAGCATACCCAGTTTCACTGATGGCTTCAAAGAAGTCACCGTTTTTAATCAACATTGTCTGTCAGTAAAATTTACATTTCTATCATATTTAAATAGTTAAATATTAAAGATTCATTTGCGGAGATAAAAATCGCCGGGCAAAATCCATTTTATTTCCATCATGTTATTTGTCGAGCGACAGAAGTTGATGTTACACGAAGTTTAGCATTGTTTGTCGCAACCTGGCCGCTGTATGGCCGCGTGTGGGAATGATTCAGTCATCTATAATGAGCTAAATGACTAATGTTGTCAGTTTTGTTTTGTTTTGTTTAGTAGCTTTGAGCGGTATGACGCGCGTAACTTGACCGGAAGTGGAAGCAACAGCGGGCCGGAGCCAACTCGTTGGATGTCAAATAATTGATGACGGGTCTGCATGGCGTAATGGCATTGGAAGTGTCATAGTCACGCGAGCACCCACATTATTGCCTCTCGCTCGCGCATTCAAACATTTTTATTTATTGCTGCATTTTATATTAGCGAAGTAGACAGGTGATAGGGACGTAATTATATGCCGGTCAAGAAACGCTCGGGCTTTTACCCGGTAATGATGATAACACGGTGGCTCATGTAGACACAGACTCTAAGCGTAAGGGACAGGGGTTCGAATCCCGCATATGATTTGTTAAATTTTCGCCCCTCATCACAGCATGATTGTAATAATAAATAATAGAGACGTCAACAAGAATCATCGTCGTCATTATCATCGTCATCGTCATCGTCATCGTCATCCTCCATCGTCGTCATCATCATAACGATCGATAACCATTGATATTCTCGGAAAGATTTAAATCGACACGGAACATTAGTTTAGTAAGTTCTTTGTGCATTTGCAGGTTACTTACTTTGACGTGCTAACTTCCCGTCATGCAAGTTATGTTAGTTGAAAGAGACAATGCAGATTCCAAATTTCGATGATATTTTAAGAAAATCGCAAGTGGAGGTCTCGGCAATCTTTATACGTTTTCCTCAATGTAGTATATTATGGTAATACTAATAGCAAAGTAGTAGTAATGTGTCGGAAATTCCGTTAGGTCGCAAGGCGGGAGACTTGGCTGTCATATATGCGAAAAGATTTCAGGGTGGTGTCGCCCACCGTATATTCCTGATGATTGTGCATAAGCTGAATTATAGCCCATTCGTTTCTAGCCCTTAATTTTTTATTCACACATTTAAAAGAACAGCGTGATCACAAATCATACCATTATTATTGGCGAAACATAAGAGAATTGCCGTTCCCAAGTGTTATATTTTATTAAAATGAATTCATTGATGCGGGTAGACCGATTTAATTAATTTCCGTATCGCGTGTTAACCACACATTTTAACTGCCCGTTGCAAATCCCCCTAAGTGACTCAATTAAATGCCAATTTTAAGTTGCTAATCAATTTCCTAGCGCGACACGTTTTATGTTTGTAACACTTAAAGGTAAGTCAATTTGGTGAACACCCCACGATCAAAATACAAATACATATAAGGAAACATTGTAGACATAATGCTCTGCCATCTAATGTGCTTGTTAGTGCTACGTTAATTTTATTTTAAAACTATAGGGCTATGAAGAAAATTTAGTATCTAGTATTTGAAAGTTGCCAAGAAAATTGTTTCTAGATGGGTCTTGTATTTAATACTCCACAGAAGACAGAGCATTCCATACCATTACTGTCACCATTCACTCTGCTAAAACCAGATGTTTATTAATTTTTTATCCACAGAGGGGGCTGAACGCAGTGGATGCATATGAATACCTCACCACGGCACTCGGACGCGCATCAAAATGTAAACATACGTAGGACTGTGTGCGCGTGGTGTTGACTTTTGAGTTCTTAATTTTTACATTTTCTAGAATCTTATTCCATATTTAAACTACTTTAGCGTTATTTTATTATCACTTTAAAAGGTTGGTATTGACACCCTTGGAATAGTGGCTTACTTGTTGCTTTGCAAAATCAACCTGGTTTGAACTTGAGCGGGTAAGGATGCTGTAGGTATTAAAACGGCGCAAAATTCGAACTGTTATTTAGTAATATCTGAAGAATGCTGCACCATATCGAAAAAGCGGGATTATAACTCCCTGTTGTTTCGTAAGCTGTACAGTCTGTATGAATGATAACATAATCATTAGGGTTGTTGTTTTGTTTATTAAATCCATATTAGCTAACAAAATAACAACCTACTGATTATATTGTATTGTTTGAAATACTAAGCGTATAGTCTGTACTGCGTAAGAAACCTCTGGGTGCTGAATTCTCATGTTTACAATGTGGTGTAGCAGGTTTGGGATATGACTTTGCCAACGGTAACTTCAAGCAGTTTTAATACTAGACCTATCCGTCCGCCTAAGCCTAACTCTCTTTGCAAATGCTTCCAACATTGTATTGCTTGCCCCTGAGATATGACTTTGGTTTGGGGTGTAGCTTATGGTTTTTGCCATTTTAAGTTCTAGATTTTCATAACTGGTTACAATCTATCAAATAAGAAATAACCATAAAGATTAATAACTTGTCACGAGTCATTGGGAGCCAATAGCAACTTTTTAAAAACAATTGTAACCTAAATTTGGAATAATACGTAATATTTTCTCTCTCTCTAAGAAATAATTGTGCTCTTCTCACATCTTCACTTCTCTAAGTTACTAACAATTTGCCAGTAGGCCTACCGTAGTTGTGAGTTGAGCATGATTGTTCTTCGAGCTGATGGAGTAGAGATTTTCTGTTCTTCTACTTTGCACGGTGGTGGAGTTTGGTTTTAAAAAGAGTTTGGATCAAGTTTTGGGTGTATTTGTTTCTGAAAACTTATTTTGGAGTTCTTTTTAATTAGGGGTGTTGTGGCTTTTGTTTTCTTTCACGTGTGTCATAGTATTTTTCTTAGTAGAGTTTATGCATAGCAACATCGATTTGATATTGTGTTGGAAGTTGGAACAAACGTTCCGACAGAGGGCAGACAATTTCTTTTGCACCACAACGTAACATTGCTATAATAGAACACCTAATATTGTTCGTTGTTTAGCTTTAGGCACAATGAATATGGAAACGGAAAACAACTTGTCCCTGAAAAAGTATAAAATTACTACAGTATTTGTATCTTCGTTATTAATTCGTTGGTCAACCATTTCCTTGCTACATTGTAATGTCTGCGTACGTGATCAGCTCGCTATAAGGTGGCATGACATAGGCACTACGCAGTCTTTCAACCAACTAGCGCATTTTATTATTTATTTTCGCTAATCTATGTAGCAAATAGTTACAAACAAAGAAGGGAAATGCAACCTAAACTTGTCAACAAATTGCCCAGAGAAAAGTGTCGCGCGTATAAGTTAGGTTTGCGTAGGATATCTGATACAGGCCTACTCCCCGCTAGTCTCCCTAGTCTCACTCTCAGGATAGAAGGTAGGCGCTTCAACTCCCTCAATCAATCATGCACGCATGGACGTGTTTAGGTGGTGCAAACGAAGCCCCCCCACCAATATGCCAGTTGTCAGCCATTGCTGGCGAAATAAAAATCGGTCTGTATATTTAGATACGGCTTTCAAGTACGCCCACTTCGTCTTCAAAAGCCGTCCGTCCCATCAATAATTTATTTCGTTGCCGAACAGGTGGTAAAAGCTATTCACTACACTCTTAAGTCAACATGAGACGCGCGAGGGTAGACACATTTGATCACTCAATTTAGCCGCTTTTCGAAATGTTTCATTACTCTATTCTTACTGGGCGCAAGTCTGACACGCGTGGTCGCGGCAGCACCCTTGGGCCTCTTCCAGGGTATGTGTTGTGTTTGTTTGTACTATCTATAGTCACTTCCTAGTACTGGTTCAGTTTTACTAGTTGCGTGGGCTTACGTCTTATTTTTGGTGTGACCAATTAAAAGGGTTAAATTATTGCACTGAGAAGAAGCTGCGTGGAAGTACTGTAGGTTGTCTTGTGGTGTACGCAGGGGCGGAGGGGGGGGGGGTTATGGTGTCAACCCCCCTCCTCCCGCCATGACCCAAAAATTTAATACGAATTGAGAGGAGGGAGAAATGATAACGTTTATGGGTAACCATTCGAATACAATATTGTCTGACTCTGAAACGTGTTTACAGGCGTTCAAAACGTCAAAAAACAGAAATTAAAAGTTTCGCCTTCAGTGAAAACTGAAAAGGCATCGGGTCGCTGGGGCTTTCGCCTAATCCTCCAGCCCCCCTTATTTTGCAATGGCTGATTCGGCCGACATATTATGACATTTAGCTGTCGAGTTTATCGTTAAAACACTAAGTAATAATAACAAACCCAGCTCCGTATCTGCATGGGTTAAGATATTTGACCCCCCCTTCCCCCACCCTCATTGGGATTTTATGAATACGCCCCTGCTCTTACATTTTGTATTAACGTGCCATGCACCCGGAGCATTTTTTTTTTTGTAATATAGTGGAACTAAAAATTGTAATATTTGCAAAACAAAAATACAAAATTTGTTGTTGCAATAGTTTCGATATTGCGTTTTGACTCAAATTACGTTGTTGCTAGTTCTGGAAGCAAATCAAGCGTGACGGTTAGATTTAGTTAGGTCGTTTGGAAGAAAATGTGTCTGTTGAGACTGGTTGCTTTCGTTGTACATTGTTTTCATCTGCCGGTACAAAAGTGTGTTTTGTACCGATGTATGAGAAAATGTGTTAATCACGAGACCTTTTCTGGAATCCAATAAAGACGAGTTTCCACAATACAGCCCAATTCAACTTTCCCGCCTGGGGGGGGGGGGGGGGGGGGGGTGCGGTTGCTTCTATAGCAATTGTTACAATGTATAATTTGAGTTTACGCACTATCGAAAGTAATACAACGCCAAAATTGTTTACATTTGGTACCTACGATCATCTTTTTTTTATAGTTAATACTCAATTCTTTATGTATATTGCAACCATTATGAAATGGACTCCAAGTACCTAATTCGTTAACTTTGACCGACTCACAACAATAATGACGTGAGTAATGGAATCACTCACACCGTACAGGATAATTTCGGTTTCATTTAGTTACTTAGTGGATGAACATCGATCTTCGTGTACTAAACAAATTCTCATAGTTCATTAATTTTGGCATGAGATAGCTAAGATTGAAATATCTCTAGTGAATCATCGAGTTATCTCGGAAAGACCCCCCCAATTGACAAGCTGTGTCTACATATACTCAATTTCCTGTAGTCTACATGCCGGGATCACTTATTGGATTAGATCCAAGATCGTGCAAAACCACTATGTATTTTAAGAGGTTAATAACCATAGTTAGTGTGCTGTACTTTTCTAAAATAATAATAACTTCGGTTACTCTTCATACAAGAAGTAAGCAGGTCAATAATAGATGATTTAAAATACGTTCTGTGGGGGGGGGGGGGGGGGGGCGATCACACACCGGTACAAGATGCTGCTGGCAAACTTAAAGAAGGCAAAATATATCTAACTGCGTATTTGGAGCTTGGGTAATTTGATATTTTTCGTAACATCTTTCTGGATTTAAGCCAAGTGCTTGAAGACAGTTTTAGAATGGAGACACACGGAGAGAGCGTGTAGATGACTTTAGCACCTGCCCTGTCATTTATTTCTGTTTGGTTCCCAACAACAGAGTCTTGTGCGACATGATCGCGCGTGCTGCTTCCAACACGGGCTATTACTCCAATGATTTACTCAAATATTCCGGAAAAGTATTACTTAGGACAATTCGTAGAATCATCTGAAGAATCATTGGTCGTGCAAGTGTAAGATTTAAATTTTGGAAATAAAATAAATGAAAATCCACACTCCCAAAGTCTTTTAGAAAGTTAATTAAATTTTGGATTAATATATTATTTGAATGATAATATTTTTATGCGTCGCCGACGTAAGTTCTTTTACAGTTATTCATCTCTATGGATCAAATGCGTAGTCGTTCCTCACGTGCTCCTCAACTCAGCCTTTCCTCAGACTCGCCCAACCACCAATCACAGAGCAGCATTGCCATTTGGACTGCTCTGTGATTCACGTTGGGCGAGTTTGAGGAAAGGCTGCGTTGAGGACTACGTGAGGAACGACTATGCAATTGACCCTAAGTCTCTACTGTGCTAATTCTGTGATGACGGGACATATTACTTAGTTCTTGTTCCATTATTCAGCGCTGTACTTTGCAAAGATTATCAAGGATTCACAATCCTTGAACTACAAAACTGCATTTGACAACCGTTTTAGAACGCAATCGAATTCGAGTTCGTAGTATACAAACAAATTAGGTAATTTTGCTCTAATCCTTGGGATAGACTAGGTTGCATGAAATAAATTATGGTTAACATAATGATGGTTCATTTCGCGACGTTACAGAGCAGGCAGGAAGGGGCACCGACTGGTGTTGATTAGTATGAATGAGAGCGTGTATGAAGTGTATGAGATGTCCCGCAACAACGAGATACCGCACCGTCAACCTGCCGCGTCCCTGTCGATCTTTTGTGGCGCCCTTTATAGTAAAATAAACGAAATATACCATCATAGGCCAAGACAATTAGCCATTTTACCTCAGTACACTTGTCACTTGCTGATGCTTTCACTTTCGTCACAGAACAAACAAGCCCCTATTTCAAATACCGATAGAGGTGGCTCAGCGGTAAGACGCGATTCTCTCGACTCGAGAGGTCGCCGGTTCGATTCCGGCCACCGGCAGTCCTGACTGAAGGTTTTTTCCGAGGTTTTCCTCAGTCGTAAAGACGAGTGCTGGGATTGAGTCCTACTAACAGCCCTCGGACATTCCTTACCAACTATCCAAACACCCTAATAATCTAGTTAGTCACCTGAAGAGGGGCACATCAGGTCAAGCTGGTGTGCACCCTATAACGGGTATTCCTACTAAAACTTATTATATTATTATTTGAAATACCCATCTTTGGCCAGAAATGACGCATCAGCGCTGAATCATCGAGGTCATATCTTGCATGGAAGGTGACAGTGTTGTGTGTCGTGTTATTATGGCGTGTATGTATAGCAGGCATTCTGTGATGCTACTACCGCTCTGGGCGGATAACAAGATGTTATCATAGGCCCCATACTCACGTGAGGTCCCTCTACGCTAAAACACAGTAGCCACTAAGTTGTGATGTTGTCAAGCGAGGCTGATTTTATCAACGTTATAAAACGTTGTCGAACAAAAAACAATCTAAAAGGGCTCTGCATTAAAAATACTATCTTCCCTAAAAGGTTTATCATTTTTAGGGGAGGAAGGATTAACACGGTTTTGATAGGTGGCACACATACAAGCAGCACGCACATTATTACATGACTCGTGCCAAGCTGTGATGTGTTATGCTGCTTCGTATACGTAGCAACGTTGGTACTAAACAAATGTTGATAATTATATAGCATACTAATAACTAAAAGTGCACCCACTGTGATGTCTTTAAGGTATCTCCATTGACCATGTCAGGGAAAAAATTGAGTTTTGACGTACATATTTTTCAGTAGTTTCAATAGTCGACAAATAAATGTGATCATTGAAGTGTTGGGTAAGTTCCCCAAAATAAGAAACTTTTAAAAGTTGTTACTCTGTGTTTAAAATAAACTTTGCAAAGTTACAGTTCCTCAGAAAACTAAGAAACTCCTCAGAAAAGTAAGGAACTCATTAAAAGTTCCCGAAATAGGAATGCGTTCGTTTTAAAAAGTTACTACCTAACACTGTTGATCATACCAAGTATGGGATTAAAGTAGCCGTCATCTAAAGAGTTCATTCGAGTTCTGCGAAATGCCTTCCCCTCTTATCCCTACCAGTGCCTGCGAACGGACGAAGAGAGGCAGTGAAAGATCTAATCTCTATTATAGACCTTCGAGCTATCAACCAAAGCTGTCAACGATCTTCCAATTAAATAAGCTATCTTTCAATACAAATGAATTCCTTTATTCTAATTACATGTAATTCTATCATTATTAATTTTACGTAGATCTTTCACTGCCTCTCTTCGTCCGTGCGCGGGCACTGGCACAAGAGGGGAAGGCTTTCGCAGAACTCGAATGAACTCTTTAGGTGACGGCCACTGTAGAGCTGTTACTAGACTTCAGTGGCGTATCCAGTAATTCACAATGAGGGGGGGGGGGGGGGCTTGAACATCCCAACCAGGTAGGGGTCTGGGGAGAAAGGCCCGGGGAGCCGCCGGAAGCGTTTTCGTCTTTGACAACTTTTCCTCCCATATATGCCGTTTTCAACGCGTGAACTTGTTTTAGAATCAGACAGTGTGAAAAGAGGAACCTGTCGACCCTGACCTGACCTCTTCCACCCATTACCCTTATTATTCCTCCAACTTGTTTCATGACCCCGGGAGAGAATAGGTCATAACATTATAAAACAATAATCAAAATGGTAGTTTCCTCCTCCCTTCTCCTTTCCTTCCTTCCTTCTCTCAGTGTATTTTTATTTTGTATGTTTTTGGGTGTGGGGGGGGGGCTTTCAACCCCATAACCCCCTCATCCCTTGGATACGCTATTGTCAGACTTAATGGCCTACTAAGACTAAATTGGCCACCATGCATTTATCGTCATGGGCAAAAATTGTAATTTACAAGACAATTGGTCAACCGCATTTCAATTTCTGTTCAACTGTTTTTTACCAGACTTTTATAACGTATGTTGATAAGCTTTAAAAACTGCAAAACAGAGGAATGCGTACTGTACTAAAATGTAATCAAAATTTTGTAAATACCCAATAGCAATACTCTTCAATAGTCTAATAAGAAACAAATTAAATTCTTCATCTATAAGATACAGAATAAGTTATTACAAAACTATTTAGAATGAAAGTTAAAATCAATAGCAGAAGCTCATTGTTATGGTAGTCTACAATTAGTACAAGAGAAGCAAAATGGTCTCTATTTGGAAGATTGCTAATTTTTTTTATTCAGGTATAAGAGAATTTAACATCCTACCATCCAAATTCTAAAGTCATTAATTCTACCAGGTGTTGCTAGTTTTAAGAAACTACGTATTACCTTATTTTATTCAACTCAGGATCTGTCGTCAAATTTGGCAATCGATTTTTGACCCACTACTGACGAACCGATTTCCTTCAAATTTTTCGTATGAGTCCATTTCTGATGACAGTACACTTTTCCATTAGAATTTTTGTAGAAAAGTGTTTTGGTGGGCGATTTTTTCTTTTTTTGGGGGGCGGGGGGGGGGGGGGGGGGGAGCACGTTCTGTTTTGGGGAGGATTTTATTCAAGTCAGGATATCTGTCAACAAATGTTGCAATCGATTTTTGACCCACTTCTATGATTTCATAGTACCGATTTTGTTCAAATTTTGCATACGAGTTTATTTCCTTTGACAATACTCTCTTTAATTAGAATACCTATTTCTGAAAAAGCGTTTTTGGGGAGGGTCTTTCAGGGGGGGGTGGGGGATGTTTAACTTTTGGACCTATTTCTACCGTACCGATTTCCTTTAATTTTTTCATAAGAGTCCACTTTCGATGACAACACATTTTTAAAAGAATCTACCTAAAAAAAGCGTTTTTGGGTGGCGGAGGGTTAGGTTTTATAATTTCGATGTAGAATTTGCAATCGATTTTTGACCCATTTCTACCATACTAATTTTCTTCAAATGTTGTGTACGAGTCCATTTCGGATGATAATACATATTTTTCAACTAATTTTCCTGGAAAAAGTGCTTGAGGGGGGGGGGGGGGGGGTGGTTAAAATTTGCAAAGACTAGTATAACAACAGATTTCTTTAAAATTTTCCTGTAAAAAAGCGTTTTTGAGTGGGTGGAAGGGTCGTAATTTAGGTAAAGACTACAAAGTATATTAAAAAAAGGTTTTTAAATTACCCGATTTTATTGAACTTATTCTATTCGACAATGCACTAAAAAGCATCTTAAAAGCATAATTTTATAAACGTATGAAACTAGTGGTTTTGAAGTTTTTTCCATGCAAGAAAACGACAATAATTGTCACACACACACAATTATTGTGAGTTTAGTTCTTTTATGAGCGCCCCACAATGTTACTTTTAGTCCCATATAACCAAGCATGTTGTGAACAACTGGAAAAAATGATTGTCTGCTTTAGTGCATTGTCAAATAGAATATAATCATGTAACTTAAAAATCCTTTTTTAATTTTGTATATGAGACCTCATGCTCAATCATGAGTATGTAATAATATTAATACTTATTAAATTATTTCTGATTGTATTATTATATTTTGTACACTTATAAAATATGTAATGTAAGCTGATCTTGCAGTTCAATAAAAGGAATTCAAAGAATCAAATGATTAGAACTGGACATACAGTACAACTTCTTTATAGCAAACGTCTTTATAACAAAATGATCTATACTGTATAACAAAATGTTTATGAGGTCCCAAAAGCTTCTTATGCATGAAATGTAGGTACCATCTTTTTAAGAAATGTTCTTTATAACAAAATAATAATCTGACCCCCTTGAGTTTGTTATAAAGAAGTTTGTTTCACTGTAGTTGAAATTTTGGCATTGGAATTCTTTGAACTCATTTGTTACAGGAGTGTTCTAACGTGGCTTTAAGACAGTTCGCTTTACAGCGGGATAATTCTTTCAAATGTTTTCATCACCTTTGTTGATAATGATGTGATGACGTAGTGTATGATGATGGAAGTGGGTATTATCACCTTTTCTATTAATTACGTCCTAAACGTGACGTTTCTGAAATATAACTTCTTTTTAGCTAGATTTCATCGTGCTAAGTTGACAATGTACTGGACAGAGGAATGGGAAGTTTCTAACCATATTGTTTAGCTGTTTTTTTGGTCATGTATTTCTCAGGTAAAGAACACGGTACATTTTCTTGCAAATTTGAATCGTCTTCATTATATTCAACTATATATTAATATTTATCTTGACAGATCCTATAGTGAGTGTCTACAGGATGCTCATAAACCATAACATTATGTAGGAAAGACTTGAAGAAGCAACAAATTGTAATGCGTGTGGCGTGCATGTTTGGACGTGTTTATTGGTGGTACCAGTCGCGATTTTGTAAGTTGTACCAGGTGTGTTGGTTGGAGATGAGTCTGCGATGTTGTGGTGGGGGGGGGGGGGGGGGGGGGGGGGGGGATAACACACTTTTATTCTGCTCATGAAATCTGTAAGATACTTTTATTTAAATTTGTGTTACCGTTCTCATTTTGTTTCATTCGTCATAAAGAAGATTTTGTTCTAGATAGGATGAAATGCATCGTTGATTAGGTTGGATTGGAGGGGAACAAGTGAACATTCTGTAGTTTCTGCCATCTCCGTGCTAGTGTAGTTCGTTTGGTTTTTGAACACCATCTCCAAATGTGTTCTTTTTAAAAGCTCTTGTAAAATTAGTGTTATGTATAAGGTGACCATACGTCCCGGATTTCCCGGGACAGTCCCGTTTTTTACACTCTGTCCCGGCGTCCCGAAGACTTTTTGAAAAGCACTGAAATGTCCCGGAATTGTGATACACGTTTCTAATGTCCCGGAAATTATCGATGTGGCAAGTATTAGAACAAAATGCGATATATTGAGTTACTTGTGATGGCAGCTGTACACGTAGCTTACCGCTTACCGGTACCATATCAGCTGACCGGCCTACCCTACCCCTACCCCCTACCGTCTCTGTACCGCCTAGGCTTTGACTACTTGTTGTATTTGGCGTGTCATTAGTCGCCGTTGAACTTTGATACTATACTGTGTGTGTGTTTGTGTGTGCTTCGACAATGCCGCCACCAAAAAGGAAGTGTAAATTTAACAGTGAGTTACAAAAAGACTTCCCATCTTTAAAGCAATTGCGGGCAAATGACGAATCCGTCGTTCATTGCAGTCAGTGTCAATCCACATTTTCTATCGCGCACGGGGGACGATCAGACATTAAAGAGCATCTTAAAAGTAAAAAACATAAAAAATCAACTCACTCTAAACTCATTCTAAAACGCTTAAAACCACATAAAAAACACACTTTTTCAAAAAATTGCCTGCGGCGCTGTTGTGGGGGGCATCCCCCCCACACCCCCCATTGTTGTCGCCGAAACTTGTGTTTGTCCCGGAATTTCGATTTGTAAATATGGTCACCTTAGTTATGTACTGGACTCAGGAAGTCTTGTAATAAACACACTGGTCATGTTAGGTTCTTAATGATACTTTAATTAGTGATCAAAACGGTCACAATCAGTACGCTATATTCTGTTTTATTCTACATTGTTGCTTTTCTGTGATTTTTGCATCATGTCACCATCTCCAACTGCTGTATTTAAATTAAATGCAACTTATTGTTCGAGTTCTAACTTGGTACTATTAACTTGGTTGGATGCATAGTTAATTCAACAAGAAGCTTGACCTTGTCAAAAGATGTGGGGACTGAATATGAACTCTTTTATTTGACATTTTCTTTGTTTTATTATGCTTTAGCAGAAAAGTTAATTACTGTTGTGGTAAGTCACATCTTTATAATATTTTGTGTACTTTTAAGTTGAGTTATTTTTTCATTTTCTGTCTAAAACGTGTGTCTCTTTATTGTTTATACATAATTCTTGTACATCGAAAGTATGTTTGTTGACATTCATGGTTTAGAACTACGGTGGAAATAGTTCAATATAGTGTTGATGTGTGTAAAATGGGTATAAATACATCCAGTCGCTACCATTGCAGCAATATGTTGACAAGACTGTGCTTTTATGATTATTGCAACTTTATTCTCTTCCTAATGTTCAGTAACAATTTTTGCCTGAAGTGACTAAAATCATGTGACGTTCTAGACCTTGGCTTGGTATAATATGTGTGGACTGAATAGTTTCATTGTCAAATGGTTGACCATTATCATAATACATAACTCAAGTAGTCGAGACTTGTGTGACCATTAACATGTTGCTGTAGTCAACATGCATGCGTCAAATTTATGTCAGAATGCAATACAAAATGAGATAAGCTTAAAGTCCAGGATATGAAGATGGTGTGTTTTTTTTTTTTAACATTCACTACTTTAAATTGTTGTTTGGAGGCTGGAGCCAGGTTATCATTTTGATTTAGTAGTATATGTTATTACTTTACATAACATAGTACCCTCGTTGTGAGTACAAATTACACAATACGAGTGGATAGCTAGTGGATTTGTGGAGGGTTGCTGTTACATTCACCAGTGGTTGTATATTTTATTTTAAAAAATTTACTAAATTTCTACAAAATTAAGGCGCATGCACATCGGCATAGGCATCGTAGTTTTAGTACTACGAATCGAAGATTATCAATGATTGATGTTACATGCTTACTGGTTCCCAAACAGATGAAGAAAGGCATTTAGTGGTGACACATTGTAAAGGAGGGTCAGCTATGAGTATTTGCACTTAATATTATCATGATTGTCTTGAAAATCTCGGAACTGTCTTGAAAATACAAATCTGGATGCAAACTAGTTTTATAGCAATGAATAGTGCTAAGCACTATCTTTACAGAATTGGCCACAGATCACGCCCGCTTCTACAACTTATCAAAATATGCTACAGTACTTCTCTTTCTACAACAGAGTGTGAACTTTAAAACAGGAGTACCGGTACTGGTAGATGTAGATTATTCTGAGTGGGAAGTAGTGTTAAGCAGGTTGTGTATGTAAGTATTGTTATTGTTCTTGCTTGCAATTCAATCACTAGTGGCTTGCACATTGCTTAATGTTTGGCATACCACAAGAACTCTTGAACCGATTCGTGTTTTTATTGTCTCGGTCTCATATTATTACATATTGTCTATGTATCCATATGTGATAAATATATGTTTTTCGATTTTTTTTCTAAATACTGTATATATATAAATAAAGCAATAGCCTATAGTTATAATTTAAATCTTTCTACATAATTAATGCGCTAATCTATATGACCCACAATACGTGGAAGAAATACACACCAGTTACAGATGCAAGCATATTGTTTATATATGACAATCAATCTGAAATTAGTTCTCTTGTTTGTTTTTCTCTGCCATAAAGTTTTAAGGTACATCACTGTTTTGTTTTTAATATTATGATACTAAAATGATAAACTACATTGGTAAAAATAGATGTGAAATTGATTCAGGGCATAGTCAAGATAGTATTGTAAAGATTTTGGATTGACAACATATGGAGCACAGATTTCTAAATAAACCTTGGTTATCCCATCTTGGCTACAAGAAAACTTAATTATTGTACTCCCATTTAAAATGGAATTAATGTTTTTGAATTGTTAATTTTTTCAGCTACCTAGGTAGAAGACTGCAACAGTTAATATGGTTGTATATAATGTGATTGCAGAGTGCCCCCCGGTTACGTATATCCGTCACCGTACCTGACGGCTACGCCCGGTGGTATAGTCCCTCTGCCTCCGACTCCGCTGTCTCACGCAGCTGCGATCGCAGCAGCCACCTCTCAGTTCTACGAGTACCAGAACGCAGCAGCCGCAGCAGCCGTCTCCTACCCGGGACAGTATCCCAACGGATTTGAAGCGTATCCCTACACTAGTGCTGCAGGTGCGTGGTTTGCAATCCCACATCAATTTCGTAAATATAAATCTCCCTTTTTGAGGAGTAGTGAAATTTAGTTTAAAAAATATATTTTGCCTGAAAATGTTGTATATTCATAACAAGATCAAAGTGATTTATATTTTTCATTGTTGTACTATCAAAACTTTCTGAAGGATTTGTTTTCCGAAATCTAGGCATCGAGGACTTTTCAAACATCTTGAGAGTTGCATACTTTCCATGCCTTGTATTCATAAGTTATTCTTAAAACAATAAAGTCTATGTTCTAAGCAAGTACATGTGGAGTATTTTAAGTTATTTTATTATTTTAATGGTTGAAAAGCAATTGTATTAGCGGCCAATATTATTTTTCTCTTTTAACTAAATACTAGAATATTTTAAAGCATTTTTTAAAGTCGTAACAAAACAAATTAAGAACTAATAACTATTTTAAATATTCAAGTTGAAAAATATGGGCGCTAAAAATCATAGATTAATGAGTTTTGGCCTAAACATTTACCTAAAAATTACCATGTGGAATTTGTTAAAATCATTAATAATTATCTCCTTGTGTCTGATTTTATCTAATCTCCTCATAATATTTGTAAAATTCTTGTTAAAAGTAGAAACCTTAACATTTTTATCGTAATTCGTAATTATTCTAACAATGTTAATTTAAAATTGAATTTTTAATCCAAAATGTCCCACTCCCCTTCCAAACACTAAGAGAAACTCTGAAAATTGGTAATGTTTCAATCTAATCTAGAGGAAGGTGTTACAGTTGTGACTTTATTTATATTTTGCTTTAAATACATTGCGATCTTCAATTTGTTGGTGAAACATGCATACTTTTGGTATCATTGGATTTAATACCAATTTTGGTATTTAAGTTTAACTGAAGTGTTTTTAACAGGATAACTATGACGGTTTCGGTGTCTTAAGAACAGCGTTTTGTACCCACATCAGTTTTTTTTTTCCCCACTGTTAATAAAATGTTCTAAGTCTAACTCCACAGAACACATTTGCAACAAGATTGCGAGAAGTAGATTGAAAGAAGAAAGTTGTTACCATTGTACAGTAGTCTTACCGTCGCTGTTCCCCATCTTTCCATCGTTGTCATTCTCCATAGGCCTACTTCCAATTCTATCACTTTCCTGGACCAACTCTCTCAATCCATCTTCATCCCAATAATAATAATAATAATAATACTAATAATATGTATCTATATTTACTGTCGTATTTAGATACAAGACAGATTTACAATAATAATGATAATACAGTAATACTTAATACTTATAATAATATTACGTCATTAATATTGTTGTTATTCTTTAATTTATAAATTGTAATGTAACAAGCATCATTTGCTTCATCTAAAGCAACTGCAAAAAGCCTTACAAGAGCTTGCTTGATTGTGAAATAAAACTTAAATTAACACAAGATAAAAAAGCAGGAGAAAAATCCTTTAATGGCTGTAAAAACTGATAACTCACCATGTGCTGATAATTGTTAACTTTTGAACACTTAAAACAGTTGGAAAATCACTACACTATTAAATTTAAAGTTTAATTTTTAAAATGAACAATTTGTATATGAAAGTATGGGAAGAAGTTAACAGTGATAGATAAAGGAAAGCAGTTCACGATGAAACTAGGGACTTGGATCAGAAACAGTTTTTAGTTTAAACTAGTGTAAATACTTTCAATTTAATCTCAAGAAATTTTTATTTCATTCATGCATCCTATTGCCTGTCAGTATAAGTAACTACCATATTGAAAGGAAAGACAGTAAATGAAGTAACACACAATAATATATGTACGTCAGGAACTACGAGAGAAATACTAATTTTGTTCACGATTACTGATTTGGTGGTGTGGAAAAAGAAGTTGTTTCAGCTTGGTTTTAGAATCGTACAAACTATATCTCTTTTGATTTTTGTTTTCGACCGATTTGGTCGATGGATGTGTTCTAAGAAAAAATGCTGTTTTTGGTAAATAAAGAATTAATAATAATAATTATCATTAACCACTTACTTTATTTGTTTATTTAATAAGCCTCCCATAATGTCACTGAGATCTAAGAGTATTGAAAGTTGTTTATACATAGTTAACATTTTACATTTATAATATTGAACTAAACATAGAGTAATTTAATATGTTACTACTATAGTCATAAATGAAAAGGTCTATCACATAACAGTGCCAATCTTACAAATTATTGCAAAATGTTTATGCAGGTAGGTCCATCAATGTGTAAAACTTCTTTACTAAGAGCTTTCACCTTTCTTTTAAAGCTTTTTTAGATGTGGATATTTTACGAATACATTATGAACAAGGTAATGGGTGAAAGATTCTACGTAAATCGATCGCTACGCAAGTGGAAAATTTTCTACAGTATTTCGAAAAATTTCAAGAGAAATATTGTTTGAACAATAATATACTTTCCATTTGTATTGAGTGGTGAAAAGTAGCTGCGGATTGTTTGATACGAGCGCCCATGTCCGCGAGTGGTTCCACAGACAGCCAGCTGCCAGTGTAAGTACTGCGCTAAGCTTCCGGAGCACAGTACCTGCACTCAACTCAAATAAGAAGCAACATAGGAGCGTTGACGTTGGCCCAATAAACGGCGTTTTTGTTGAATCTATGCCGGGTGTCAATCTAAGGGTGATGTAGAGTCAAATCAGGCCAGTTGTGGGTTTTCCATTGTATTCCATCTACCCAAGAACCAAATTTGGCTTGTTTTGGGGTGAGACCAACCAAAATTGATCATCAGTACAAAAACCCTGGACCAGTGTTGGATAGACTTCATAATTGTTAGGTTATAAATTAAATCAATGCAGCTCCATGTTGGATAGTTTTTTAAAAATGAAATGAACTGAAACGAAAACATGGTTGGGCCAACGTTGGCCAACACCAATGCCAACGATAAAGTAATGTGATAAAATGTGGGTGTGCTAAGGATCATTGTAATTGCTTAAAGTGTCTTGAAGTGATACAAAACTATCTGTGATAATGAGAATTCAAATGAATAATAATTCGAACCATACTTATTGTCTTGTGAATAGTAATATCATTTAGATTTAGATTTGAACATATTCCAATAGATCTGAGACAAAACCTATAGTTAGTTGTACTATGTACAAATCTGTGGCACTGAATATGAATATAGCTAAATGCTATTGAGCATAGCACATAGCACGATACTATATAGAAGCACACATCTATAACGGAGTCAATATGGCTGCTTATAAGCAGAGGCTTTACACCACTTATAACCTAGGCCCAATATATGTTTTTGTAATTTTAAATGTGGCATTGTATTGTTATCTTGAGAAGTCTAGAAAAGAAAATGTCAATATTAAGTCAAATAGCCACAAGCCACAAGTGTGGCAGATTTTTTTGAAAACGGGTCTAGAATGGTGTTCCGGACACGGAATTGAATTATTGAACAATATTATTTAAAACAATAATGATAAAGAATGTCTAAACAAACAATTGTTGTTAGCATTACAGCTTGCTACGTCGTTGTTAGCATTACAACTTGCTACGTTCTACTTTTTTTTATTATTCATTTTTATTTTTCCTTTATTACATGTGTGATACAGATAAATTTATTTTCATACAGTGGAAAATACCTGAACCAATAATCAAGTGCTCGTGGTGGGTCAAGTTAATCATACATAGGCTACATACATTTGAATACAACATTGTGGTACTGTATTATTATTACTATTATTAAAGAACATTTTCAGTTCTGGATTGCATCTGAATAATTGTAAGGAGAATTTATTAGTAACGGCAATGAAGGGACAAAGATGTACAGAGAGCCCTTTCTTATTTTCGGGTTTGTCTTTTATAATTATTTGTATCGTAAGTTTTTAAGCAAGCGTCTCCATTCTACTTTTAAAAACGGCCAAATGAGTGCCATCATTTGGTTTGTTGCTTTTTTGCTTTTATGCCTCGCGATAGCAGTCGAACAGAGAGTCTGATCAAATTGAAATTTGGACCAAATTATTAAAAAGTTAGCACCACAGAAAGTGATTGGAAAATATTTTTCTGAAACCAAATAGCGGCAAAATGTAAGATAGCCATATTATAGTAAATTTTAGTCTGGTCTCAAAGCGATCCGATATTGGAGGTAGAAATTACATTTACATTGCTATGTATGAATAAACTAAGTAACCAAGACAACGAAAGACTGCAATAATTCTTAACAAATAAAACCGGCCTTCTAGATGGCTGTGTATTAAATCCAAGATCCAATAAATCACCACTAGCAGTGCACTAGTTCCCGAGACCCCGGGGACCAGCGGATTTAAAGGGCCTTGGATTAAATCCACGTTGAGGTTCACCGAAATTCAGCTAGGAGGATAGAGACATCCTTGGGCACGACCTTTTTTTAGGGGGGGGGGGGGGGGGGTTGACATTTGGAAGGCTTTTAGCCGACTGAACAATGGTGGTAACTTTAACTTTTGGACAGAATGTTCGTTCACGTGGACATGCTCTCTTATCATTGCGTCAGACAGACCGTTTTCCTACTTTATTTGATTTCTCAAAAGAAGGCACTTGCACCAATTAGTACTAGTTATGGTGAGATTTATAATTAATTAATTTTTTGTAGGAATACCCGTTACAGGGTGCACACCAGCTTTACCTGATGTGTCCCTCTTCAGGTGACTTACTAGGTAATTAGGGTGTTTGGATAGCTGGGGAGGAATGTCCGAGGGCTATTATTAGCAGTACTCAATTCCAGCACTCGCCTTTACGACTGAGGAAAACCTCGGAAAAACCTTCAGTCAGGACTGCCGGTGGCCGGAATCGAACCGGCAGCCTCCTGAATTAGAGTCTCACGTCTTTCCACTTAGCCACCCCATATAAGTACCTAGTCATGTGAAATGAATGTAGGTAAAAACCATTTGTGTGAGACTGAGTAAAAATGTAAAAAAAAAAACACTAATGACTAAATCTACCTACTACGGCATTAAACTTTAAAAAACTAAATTGAAAAACATGTACATTGCACAATGTCAAAATATATGACAGGTTTATGGGTGAGGTAATAATGTGTAAAACACACAAGTGAATAGTGAGCTGTCAGACGAGGTTATCACATACATTCAGTGCAGGGCCTCTCTACATGGGGCATGTGAAAAAGTACGTGGTATAGAAATCCCTTGCCAAAATGTGCACTTTTTGGTTTGTGTTTTTGTTTCCACCAAAGCAGTCTTATGGGTGTAGGGTGCATGTTGCTTTCACCTTATGATGCAATGCTCTTGTTAACAACGTAATGTCCAACAAGAGTTGCTTCTAGAGGTGGGGTGTTGTTTATAGTGGGTGTGTGTTATTTAGTACACATAATTGTGCTAAAAGGTTTCTTACATCATTTCCCATTAGATGGATAAGTATAATTTACAACCTTGGATAAACCTCGCCATTACCATAGTTCTCTGAACAAGACTTGAAGACTTGTGCTGTTCCTTGCAACAAGGCACATAATATTGTATCAAACTGAAAATCAGTTCCTGTAACTGAGTGGGCAGACAATACACATGAAATGTATTGTTTTTATTTACTGACTTCATTGCCTCCCAAACTTATCAGTTAACCAAAATAGTATAATACTACATAACATTTTCAATGTTATGTTACATTTTGCAATCATATTCTAGAATCCCCTTGTTTCTATTTAATTTGGGCCAGGCTTGAGTGAATAGACTTGGGAAACCTGTTGTTCATGACTGACGGCCATCTTGAATGCTTGTTGCAGGAGGCACGAGCTACATGACTCCTTACACATATGCCACTCTGCCTCAAGCTGCAGGACTACCCACGGCTGCAGCAGGAGGCTTCCCCGGACTCTCGCCTTACCAGTCAGCGGCCCAGGCGTCTCTTCAAGAAGCGCGAATGCAGTGACTTTACAGCACCATCTAGGAAGCTCAATCGTACTCTAGGGCAAATGCACAGCCTTGTAGATCATTTTAATTTTTTATATTAACAAAGTTGTATTATGCCTTTATTTTGTATCTATATTTACTTGCATTGGGTTTGTGTGAGTTAACACACGTCGGAAAAAGACAACACGAAAGTGTGCTGGACATGTGAAGCAACGTGAATGTTCTTAGAGAAGTCTAATGAGGTACTATGTTTATGTGTACAGAATGTGAATAGCTTTCAGATTTGACATTAGCAACTTTAAGACAATTCCATGAATAATTCCTGAACATTAGTGACAAAGAATGTGCAGATACGGAGCAACGCACCCAAAAGCTGCATAATAACTAATAAGTGCATTCCGTTAGATAGGATGAGCATGAGAACAACTTTAGAAATATCACTGTGTAGTGTTTGAATAAAATAGCCAACTTGTCATGGTTCCACACAGCTGTACTCATTGTAAATAATCTGAACTGACTTAATGGCTGATGTAGTTTGAATTAAATACCCTTAAATAATACCAGATCTTGACAATCCATTTGTTAAAAAAGACTAATAAATCCACTAGCATGTGGTAAAAATGTTTTGCATTAAAATTGTTTTAGATACCAAAATGTGGCATGGGTTTTCAATTCAAACAAAAGTACAGAGTAGGAGAGAATCTTCACAATTTGAAATTTTACTAACCTGTTTCTCTAAAAAAAATCAAAATTACCTTCATCTTGCAGCATTGCTTTAATTTCATGGCACCTAGGTTACACGATGAACCACTACTTTAGATTACAATCACTAAGTTATTAGTAAACTCATGCTCTCCATAATTTACCCCTCGGCACTCCACACTGCAATATGCTTCACATGGGCCACAAGAAAACTTTTTAGATTACGTCAAGTTGTAGGGTTGCCGTAGACATCTAGCATACTTATCAGTGAATTAGTTAACACAGTACAAAGCATTGTAGTAAATTATGAATAGTGTATTTTTATTGCTAGTTGATTAATAATTAGGTATTTATTCTAGCAGGCAACATTGCAAGGTTTTATGATAAAAAATTGAAATGATTTGTAAGGCTGTTATAGAATCCAACTGTGGGCGTGTACCACCATCTTTTACACAGAGGAAATGCATGTAAGAATATCACCCATGTGGGCTGTACGACCAAGATCTGCAACATTACCAATCTTGGGCAGGATAATCACTGCAAATGTTCCTACATATCTTTCTTCTTTCCTACAAAGTGGGAGGCTTTAATCACACCTCTCTGTCATGTAATAAATGTCAAGTTATGAAGTTACCTAGTTCTCAAGTGTCACTTTATTGTCAGATAATGTTAAATTTACACAGAATACGTGTAGCGTAACTTCCTCAAAAGTGTTCCGAGTGATTTATTTGCTCCGGAGACTAATCGAGGTACGTGGCCCACGAGGTTCGATGATATTCCAGATGAATTTGTTTTTGGTTGTGTACTTTCAATACGACGTCCTCCCACTTAACAGTTGGACATATTGACTAAGATGTTTCTCTTATGATTTGCTGAAATGTACTGTTCCACTTTAGAGCTGGACACAATCTTAGTCTCTATCTGTACACTAGGACAAAGCAACATTGCTATGTTGTTATTAGAATATAATCTTGTAAGTATTTCTGTAACAAATAAGTTATTTTATATATTATTATTAGAATGTTGAGGAAAACTGCGTTGTGTATTTTTACAAGGCAGTAGGATATGATTTGAAGATAAAAATGTGATCGATTCAATTTTCATATTCTTCACTTGTAGATGAATGTCCTGTATAAACAAATAGTTGGACTAGAATTCCTTATTAGTGTTTTGGGAACTGGTATCAAATATGGTTGACAAGAAAGACTTCCAAGCAAACCTTTTGAGGAATTCTAGAATATCCGATAAAACTTTATGAACCAACAAGAATAAAGTTGGTAGGTAATTATATTTTGAAGACAGGTTTTAAAGTAAACATCTAATACAGATTACATACTATTAAGTTTACTTTCATACACACCTAAAATACCACTTAGTTATAATTTGTTAATTCTTAAGACTGGAAGCTTATTTAAGTACATTAGGCCTACTAGTTTATTAAATATTTGGTTGAAGCTCGGATGCGTACACATAAATTACTATCTTTTACAGTACCAAGGTAATGGAGTTCTCACACCCCAAGTCTCCACGGTCTATATAATGTGTGAATCTTTTCTACACGTTCCTACTATGTAAGGGACCCATCATTTCACAGGAATGGTTTTAGCCAATAAGTATTTCTACCTAACTGCATTGGACCTGTTTTTAAAACAATTGTGACCTCGATTTTCTGGATGATTATTGTTGATAAATGATGATAATACGTATAACATTGTCACTGTCAATTTATTTATTTATTATTTGTTAACAACATAACTAGGTCATATGACGTCGCGGGGTGATTAGAGGAAACGGACAAACAAAGCCTGAACAGTTTAAAGGATATTTAGTTTGATCTGCAGAGCATAGCTAACCAGGGAGGTACTTGAGCTGTTTTTGATTCCTAATTTCATTGCTCACTTAGTTACTCTTAACACATTTGGGTGTTAAACAAGATTCAAGATTGTTATTATTGTCTTTTGTCTATCTGGCAATTTTTTTTGACTTCAACAATGCTATGATTTGCATTGTCTTAATTTATCCCTCAAAATGATTTTATAATATATAAAACAGTGCCTAGTCCATTGTTCATTCAAACTTAGTTAATTCCAAAATACAATTAAATTAATACAATTAATACAACATGTATTTTACATATCATTTTCAGTACCTCTTGTTCAAAATGTAAATAGTGCAAGAATAATACTGGTTAAGAGAAACTGGAGATATTGTGTATGCTTGAAGTAGTCAGTTGCTTGTCTGTATGTTGACCGTAAACCTCGCCATGACCAACCACTTAGAAAAATATATCCTCTGCATATGATTGTCACGAAAATTAAGAGTTGCCAATAACGTTTAAAAATTTGACATGCAATTGAGATTTATTTGCATTATTTTATTTGCAAGATTACTTTATGCCGTTCCAGATAGCATTCGGAAAAATTTAAACTAAATTGAACTACTGTATATGCTAACAAGGTACAGCTACACGAAATGCTTTTAAAAAATGTCCTTTCAATATTGGCATTGAAGGGGTACCGGTAATCCTATAAACGTACCCTTTGAGCACATCTGATCAATGCGAAAATTAAATTTAACATCTCTTTGTATAAAAAAATTCACACGGTTATGTAAATTGTTTTCAAAATCTACCCAATATAGTGCCCGGATAATTTACTGCCCTATCGCACATCAAGTGGCAAAAACTGTTATTGTTAATTATACATAAATTGTCTTTGTAATTATTTTTGTTATCATCAGAGCATTTTCTACTCATTTTAGAAACATACTTTTTAATAAATCTAGTCTATTTAAACTTAAGGCCTAATTGTAATAACCTAGAACTAATTTGAATGAATATCATTCATCCTGTACTTAATTTAGACATACTTAAAGGTAATTTAGGTATGACAACTTTTATAGTATTTAATATTACTGAACGAATAATTGACTATTATCATAGAAGCCAGTGAGAAATGGCATCGCATGTTGATTTACTAGCAACATCAAAGAAAAGTAAAACATGAATTATTGTTGGTACATACATACAAACTTTATACTTAAGAATAATAAATTATGAAAGCCATTTGACATGGTTGTATAGCATAGACCTTGTAAAGTGATACCCTAATGTCTATTTTTAGGGGCACAATAAAAAATGTCCTATAATTTAATATTAACTATGTCCATATTTGCACAGTCCAACAACTCAATGTATTGGAAGTAAGTGAGTTCGATACTTGGCTCTGTGTCCCAAGAACTCTGAAAGCAGCTTGTTCACTTCATGATGTGGCATATATCTTTGTTATTCATGTCAAAGTAGAATTATCTAGCATTTCTTATTTTTGCTATGACCAGTTAGCATCTCAGATACTGTAATTTATTTCTGATGGGCCATGAAATTTTGGCAAGAATATATGTCAGTAGTTAATCTGACACTGTGCAATAATGTTGTTGTCCATCGATAAACAAATGTCTACGTAGTTGTAATCTATGACTAGTCACCTAGTACTAGGTACTGAACAACAATCACGTACAGGAAAAGAAATCGCCACATTGGGAACATTCATTTTGAATAATACCTCAATAAAAATATCAATATATAAAAAGCTCCGTCCCACACTTTGCCTTGCGAACGGAAATGCCATGTGCCTTGTCTGAGTGAGGGAAGCACAATCTTTTAAGATACTACTTGAAATTTACTCAAATAAACAATTAAGTCATTTAACTGTACCACCTGGACATGAAAATTGATAAAACTGTACAAAAAATAATACTAATTATATTAAAAAATAATGTCCCTCAAATTGGTATTTTTGTTCATATTCATTTGCATGTCTTAACACCATTTCCTATCCTTCATCTATGTATAATGTGGCATCCTCACATTTAGCTACAAAACCAGAATGTTTTGTTTCTTTATGTTTCTTTTTGTTCTAAACAGAAAATTTCTAATTGGTGAATATGCCTAAGCTTTCCAACTTAGATTGTTACATAATGCGGTGCCGTGCTCGAATGTAACAATCGAATGTAACACTCGCCCGGTCGCGCGAGGTGAGTAAATTATTACTCTCGCGAGCCAAGTTTTCAATTCACTCGCCCGATAGACAACTTTTGCTAAAAGTAAACAGACATAAATCCTTAAAAAGTTCGGTACCTCATTACCACAAGCTATAAAGAACAGACTGTGTTCTTGATACCAATAATTCTTCCCGATATTTAGAGCAATTAGGTCAAACCAGTGTTCTTCAACTTGAATGCAGGGAATGCAGGGTAAAGTTGCAGGGATAGCATCACATTACTATTTTTACCCATTAAAAATGAATAACTGTTTGTTTAATTGTTTTTATTGAAAATAATGTTGTAGTACAAAATATATAGAACGTCCCATGTTATATGTACATAGGGAGTAAGAAGTTCAGGTGATGAACCCACATGACATTTATTGACAATTAAGTATTAAATGTTATAACTTATAAGTAACTTAATTCACTATCAATACCATAAAAAGGAACAGCTTAATGGAAAAATGTATTACAACATTGAAAACCAATGGAATATTGTAGGTTTCATATAGGAACTTTTTAACATATTGTAACATAGAAGTAGTAGTAGTAGTGGCAGTAGTAGTAGTAGTAGTAGTAGTAGTAGTAGTAGTAGTAGTAGTAGTAGTAGTAGTAGTAGTAGTAGTAGTAGTAGTAGTAGTAGTAGTAGTAGTAGTAGTAGTAGTAGTAGTAGTTCTCACTGAAAGGCATATGCCCACATAGGAACTTTAAAGTATTACCATTTTTGGAATTAAGAATTATACTATTTCCCCCAAGCAAATACATGGCAGTATTTGGTTTCAAAATAATACTTGCAAGGAAATTTTATGGCACACAATACACTTATATTTTAAACAAACACTTTTCAACACAATTATGGACTTTTGATATCATATTTTCCAAGACTTGTAAGTCTACCTATCCACCATCACGACACTTGAATTTTTTAAATAAGTTTATGCACCTTCCTAAAATCAGGTTTTTTGTTTGTTGATAAACTTATTACTGTATGTAGATTGATTGTTGTGAAGAAGCCAATCGACTAGTTGGGTTTGGGGAAAATAGAAAGCAAAGCACACAACACCACAGCTCGCCTGAAACATAGTAGGCGGTCGCGTGAGAAGTAGACTTCGTGCGATGTGTTCTACTTGTCACATATTTCAGCCGAGCTTACGATCTCCTTTCTTCTTTCCCCAAACACAACTAAGTGATTATGTAGTTTGTTATTTAGGCCTAGTTATAATGTTTGTTTAATGTTTGTTAAAAAATAATCAAAAGACAATGTTCGGGCAATATTCGCAACGTTCACATGTTGGCCGATCCATTAATTACTACAGTAGGTACTTTAAAATGCACAATTTGGAACATCTCATGATTTGCTTGTTCTTGGGATTTTCTTTTATTTCTTTTGATTATTACTTAATGGATAATACAGCAATGGCACTTAGCAACATAGAAGAAAGACAACTAGTTATGGCTATGGTTTATCAACATAGTCAACAAGATAAATCAAGATGCCTAAAATTATAGCTGGAAATATTTAGTGGACAACCAATATTTAATGAGTTGGGCAATGCAATGGTGCACGTGTGCTCCAGTCAACAACTGAAGGAATGCAGTTGAATGCACTTGAGTAATCTGCTATTGCTAGAGTACAACATACATACCAGCATGCCTCCAAGAAAGTGAGCTTGAACACATTTTGGTCCTGCATTATGTCTGATGGCCTAAAATACTATTTTAGGTGATATATCTTATCATAAAAAAAAACAACAATGAAACAAATGTCAATACAGTAAAACTTCCTTATACAGTAACGAACTCTTGGGGGGCAGATTATTATTTCGTTATAAAGAACATTTCTTTATACAGATGGTACCTTTACCTGAATGAGAACCTTTTGGGACCTCAAAAACAGTTTGTTATATAGATCATTTTGTTATAAAGAAGTTTCACTGTATTGCATAGCCTATGACCTATGATTAATGAGCAAAATGGTACTTTCAGATATAACAAAGCTTACTCGCAACCTATCAAAGTAACTCGCAAGTTGCGAGCTAGCGAGTAGAATTTTGGTGGGTTGTTTTTAAGTGTTTGAAAAAACATCAGTCTACAAGAAATACCTTCAGCTAGGTGCCAGCATTGCACTATCAAACTAGCCATCAAATATAAAATGACTCAAATCATATTGTTAGGGTAAAAATAAGTGATTATCTTAGAGGTAACAGGGCTATTACAGTGGAACCTTATTTAAAATAAGTTTTTCAAAGAACCTATGACATAACTGATATTATGTGTTTCGGATGACTAAAGACATTAAGAGCATAGGATACAAATTGTTGTATAAGAATTGTGTAAATAAAGTTCCACTGTATCCAAATTTTAATAGGCTGACAAAAGATTGCACCAGGAAACATATGATGATGGTACAACATCACAATTTTAGATTCAATTTGTGATCTGCCATTACAGTAAAACTTCTTTATAACGAACTCTTGGGGACCAGGTTATTATTTTGTTATAAAGAATATTTCTTAATAAAGATAGTACCTTTACATACATAAGAACCTTTTGGGATCTCAAAAACAGTTTGTTATATAGAATATAGATCATTTTGTTATAAAGACGTTTCACTGTACATATTATTTTATGACATTTTGATACAAATCTTAACATTACAAACCTTAATTGGCTAGCCTAATAGTAATTTTGATTAATTTTAAATATCAATCAGTAGGGGCAAGAATTTATGGTAAATAAAATTCTCAAATTTCGTCATATAAAATTCATAATTTCGGGTTAAAAAACGGGGTAAAGTAGAGGATTTCGCTAAATAAAAAAAAACATTTCGGTAAATAAAATAAAATATTTATTGCAAATCTTAAATAGGCCTACGATATAAACACTTCGTCGCGAAGTTAACAGCGAAATTCGATGATTTTTTTCTTAAAATTCACTAAATTACGTTTTCCGCGAAAATTTTCAAAAATTTCCGCCAAAAATTACCATTTCCGCTCAACACAGTTTCAACAACATTTCGTTCCACTTGGCGCGCTATGGGCGTGGTTTACGCGAGCATCTAGAAGGCAGTGAAATCGAGATATTTTCGATATTTCACTGCCTTTTAGATGCTCGTGTAAACCACGCCCATAGCGCGCCAAGTGAAACGAAATGTTGTTGAAACTGTGTTGAGCGGAAATGGTAATTTTTGGCGGAAATTTTTGAAAATTTCGGCGGAAAACGTAATTTAGTCAATTTTAAGAAATCAATCATTGCATTTCGCTTGAAATTCGCGATTCCAGAGAAAAGATGCCGATTTCGCAAGAACACGTTTTTTTCGCATCATTTCGCGAATAAATTTCGGCGCAGGACATCATGTTGTGACCTAAAAGACTGACAAATGTATGAAAGTTTCACTAAAAATCAATTTCGTGAATAAACACGTCGCGAAAAATCCTTGCCTCTATCAATCAGTCTATCGATTTAGATACTGTACTTTTGAAAGCTGCAACATGCAACCCTCATTATGGTTTACTTGTACGTGAAAACTAAGAACCAATCCCGATACATTCCCCAATTTACATGGTTGATTCACTTGACTGTGATGATATTATTAGTATACATAAAACGCTGTTTTTGGAAATAAGAGATTAATGTGAAATTTTAGGGATACAATTTCATAATTATTTCTTAGTAAATGTTTACTTAACTAACATGAGGTAAATACTAAGTAGTAAATTCATTTGAATATCCCAGGTAGAACTAACATGTAAGTGAATTGTTACTATATAGATACCCAGTGGATAAAATTTCTTCTGAAATTCGTATAGACTACTTATAAAATATACAAAAACATCTCCTGTCTAAATCTAAAACAATGCAAAAATGCTTGACATCTTAAGAACTTGGTATGAACAACTCGGTATACCTAAATAGACTATAGCTGTTACTTATATCTAGAGATGTTGAAAAATGGTTTCTTCTTACAAATATTGATATAAATTGGCCTATTTACCAATTTGTCTATTATTTTCACAATCACTGCAAGGAGACTTCTTTAGGACTTTATAATAACACTTACATTAATAATCGAAGGTACATGGGCATCCAGAAGAAAATGACAAGAGGGAAGAGTAGGTTTATGTCAAAAACCGCAAAGAAAGTTCATATTTTATTACAACTCAAGAATGCATCTCGAAATCGAAATCTGAGTAATCAGCATGCTATGGTTTAGTAAGCCCTACAGACTGAATGATAAATGTATCTAACATTATAATCAGTATGACTGTGATACTTATTTCATTAGTAATTTAATGAAATAAAAATCAGAATCATACTGATTATAATGTTAAATACATTTATCATTCAGTTTGTAGGGCTCACCAAACCACAGCATGCTGATTACTAAGATTTTAGATTTCGAGGTGCATTCTTGAGATATAATTCAAATATGACACTTTGCTGCAGTTTATGACGTAAACGTACCCATCGTTCATAAGCAAAAAAATTAAAATTCTTTGATGCACGGATGCACCCTAATATACAGTGAATTCTCTAGTTTCAAAGCTTCAAATTTTAAGGGAGATGGGTAGGCCTATTAAAACTGCGCAAAATTAATGTTTTTTATTATACCATAAGAACGCTTCCAAATATTGAAAAAGTGATTCTGATTGCTTTTGGCTTTGCATCAGCAACACAATGGGTTTTAAAATTAAAAAAGAAATATTTTTGACCATTGTTATTTTATTTCTTTGGTAATTACTAATTATTAAATTATAAATGAAATACGAATCGTAACGACAACAAACTGCGAGGATTTTTACATCCATTGTTTAGCTGATACAAAACCAAAGACAGGATCAGAATCACTTTTTCAATATTTGGAAGCATTCTCATGATACGTATAGGCTACAGTAGAAAGAAACATTAGTTTTGGGCAGTTTTAATACCTTAAATAGAGAAAATACATTCTTTGAACCATATATTTATAGAAAAACAGCACTATTATTTGCTATCTATAACTCTTTGGTTTTATTAGTAGGTCATAGAATATGTGTTAGCCAACAATTTTTTTATATTTACAATATTAAAAAAAAAACTTTTCCAATAGAAAGCAATATGGAAGCAATATGGAATAGGCCTAGGTCAAACAAGCAGGTCAAAGATTTCACAGAAACTTTCAAATATATTATTTCATAAGTGGCAAGAAATGTCAAATTAGTCTAGGCTTATGTCAAAGAAATTAAATTGGCAACCTAAGGGCTGCATTCCAGAATACATAGGATTACTAATCTCGCTCAGCCAACAGTAATCCAAGTGTTCCAATACTCATACTGAATGGCTAGTCACATGTTCCAGAATCAATCCCAAGCTAATCCTACTCTCATCCAACTCAAGCTTTTTTAACCGAGATTTCTGGGATACTACTACTACTTGGATTCGTTGTGGCGCGAGTTTGAATTGATTTACTTTTAGCTGATGGTTATATGTATGAATGTTTAATTGCTTGTATGTCAAACCAATATTATAATTGAAGAAGTATTCACCACACACCGATTGACTAGACAATGATTCTGACAAAGAAATACGCTTTCCTACTAATGTACCCAACAAATGCAACTTTCCCACCATTTACAAAGTTGTGTCATCCAATCCATCTTAATGTCATGGAAGGTAATCCGAGATTACTTGCGAGATGAATTTTGGAACGTAGCCAAGTTATTTAAAGAGTAACTTAAACCAAATAATTACCTGGACATTGAAACATACCCGTACTATAATGGCAGACCAAACAATTAACTAGACATGAAAAATAACAGGGTTGGGGCACTAGGCGTACTCATTACTCGTAGAATATTATTTTTCGACATAGGCTACGCATAAAAAAAGTGTAGAATACATCGATGGTGTAGAATATTATGTAGAATATCATGAATATGTAGAATATTTATATTAAGGATGCGCTATGATAAATAAATTCATATCAATTATCGCATTTTTTTCACAATATATCGCGATAATATAATATCGCGATACGATATTATCGAGAAATCCCGCCGAATGGAGATGTTTCCCAAATTGGTATAATAATATCATTGATAGCTGATTTATAGTTGATTAAATACACTCGGTAAGTTAATGATACAATGTCAATGTCATCATTTGAAATTATTGAAAGCTAATTATTAATAATATAATCAAATAACCGCTGTGCAAAGTTGTAAACTACGAAGGTAAGACTGCGATATTATCGATATATATCAATGTACGATTATCGTCCGCATCACTAATTTATATACGTATTGTTAATTTTTTTTTAGACATGTAAGAAAGAAAGAAAGAAGGAAGGAAAAAAATAAGAATTTTATTCAAACGAGAGTAGGCCTAGTATAGGCTAATTGCTAAACATGCTAAACATCTTAATTAGCTCTATATTCTGTAGTTACTAGTAAAGCTAGTAAATAAAAAAATACATTAGTTCCAACAAATTAATTACTACTATTTAAATCTAACTGGATGATCCAATCAAAGAAATGCTTAGGATTACTATGAACTAAGACCTAGCAAAATTCAAAGTGCAACTGAGGACTCTGTTTTCCTTGTGCTGAGAAAGAAGGGCATACAAATTCCCTGGCCACCTTTTGAGAGCTTGCAAAATGCAAGCACCCAGAACTAAGCAATCTTGCAGACAAATTGCTAAATGTCCCCGCATCTTCTGCACGGCTTGAAAACCAGTATTCATTAACTGGTTCACACCCCATTACGGAACAGGCTGACTTTTGACAAATCTAAAAAGTTGCTGCATGTGTATCACACACTTAAACTTCAAGATGTGAAATGTGAGAATACAGTAGTAGATTCATTGGTGTCATTCTCTTATTCCATTAAGGAATTGACGAGTGGTGAATTACCCGCACCCTGACGTCACGAAGCAATGCCCATAGTTGGAACAAATCCGCTGTCAGTTACGATTACAACACTTATCTCTAGGGATGTCAACGATTATGATTAAATCGATTATTAATTGAAAACGATTAATCGATTTAAAAAAAAAAATCGGTTTTAAATTTTCGTGCTTTTTTTAATTTAGTTCTCAAGATCCGCCGCCTATTGGAGCACGAGCGCTAGCATCACTATTGCGCTAAGAAGAAGACCCATCATTTCTGACAGCACAGCCTAGGCCTAGGAACAGCGGGAACAGCAATAGCATAACTTTGCGTCATAATTTGAGCCGAATTTCCAGTCATATTTTGAATAGCTGTGTCTAGTCACCTACTCTAGACCCAGCATTCGACGCCTACGATCTATAAAAATAAGAGTTGTTATGTTTGCTCACAAATTACAAGAGAAGTAAGGTTAGAAAAGTCGCTACGATTTTTAGTTCACATCACGTAAATTTTAATTACGCTGCACATGAAAATAATATTGCGATGCATATTCAGCATACTTAATTTCTTATTGGTACAAAAAAAAAACGGAAAGTGAATAACTATAGCCCTTCAGGCCTAACTAGGACAGAAATTATCGTCATTATCGTCGAAATCTTGGACAGAACAAAACAAAAAAACTAAGTGGCGTAAAATATATAGATAGTAGAAAAGAAGTCAAATGAGTATTTCGACCCACTCCGTGCGAACTCGTGGCTTGCGCGGGCGATTCAAACTAACCGAAACCAGACCCAAGTTTGAAAGAAACTTGCTACTATACTGACATTTTACAAAACGATTAAAATCGATTAATAATCGATTATGGAGGTGAAAGTGAATTCGATTATCGATTATAATAATTTAATCGTTTGACATCCCTACCTCATTCTAGCTGTTTCTATCTGTTATAATATTCATTTTTCAGATATAACCTATATGAAAGCATACTTAATTCACACACTAGTGGTCAATATAAAGGTAATTTCAAAATTATAAAACCCAGTATAACAATTCACACATTGAAGAGAATCAAATGAGCAAGGTGTGTTGGTTTTTTTAACAATTACATTGACGAAAAACTAAAGATCGAATTTGCACGAGGGTACCTTAAGAATACACATCAATAATGTGAGACAATAAACAAATAACCTTCTAGATAGAAAATTCCTAGAACGATAATTTATAGCATGCACTAATATGCAGGGTGTAGCGGTTTGGGCCGTGAAACTATGCACTTTGCATATTAGTGCATGCTGTGAATTTTCGTTCTGTCCATTTTCTATCTAGAAAGTTTATTTGCTTATTGTTTCACATTATTGGTGCATATTCTTAAGAAACTCTTGTCAAAATACGATCATGTTTTTTGCCAACTGAATTTGTAAAAACAAACACACCTTGCTCATTTGATCCTCTTCGATGCGTGAATTGTTATAACAAGTTAATTACTGCGTCTATAATTTTGAAATAACCTTTATATTAACCACTGGTATGTGAACTAAATATGCTTTCCTAGTTTATTTATGAAAAATGAATATTATAACAGCTAGGCCTAGAATGAGATAAGAGTGCTAGTCACGTGACAGTACTCGGCGCAAGCTACTAGGGTTCCCAACGACGGGACAGACCAGGATATAAAGATCTTGTCCTGGTTGAAATTTAACTGATTACGGGACGGCGTATGTTCCGGCATTACATGAAAGTGCCTTACTTCTGCCGCGACCCCGCGCCGCTCAAAACGTGAGCTCGAAACGAGCAGTGAGAATGGATAGCAAATTAATGTGAGGATCGTTTCCAAAGTTGACTTTTTCAAATGCACTTTTTCTTAACTAGGAAAACGCTTTGTTTGACGCGTTGATAAGCGAGCGCGTCCATATCTACGAACATTCTGGTGAAAAGATCTCAAAGCTAATAAAAACAACAATTAACAACAATTCAAGAATGCGCATTGCAAAAACTTTTCTAATTTCCATAGCTATTATACTTCCCGATATTGTTGAATGCAGTGCAATGTGCGTTGCTAAGAACTTTCTTTGTCATTCTGTCTAGTGTTTTCAACACGGTCCGCCACCGTTACTAATAGTTATTGACAGCAATAGAAATGTAATTTCTGCTTCTAATACGTATCAGAGCACGTTTAAATTAGTATATTCGTGACCGGACAAAAATTTACTATAAGATAGCCACCTCACATTTTGCCGTTACTGCGTTTAAGAAAAATATTTTCGAGTAACTTTTGTGTAACTTTCCCAATACTTATCAGATTTCACATAAAATGAACATATTCATGACCGGAAAAATCTGTTGAAAAATATGGCTATCTCACAGTTTGCCGCCATTTTGTTTCAGAAAAATGTTTTGCAGTAACTATGGTGTAACTTTTAACTTTTCAAACGATTATGCCTTAAAACTATACACCTTCAATCCACACAAGGCTTGTAGATGGTCCAAATTTCAAGTTGATCGGACTTTCTGTTCAACCGCTATCGACAGACATAAAAAAAAAATAAAAAAAACAACGAAGTGCCATAAAGGTCTAATGGAGACGCTCGCTTCGCTTGCTTGAATATAATGTTTCAATAAAAATAGGTATATACCCTATTAATATTGTTATAGCAATAGAATAATTAATAAAATAACAATCTCAGACAGGCCCGTGAACTCCTAATTTCTAATTAACTGTGAAAGATTTTTGTTCAAAAGGAGAGCGTTGAATTCTTTGGAATTCTTGTTTTCTCGTTAAGCAGTAAAAACATGTTTTTAGAACGTAAATCACGAAAAAAAGGTCACAAAAATTTCGCCTTTGGCAATAGGCCTCCGGCGGGCCTTCGGCAGTCGCGTGAGCCGTTCCCTTTTCATGCGCTATTGGTCCTGGAATGTTATTTTGCAGAGTTGGGAACCCTAATCACCACTCATCAATTGGGAAGAGTGGATTGATTTTGCTTTTATAATTCATGATCATGCCACATCAACTCTATTTAATACTATATACAAAGGCCTGGCCTACCTCACTTATGTTCAGTCTTCTTTGTAGACCCTAATTGTAAATAAAATATGTTAAAGAAAATCAATCAGATAAAAATTAAAGAAGTAGGCCTACCTAACCATACTCAAATCACTTATCAAACAATATTTGCAGATAAGGGGTTTTTTTTTTCAATATTCTACATTACATATTCTACAGCAGAACATACGCGTAGATTACACATTTTCTAAGCGTAAAATTCTAGTGACCCAACCCTGAAAAATACCCGTACTGTAATGGCAACATTAACTTTTAGATAACTGATGAATAACTAATGCAAGTATATTATATTATAACTATGGTACCTACAGGTGTATATATGTACATTTTAATTTTTAACAATATGCAAGAATAGACCAACTGGAAAATCTGAATAATATCAATTACTACTCACTACAGTAATCAGTAGGGCTCAGATAATTATTTGCTTAAAATCATCAAAATATATATTTTATATCTGCTTAAAAAAAAACAAATATTTGCTTAAAAATACAAAAATATTTGCGTACCTTTGGTCAGTCTTCCCAGTACAATTCCGAGCAAAGATGAAATGAAATCAAGCCAGGTTCAATATAACACCAGCAAGACACAATACGTTAGTACCACACTAAACAAAATTATTTAATGTTGCCAGACTTGGCTTGTTCCTATTTTGTAGGCCTACCAACTAGGGATGACGAAACCAGACTTTTTTACAACCTGGGTACCCGTTCACTATACTCGCGTGTTACCCAGGTAGGCCTAGGCCTAAAAAAAACAAATAATCAAGTGGGGTGTCTATTCTATCGCTAAATATCGTTCTCGTCGAATATAAGACTACAAATAAGTGTATTGTAGTAGCAGAATTAGGTAGGATGTTTCATTATATTTCAGGATGAAAAGTTGAATACCCATGACGCCAGACATATATCGACAGAAACAGAACACGAGCGCGGGAGGTCGAGGATCGGAACGGGATGAAAGGCTCACAGCACAGCTGTCCATGATAAGAGATTGCGTGCGAGTCCAGCGGCATGAACAAAGCTCAAGGCCACAGCACAGCTGTCCATGATAAGAGATTGTGTGCGGGGGGGCAAACTCTACATGAACAAAGAAAACTAACAAAGTGAACATTTTATTTATAGACATGATACTATTTCTATGGGAAATACCGCCAAGCACAAAAATCAAATACGTAATGAATGATGAATCAATCCAAAACATTTGGTTAATACTAAATCGCGGATCTCAATTTCAGGAACCGGGTCTTTTCAGGTAAACGGGTAGTGAAAACACAAACCTGTACCCAACTTTGTCGGGCAGGCATCGGGTACCCGTCATCTTCCCTACCTACGGGTACCAACCATTTCTATAACATAACTCCTTGTTGGGTTGCATTTGTTGTTGTTGTTGTGCCTATTGTGGAAAAATAAATATTTTTTGTATATCCAATCGTTTAATTCCTATACAAAATTGTTTAGAAAATGGTTTGGGTACCGGTAGTAAATTTATGGTGCTTGACTTTATTAAAGTGAAGAACTGTAGATATTTTCTGAAAAATATGTGCTTATGGCAAGAATTAAGAAATATGCATTTATTAACCAATAGCAAACATGACATATAGGCCCAAATATTTTATTAAAAACCCATATTCGCGATCGCAAAACTTCGATACGCTCCTAGCGGACAAAATTATCCCTAAGCTAACGGGTCTAGCGCTCTAACTGTCTGCGGATTCTCGCACAAACCACGCGGTACTAATCTCGTTCTAGCTCTTATACTATTCATTTTGAAGGAAAAACTTATAGGAAAGCGGATTAAGTTTACATGCCAATAGTCATCATAAAGGTTATTTCAAAATTATAGACCCAGTAGTTTACTTGTTATAACAATTCACGCAAAAAATCGGAAAATGAGCAAAATTTCTTATTGTTCTCTCAACTTAAATTGTTGAAAAACTAATCATCGGATTTTGACGAGAATTCCTTTGGAACATGAACCAACAATGTAAGAAAATAAACAAATAAACTTTCTAGATAGAAAGTGCCCCGAACGAAAATTCATAGCATGCACTAACATGCAGGGTGCAGCGGTTGGACCTCAAAAGCAGCGGTTTTGGCCGTGAAACTACGCACCCTGCATGTTAGTGCATGCTATGAATTTTCGTTCAGAGCACTTTCTATCTAGAAAGTTTATTTGTTTATTTTCTCACATTGTTGGTTCATGTTCCAAAGAAACTCTCGTCAAAATCCGATCATTAGTTTTTCAACAATTTAAGTTGAGAAAACAATAAGAAATTTTGCTCATTTTCCGATTTGTTTGCGTAAATTGTTAAAACAAGTAAACTACTGGGTCTATAATTATGAAATAACCTTTATGATGACTATTGGCATGTAAATTAATTATGCTTTTCTATAAGTTTTTCCTTCAAAATGAATAGTATAACAGCTAGAAGGAGATAAGTGATCAACGTTCCAGCGATACCGCCAATGTCACGAAGAGAAGTTAACCCGGCACGGCCGCCACATTGGCCAGTGACGTCACTTTCAAACGTCCTTGAGATCGCGAATAGGCCTATTTGAGATCACAATCAAACAATTAAGAATTGATCATGGGAATAGGTTTAGGCCTAGAGAAGTTTATAAACGTTAGGGGTGGACATCGATTCGAAATATGGGTATCGATAATGGTAGGGAATTATCGTTATCGATCGATAGGCCTAATATTGAAAAAGAAAAAAAATTGAAATTACAAATTTTCAAGTAGGATTTAAGCCAAAATTCAAAATTCTATTTAAAAATGTGTTATTTCTTTAAATATTTGCAAGGGAGAATTTTTATAATTTGCAACTTAGCCATATTCTGGTTACAAAAGTATGAGATTGATTGATTAAGGTATTTTATTAAGAGAGAGAGAGAGAGAGAGAGAGAGAGAGAGAGAGAGAGAGAGAGAGAGAGAGAGAGAGAGAGAGAGAGAGCGAGAGAGAGAGCGAGACAGCAAGCGCATTACTATGAGTGGAAGTGAAGAGGCTCATATGGCTGCGGCAATAAGGGGGCACGGAGTGTATCAAGAGTGCGGCGAGCAGCGGAGTGGAATTGAAGGTTACATGACGTCCACTCCTGCCCCCACTGTACAGGTTCTCGCTAGCGTGCAAAGACGGAGCTATTTTCAAGTTATGGTTAATTAGTTAGTTGGGGCTTTAGAGCACACAACGCCACGGTTCTTAGTGCCCGAAATTTTCGAGTTTTTATTTTGTTTTTGAGTTTTGAAGTTATATTTATCTATTTGAATCAATAATTTTGATACTTGGATTAATACAGATAACGTAAATATTTTCCAATATCGATCGACAAAATCGATATTTTTGCCCATCCGTAATGAACAAATTTAATTAAATAATTATTCGAGCCCTAGTACCTAATCAATAATAGTACCTAGTCGATGCAAAAGTCTGCCTTAGCTTTATTTTAGAGTTAAGGTAGCCTTACAAGACGTCACAGCTCTACGAAACACACAACATAAACAAATAGTGACAAAGAACAACCATCCAATGATGGTAGTGCAGAAGCCCCTACGCTTTCTTTTTCCTTGCTTGTCGTTTTGTAGGAGCAAACAAAGATTTGCAATTTCGTTTGCATTTAGGGCAATACCATTTACCCCTCGGGGTCTGACGCAATGCTACGCACCTAAAATGAAACCACACGAAATCACAGTGTGGATTGTCGCACATTACCATCTTGCCATAGCTACCTTGATGGCAGATACAATACTTGGTATCGTCGTCATTGCTTCCTTCTGCCTCATTTACAAACATCGACAAACTCGTATCATCAGCTACATCATTAGCCGTCAACTGAGAGTTTTCACCCTGAAATGTCATACATACTTGTATTAGTATAACAGTAGTTCATTGATACCGGTAGTATTAGTATTTGACTTCTTCATTAGCCTATACATTAAACTTCTCTCTAGCCAGTAGCCACCAGTTCTATACAGTAAGATTACAGAACTCTGTGGTACACTTCAGTTTGTGAAACACTGTGCATGCTCAAACTTTTAGCTTGGGAACATGGCCACGATTCATCCAATCTAGGATATCTGTGGAATACTAATACCCTGGGGATACTTCCCAACCCAAAACCTTATATATTATATAACATATACCGTGACCTGTTTTTACACATCATATATACCAGTAGGTCAATAAATATTGTATTTTTGGATAATAAGATAAATACAATGTTATTACTATTTTGCCATATTCACCTTGTCCCTAGTAAGTAGATTAAGTCTAGGATATTTCTTTTATTGTATGGTAATCATATGAAAGAATCTTAGATTATTGATTAGATAATAATTTGGGATACAGTAATTGTGGAAATATGGAACTGATATTGTGAAAATGTGAAATTGTCATTGTGGAAATGTGAAACTGTTATAACATGTAATAATGTGATGAAAAATAGCCAAGTGCTACAATAAAAAGAATTACTACTACTTATATAGGGTGGCTGATTTTTTGGATTGACAAATTTCTGAAGTAGTAACGTTTAATCTCATGTTTTAATTTAATTTAATTTTAATGTGATTTTAATATATATTGACGATTAGTTAATATGAATGTAATATATGTGACGAAATCAGTTGTATGTACACAATGTATGAATGAATAATAAACTTAATGAAACCTGTCTATAGCAACTCTCTAAAAATTGCCACACTAAGTATAGTATTCGCTAGATCGAATTTGCACTCCATGCCTATGGTAAGCAGAAAGGGGTCAGGGCAAGGCCTCAGTTGCTAGAAGCCACTTTGTACTTGGATGAAGTTTTAAAGACTAAAATGCATTTTAATGAGAATCTGTAGCAGGGCCGTAACAGGGGTTGGTAACCCGGGTAGACCATTATGAACTGCCAATACCACCGTCATCACAATCACCAAAAAACATGCCTAAAACTCGTTTAAAACACTCCAATCACACTCTAAGAATAAAAAAAATGTCCCAGCATATGCAACCCTGACCCTCCATTGTACTTCGTACTTTGCCCAATCATACCCGCGTGATTTATATACTCTAGTTACGGCCCTGATCTCTAGTAATTACTCCTATAGACAGGGATTTCAATCCATTTGTACTGATAACTTCCTACACCTGCTGTTATAGGCTAATGCATTGGTCACTTTCCGAGAAGAAACAGTTTATATTTATAGTACTATTGGTCTTGTTATACGAGTAGTCGACAGCTAGGTCATACGATGTCGGCCGAATCAGATGCCAGGGTCGCGCACATGGGGAGGTTGGGGGTTGGTAAGAGGGCCAACATGAAGGAGAATGAAGATATGCCCTCTTTGCGTGCACTGACCACCACAAGAGACCACTGGGCACTGGCCTAGACCAGTACAGTAGGTTTTACAAGTGCACCACAGCAGTGAGAACTTGCACCCGTATCACTTACACGTTAGGCCTACAGCCTACCGATTATTCGGTATGGTAGATATGTGAGGATTATATTTAAGAGTTTATTCCTGAATCCTGACTGTGCAAATTAGTAGCCACTTAGCAGCGCGAACTGCCAGTGCTCATTACGTAGTTGTAGTTGTTAGTTCACAATGCGGTACTCAGTCACCGACAGAGTGCGTTATAGGCTTCCTAGACAGCTTCCAAACAATGTTAAATAATTGGATCTCACACTCACAATAGGTGAAACAGAGCTAACACTTAAGAGCGTTCGGAAGCAGTGGTTTTACCTGTTTTCTCTGCCGTAAACAGATGTTTGGCAGTAAACTGATTACTCGAAAACTAATAATGGGATGAAGAGTGAAACCACAAATTAAATAAAAAATATTGAAAATGTTGCTTTTGTCAAAATTGTTGACTTTTCTTTGTAACTTTGATTACAGCTTGTGGGTGTTTGACATGAGCTAGAATAAAAATCGATTTTGTGTTGCCTAGAAAATATTGTTGGTAATAGTGAAATAAATTCTTGCACACATGATGATAAAAATAAAGTGTTATATCGGTTTACTCCCACATGTCTGCACTTCCTCAAATATGACAGTTTACGCAAGGTTTTTTCCCACCGAGTTCAAGACTTTGCCACAGATAGCTCCACGGTAGTTCGTTCTCACCAAACAAAAGACGAAGGTCCCCCCTCCCAACAGACCGTTCCTAATTTGCGGTGGCTACCTGCATCTCAAGGGTTGCGAGACACAGTGGGATTCCATGAAAAAGGATGAATATTAATTGGGTGTCGTAACATGATTAATTTATTTTCGATTTTGAAAATGAAACTAATACTGATCTCAATATCTCGTCGAGACGGTAACAAAACTTTTTGAAATTTTGTTGTAGCTCAAAATCAAGTGGGTGAGTGTTTGTGCGATGTTCTTTCGTGACACTACACCCAAGCCACCTCTACCTACATTTGCCTGATATGTGTTCGATTATTAGCGGGGTTGTTTTTTATGTTCTGGTTTTTACTATTATTCTTACATAGTCACAGAGGTTTATAAATGGGGTGGGAGGGGGGGGGGGGGGGGGGCACACTTATATTCGGGACACTTGAAGAAGGCATCAATGGGGGGGGGGGGGAGAGAATGCCCCCCACATAATAGCACAACATGCAATATAAAAACGTGAGTAATTTTAAAGTGTAAATTTTAGGAGTAAGATTGTCTCTTGATTGGGATAGTTTCACAGAATTCTTTGTGGATATTTAAAAAAAACAATGTATTTTTAGTCTACCCGCTTAGTTACAATTAAGTACTGATTTTCAGTGTAATCAGTAAATACTACTTATTATGTGCTTTGTTGCCTTGATAGCTACTAAGCCACCTTTTACATGGACACGAGTATCATGTTGCAGATAGTTAAAAGTCAAGTTCCGAGCATAAAAAAACCCAGCCCGAACCAGGAATTGAACTCTGGATATTCTGCGTTGGAAGCAAAAATAAACCAACTGTTATTATGAATGTATGCTATTGCAATGACATCATTGATATACTCGGAAAGAAGTGGTTAGTCGCAAAGTCAAAATCTGGGCGGTAGGGAACAGGCGAGGTTAGGCTGGTTAGCTGAAACCCGCCTTCAAATGGGGCTTATCACAATGTCTAATGGCAACACTATCCACAAATACGTGTATCATTTGGCGGGTCATTCGAGTGCTTTTCAAAAAGTCTTTCGGACGCCGGGATAGTATCTAAGAAAACGCTTGAAATAAATGAACTTTTGATGTTATTATCACGTTTTTGACATCTTTAAAATTGTTTATGATTGAATTATTTTTGTCAACAAATAATTGGGAATTGTGTTCATTTTTTCAGTGGTGATAGGCTACTTATGGTCAAAATAATAGATGCCCCCTCTAGCCTCATTGTGATAAAAAGAAGAAAGAAAAAGGCCCCCCCCCCCCCTGCCCCGCGTACGCCTATGACTCTCACACACGGCGTTTTACTTCCAACATCGGCGTATGTATTTTGGTATTTTGGATTTTAAAAACCAATGTAATATTTTTAGATGGTCTGTATTGAACGAGTTCATATTTCAATAAAAAAAAAATTATAAGAAATAAAAATAAGGAATCGCATTACATTTACGAATTTTTATTGTCAAGATAAGTATGTATCATCGTAATAACTTGTTTTGTGAAAATGACTTCCAGTGCTTTCAAATTGGGTCGTGTCAAAAGAACGGATTCCTAGAAATATACAGATCGCGTCTGCTATGTAGACAGATAAGAGAAAAATAGCTCTGGAAGAGGGCAAAGTAATTACATCGGTGTATCAGTATGCGAGATTAGGAAACCCAATACATGAGGGGTGGAGGGGGTGTTTCAATAGTAGAAACATAAAATTGTTGTGTGCCTAAAGTGACAGTGCAGGCGTGTATATTGTGGTACAGTGTTCGTGGTGACGTACTGTTCGGCCACCCTCGGCTTCGGTTACTGTGTGTACTGTGTACATATTGGCCTAGTGACAGTTCAGGCGTGTATATTGTTGTACAGTGTTCGTGGTGACGTACTATTCGGCCACCCTCGGCTTCGGTTACTGTGTGTACTGTATACATATTGGCCTAGTGACAGTTCAGGCGTGTATATTGTGGTACAGTGTTCGTGGTGACGTACTGTTCGGCCACCCTCGGCTTCGGTTACTGTGTGTACTGTGTACATATTGGCCTAGTGACAGTTCAGGCGTGTATATTGTGGTACAGTGTTCGTGGTGACGTACTGTTCGGCCACCCTCGGCTTCGGTTACTGTGTGTACTGTATACATATTGGCCTAGTGACAGTTCAGGCGTGTATATTGTGGTACAGTGTTTGTGGTGACGTACTGTTCGGCCACCCTCAGCTTCGGTTACTGTGAGTACTGTGTACATATTGGCCTAGTGACAGTTCAGGCGTGTATATTGTGGTACAGTGTTCGTGGTGACGTACTGTTCGGCCACCCTCAGCTTCGGTTACTGTGTGTACTGTGTACATATTGGCCTAGTGACAGTTCAGGCGTGTATATTGTGGTACAGTGTTCGTGGTGACGTACTGTTCGGCCACCCTCGGCTTCGGTTACTGTGTGTACTGTGTACATATTGGCCTAGTGACAGTTCAGGCGTGTATATTGTGGTACAGTGTTCGTGGTGACGTACTGTTCGGCCACCCTCGGCTTCGGTTACTGTGTGTACTGTGTACATATTGGCATAGTGACAGTTCAGGCGTGTATATTGTGGTACAGTGTTCGTGGTGACGTACTGTTCGGCCACCCTCAGCTTCGGTTACTGTGTGTACTGTGTACATATTGGCCTAGTGACAGTTCAGGCGTGTATATTGTGGTACAGTGTTCGTGGTGACGTACTGTTCGGCCACCCTCGGCTTCGGTTACTGTGTGTACTGTGTACAAGTTAGACGCTTGTGCTACAGGATTATCATTGCTTGAGTCCAGTAACTAATTTCTTGATTGCTGAATTGCATTTGGTAAGCTCACAAAATAAGTCCTGCTTATGCTGATATGTATTATATGATAGTACTTGATAGGTCTACTCGAGCTAGATATAGAATTTAATAGTATGTAGGAAACTTGCCATAGGAGAACTTACTGTATTCAGGTGACTAATGAGACATAAGGTTTGATAATAGTGGGGAGGCAATATCCAAATTCTCTATCTGTACGACTCAATCCCAGTATTCGCCATTTCTTTGGCTATCAGAAAACGCTTGTAATTACCCTCTAGTCAAGATTGCTGGGCGCAGGTATCGAAGCGGTGACCACGTGAAGAGTACCGTGTGAAACGCGTAAGCCTGCTTTATTAGTTAAAATAGTAAGTATGTTAGTCTACAAATGTGTATTGAAATGTTTCCAGATATATTGGCAATAAATACAATTAATTGTAATAACAATAATAATAATAATAATAATAATAATAATCATAATAATAATAATAATAATCATAATAATAATAATAATAATAATTATAATGGAATAAAATTGTAACTTGAACGGGATGTTTCGCCGCGTCGTGGGTGATAAGGTGACAGTTACCCCCTCAGTGTCCGGCGAGAACCTAGGCGGAGTGGTCGACTTAGGGAACGCGCTAGGAACTCCTGAAGATGTCCCTCACAGAAGGGACGAAACGTCGAGGTATGCCACCTTATCACCCACGACGCGGCGAAACATCCCGTTCAAGTTACAATTTTATTTCATTATTACCGGGCCGCGAAAGTTTAAAATGTGAATTAATAATTATAATATTAATAATAATAATAAAATAATGAAAATAATAATGAAAATGATAATGAATAATGATAATTATATTAATGATAATGATAATAATAATAATAATAATAATAATAATAATAATAAAATATTGAAAAAAATAATGATAATGATAATTTTAATAATAATGATAATGATAATGATAATAATAATAATAATAATAATAATAATAATAATACTAATAATAGTAATAATAATAATAATAATAATAATAATAATAATAATAATAATAATAATCAAGGAGATCTTAAAGGAGAGACTGAAAGCCTTCTGATTGCAGCCCAAGACCAAGCATTGAAAACCAGATATATTGAGAAAAAAATTTATAAGACCCGAACTGATGCTCATTGTCGTCTTTGTAAACAATTTAATGAGACAGTGGACCACATTGTATCAGGTTGCCCAATTTTGGCCAAACATGAGTATATAGAGCGACATAACCGGGTTTGTGCACGTCTGCACTGGGATATATGTTGTTTCTATAATATAGATGTTTGTACTAATTGGTACGAGCATCATCCAATAAATACAATACATCAAGGCTCAATAACATTACTCTGGGATAGTCAAGTCTACACAGATCGATATATTCAGCATAATAAGCCAGACATAATTATTAAAGATCATGAGAATAGACAATGTATTATGGTGGATGTAGCGGTGCCCTCTGACAATAACATCACAACTAAGGAGGCGCAAAAGAAAACCAAATACAAAGACTTACAAATTGAAACCCAGAGAATGTGGGGGATGCGGACAAAGGTAATCCCGGTCATAATTGGAGCGACAGGTGCCATCAGCAAAACATTTCAAAATTATTTAGAAGATATACCAGGACAACATAACACAAGGGAATTACAGAAGACAGCCATTCTGGGTACTGCTCGCATTTTGAGAAAGGTTCTATAATATTTTGATATCAGTTTTTATATTGAAGTCTTTATGTTATGTTTATATAATTGTTTTATGTAGAATTTATGACATTGCGTGGTCCTGCGATGCGGTGCGGGTGTTTTGGGTTGGCCCGGGTTCGTACCGCGTCGCACCGCAGGGCCACGCGGTGTCATGAATTCAACTATATTTGATTTATGTGTAATATAATAATCTTTGTGATATGTAAAATCTTTTTAAAATGTAATTATCTTTGTAATGTGTAAAATCTTTGTAATGTCATATTTTGTAATGTGTGGTTGCAGCACCTAAGAGGTGAGGATCACCTTTGGTGCTGTAGACTAATAATGTACCTGCCATCTGGTGATGTGATAAATAAAGATAATAATAATAAAAACAACGGTAATAATAATACCATCAACAACTGCTAAAGAATAAAGTAGAATTATTACATTACAAGCACGTGTGGACTGTGGAACAGTACTTACCGCTTTACAAATATCTTATTTAGTATTATGATTTGTTTGCCTGGCGATGAAGGAGGAAAAGATTCATGAAATACGAAAATGTTGTTCTGGTCCGTCTTTAGAAATGACACGGTAATTGGGATGTTAGGTCAGTGGAGCGCGATGACTGTCGCCATGCCAGGTAGACTGGACAGGTTTTGTCCTGATAGTACGTGTAGGGTAGTGGAGTGAGGGGGCAGATGTGAGGAGTGCGTTGGCTCAAGGTCAGTAAAGTAGTACTATTACTTTACCGACCCTTACGGTGGCTACTTCCAATAGTCACCGCAGAAATTGACAGCGCCCTTCCCTGCCGAACGCTCTTAATAACACACGAATAACACACGAAGGGTACCTCTTCGCCAAAAACTGCACAACATTTTCATTTTTTAAATATATCTCGAGAATGGACTTCGAAATCGAAAATCTGAATCAACAGTGCACTGTAGTTTGGTAAGCTCTACACACTGAATGCTCTAAATGTCACATTATAATCAGTATGTTTTTTATTTCTAGTTAATTTTATTACTAATTATCGATTTAATAGGCCTAATCAAAATAACTCTGCCAACGGTTATATTATTTAATTCCTCTGTAGGGCATAGACCTACCAAACCACAGTGTGCTGTTGACTCAGAGTTTCGACATTGAGTAGCATTCTTGACATATAATAAAAAAATAAAAATGTTCTGCGGTTTCTGATCGAGGTACCCTTGCTCTTAAGGTGCAGACTTTCAAGCTTCATTTATGTAGATATTTGTTTAGACCAAGGACAGTACTAGTTCTCCAGGGGACTTTGCATGCAAACCAACCTTAGATGGGGAGCATGTTGACACTAATGCCTCTCCAAAGCATGAATTGTCGTCGTGTCCATATGCAGATAAATCGTTATGATCTTGACTCGATGGCGAGCGAGTACAGTCAACCTGAAACGACACATTGTATTAGTATTATGTTCACAACGGAGATCAGATGACAGCTTCTCTGAGTTTCCATAAGTGAGAACAAGATATCGAGAGTGAATAGGCTTCAAATGTGACAGGGCGGTAACTTCTTAATTAGTAGACAATACATCCCCTGCAGACTGCAACATGACTTGTCTCTGATATAACAACGGACATCTAATTGAAGAGGGTTGTGATGTTTGTGACATGTTGGGTAAGAAAATACATACAGATTCAAAGTTTTAGTCCTGGACTCTTGTTGGCCTACGCCGGCGCAGTTGGCCGAGGTCCATTAGGCGTTGGTCTAGTAAACCGCGATCTCTGCGTTCCAGGTTCGAATCCTGGCTTGGGCATGGATGTCATATGGCGTTTTTTCATCCTCATAATCACAAACTCGTCGTCTCGATTAGCCTCGTTGCAAAAATATGGGACGCAAAAAAACCAAATATCTTGTTGCCCTACCTACCGAACCTTGTTTCTGTTGGCCTAGACGTAGGCCTACATAGCTTTGGGTTTAGCCTAGGGCTGCGAGGAAATGTTTAATTTTGTTAACGTTTATTTGTCCTAATTTTTCGCGTTGAAACGTTTAAATCTAACACCCCTCCTGTTCACAAAACGATAAAAAAATTGTATTATAGTGCGCAGTTGTAACGTTTGCGGAAAAAATGTCAACGAAATACATGGGTGATTATATTTGTGACGGATTACCTCCACTTTTGTGTCCAACTGTCTACAGTTATTTTGACCCCACACTAAGCTATGCCTCGTTGCTCATCGCTCGGTCCCCGAACTTGCCCCATTGGAAAAATCTGCGAGTTTGGGTTTTGGGTGGGAGTGGCGAGGAAGGGGGATTGGTCGGGCGGGTATAGGATTACGGTTTAACATGTATGAATATTTTTACACATATATTTAAGCATGGGTGAAACGTTTAAATGACTCGGCCCTAGTTTAACCTAAGATTTATGTGGATAAGAAGCACCAAAACAGCTGTCACTGACTAGGTTGTCGTTCACATATCTATTCCTACTCGATCTAGGCTATCAAACTTCCTGATCTATAACGTGTTTCTGCTCATTTCTATTTTGCAATGCACTCTTTTAAACATGTCAACTAAATACCACTTACAAAATTACTTACAACCCTACCTACAATTGAAATACATATAAGGTGCAGACTTTCAAGCTTTATTTGTGTGGATATTTGTTTGCACTACTGTGTAGTACCCGTACTCTCCGTACTAGTTCTCCAGAGCACTTGGCATGCAAACCAACCTTGGACGAGGAGCATGTTGGGCCAAAAGAATTGTCTCCAAACAGGGCTTCGCTTTCTTCGTCGGTAAAATCGATACCGGTACCATCTATAATTGATGAGGCGCGAGTACGTTTGGCCTGAAACGAGAAACGACACACTTTTATTGGCATTATGTTCACAAGGCAGATCAGAGGACAGCTTCTCCAAGTAAGTTTCAAGCCTCTAGTTCATTGTCACTATTCGAGTTTTTCGTAAATTTCTAATTTCATTAATAAATTCTTCTCACTAGCCACCAGTTCTTCTCTAAAAAGATTTTACAAGTCAGTGGTGTGCTTAATTTTGTCAAACACTGTGTAGTCCTATGGCCATCCCGTAACTTAGGAAGATGAACATGGGTTCATCCGTTGTAGAATAGGCCTAGGCCTACCGATAATAATGTCCAGGGATTAAAAGAGGTAGATGAGACCAATTTGCTCTCTCAGTTCGAGCCACTGTAGTCCTTCCACTAAAATGTTTTTTTTGCTAGGTATTGTATTGTATTTTATTGCAGCTGTTAGATTACATTGGAGATGTGGTAGCAAGTACGACCATAGTAATACTATAACATTGTCAAGTGTAGCCTATGTTCATAGCATCAGATTTCAAATAGGCAACACACAAGAATGGGAAAAAGCATTTTAAATCCTTTTAAAACGTTTAACCTTGTTTTAAAATGATATTTGAACGTAAATAGGCAAACACTACACAAAAAAGCACTTTTTTCTTTATTCAAATTTTTTAATTTTTTAATGATTAAAATTAGACCCTTCAAAGAGGGATGACAGTGAAAAGCAAAGAAAGTTGGCAGCTGCACAATGGGAACAGGGAAGTGCTTTGTGTTTGAGCCGGCTTGAGAAATTGGATATATAAACCGTAATTCATATTCTGACATTCTGCATTTAACCAGTTAACTGAGTATTTTCTCCGCGCCGAGTGGCACTGGTGGTGGGGGATTAAAATCATGCGCTAGGCGCGACGCGCACCACGGCGTGGGGAATTAACATGCCGCGCTAGGCGCATCCTATCGTTTACACTGATGACTTCACCACTTAGAAGTACACGATTTTGTTCCTAGATGGCGCAATGTGTTCACGAAAGACAACGAGTATTTTGAAATAAACCATGAGGGCAAACACCGTCACCCCCATTGTAGAGCTGCGACGAAACCTCCGTTATGTCTATCGATGTCACTCGCGGGCGCGGAGACACAGCGACATGACGTCACCCCCACTTAACTGGTTAACAAAGAAAATTTGACTGCACGTATATTTTTTGTTTGAAACTCTAAACTCTACCGCCACATTTAAACGACCTTTTCCTACAATTTTACAAGTAGGCTAACATTTTTCATTCTTCAGTAAGCTATTATTAGACTGTAGATTCATCAGCGGTAGCCCGTCATTCATATAGTCGTTGAACTTTTAAATTCTGAGAAATAGCACAAAAACTCTATACTGGACGCACCACTGAGATTTGTAGTGGATGAATGGACTGTCGATCTGTTGTCTGTTGGCATTTCAATATCATTTAGGCCTATTCATTGTCACATTTTGCCAAAATGATACGCGAGTTGTTCGGCGTATTTTCGGCCGAACACATCGACATCGTAAACTTTTAATCACGACGCCGTTAAACATGGATTTTTGTATCGAAAAAATACGATATCCATAAGAAAGGGCATAAAATTCTCTGGGGAGTGATTACATTTTGGGTGACATTCCATGTGTTTGGAGCACAGCGTAAGATGGTACACTCAAAGTTTGTGCTAGCGCATCGCTGCAGGCGTCCGTGCGCGACTCGCACAGCAGCAGAAAGGGTTAAGGATAGGGCCTACAAGACTGTGGTTAGGCCGGCGCTGGAGTACGGTGGCGCAGCATCGGACCAATATAGAAAGGGGGAGGTCACTGAGGTGGAGAAGGTACAGCGGAGAGCGGCAAGGATGGTAATGGGAAGGAGGAGGTGGAGGTGGCAGGATGGGGTGGGAATCATTGGAGGAGAGAAGGAGGAAGGATAGGTTATGCAACTTGTACAGGGCATCAAGATTCAAGGGGAATGAGGGGTTGGAAGGAAATTCAAGGCAGAATGGAGAGGTGGGTACAAAGCAAGACACTACCACGAGTGGAAATTTCAAAGGGTTGGGAGAAAAACAGACGTGGGGAGGTATTCATTTGTTGACAGGATGGTAACGGAGTGGAATGGATTGCCAGGTGAGGTGGTTGTTCAGCGGACATTGAAGGGGTTTAAATCAGGGATTGGAACCTCCAGTTCTGGTTCCAGTCAACAATTTTATAACGGTTCCGGTTCCTAATGTATAAAGGTTCCGAAAGAACCAGTTTGAAACGGTTCTTAAGGGTTCCAGTACCCAATTACTGTACAAATCATAAAATAATATTGAAAATATTTATAATTGAATATTTCGTTATGGAATTTTGAAACCTAAAATTAAATAAACTAGTAAGGTAATCAATATGGCCGAATGTATGTAGTAGAGCTGTACTTTTATTTTTAGGCCTAGATCTTTATATGTATTATGTACATAGGGCCTACTTTGTTGTTAAATAGGATATTTTGCGTTACTATGATTTATACATAGGATTTCAATAGGCCTATGTACACACATTGATGTCTTGTTTTTCTTTGCAACATAATAGGCCATATGTTGTCAATGCTTTACTTAATAAGTTAATGTATTTATAAAAGATATCTAAATCATTTATATCTAAAATAGCAGTTAAGAAAAGATGTAGGCCTATATATCTCTCGAACCTCGATACCAAAAATAAAAATAATAACAATTACTCATTATGTATTTTGGAGCCTTTAAGAACTGTTAAGAACCTTATTGGATAAAACGGTTCGGTTCCGGTTCCATAAATCGTAGGTGTTAACGGTTCCTGTTCCGGTTCTACGAAATGAAATGGTTCCAAACGGTTCCGGTTCCAATTCCTGGTTTAAATCGAGACTGCGGGTGGGGGGTGGGTTAGGGTGTTCAGCAAGGGCCAGGGCAATGGCTATAGGCAGCCACTTACAAGTACCTGACAAGTGGGTCTCATCCCGGTGATATTCTTGTACCTGAGCGTGGTACTATCCCACGCCTTTTATAGTACCTGACTCGTAGTTAATGCGTTGTACCTGACTTGTATGGTGGCTGGCTGTGGGGGTCACGGCTCTCGATCTTTAATATTTAAGGGAATACACGCTTGTTTGTTTAACACTTACGTAGGCCTAGGCCTATATGGACTCACAAGTTTCAAGGACAAGAGGTAATATTTAGTAAGCGGCGGGGCAGAGTTTTTAATCACAGTTAGGCAATGCCCTTTTAATAAATCTTGCTTGACGCACGGCTATGTGCCGGAAGAGGTTGGGAGCGGGAAAGCTCTGCCACTGGCGGGGTGCGCCACCGCAGAAGTAGAAGAATACGATACGATACGAACTACTAGGCGCTAGACCATATGAGAATTAAGTGCCTAGACTTAGGTCCGAATGCATAGTCCAGACTCAAGCCTTCCTCAACTCAGCCTCTCCTCAGCCTCGCCTAACCACCAATCACAGAACAGCATTGGCATGCGTACGGCTCTGTGATTGGTGGCTTGGTGAGGCTGAGGAGAGGCTGAGTTGAGGAGGGCTTGAGTGTGAACTATGCATTCGAGCCTTAGGCCCCTAGACTACAGGTAGGCTTATTTTAGAGATTAGGGATTTACCAAGGTTATTCGAGCGTAGGTTCTAGGCTAGACGTAGAGTAAAATAGAACATTACATTACATTCAGTAAATGGTCCTGGAGAAAACTTGGCTAGAGTAGACGTAGGTATAGGCCTAGCCTAGCCCCAGATCTCAACAGGGATCATTCCTCCCTTGGCCTCCACCTAGGCTAGGGCTAGGCCCTATGCCCGTGAAATCTTAAGGCGCGTCTCCACTGCGTCGGCCTGGCCGCGCGGCAAGGGCCGAATGCTTTGACCGTCTCCACTGCGTCGGCCTGGCCGCGCGGCAAGAGCCGAATGCTTTGACCGTCTCCACTGCGTCGGCCTGGCCGCGCGGCAAGAGCCGAATGCTTTGACCGTCTCCACTGCGTCGGCCTGGCCGCGCGGCAAGAGCCGAATGCTTTGACCGTCTCCACTGCGTCGGCCTGGCCGCGCGGCAAGAGCCGAATGCTTTGACCGTCTCCACTGCGTCGGCCTGGCCGCGCGGCAAGAGCCGAACTATATAGTCAATATTGCATTGATTATTCTTTACGTCATAGGTCTAGGATAGGAGTTCGATCCCGTCATTTGAGAAGTAATCTTATGGCTCAGTGCTGCGCAGGATCGGATTTCAGTACGCGCCGATAGATATATTTTTGCCACAAAATTCGCATTATTAAGTTTGAACGCTTATAGACACGCGTTCAGCCTGATTTGTCAGTCAGCTATTTTATGGAAAGTGGTTTTGTAGTGACATATGACTTAAAAACTGTTTTATTTTCACTGAGCCTATAGCTATTATAAATTGGCAAAATGGTACTTGCAGATAAAACAAAGTTTACTCGCAAACTATCAAAAGTCACTCTCAAGTAGCGAGCTAGCGAGCAGAAATCTTGAGGGTTCTTGTTTCCTATTAATTTGTTTTGAACGCATATAAACAAGTGTAAAAATCGATAAATGATGATAGGTGTGTCAAACAACATGTTGAACTGTGAACACCACTGTTAAAAACCAAATTAATGAAAGAACTTTCCCAACACTGGCAGTTGGATATTTCAAACTATATATTGTTTCCTATAATTTGTTTAAAACGCATATAAACACGTTTAAAAGTCGATAAACAACGATAAGTATGTGGAACAACATGTTGAACTGTAAACACTACTTTAAAAATTAAACTAAAGAAATTCCCAGCACTGGCATGTTTTATATTTCAAACTAAACTATAAAAAAGTAAGCTCTGAGGAGGAAGGCAGACATCTTTGTAGCACTTCTAGATGGTCCATGTCCCTTTTCACTTACATGAGATACACATTATGGTCGTCTTACTATTGTTTCATAATCTATATAGCGTAAGATATTTTCAGGGGTTGGGTGGTGGCCCTCAAGGGGGCCCCCAACCGGAGGGGCCCCGTACGGGTTTCCGTAGCTCCGTACCTGCCAGTCCGCCCCTGAATGAACGAAAATAGAAATATTTACACCATCTATCGAGCGCATGTCAAAATTCTGCGAAAAACTTGTGTAAAGGGTGATTAACGGGACTTACAGATTTCAACCTGGACTGCAGGTGTGCATGATCATCCCTTTCTCACCCAGTCAGCTTCACTGCGCCAGTCAATGACTACGTATATCACGCAATTCTAACGCGCTTGGGATGAAGGCGCCTTGGTTTCAATCGGTAGCCGAGTGAGGAATCTGCTCCGTTATCACGTCAATCTGAAGCGCTCTTATCTACACCGGCTGCGAATTCAGCCAATCACAACACAGGCCGTGCATCGCGGAGCCGCTTTGACGTGTATATCGCTTAAATCAAAACTCTAGTTAGTCAATTTGATTCTTTCTGTATAATATTACTGTAGTTAACGAGGTTATTCAGTTATATCAACAATTGAGTATGAATTGTTAGCATTTCTTATCTAATGCTCCAGGTATACTAGGCCTGAAGAAAACTATGGTTATTTTAGGCCTATTATACCGCTCTTCGCACATCTCGTAAGAGATTTAGACCATGCAATCAATGTATTGTGTCATGTTTATAGAAGAAATAAATCTGTCTATAATTCTAACCTCCAACTCGCTTGGGCAAGCGAGTTGGATCGCCGCCACCTTGAGGTAAATTCAACGTGTATACCACACTGCAACCGATTGGAACCAAGGCGCCTTCATCATATGTGCGTTGAACTTGCGTGATATACGTAGTCATGACCCTACATGCACTGGGTGTGGCAGCTGGACCCACATTGGCAATGTTGGATTTATATTTTCAGTTGCCCGCGTTAAAATCGACCCCTTCCACCATACCACCCTGATTGGTTCCTTGAGCTCGACGAGGCATTCGGCACGATTTCCTTTGATATTTACCGACATTAGTCGGGAAACGATTCGGCCTGCCGATCGGCTTTTTAGGCCGAATGGCACGGCCGACGGACACATCTCCACAAAAGCCGCGCGACCAGGCCGAGCGGCTTTTGCCGGGCGCCTTTAAGCACATATACAGGAGATGATTGATAAAGATGCATAGGCTACTCATATTAATTCTACAGCAACGCAAAATGCACCAAAATGAAGACATGGCCTAGGCCTTACAGCACTGGACACAAAAGTAACGAGACAATAACCATCCTCGCATAGGCCTAGGCTACATCGACCATGCGGTAGGCCTAGTGAACAATTGCTTGAACGTTAACAATATTTAAATGACAAGTCATCAACAAAGATAAAATTCGAACTTACCATTGCGATGTATTTAAAACCGTTACAACAGCTGATAACAGACTAGCATTCCGAAATCAATGAATTCTAACCTAGGCTATGCTGTTTTGTAGGTTAGAGTGACACACATGTGCTCGGTGCTATCCGACGACTGATGAGTCGGATGAGATGAGATGAGCAGGGTTGTCAGATGTTCAGTAGAAGAGCGCGCCAGTGGCTCGTTTCAAAATCGCCCAAAAGCGCCAATACGCACTCTGTCGTGAACGTCGCTCACCAGCTAGTGTGTGAAGTTGATTTACACAATTTGGTTTTGGATGCGCGAATTTAAGCATTAATTTAGCATTTGGAAGCTATTTACATTACATTGTAATTGTACACACATAACATGAAAAAATAAAGTTGTAAAGACGTATCATTAATCATAGCACAAAAAAATTTCCAATTATTATACTTACTTATAATTAAAAAAAGACAAATGGAATGTGAGTTGTAGCAGATTTAAAGAAAAAGATTATGTAATACACACCTTTAATCATAGGTATTTATTGAACATATTGCATGCATACGGCTAGTAATAAGAATATTGACAAATTATTATTAAAAAATAATAGTAAATAAATTAAATTTGAAACCATTTATTGCTTCTGGTAGGGCCACCCTAGCCGGACAGGTCGAGGTGGAGAAGCCAGACGAAAGGCAGTCCACGTCCTCCCCTTCCCCTATCCTCCCCACCCTCCCACCCTCCTACTTGCCCCTTTCCTCCAAACATCCTCCTATTTCATCTTCATATATCACCCACTCATTGTCTCGATTAGCCTCGTTGCAAAAATATGAGACGTTAAGCCCAAATAATCAAATCGAAACCATTTATCACGTAAATGGACTTGTCGTTACTGGTTTTAGCCATCCTAACAAACATCAACACAAAATAAATAGCTATAACCTATAATATGCTCTATGCTAAGCATACCTTTAAACCATAGTAACAAAAAAAAAAAGAAAAAAACTTGAGATGGTCAAATGTGAACTAAGCCTACCTTTGAATTCCGGTAAATCCTCCCAATCTCTTTTGTACTTTTTGGCGTATTTTCCGAATTTTCCTATTGTCAAGTCAAGTTGACACGTTCTTCGGTCAGTTCTTCTTTCATTTATTGTACAAAAACGCAGGCCGTAAGACAGGCGCGGCTTGCGCAGGGTGCGAATAGTGTGCAGGGGCCGTATACCCACATTTTATATTTTTAAGCACCTCATGACAGACTTACATGAATTTATATTATATTCAATTATTTTGGCGTATTTTTATTTTTATTATTTGGCGGTTGACAGTTTTACCAGCCCAAAAACCGCCAGTACAAGTAGAAATAGAGCCCAATAATTGGCGCCAAGAGCGGAATGATAATTTTACCCGCCAATAGTTTGAGTCGAGTAGCCCAATCGGCGGTAAATCGCCCAATCTGGCAACCCTGGAGATGAGTCCAATCAGTCCATAGACGAGAAGACGAGTCCGAATTTGGGCGGATGTTACCTATTTAACTCAAAATAATGGTATCATCTATTGATTCTTAATCATGATTTTCTTTCAACTGGGTTATTTTATCATAAAAAATCACGTCAAGATATTTTTATATTTCTTATTCATGAAACCACAGTCAAACATGATTTATTTCTTGTGTAAATTCAGACGAGACGAATGAAAACTAGTTTAAAAAACTCTGACAGTGGTTGAGCGGGAAGAGTGGCGATCTTTGGTGGCGATTGGTGGAACACTATTGTCTCTTGTATTCGTTGATAGGACTTTACACCCGCATTTTTTGTTATCCTGCAGCGTTTCGATCGTTTAACCTGTTGAAGTGTGGGTCCCAACTGCTGGAGTGAGTATTTTTTGGGGGTTGAGACTCGCAAGAAAAATCATAACTGGCATATCAAGTGCTTAATTTATAAAATAATAAGTGGGCGGACGCTCGATAAATTCCACCTCTGGGAGGGGTTGGGGGGAAAGCAGAGTCGGAGACCCCAAGGAGGTTACCCAACAAAATAGCGCCGTAGGCGAATTTGTTTTAAATCGGCTTTTATAGTGCGTTCTGAGCGTTTGAGGAAAAAATACCGGACTGAATGCAATACCGAAATACTGTCATTTTTATAGTGCAAAAACCAGAAAACCACCAAAATTAATTGGAACATTGACGAGAACTTTTTGGCTGTTGATAACTAAGGGCGCATACGTATACCTGATCCAATTAATTCGATCAGTAGTCTTCTCTCGCTCTTCTCTTCGAGAGAGAGAGAAAGAGCTACTGTCAGGATCCAGGGGCAGACTGGGATAAAAAGGCCGGGGATGCTGGGTTTCGGGGGGGCACGCACGAGGTGGCGTGGTGGAGTTGGGGTCTGGGCCGGAGGCAAATACGCCAAAGGCGTAACAATTTTTTTGGGGTTGCATTGAATTTTATTGCCTGAAATGCGATTTTAGGGCGCGATTAACAGAGGCCACCCTACCAGTAGCAAAATAATTTCAATAATGTTCAATTAATTACATTGAATATTTACAATAAATTCGATTATAATTTCTAAATAATAGTTATAGTGGGGTTAAGATTTTTTTCAGCAATATAAAGAGAAGTATTTACATCATAGGAACTTTCTGGTGGCAGCCTGGGGGTCCGGACTGCCAAAGGGCCCGGGATGCAATCGCATCCCGGCATCCCTAGCCAGTCCGCGTCTGTCAGGATCAGGTTCGCGTAAGTAGCATAAGCATGTTCTGGACTACAGATATCTTATATTGTAAATTAATGATCGCATTGAAGGCTATCGCGGGGTCTAAAATTGAATATCAGGACTGTTTATAGTTTATTGTTATATTATAGCCATAGAATAATACATGGAAACATATTTTAAATTAGACTGCGTTTCGTAATGTGTACAAAACCATGCATAATTGTACAAAATTACACATAATACATATGATACACATAATACAAATCCCGCAGAAACAATACAAGTCATAATACAAGTCCCGCAGAAAGCGGGACGTATGGTAACCCTATGGGGGGGGGGGGGGGGGGAATCGAGGGGTTTCTCGTTTTCTGTAATAAAAATAATCTTTTTTGTCACCTCAAAAATACCAACCTAACCCCATCCCTGCCACTCAAGCAGACTTGTCGGGTAGCAGGAAGGGTGGGGAAAAGTCCAGTCGGCATATTAGTACAGTGACTACAGACAGGCTAGTCTCTAACAACACCGTATTGACCTTCCAATTAGGACTTTTCCAAAAAATAAGTGAGCGGACGCGTTTGCCCACGAAAAATGAGTAGGTGGACGTGTTCGCCCGCATCTGCCCTGAAATTAAGCACTGGGCATATCACGGGCATATACTTCTGATTCTAGTATAGATCTTGAGTAGACCTACTATTAATATTAATTTTAACTGTGATGTACACCTAACTTTAGCTAGAAATTTTATTGTTTAGACTTCTGACATGTTAACATGTAAAGCATTACCTATTGTAAGTTTTTGACAAATCTGATATCAATGTATCGCATAGATCAATAGATGCTAATAAAAACAATACAATACAATACAATACAACACCAGAATAATCAATGTTATCACAATAACTTACATCACTTAGTAGTTAGTTAGTACTTATACTTAGTAAAGCATTACACTTGCATTTATAATTCATAACAATCTTAGTAATTTCCCTGACCGTAATGCGTTTACAACGATGTGAGAACACCGTCCTTGAACGCACGCTTTTAATTTTTTTTAAACAAGTTCATTTTTTGGTGTGACCTTAAACTTGAACTGCAGAATTTTCAAAAGTTCACTTGAACTGGACTTTCTAAAAATTATTTTTTTAAATGAACTTCCCCAAGTAGGCCTATGCCGGTATACAGTAGCACAGGATTATGCAGTAGGCCCACGTCTGGAAGCCAACAATCCTGGAATGGAAAAATAGAGTGAAACTTTTGAGTTGGTGAAAAAGAGAGAAGAGAGAGATGGGTTGCAATCCATAAAGACACCCTGCAGAAATATTTTAAGTGGATGACCACATCATTTAAAAACAATACAGCTGATTGTAGAGAAGCTATGCTGGAAGCTGTGGTACATCAATAGGTATGTTTCCATCGAGGATTGAACAGTGTACTATTGAGTATGATCCGACTGTTCACTCCTCCAGGTAACCACTTTGAATAATATGGATTGGATAGGTTGGATCCAATCCCGTAAAAGTTGGGATCGTAAGTTTGTAACGATATTGAAAGATCGGATTCCAACTGTGCATGTATAAATGGGTGTTAGTATCATACATTGAGTTTACTCCAGTAAAATAACATAAATAGGCAGATTAACGTTGACGGTGAGTAAGAGGTGCACAAAACTTCTTCTGGGTAGCAGTCACAATTGGTATTGAGTATACATGTTTAATTCTGGACATGTAAATGCATATCACTGAATCCAATCCAATTGCAAACCAATACTCAATACTGCATGTAAACATGGCTAATGCTTATCATCCGAATTTCCATCTTACTTGCAGGATGACTTCTTGCAGTAACTGACAAAGGATTGATTTTGTACTTAAAATTTTTGTTCAATCATGCAATATTTCTGATTTGGCGAGACTATACCAATATCGTTACACATCTCTACAATCTCCTCACAAACACGTAGTATACATAGGAGCTCCGCCATTTGTTTCCTACTTCGAGATGCAAAAACGTTGCTTTTGTTAGGTGGCGCTTTAACATTCAAGCATGGATTCGTGCTTCTTTATTCGCTGTAGTGACATGATTTTATAGCATTAAAATAAAATACAAACGAGTCCATCTTTTAGAAAACATTAATGCAAGACAAGGAATGAGAAGGTAGCCTACAGAGGGAACAATAGATAAAATGTTTTTGATATCAACACTATCATTTTTAATAAACATTTTTTTATGAAAGAACATGAAACATAAACTGATGGTACACCTAAAATCTGTATCAAAAAACAATTAAAATTATAGGTCAAGCCCATATTTGTTATTATTTTTAAGAATACTTTTTGTGCTTTAACTCTTAATTTAACCAACATAATTAACTTGTAATTGACTTTGGTTTCCTGTATTGAAACCTATTAATTCTAAAAATTGTAATTGCATCAAAATTAGCATCACAAAACACATTTGCTAAAGTGAGAAAGTCGTAGTATTCCAATATTCGAATTAAATACAGACTGGATGAATAGTTTCACTAGTCAAATTTTCTAGGCACATTGATCGAAGTTATACAACTCTGTGACGACACAATTTAATATCATGAACATTGAACAGTTATTGTATTGCCATTTTAATCATTTGAAAAACACTCGTAAAAATAATGCACTCTATTTGTAAAGGGGTAAAGGAATGAGGAGTTTTGGAAATGGAATTAAGAGCATTTGGGTTTAGTTATAATTACTCAAATACATCTTAGTAAAACTACATTCTATAAGTAAGAAAAGGTAGTTAATAATATATGTACCTCCTGAGCCTATATGGGGTTAGGGGGGGGGGGGGGCAAGGGTCCCCTAGGAATTCCTGTCCAGTCACTTGTTTAGTAATATTAAACCTGAAGCAAACTTGTGCTTCGTCGTATGTCAAGACAAAAATGGTTTTCATTATTAAATAAAATAGATTTCTGGAATAATTTAATACAGTAGTACTATATAGGCACTTTAAGTCCATCACATCAAAAATATTTCATTAAAATAGATCCAAAACAGTATCTGTTAAATAGTAATCAAAATGCAGCTTCCAAACTAGATGGAAGAAAACCAAATTTATTTTAGTCCAAGCTATTAGCACCATCAACATTTACAGCAATTAATAACAAACACTAGGCCTATATTTATAGTGGGTCCGTGGCTTAGTTGAGAACAAGAAAATCAGTCGATCTTTCGTTGAACTTGGCATTTCACAAATTATGTACACCCCCCACTATATAACTAGTTCAAACATGAGACAAAATCCCCAAATTCATTACCAGAAGCCATAACAGAATTTTAACCATGCGCACATTTCTAGGAAACCCAACATCTAGTGAAATAATACGCATCCACACAACAAACAAATGATTACATTTGATTACTTTTTGACAGTTCGGACCCAACAATTTCAAGGAAAACTGGGGTCGCACTCGAGCTGTATGAACAATATATACGTAATAAATGCAGTGATAAAAATGCTCTGCGGCGTTCTCAGCTTTGCCACGGACCCAGTTTAGCAGAGGTTATTGCAGCATATACTGTAGCAGCAAATAACGGAGGTTTTGGTATGTAACATACAGTGAAACCCGTTTTAACTCATTGTCGTGGAACTCAAAACAATGTTAAAATTTCCCTCTAACTCGTTCCCCCTTATGTACTCGTCTCTCTCCATAACTTGTCTTAAAATATGATAAAAATTATTGTATTTTATCTTCGTTACATAGGTGTATGTATATGATAATTTTACCAAAAATAAGGTGTTCCCATTCGCCTTTTGAGTATGGAGATTTAGTTAAGAATTGCATTCTCTAAGTGTAAGAAAACCCTTCATATTCAAGGTTTTGATAACAAGAAAAAATAGATGCTATTAAAAGCCTAATTAGAGAATGCCAAAGAAAAGTATTTTTACACATAGGATACTCCAAGATTATTTAAGTTTCAAGCAAATTCTATATATGCCACGGGTAGATGACACCGATTATTAGAGCAAGTAAAATTCGCGTTACGAAATAAAACAAAACTGTAGTTATATGTACCCCTAAAAATAATAATTGTGGATGAAACGTCATGTCAGCATACTATACGTAACTATGCAAATTTTGAATCGCGAAATAATACGATTTGGAGCTTTAGCTTCAAAATCCCCGAAATATCTCTGTATTCGCAAAATAAGACCAAAATAATGACAAAAGTGTTAAATATTTGCCAAAAATATGTGTTTATGCAAAAAAAAAACATGCAGAAGAATTGAAAATATGTATAAGGAAATAAATTGGAAGTACTGTTTATACACATGAATGACTTGTCTTTATTTGTTTATTTAAGTGATATTCCTGAATTTATTATATAAATAACGTTTTTTGCTTATGCGCCTTATAAAAATAACACCGCCAAAACGCGAAATTTACATTTTGAAAACCGAAATTTGGGAAAAATAAAACCATTTCTGTAGGGCTCTACCGAATACTTGTTACTTCACTTGTCGTTACAATACATAAATACCCCCAACACAGTACTTTATAACTGCAGCATAATAAACAGATGTTTCAATAATTAACATACCTCTCCGAGTAAATACCTAATAATTCTCATTACGAGGGGTATTATATACAATTTTGTTGTTCCATCAGATGTGTTCTTTGGCCATCATACCAAACACTACCATTATATTTGAAGAGCCCCTTTACCCAGGCCTCGAATTTTAAAAACATTACCACTTGTCCATCGGGCAAATGACGTTTCTAATTTCCTAGTCCGTACAAGTAAAGCAAGTATTAGTTTGTCTTTAGTAATAAAAACTGTCGATACTGTGAATATCAAGATTATGTATCTTTTCTCACTTCCAATCTGATATTATAGCCTGTTTACTTCAAGAGACGATTATAAAATGAAATAGTGTTGCAAACAAGTACTAAATTTTGATAATAGTAGTACCGGTACATGCATATGCTGATTCCCATAGATACTCATTTAAAAATGGTGAAAATAAACTATAACTGGTAAATTTTGAATTTATCTGTTTACAAAAATGGGAAATGTTATTATCAATCAAATCTACATGGTAATGTTGTAGTAAATCATAATAAACTAGATGAGCTTAGGGACGAACCTAAAATATCACAGTGTATTGGTTGTTATTTTTGTCAAGAGTACCGAAAAGTCATAAACCCCCAGGGGGTGTCATACTTGACATTTTTAATTTAAAAACTGGAAATCTTGAATACGACTAAATAACACGCAAGAGTGAGAACCAACAAATTGCTTTGACATAAGTACAAGTACACAATAAATGCATCATTATTCATTAGGTTTTGTTATGCAAAGAAGGAAGCAATTTTATATTCAAGTATAATAGCCATAAAGCATCTACTATTGGTTAGTGACTGATTATTACATTTATTAGTCATTTATTAAAACAACTTCAGGCATATTTAAAGTTTACAAGTCAAGTTATCCATCTCATATCTAAAAAGTGTCATAATGTCATATTGCTGTTATTTTGCTTCAGAACACATCTGCCAATATAAATGCAAAGGTGCCTTGAAAGGTGTACTTTAGAGTCCATAGTATTTCAAGAGATTCATAATATTTACATTGTGAAATAGATTTATAAATTTGACATTATGTTACACTTTGTGTCCTTTTTACGACTCATGGATCTGTAGCAATCAATATGTTGTAACTGAGTACATCCCATCCTTGTGTTCGTAACGTTGATAAGACTAAGACTACTGTTTACTAACATTAACATTACTGTTTTTTTCTCTCAAAATAACAGAAAATAAGACATTTCACATTGAGTTGCTGCTAAATGTACTTTCAAAATGTACTTATTATCACAGATTGTGGCAAATTATTATTTGCATGGGGTGCCAGTAATCAAAATACCTAAAAGCCAAATGTTACAAAATCCTGTTTTGCAACTTCATATCAATCAAGATTAGATTGATCTGAACTGAACATACTATAAACAATACTGTACAACAATCAACTGTTTTTATTTTAAGTTAGACCTCAATAGAGTGTTGCAGTATTTAATTAATTTTTTAGTTAAAATCAAATATGATTGAACTACACATTTTGTTATGACTTTTATTTTTTTTTAAATCCTTATTATAAGGGGTTGACGATAGTTCATAAATGATGAAAACATTCTTTGAAGATGATTCAGAACTAAGAGCATTTATAATGGTCAGGAAGGGGGATTAAAAATGTGAATTTAAATTTAACATCTAGGCACACATTGAAGATAAATTATATACCTGTTGTCACTATTGTTAAGACAAGTCCAATACAATATTAAGTTCTGTATGGGTTTGTAAGACCCAGTAGCATTCATTAACGACTGCTAATAAAATAAATAGAAACAAATTGGACTGATACATGATACTAGTTTTCAAAAATGTTGGCATATTTCTATTCTATAAACAAAAACCTGACAAAGTGACATAAAAAGATGTTCTCCAAGTTGTCTTAGATTTTTTTTTTCAAAATATGCAGTAGCAATATTTTTGCACCAGGACAATCACATGCACACATAACATGAATGCAGAGATACACAGTGATGCGATGACAGTAAGAGTGCCATCATGTACACTAATTAAGCACTCAGTGAGCAGAGGTTACATTGTAATACCGGTATACATCTTAGCACACCTATATTACTTAAGTGTTCATCATTTATTTTAGTGTAATAAAATAAAGTAATCATGTCCTGCATGTATAATATATTCATAGATTTGTATCCCTAACTTAGACCAGCTAAATTGCTAAGCCACTTGTTATGCTTGTCTCATAGTAAAATCTATTCTTGGCAGATTGGTTTGCAACAAGAAAAGTCACTTGAACTGGTAAATACTGTAAAACCATTTTTGTAACCATGCATTGATATTATTTAAGATTAGAATTGATTAAGGCTTTGAAATCACCCAATGGCCAGTTTGCAGCCTACATCGTACGATATTGTGCACTTTACCGACAGAAACTTCAGCTTACATTGCCTGAATACAATGCATTGCTCCTACTTGAAATAAAACTGTCTCGGTTTCACACGTTCTCGTCATTGATTGTGGAAGCGCGTGGGCTCGGTGGCAACAAACCCGTTCGTGAATTGATGGTAAGATCAACCAAGAGTTCGTCATTGTCCGGGTTAAGTACCCCCTGCTGAGCACTGATGGAACGCGCTAACCGCTGCATGTAGCGTTCGTTGCGTTCTTTCTCTCTGATGGACTTGAGACGAGAGAACTCGTCGTCTTCAGACCCGGTACTAGACCCTATGCTGACGGTGTCGGCATCTATCACACCGGGGCTTCCAGGCTCTGTGCCGTCATTCTTCATCCCTACTGGGGCAGATCTGGAAATGAAAAGTTAGTTAAGATTTGTAAATGACACAAATGTAACCATTCATGTGTATAAGCCTTTAGGCCTCGGCTCTATCATAACCCTATATAATATGTGAAATACGGTTTTTATAGTAAGCCACTATGAGGTTATTTTGACGATGGTATATAAGACAACCTTAAGATGACATTCCATAATGGTGATGTTATACATTCAGTGCTATGTAATTAACTAGGTGCTCAAGAGCTCATAGGCCTACAACACTTAGATAGATAAGCAGTGTTCGGTAAGTTTCTCAAAAAAATGAACTTTTAAAAGTTAAGTTACTTTGTGTTTACAAGGAAGAACTGGAACTTATAAAAGTAACAGTTCCTCAAAAAAATAAGGAACTTTTCAGCATTCCTGGAATTTAAAAGTTCCTTTGAAAGTACTCGAAAAGTTCCTTGTGTGAAAAAATAATAGGATATACGATTTACGTGGTGGTTTTTACCCACGTAACCCCCCCCCCCCCTGCATCAAGCGTTTTTGTCGGAAGACACGTAGATCCATCGAGATAATGTTTCCTGAAAGTAAAAAAATATGTTACTACTTTATTGATCAACTCGTTTGCTATTCGTGTCCACTCAGGATGATGAAGAATCAACATTTAGTGGCAATGGTGGTTTTTATAAACTTCTTTAAAAATGGAAGGAATTTTTAATTTTTTTTAATTCTAGTTCCCAGAAATTAGTGCAGTAACTTGTTTTCAAATGTTGCTGGAGTGGCCGAATGGTGGTTGTTATGAATGCCCCATGAAATGAAAGGAACTTTTTGATATTTTTAAAGAAGTTCTCCGAAATTAACAACATTTGTGTTGTGTTCCTACCCAACTCCCACCTCCTACCTACCTACCCAAGTTCCTACCCAACATTGTGTATAAGTGAAAAAGGTTACAGAAGTGGCGGCTCTACCTAAGGCGCTGTGGCGCCACACCGCCACCTAAATTTGAGAGAAACTTCACTTATCTATGTATTTCCCCAATATTGACCAAATGGCTAAGATAGACTGACAAGACCTCGTTTGATGTGTGGTTTTTGATGCATTTTATTTGCACGTACAGCACGATTATACGTGTATCCCCAATGGCGTCCGTGGCGGCAATATGTGTATTCTGCACTGCGCGCTGTGAGCGGTTCTGCTCGATCTAGCTATTCCCGCGCGTTTCCCTTCACCCCGCGTTTTCTATCCACAAATTTACGGCGCGGGTGCTCTGTGTTTCAAACAGCGATATGCAATGTCCAGCCGGCGAGCTTCCCTTGCCAAGCTATAGAGCGAGTCCACCTTACCACGCACAGCCGTGATTGGTTACTTTCTCACAGTGAGTCCATTCATTCATTCATTTTATTATCAGCCTTTGAGATTACATTGTGTCGTCAACCTGTTGGCTGCTGTTACAGTTTTTTGCAAATAGTTTCGGTTCGGTGTTGTGTTTTGTGTTTTGAATAGCCTGTTGTGTCTCATAACCAATGTAAAATAGGGCTTCGTATGATCGTGTTGACGTTATTATATTGCGTGGTGTTCTTTGCGTGTGTTATTCCGCATTACATCGGTGAGTAATTTACTAACATTATGTGTGGGGAAGCACATGGCCTAGCACCTGTGCACCATGTTCCGTTTTATGTATGGCGCGGAGCACGGTATTCGATATCAAGTAATTGACTGAAATGTAATACTTAATATTAATCAGATCAAAATGAATTCTGAAGCTGCATTATTGGACAGACCTTTTGCTTCTCGTAGACTTGGAGATTAAAAAACTCGGTCGCCAAACCCCAGAACTCACTATAAAACAGGCCAGTAAAAGTAACAGCAAGCAGTAGGAACATAAATTCCAAAACTGTTATTATACCATGTTTGATTGGGTGTGTGGTTACAGTGTAAAGAATGTTGTGTTCTGTTTTCCATGCATTCTTTTTGGGGGGAAGCCATCGGGGACGAAAACAGGTGTAACGGAGCTAAGCCCCATGTTAAATAAAATTACAGTACATGACGGTTCTAAAAAACACATAACAAACGTTATGCAGCTCGATAATACCTTTGATATTATTTAGTCAAAAGTGCCATTCGTTTTCGTTTCGGGGGGGGGGGGGGGGAGGGGGGGCGTGTACGTCATTGTGTCTCTGAAGAAGAAATTCACATGTTGTATTACAGCTCCACCTCCCATAACCCCCACGAGCCGCCACTGGGTTACAGGTTAGGGAAAACAGTAACAAAAGCAAGACAGTCTCAAGGATAGAACATGGTTGGTGCAGGTTATGACCATACGCATCTACTCAGGCTCTTCAGGCAAATTAAGAGCGAAGGGTAGTCTTTACGTCAAAAACCGCTGAAAATGTTCATTATTAAATTATATCTCAAGATTGTAACAAGAAATCGAAAATCTAAATCAGCAGCGCACTGTGCTTAGATAAGTCCTACCGACTGAATAAAATATTATAACCATTAGAGTAGTATTTTTATTATAATTCGATAATTAGTAATAAAATTAATTATTTATAAAAAAACATACTGATTATAATATAAGTCACGACTTAGAGCATTCAATGCGTAGGGCTTACTAAACTACAGTGCGCTGTTGATTCAGATTTTCGATTTCGAAGCCCATTCTTGTGATATAATTTGAAAATGAAAATTTTGTGCGGTTTTTGACGTTGAGGTATCCTTCCCTGTTAAGACCAGCATCTTAATCCCAGTATAAATATACGCATACAGTAGTGAAACTCATATTGAAGTTGATACGCGAAAGTATGGCTATCTAAAGGTATTGCATTATAAAAAATTACCACAAGTTGTTACAGTTTAGATAATTAATTAACTGGAAGCACATGACATTTCTCTTTTACATTCACATATATGCACGGCACCATTTGGTAAACCACAACTCGGCTCAAGGAAATTGGTCGAGTTTTGCTAGTGTATGCTTATCTTACACTTTGTAGTACATACTGTATATATGCTTCTAACAGAGAAAATAACTATGCTGAGTGATCCACAATAGTGAAGCAGTGCAAAACAGTGACAAACGTAATAACTGACATGCCAGAGGTATTACGTATATACATCAACTCTCCTGCTATTTAATGACCTTATGCCCATGGCTACCCTTGGAGAGAATAGAAAAGCTACCTAACCATTGTTGCTGGAACCGCACCACAGTAAATATTAGTTGAGTTTGGTTTATTCACTCGGTGATTCATATATGGCACAAATGTTTTTTTTAATATAAATATATAAACTTAGTTCACATTAGTTTGCTACGATATTATACTGTTATACGTTATGTACATACGTACATAAATTTACTCATGAAAATTCGACACGTTTGATGGAAAAGTAGTTGTTAAGAGGGAAGGATACCTCTACGTCAAAAACCGCAGAAAATTTTCAAGTTTTAATTATATCTCAAGATAGGAACACAACATCAAAAATCTGAAACTACACAGCGCTGTGGTTTGGTAAGCCCTACACACTGAATGATAAATGTATTTAACGTTATCATCAGTATGACTGTGATAAGTAATTCCTTAGTAATTTAAATAAATCGTTATCACAGTCATACTGATGATAACGTTAAATACATTTATCACTCAGTGTGTAGGGAGTACCAAACCACAGCGCTATGTAGTCTCTGATTTTTGATGTTGTGTTTCAATCTTGAGATATAGTTAAAAAATGAAAATTTTCTGCGGTTTTTGACGTAGAGGTATCCTTCCCTCTTAACATAAAAGCTTCTTGCCATGAGAAATAATATGTACTTGAAAGAGGTCTGGTTGGGGGAAGATTATGACGTTATTGGGGACATCATTAAAGAGTGTGGAAGCAAAATATTCTAGGCCTTGTGAAAAGAGAGACAGGTTGTGAATGTGGAGATATTAACCATAAACAATGAAGCTTCTTTATTATATTAGAAATAGATTAGTTTATGTTACAAAAACTATATGTTTATATGAAAAATTATGATTAAATCAATGAAAAACCAACTGTTTGTAATAAAATAACTACTTGGCTTGGCATAGAATGGCCTGTCCAACAAATGCACGGCTAACCTGACAGAGAGGTTCTCAGTAAAAGTGGTGGTTGAGTTGGCGGGAGATGACCCTGGCACTGGGATTGATGCGCTAGCGGCGGGGGCCGAGAACGAGAGTGGCGTAATGTCGGTCTGGCGGGGGTTCAAAGAACTGGGAGGCACTGCAACGGGGGCTGAGGGGGGTGGGGGACCCATCCCCATTGGTGGAGTGAGACCTGCAAATCATATGAAAACATCGAGTTACAAACAAACTTGAGACGAATTGTTTTTCGTTAACTTATGTTACATGCCGTACATGAAAACTGCATTAGAGTAATCTCGGCATTGATTACATTCCCGTACTAATTCAGAGTAATCTGTTTTTATGATCCAATCACCTTCAAAGTGATCAGTTTGACGAGTAGGGTAAGTAAGTGTTTGGAGGAAAATAAAATACAAACATATCACTATGGTAGGAAGCAGTTTATATTTTCTCAAGAAGCTACAACTGGGATTTATTTTCACTGCTCATGTGGTCATGCCTTTCCTTACCAGTGAACACAATGCTACATATTTGTATTTAAAAAAAAAAAAGTATTTACCCTTACAAAAAATGTGTACTCTCTTTAAAGTACTGGAAGGTATTGTGCAAGATCAGTGAATAAGTGAGTGCTGGTGAACTTGACTACATGCTAAAAATAAATGTCTAGTTCTCCTTCATGCCAGATGTCAGAAAAAAATTATAAACTGGTACATGAAATTATATTACTACTAAAGTTACAGGCATTTTGAAGTTAGGGCACTATTTTACAATAGAATAATTAGAAAGTGTGTACATGTTCCACGTCATAGGTATGTATACGGCTACCAAATGTGTAACGTACATTCATATTTATGTAGTTAATCTCGTTCATAGTAGTGTTGTTATGGCTTAAAGGCTGGATGATGAACTTCAAGATGCATTGAATTCAAACATATTATGTATAGAGAATAAGATGAGAATTGGTATGTTATCTTTCTCTTTTAACTCAGATCTTTCATAAGATCTCTGTATTAAGAACTGTGTTGTGACTAGATAATTTATTTTGTATCTAGATAAAAGATAATAATTATAGTGTAGACTCCAGAGACTTGTTTTTAAAAAAAAATGTGTTTCTTCCCTGACAACAGTAACGTTGTCAATCGTAATATGTTACAGACTTGACAGTTGGCCAATGCACATTATATCACAACACAATACATGCACAATGTTATTGACCTATGTGGGGAAAATTTAACACATGGCTTGTGATTATTGGTTTGGCAAAATCAATTTGATCTTAAAGGGGAATATTACACACATCTTAAAACCTGTTTTTGACTACTACTATTATTATCTAATTATTTTATCTAAAAGCTTCAAAAGATAAGATACACTATATTTTATCTTGATATAAGATGAAGATAACCACAAAAACTTATCTAGATAAGATAACAAATATTATGTAGATGTCACAACACTGATTAAGACCTATGTCTTAAAATCTATGGCAACTAAACATATAAATCCTTTAAAGCCTTGTCAAAAAAATGCTCATGCCAGTGAGAAATGCTTCGGTTTGACTTACCTGCGAAGATAGTTCGCACTGTCGGGTGAACATCTGGCGGGCGAACGGACGTAATAGTCGCCTGCTCGTCAACCTCTTCTATGACTTGGTCAGCAATGCGCATCGACCCACCACCCACAAACTTGGAGTGAAGAGAAACAGAGCTGTTGCTGGTGGAGAGACGATTCCCACCGCCTGAAAACAACGGGAGCCAACTCAGTTCTTGTAATGTTGTCAAGTAAGTAGGGATGGGATAGTGTACATGTGTAAACACTTTAATACGTGTATGCGTTTACTGTTTTCCTCTAAATATTAAACGCATGGACCTGTGCACGCCGCCAACACACAGGGTTATACTGAGTGTGACAGGCCGCAGCATACAATCTTGTGGTACGTGTACACTGCACACCCAAATTCACATGAAAATCTATTTGGTAGGCAGGCACAAACATGTACATGACTGTCACAGAGAGAGGTTACACGTTTACTGAAATACACATGTTTGGCCATCCCTAAAAGTAAGGCCCAGTGGTTAATTTCAGGGCGGACCCATCCAGCCCCTCTAATTCGTGGGCGGACGTGTTTGCCCTCTTTTTTTTGACTTGAAACCTTATGTGTCCTCAATGGGTATCATATCGACACACGTCAAAGCATGGCCCAACCACGGACACCATTCTGCTGTTAACACCAAGAGCAAGGAAAGTATCCACCCACTTATTATTTTAGAAATTAACCACTGGTAAGATCCCATGACAGAAGACTTTTCTAGTGCAGGCAGCCAAAAATAGCTTTCATTAGGAAATCACCGACCAATATCATTAACTAGCATAAAATAAATGGTCATCTACAGTAACTAATAAAAATAGTAATAACGTCAAGTAACAATCAAAACGTTCTAATGTAGGCCTATTTCAATAATTGTGGATGCAAGTGGCAAGTTGTAAAACGGGTGATCCTACTGTCTATAGTGAACCATCTCCATACGATAGCATGGAATAGGTCGGGCACAAAGTCACAGGAACTGGAGGTTACTAGGAATGGCTGCATTGGGTTTTGAATTTATCAATATTAAAACATTGCTGGTCTACAAGTTCAACTTCAAATTTAGGCCTATATATATGTTGTCTACAAAAAATCCGGTAAACTGTAGTAAATATGAATTACGTATTGCATATGCAACATGTGCAGTTTCTTGCCTATATGAAGCTAAATTTCAAACGAGACTCAAATCCTATGTGCAATAAATCATTTGGATGAACTGCCAGTAAAATCCCTCAACCACAAAACATAAACAAGAAACAACACAAACATGCTCAAATACAAAGAAAATAGCCACAAAGCTGTACTTATATATAGAGATCCTTGTAAATGGTTTTACTTTTTAGCATATTTCGTTTTATTAAATCCAAATTTCGCTGTTGAGCAGTAATTTCAGCTTTTTGGCAGTGTTTCAATTTTAATTTACAAAATCTAATTTGTATCTTGTATTTTGAAGTATGTGGCATGCCTACATTGTCGCGTAGGTCTACCATAAGAGTAAAAAAGGAAATGGAAGGTAATACAGTCAGCATAAGGATTCTACTTACGGAATGAAATGCAATTTTTAGTACCTGAGTATGTTATTTATTGATTAATTATCTATTGTTTTAATAAAAAATGTGGGGTTTTTGACAGAAATTTGGCGATTTCGCGTCAATTCAACAGCTTCAGTCTTTTTCGTTTAATAACAGTAAACTTATGCTATTTCGCGTATACAGGGGATTTCGTTTTATTTCGGGATTCAAAAAGACTATTTTTGGACTCACAACAGACTGTCATGCCAACATATTTCAATTGCTGCACGTTTCAAGTGTTTTCGCGCTATCGCGCATTGCGAAATACAAGGATCTCTACTTATATAACACTACGAAGCACAGATACTCAGAAGGTAAGCAATGGTACAAAACACTGACATTAATGGTAAAGTGGTACGGTACTGTAAGTGCATCACATAGAGTCACACTGAAGGTTACAATAATTGTGGGATTTTTATGAGTGGGAAAATTATTAAGCACATTCTATTCACTCCCACTTCTTTGGTATGGATGGTAATACCTACATTTAATAGAAGTTACCCATGCTCAATACAAGGGATCTTGTATTTCTTTACTATCATTATTAAAGTCGTCGTATAACAACTTCGGTAATGCTTTCGTCATCAATCAATGACGTGTTTACGGTCTCGGCCACCCCGAGCAGGTATTTGAATTAGCCACGACCGCTGGTTGGCTGCCGCTCACCCACCGTGACGGAAGCAACACCGACCTTGTTGTACCACGACTACATATATAAAAATATGTTTTATTTACATTTATTAGATTATTTCAGAGTCTTCCTTCAGAGAATGCATATTTGTACCATGCACTGATCAAGGTGAGATAAAGAACGAAACTTAGGCCTACTTTCTGTTGAATTTTTCAACTAATTAACGAAAGATGAGAAACGTGTTTTCCCTATAGACCTATGTACTCCATAATTTGTACGATTATAAAATCTAAATCTCACCACAGCAATGTTATAAAACTCAAGAATGATCAGGTGTTACTAGTAAAAGCAAAACACACAAATAAGGTTACATAGATAGCAAAGAGCTTCAACTACAAATAAAGCGGGAGTCATTCCATATGAAGTGAACTGATGAATTTATCTTAGCCTCTCAAATACATCTGAAATTTGGCACATGTACCAAAAGAAAAACAGAACGATTGACAATATTTTTGTTATCACTGGTATCACTGTTATCACTCCCCAGATATACGAACATTCAAACGCAAAATAGCCATGTTTCTGAAAGCGGAGCAATATTATGATGTAGCCGAGTTCACCGGTCAAGGAACCAAGCTATGAGCCATACAATGACTTCCAAGGCCTATACGACCTTATGATGTAATATTTAGCTCATCTTGACAATGTACATACAATCTTGTATTGTGGTTATACAGCTAAGAAATGAAATGAAATAGTCGATATACTCTTTATAATTTTCAAGAGGTCATTTTTTCAGGGGGAAGTTTGAGCTCAAAGCCGTCTATTCCTGAAACTTCAGTTGATAACCAAAACTGCATGTTGTTTAAAGACTTGTAAATTTAACTTATGCAAAGACAGAGCTAGAGTTGTATATACATTTCAGCTAGAGTTGTGCTATAAGACACTGCAATCAATTTCTAAAATTGGATTATTTTTGGCTGTCCCAGAGATCAAAGAAAAGAGATAGAGCGATAAAAAAAAACATGTCTGTTTAGTAAATGTGTCAAATATTTGCAAATTAAGAGAGTCATAAATATTTTCTCTTGTTCATTGCACATGGAATGACCCGAAGAACAAATAATAAAAAATAATACAAACCACCAAATGCAACAATACATTTGTTATCACATGTTAGGTGAACTAACTACGGAACATGTAACACACAGTATTGTAATAAAGTGGAACCTACTAAGCAGGGGTTCACCTGTTGGGTTTACTCCATCGGCCATCGCCCCAGGTGATCCGGGAGCATTGGGAGCTCCTTCTCTCGAGAACAAGCGTCTGAGAACGGACGTGACCGAGCCCACACGGTGGATGGTGCTGGCAAGGCTTCCGACGGGGTTAGTGTTGATGCTCGAGTTGGACCCCCTAGAAGCTCCGTCACGAGTACTCAGACGAGAGATACTTCGCTTAGAGCCCGCCGAGAAGTGGATACCGCTCATGGCATCCTCGCCAAACTGCTGGAGAATCACAGATACTTTAACATTGGGGATAACACCTAAATATAGTTGTCATACATGGAAAGTTATAGCAAATACTAACAGTGGAGTCCCGATAGCTCGAATTAATGGGGCGGTCACAGAGGCGGACTGGGGGGGTAAGGGCCCCGTACGGAAAAGTATTTTAGGGGCCCCGGAACTTGGCGAAGTGGAAAGGGGTCTGGGGCGAAGCCCCAGCCACCGGAGGCGAAAATTTTTCAGCCTATTATTTTCTGTAGAACGCATATAAACACGTTTAAAAATCGATAAATGATGTGGAATAATGTGTTGAACTGTGAACACCACTTTAAAAAACGAAATTGAAGAAAAAACTTTCCCAACACTGGCAGTTTTATATTGTATATTTCAAACTATATTGTTTTTCAACCCTCTACAGTCTACAAATATCGAGTACTAGTTGTCCACTCGCATCGTGCAATTTGTACTCGCAACGAGGGAGCGGGATGTAGGTGGGGTCTGGGGCGAAGCCCCTGCCGCCGGAGGCAACTTCGCCGAAGGCGAAACAATTTTCGGTCCTGCATGATGCTTAGTGGCCTCAAACCCGTTTGGAGGCGATATCCTATCATGAAAAACAATGAAACTAAAGTCAATATTGCATTTAAAATTCCTTACTTAGGATGGAATTTCGATCCTGTCATTTGAGAAAGGCTTATGGCTAATTAGTGCTGCGCGGGATCGGATTTCAGTAGGCGCCGATAGATATATTTTTGCCAAAATGTTCGCTTTTGAAAATTTTGAACACTTATAAACACGCGATCAGCCCACTTTATCATTTTTCTAAGTTTACTCGCAAACTATCAAAAGTCACTCTCAAGTTGCGAGCTAGCATGCAATAATTTGGAGGATTGTTATTTCCTATTTATTTGTTTAGAACGCATAAACATGCGTAAAAATCGATAAATGATGTAAGGTGTGTGGAACAACATGTTGAACTATGAACACCACTGTTCAAGAGTAAATTAAAGAAAGAACTTTCCCAACACTGGCAGTTGGATATTTCAAACTATATTGTTTCCTATAAATTTGTTTAGAATGTTTATAAACACGTTTAAAAATCGATACACGACGATAAATATGTGGAACACATGTTGTACTAAATTACAGAAATAACTTTCCCAACAATGGCATGTTATATATTTTAAAATAAACTAGACGAGGAAAGCGGAAATCTTTGTAGCACTTCTTGATACGTTATGTCCTTTTCTACACTGACATGAGATGACATATTATGCTCTTCTTACTATTTAGTTTCATAATCTATATAGCGTAAGATATTTATTTTCAGGGGGTTGGGTGGTGGCCCCCAAGGGGGCCCCCACCCGGGGGGGCCCCGTACGGGTTTCCGTAGTTCCGTACCTGCCAGTCCGCCCCTGGGCGGTCACCAGTTCTCTTTTAAACTCAATTCAATTTCTTTGTTTTTGTACTGGTAATACAATTTACATTATACAATACATTCAAATGAATACAAGAATAAGACCCTTCAAAAATTGTAAGATATTCATTGGAAGAAGAAGAATAGGAGGTTGACATCTCGAGGTATAACATAAGACTAATGCTAATAAGTAATAATTAATAAAAAGTAATTATTTTACAAATTATGTAAGTTACCAACAGCTGTTACTAACTATAAGTAGTAAAAAGACAAGAGCTGTAGGAGTTGAGTGGAGAAACAATTTAGAGAAAGTGAGAGGAAATATGATTTTATACATTACAGTGAAGAGCAAAGACTTTAGTAAGGCACTTAATTTTAGTAAACTATGTACAGTTCTATAATACAAGGTCTCTCCTGTGTGGCTGTACTGGTATGCATGTACTAGTAGTAGGTGACACATCTTACATATTATGATATTAGTATAGTTTTAATATAAGTGTGAACAATTTTCACATTGATTATCTAACTGAAATTAATACATTTAGATAGATAATTTCAACTACAAGTGTAGATTGGTGTGCAATCCCACAGCAAGTGCCAGTAAAGTCAATTAGGTAAATAATCATCAATGCGAGACAAATAATATGATCTTTTGTATTTTTATATTTAATCTAGAAATATACCTAGCAAATTTAATTCATGAACAATTGAACAAACATGTATACAATATTTAGGGTTCTGGTATATCTGTGTAACTGTTATCTTTAACGTAAACTTAATGGGAAATTAAAATATCGTCTTATAAAGCCTACGCTTTTAAAGAAATAAAGCTATCTCTCAGGTGGGGTAGAGTATTGTTAAACTAGTTACCACATTAAAACCTCTCACATAAACATTTGTGTGAATCCGACCTCTGCTATAAAAAAAATATTGATATTGGTGGACTATGTCAGACTTTGAAAGAATTCCCAGTGGTGGAAATGAAACAGGTCAGGAAAGTGGGCATTGGTAACGTACCAGGTGATCGCCGTCATCCTTATTCTCAACCATGATGGTTGGTTCAGCGTCTGCTTTCGGCACCTCAATGTTGGCAGTGCTGGGCTGAGGGTGATGCTCCCTGAACGCTTCAGACGCAACGGTGTACGGTAGCTGGCTCGGAAACACTTCGTCCCAATACTGATCCTTGATGAGCTCTGGATGCTCGTGATGCATCTCATCCACAATAAGATACGATACCTGAACAGACACAATCATTCATTAGGCTACTGCCAATATTGTTTATTTATTCATTATATATTTATTTTCACTGTGTGATTTGTACAGAATACAAATATTGGTACAAACTATACAAAATAACTATACATACAAAATAAAATATACATACAAAACTGCAAAATACATTCAGAAATAACAGTAAGGATGGGTCAGAGAAACGGGAATTATTTAAGTTGTTATAATTATCGAAAAATTCTTTCAAAGTGTAGAATGGTTTAATTAATAGGAAAGGTTTTAGTCTGTATTTAAAAAGTGGAAGAGATGTAGAGTTTTTTACTGATTGGGGGAGTTTGTTTTTACTGCAAAGGTGGGTTGGACATTGGTTGTAATATATGGTTGGATGTGGCGATGAAAATGTTAGCGCTAGATCGTGTAAGATGACGATGAGAGATTGACATTATTGACACCACATATTAATATAACCAAATATAGGTACTATCGTATTTAGATACTGAACAACACTTGACAGTTTAATGTTCAGTCACTTGCTGTAGTAACCAAAGATATCAAAATAAATTACACTTTGTTCAAATATTAATAAAGCTTAAAAAACTATAAGGTTTTATTTATTACTACACTTAGTTAAATGCATCTAAATAGGGTAGTAAAAAAGAAATATTGAAATATGAGCTAGCCAGAGTAAATTATCTCCATGGTAGTGTATGCTTTGTGATAATACTGGCTGCATGGCTGGATTCAAGCAAACATACAATGGGAGTATTTATTTATTTATTTATTTTATAAAGCCTTTCGTTTTATACTCAAATGCATGTTAAGACATGGGAGTCTTGAAAGAAGTCAAGTTCTCTAAAACTAAATGCAATGAATGGTGCAGTATGCTCCAAACATTACAAACAATGATATGCAAATGATACAATTGAACCATTATGCATAGTTCAGATAGGGTATACAAACTATGCTGTAGCAAGAATTGTTTTACTACACTCTTAAATATATCTCTTTTACCACTGTTTATTGTTATTTTTATGTCCTCTGGTAATTTATTAAAACATATTATACCCATATGTATAGGCCCATAGGGTCATTGACCATTGTCCAACATCTTTAGTTAATAGGGTGCAGGGTAAATTTAGGGTACATTTGATATACATAAAACTTGAAGGAAATGAGTCCCAAGAACAATAACTAGACTATATCAATAGGTTCATGGGCAGAAAATAGTGAACTATTGGACAGGAGAACTGTGTTTAGTAGGCCTATGCTAACAACATCAGAAGGGCATAATACTATGTTAATTTACCTGGAGATTCCTGTCAACCAACCAGTTCACCTCAAAATCATCATCATCCTCTCCAAATGGGTTTATTAAACTTTCAGCCACTTTCAACCACCCCATGTAGAAGAAAAACTGAAACAAAATATGACACTGTTAATATGTCAGCCAAGCACTTGCACGAGTCAACTACGTACGTAAATGGACAATCATTTTCCACTATGGAAAAAATAGCAAGAGGCAGACTACATTAAAAATGTTAATATCCTTAAGCAGGGGCAGGAGTTTATGGGGGAAACTTTTGCAAATTTCATTTTAGACGATTGAAAAAGGTGGTGAATTGGTGCTGAATATTTAGGCAAAAATCGTTTTTATAGTGGTGTTAATTTTCTGCCATTTTTGGCTATTCTGGGAGTAAGGAAAATGCAAAGGCTAAAAACAGTAACACATATGTATCAACTTCCATGTATTAGGTGATGCCACTATTACTATTATGAATACAAAATGAAGCCTTAGAAATCCCGCCTTGTATGGGGTCGACAACACCTACCTGTAGAGTAGTAAAGAAAGGGAAGTACAGATCAAAGCTGTTCCTATGCTTGTGTAGTGGATCTGTTACTTCCTTGATATCGAGCCACTGCCTGGACAGAATACATGCGATGAAGTACGAGTAGCAGGCCAGCGTAACCACCTGAAACAATACAACAGCAACTACATCATTTACACTAGTAGTGGACTTTGTCAAGTTGTCAATAGGCTAGAGATCCAGTAAAATAAGCTCATTCTGTTGATGCACCTTTATCCTTGAGTCTTGACTATATCCACCAAACCATTTTTTTTTCAGGATTTTGAGTAAGCAATCAATAAGCATCAATACAGAATGCATAAAGCCACACCACAATAAAGATGATCATCAATTTGTGGTATGCCCTACGTGTTTACTATTTTCTGTAGGCTGACTGTTAAAAATAGTTCAAAGTCTGACCAAAAAAGAATGTTCCATGAAAGTCACCACTTGATACCCAAAACAATTTTTTAAATTTGGTAATAGTAAATTAGCGAGCCATTGAAAATAATAACTACAAATTTAATTTCACCACCAGTTGAAGTTAGCTGCAATAAGTCAATCAACAACTGGCAATAAACTAAGCAGGCCTAATTTGCATTGATACCAAATGGTATAACCAATGGTATAAGTTGGAAACTTAAAAAATAAATACATTTGTATTTATCCTACTCAGTTACTGGAACTGATATTCTGTACAGTGCATTATATTCCATTATGCCTTATTCTTACAACAGCTCCAAACTCACTGTTAAGTGTATACATGCTATAATACATACAGTACACAATACACACACGGCGGATAACCAGCTATCTCTAAAGAATTGTAGCACTAGTATGTTTAGTAATAGTTTATTTTATGAGTGTTATAGAATAAAGTACCTATACAATTGTAAGAGAAACAAAAAATACAAATACTTTTGAGAAAAAAATTACTGAATTTATAATTAGTAAAAGAGAAACAAATTAATATGCAACTGAGCTAAATAAAGATTTTATCAAAACCCACAAGAGAGCAAGTTAGCGTACCTGCGTGTAGACCAACGGTACACTAATGGTGTCGTAGCTCAGAAGAAGTCCACATTTTCCTCTGAACTTGTTGATCTCGTCGATGATGGTCTTGACGGCAAAGTCGTCGCGAACTCGCCCCTCTTTCCTGGCTCGAGTGACGATACTACAGGCCCACACGATCGGCAACCAATGCTTCGAGTGTCGAGGGAACTTCTCGTTCAAGTCGGTCATGATCAGCTTCTCGTTATCTGTCAGAAGACCGGCTTCGACAAAGTGGTCGAGGGTGGGGAATCTTTTCTTGACTCTTGGACTGATCATGGTGAACACCATCGAGAGGCAAAGACAGGCATAACGCATGATGGTACGACGCATCACTCGGCCGCGTTCGTCCTACGGGGAAATACGTATTAATTGTAATGCTGCTATAGAACACTAGACTCAAGACAAACATTAGCCACCATGGGATTGTTTCCACATGTTTAACTTGTCACATTCTTTTGTACTAACAAATGGGTTGAAACGAAATCCAATTTTGTTTTGAAGCCAGTATGAAACCAAACATTAGGGGGCTAATGTTTTCTTGAAACAATATAATATGATGAAATAAATCTGAATGCAAAACTAATGAAGCTACTAGAAATAGAGAATAATACAACATTGTTAATGTTATTTTAAGAAGATAAGATGAGACTCCAACAACATAGGCTACAGGGCTTATAGGCCTACTAAAAGAGAATAGAGAGGTCTACTAGAAATAGAGAATAATACAACATTGTTAATGTTATTTTAAGAAGATAAGATGAGACTCCAATAACATATAGGCTACAGGGCTCATAGGCCTACTAAAAGAGAATGGAGAGGTCTAGGCCTACTAGAAATAAACCATGCACAAAGTAAGCTTACTTCACAATTAACAATTTTGTACATAATAACATTAAAGGGTAGAACATGTATATTTTTTAAAATTATTTTTGTATTTCAAAAATACAATTCAATCTAGCTTTAGCACCACTGGGACTGGCAATTTAATGTCTGGATATTATTATGGATGTTGTCTGTGGTCCCAAATGGACTGACAACATTTCTTGATTACTTATCTACACTGTTTATATGTTGCTGTTTATCTTTAATATGCCCACAAAAAAATATAAAATAATTGTTAAATAAATATAATTATTTCTTTTATATATAATTATTATTAGACTCTTAGCTATAAATATTTCAAAACATATTTATAATCGGTTGTTGTAAACCATCCATCATTTGATTTTGCACTTTTTCATAGCATTATTTTTTTAATCAGTTTTATATGTGTCTTCAGTTTGTGTACTGCTGCAGTAACAAAGAGAACCCCCACAGTTACAATACAACGTGCCACTTTGTGCGACATCAAATCTGAATGTAAATGGCAGAATATTAGTATAATACATTATTTAATCATTTTAAAACATTTTACGAGTTACAAACATCATGAGGAACCAATGATTATTCTAGCATCATATAATAATTGGTATACTATTATTCTTATTATCATTACTACTAGTATAATTTTATATATTTTTCATTAGCAGTGTTCATATTTGCTATTAGTACTAGTGTAAATAGTAGGGGGGCAGAGGGGGCAAATGTGCCCTTTGCCCCATGTATTATGGTGCCCCCTTAAGCCTGAATTTATCCACTTCATCTAATATGAAACAAATACCGACACATTGGTGGTGGAAGCGCCATTCCATTGTGTACAGTGAATTTTAGTACGGTATACATTACAATGTCAGTCAATGGTTCCCTAAATTTCTTGCCCCGCCCCCGCCCTAGACGCAAATCCCGCCTGCGCCACTGGTTAATAGTTGTCATTTATAACTAGTTAAGAAGTATTAATTTTATTTGCAATACAGATCTCATTACATGAGCTGAGCATGACAGTATAAATATTATTACCAGAATGACATGGACGCACAATCTACTGTACCGAACAAACAAACATTCATGACAATTGTAAATACATGAAACCGACCAAGATAACGTCTATACTACTCTAATGTGGGTCTAGTAGTAACTAATATACAAGGTGCCAGACAAACAACACAGTGAGCTTAATATTAACAATAGTTACTGTGATAGACTGTTAGCAGATCGCCGATATAAAGGTGAGGTGTCAGGTTCTGCTGTTGAGTAGTAAACTAGAGTCCAAAGCAACTTACCTGGCCATGGATATTTGAGCTGACAAACACTGCAATTGGGTCTGGAAATGGTATCGTAGTGTACTGGTTCCACCACCGAGTCATAACTATTGACACGTAGAACCCGAGTACGAAAGAGAGGGGAATCAGATCATTGAAAGTCTCGCAGTACTGCACCACATTTTCAAATGTTCTGGATACAAAAGAAACACACAACACAATGACGCACAACTTACTTGGCCGTGCACATTTGAGCTGACAAACACTGCAATCGGGTCGGGCCACGGTATCGTAGTGTATTGGTCCCACCACCGAGTCATTACTATCGATACGTAGAACCCGAGTACGAAAGACAGGGGAATCAGATCATTGAAGGTCTCGCAGTACTGAACCACATGTTCAAATGTTCTGAACACACAAGAATACGTTAATAAGTACATCATTATGGATATGTCGAGGTCTTACGTAAGAAAAGGTTTGTCATTTATTTTTGTAATTTATTTATTTATTTATTTATTTATTTATTTATTTATTTATTTATTTATTTATTTATTTATTTATTTATTTATTTATTTATTTATTTATTTATTTATTTATTTATTTATGTATTTATTTTTTTATATCTAATAAATTACAAAATATAAGAGAGTCTCAAACGAATGGAAGCATAATATAAGATAGGAAGCTTATTCTACACGAGACAGTGCTATCCTAAAAATTGTAAGTTTAATAAATGTTAATCCTATATCTGTCAAAGTGAAATATTAATTTTAGTGCATAGAACTAAATTAGCTCTTCGACATGCAAATTAATTAATTTTTTTCAAGTTAATTGTTCCCAATGCCTTTGACTTATGTGAGTATGCACCTAAATGCAAACAACAATCATTGATCATGCGTTTTAATCTATTTTACATTGTAGGCTACCATTGCTATCAACACTTTGTATTGAATTGTAATTAACGCTAATATGTATAATGGCCATACAAATAAATAAATTGTTTAAACTGCAGCGTTGTTTCACTAATGCAATCTCGTTGATAAAGAACGCCTTTCCTAAATGAAACGAACATTGCGTCTGTCTATGGCGTAATTTCAGAGTATATATGTCGAGTCAAAGGAGTGGTTGGGGGGGGGTGTCAAGTGAACCAAGTCCCCCCCCCCCTTGCAAGCGCCCATGATCCTACTACACAAACATCAACTTCAAAGCTTGTTGAGGTAAGTTGAAAGGAACGACGAACGATAATAATAATAAAATGGCCTACACACGCAAAATTACAGTGAGTCGCTATGATAGTCTTAAGTAATCAAGGCGAGTCCAGTTGAGTTCAGTAATTGAAGTGTGGGTGGATATTCCCTATAGTTTATAATAGGATGCAAGTCAGCATTACTTCTCAGCATGTACAAGATAGAATGTCTAGTGTTGATGAGCCCTTTGCTGAACCTTCCCCTTCCATGCAATACAACAATATGCAATCAACCAAAAACATAAATCTGATTAATTGTATAAAATAAAATACGCCAAAGTGAAGGATATTTACCACTGCAAAATTGCTTAAAGGATAAATGTGTTCTTTCTTAATTGATTATTTCAGGTATAACGTAACATCTAAGAATACAACCGTTTGATGCTCTAACTAACCATACTTCATACACGGATCTCTTGATGGGCGAGGGCCCTCGCTAATACTGCATTAATAACACGATTAAACAGAATTATATAAATACTCGAATTAGATACGTGCAATCAGTCAGTGTTTAGAAGCAAGTCTTATAACACACAATTTATTTTCGTAAAACAAAGAAAATTAGCTGTCAAAATATAAATCACTCCCAACTAAACTCATGTACACAATGAGTAGGTACGAAAATACCAACTTAATTGTTTACTTCTCTAGTTCCTAACAAAAACAGTTCCCCCGTCCATTGGAATGCTAAAACCCCCAAACACAGCGGGCGTAACAGATGAGGCTTGTAGCTGTTACCTCTACGCCGGGAATATGTCAGTTGACTGTCGTTGAAACAGCGTGCAGGATCTAAGGTCGGTTACGTCAGAACAACTTTAAAGATAATCTATTTCGGAGGCTTTCACGGCCGGAGTCAACTATACTATCGTGGTTTTCCGGGTACAACCGTGTCAAAAGGTGGAACCAATCCAACGTTTCGCCCATATTGCAATGGGCTTCTTCAGGGAACTTCGTGGAGTGTTGATACTGACACCAACAACTGTCACGAGGGGGAACTCTGGACAGTGATGCTACCGAATAGCACCCTTGTACCCGGAAAACCACGATAGTATTCCAGTTGAGCCCTCCTCCCCTACCATTGCAGATATACTTACTTCTTCTGAGACTCGTCCATGAGGAATCTGTACGACAGGTTGAGGGTGTAGTAGAGAAACAGGAACATCATCAGGTCGGGCCATACCAGCTTGTATATGCTCCCCCTCCATCTGAAACCACATTAAAACCATGTTAGTTCATTGGGGAAAAGTACAAAGTGTTAATTTCTTATCTGTGATAGAAGGGTACACTTCAGACGCTTGCGTTATTAGATGAAATTGTTTGAAAAATAACTCAAAAACGCATCATCAAAGCTACAAATTAATCTTGCAGTTTTCGAGTGGTAAATATATTAACCACTGTGATGTACCAATTTCTGCCACACTGACCTGAAAACAGTGGAAAACAGAAAGCATGTGTGTTAGAAGTACGCCATGCTAGAACACTATTATAATACTGTTCTTCAATCCCGCCAACCAGCCAGCCATACCAACCTGTAAAACCAAAATTCCTTTACGCAAATAGAATAATTATAATTTAAAGCAACCGCCGCCCTAGGACGATGCAGCTAATATGTTTCATACGTTGGCTAAACTGGCGGCACCTAGCGCTACCTGTTATTGCTTTTGATAATGTGTTCAGATGGTGGGTGCCTGGGTGGGTTCCTTGGTGACTGGCGCGCAAGAAAGGATATCATAATTGAATTTATCAGCTCTTCATTTTATCAATTCTATTATTTCACACACATTCGCTTCCTTCATCACCAGTCACCCTTTCTTCATCTCGATTAGTTTCGTTGCATAAATATACGGACTCAAGAGTCCCCTGTAAATCAACAGAATAATACAGCCCCGGTCCCGCAACTCGGGGATGTGTTGTGTTACAAGTTGCTTAAAGCCAGTTCAGGCGTAAAAGAATAATATACTTGGCCCAAGACTACCTTACATATGCTTTCGTCACCTAGACGAGGCACTCGTAGCCAACCAGCGAACCGCCCGAGACACACCCGCGCAAATACCAATCGCTGATTCACTGATTGGCTACGAGCCCGTCGCCTGTGACGAAACCATGTGTAAAGAAGTCTTGGGACAACTACAGTAGTGCCGTGACTGTACGCGCCCTCATCGAGGAAATGCCAGTGGCAGAATTTGCTAAATTCGCTCGAAAACGGACGTCTCAAGCCTCGAACTCTGGTATTCCTGTGAAAAAGGCGCGGGTGTGCCGGAAATCTCCAACTCCAACGCAGGCGACTTCTCAGTCAGAACTCAAAGATACACCTCATTGAAATTTCAATGATCAATCAACCATGACTATCAGGGGCGGACTGGGACAAAAAGGCCCGGGATGCTGTGTTTCAGGGGGACCCGCACGAGGTGGCGTGGCGGAGCTGGGGTCTGGGGCAAAGCCCCAGCCACCGGAGGCAAATACGCCGAAGGCGCAAAACATTTTTAGGGGTGCATTGAATTTTATGGCCTAAAATGCGATTTTAGGGCGCGATTAACAGAGGCCACCCTACCAGTAGCACTACCGGGCGCGTTATTAAAATTTTAAGAAAACGATATTCGAGGTAGGGCTACGGCCATTAGTGTTACTGACAAGTACTAAATATTGTCACTCGCAAAATGCTAGCGTGCGATATACAGAATATCAGCAATATACACAGAAGTATTTACATCATAGGAGCTTTCTGGTGGCAGTCCGAGGCCCGGACTGCCTAAGGACCCGGATTTGCCCAGGGGCCCGGGATGCGATCCCGATGCGGCATCCCTAGCCAGTACGCGCCTATGACTGCGTCGGTCGGTCGCGTACCGGCCAAGACTGCTCTTCTGCCATGCACACTCACACATGCACCTGTCTCTCCACCTCACACATGCTCACGCGAGGAATGACCAATGAGGCACCAAACAATCATCGCACTGCGCCCTGCCGGATGTGGTGAGATACGCCGATGTTTCGTCGTATTTGGTTTTGTTTGGGATAAGTCGGACTTGGAGATGCGATCGCCGCCAAAAGAGACAGCCAAAGACTTGGAAGATTGGGTGAATGTACTTTGCTCCACGGCAATTTGTCCAAGGTTTTTTCATAACCTGTCCCCCTCCTCCCCAACCCCTAAGGAGTGACAGGCCGCAGTAACATTTGAATCATGGGCAGTTTACGTAGGTCCCCAATTCCCCATTGAAGCAAGTTTATATGTTACAACTTACAAGTTCATACATATGAACTAGTAGATTCTGAACAGATGTGAATCCTAATCAGGGTGTATAAACCGATTAGTTATCTCGCCATATACATAGAAAGGAAGTATACAAACAAACAATACTTAATTACATAATTGTGGGAAAACACGTTTTGTTATTTTTTTTTAATGATGATATTTTGGCAATGATATTTTGACAATGATGCTAATTATGAAACGATGAGTGCACAACACCGTTCGTAATGTGAAATACTACACTACCCCAACTTGCAAGGTAAGATACTTCGGCCCACTTCACACGAGGCGCAGGATGAAATATCACAACCCGAACCACCAAAGCATATTGAACCGATGCAATGAAAACGTATGTAGAGCGATGAACAACAAGCAACAAGAAGACTTTCTTCCATACTTGATCAATCGTCGATCATAGGTCATAGCATTGCTTGGGTAGTGTCAACAAAGCTGTGTACACACAAGCATGGCAGACTGCGAGCGTTGTGTCTCCCGTCCCTCATTGATGGATGGACCAGCTGGGAACTGGTTTGCAAAGGAAACAGGTTTTTACACACTTACAATGCATGACAATGTTCGATGGATCTTACCGCCAAGCTGTATTTCATGTAGCAATCATGTAGCTATGTACTGTAGCTATCTGTTTTCTCAATTTACTTCTTTTGAAGAATTTCAATCACAATTCTCATTTGGGTAAAACAAAGTTTATAAAAGTACGCAGCTGGATAGTAGAAGGTTTCGTGGTTACATTTATTTCTAACCCAAGCCCAAGAGATTTACATATATATTTTAGCACATTTACACAGATTCGAAAGTTTTGTATTCCCTCTTATCAGAGATGCCAAATGTACGTACAGCATACAATCCGGTATGGGTGTTCTTAGAAAACTGGCAAATATGTGGCATTGCTCGGCAAGTTCCCTGTGATAGTCTTAAGGCCCAACCACAATTATCGGCATCGTGATCGTAATTGGGATCGGAATCGTAATTGACATTTTATCGTGCCAAATCATTCCGACATCACGATTTAGTTGTGTACAGCGCCAAAAAGAACCAAGTTAGTTCATGTATGAGGTTTTATCACTGGCTATTAGGAGTCCCCATGCACCCCGCTGATTGAGTCTTGACCGGGTAAATGTATGAGGTTTTATCACTGGCTATTATGAGTCCCCATGCACCCCGCTGATTGAGTCTTGACCGGGTAAATGTATGAGGTTTTATCACTGGCTATTAGGAGTCCTCATGCACCCCGCTGATTGAGTCTTGACCGGGTAAATGTATGAGGTTTTATCACTGGCTATTATGAGTCCCCACCCCTTGTGAGTGCGTCTTGACTCCTTAGAGCAGTAAGCTTGACTCTTGACCATGCAGTGAGTGGTTTCATTGTCAGTGTCAAGGTCGAGGTGAGGGTGACCCTCACTCCACAGACCTCGTGACCCAAGTTTTATTACCGACACACTCGTAACATGAAGACCACGTTAGTTTTGTTGCATAGCCCGATGCCTTTGGCAATATCGACCAAGTTATAACAGGGCTCAATCTGGACGCGTAAGAGCTCATTTCAAATTTAGTTGGTAAATATTAACAAAGTAGTTTTTTTAAATAACAACCGTATACTAATAATGATACAAGTTTTAAAAAAGAATTCAGCTATTTTTGTGGCAAATTGAGCCCGATTATCCCTTTTTCGATTTGGATTAGAATAATTGAGACATGATTAGAAAAGTGTAATTTCATGTGGCTTTAATATTGCTGGGGATGAGGTTTCATAACAACTAAACACTGGATTTAAAAAAGTTTCCGATATTATAATCGTTACGGTATAACTATTAAATCACACATTTTAAAATAATTTCATATTATAACAACAGTGACGTTTACAATTTATTTGAAATCTTTTGTACAAATCCTGGATATCCGATCCCTACCCGTTTCCAAGGTTTTCAAGATTTCAAACGAGACGATTCCTGGCATAGGACGTAAACATCACCAAAGTATCAGCCGGACAGTCAGTGATGATTTCAGGCATATCCCGGGGGGGGGCTCCGCCCCCCCCGGCAGTTGTAAATGCCCCCCCCCCCCCTAGCAGATTGAAAAAATCACATAAAGTAATGTAAATTTGCAAAAAAAAAAAATGCAAAATAAAAGAAAATGAGGTATATTTTTCCACCTCCTATAGGACTAGGAAATAAATCGATTTCCACGAAAAACTCATCTACATTAATGGTGCAACATTTTATTTTCTATTTAAACGATGTTAGGTAAAGGTAAGAATGGCAAATAGGAATCACCTCATATTCGAAAACTGAAAGGATGGCATCAACAGAGACCGTAACCCCCTCCGCCCCTGCCTTTTGTCACGGCGTCAAAAAAAAGCCATAAAATGAATTACTAATTTAGCAACACCCCAGATTTTTATCAGCCCCCCCTAGGAAAAATGTCTGAAATCATCACTGCGGACAGTAGAAAGCAATGAGATACAAGTTGAATTTATTGAGTTAGTCCAAGTGAAACATTGGATCGATTGTCTTCCGACACAATAGGTTTATTTTCTGGAGGATTCTTGTCAGCCCGGGTCGAGTCGAGCGTGTGCAACAGTGCAACAGTGCCATGTGCAATGCCATTCACGGACGATTTGCCAGGCGGACAATTTGCCATGCATCACGCGGCGGTTGATATTTCGCGACCCTAGGTCAATTTGCCAGGCAAGTGTATGAGGTCACGGTAGGGCTAGGACAACTTGCAAGGCTAGTGTATGAGGTCACGGTAGGGCTAGGACAACTTGCCAGGCTAGTGCATGAGATCACTGTAGGGCTAGGACAACTTGCCAGGCTAGTGTATGAGGTTACGGTAGGGCTAGGACAACTTGCAAGGCTAGTGTATGAGGTCACGGTAGGGCTAGGACAACTTGCCAGGCTAGTGCATGAGATCACTGTAGGGCTAGGACAACTTGCCAGGCTAGTGTATGAGGTCACGGTGGGGCTAGGACAACTTGCCAGGCTAGTGTATGAGGTCACGGTGGGGCTAGGACAACTTGCCAGGCTAGTGTATGAGGTCACGGTGGGGCTAGGACAATTTGCCAGGCTAGTGTATGAGGTCACGGTAGGGCTAGGACAACTTGCCAGGCTAGTGTATGAGGTCACGGTAGGGCTAGGACAATTTGCCAGGCTAGTATATGAGGTCACGGCGGGGCTAGGACAACTTGCCAGGCTAGTGTATGAGGTCACGGTGGGGCTAGGACAACTTGCCAGGCTAGTGTATGAGGTCACGGTAGGGCTAGGACAACTTGCCAGGCTAGTGTATGAGGTCACGGTGGGGCTAGGACAACTTGCCAGGCTAGTGTATGAGGTCACGGTGGGGCTAGGACAACTTGCCAGGCTAGTGTATGAGGTCACGGTAGGGCTAGGACAACTTGCCAGGCTAGTGTATGAGGTCACGGTAGGGCTAGGACAACTTGCCAGGCTAGTGTATGAGGTCACGGTAGGGCTAGGACAACTTGCCAGGCTAGTGTATGAGGTCACGGTAGGGCTAGGACAACTTGCCAGGCTAGTGTATGAGGTCACGGCGGGGCAAGGACAACTTGCCAGGCTAGTGTATGAGGTCACGGTGGGGCTAGGACAACTGGCCAGGCTAGTGTATGAGGTCACGGTGGGGCTAGGACAACTTGCCAGGCTAGTGTATGAGGTCACGGCGGGGCTAGGACAATTTGCCAGGCTGGTCTTGACATTGAGGGGATCACGTGCTCACACATATTTATACTGCAGGAAGCGTTATGCCGAGCACCGAATGAGTTATCGCTCTTTAAATATCACTAACTATAACCCCTAACTATAACCCTAACCCTTAACCCTAACTATGACCTAACTATAACCCCTAACCCTAACTTACTATAACCTAACTATAACCCCTAACTATAACCCTAACTAAAACCCTAAGAAAACCCTAACCCTAATCCTAACCCTGAAAGTCATCAAGTCTTTTAGTCAGCTCTGCTCCAAACCGCGAACTGACGATTAGGACTTATACTATGATAATTTAAAATGGGATGACAACAAAGTTGTCCTAACCCTACCGTGACCTCATACACTAGCCTGGCAAGTTGTCCTAGCCCCGCTGTGACCTCAAACACTAGCCTGGCAAGTTGTTCTAGCCCTACCGTGACCTCATACACTAGCCTGGCAAGTTGTCCTAGCCCTACCGTGACCTCATACACTAGCCTGGCAAGTTGTCCTAGCCCCACCGTGACCTCATACACTAGCCTGGCAAGTTGTCCTAGCCCTACCGTGACCTCATACACTAGCCTGGCAAGTTGTCCTAGCCCCACCGTGACCTCATACACTAGCCTGGCAAGTTGTCCTAGCCTACCGTGACCTCATACACTAGCCTGGCAAGTTGTCCTAGCCTACCGTGACCTCATAGACTAGCCTGGCAAGTTGTCCTAGCCTACCGTGACCTCATACACTAGCCTGGCAAGTTGCCCTAGCCCCACCGTGACCTCATACACTAGCCTGGCAAGTTGTCCTAGCCCCACCGTGACCTCATACACTAGCCTGGCAAGTTGTCCTAGCCCCACCGTGACCTCATACACTAGCCTGGCAAGTTGTCCTAGCCTACCGTGACCTCATACACTAGCCTGGCAAGTTGTCCTAGCCCCGCCGTGACCTCATACACTAGCCTGGCAAGTTGTCCCTCATACAGTAGCCTGGCCAGTTGTCCTAGGGTCGCCTGGCTAATTGTCCGGTCACCGTGCTATGCGCCGGTTGACTGCACGTGTATGTGACCGTTGCACGCTCCCTCCCCTGGGGACATATTCTACAACTTGTGATTGTTTTTACTTTTGATTGTGTTGAATGAATTCAGCTTCAGTTGTTATATTGAATGTTATTGTTATAATTAGGGCTAGGATGTTCAGGACCTTTTAAAGTGAGAAAAAGGCAGGCAAATAGTACCTTTAAAACAGCAAAAAAGGACCTAAAAAGGACCTATTGAATTTAATCGAATTCTATTGGTTTCATTACTTTTACTACTGTCATTAAATTAATTCAGTTATACCAAATATTTTCTAGGAGAGGGGGGGGGGGGAATAGTTTTGTCGATGTATCAAACACAAGAAGCTGCAAACATCAGCTGGCTCATCTCATCCCTGACTCATGGTTACAGTATTCGACAACAAACAAATCATGCGTATGCTTGGCCCGATGATGTGGCAAGCTCGACACTGCACTCGCACGTTTTGCATCCGTTTTAGCAAATTATATCAAAATAGGAGTCCCATAAAAATGCCCAAAAAGGACCTTTTCTCATGAAATGATGTAAATAGGCATTTTAAGGCAAAATAAAATGCATATTTTTGGCATCCCTAACACTTGAAACACACTAAAAACTATTTTCCAGGCAAGTATTTACCAATAGAAAAAAATGAGATGTCCTGAACATCCTAGCCCTAGTTATAATATTGTACGAAAAAGTTCGAATTCCTATGTATGCAATAAAAAGCTGCATACTGTGGCTCCTGGTCAGTTAAACCTACCATGCCAGCTTCGAAACTGGAACTAGGGATGGGCAAACCACGTTTAATATGCAAAACACGTTTAATAGTCTTAACGTTTAACCTCTTTAGAAATTCGCGTTTGAACGTTTTTGAACGTTTCCGCCCCCCCACCACACCGGCTTGAGACGAGAAAAATTACCGATGCATTTAATGACCGAAAAGTTCCAAAACCTAGGGTAAAATTAAAATTAGTGGTCAGCTACTTTACTATTAATTGGTTAGTGGTGTAGACTCTGCTGTAAAATATTATATTAATAATTAATAATTTTTCGTAGAAATACCCGTTATAGGGTGCACACCAGCTTTACCTGATGTGCCCCTCTTCAGGTGACTAATTAGGTTATTAGGGTATTTGGATAGCTGGGAAGGAATGTCCAAGGCCTATTAGTAGGACTCAATCCCAGCATTCGCCTTTACGACTGAGGAAAACCTCGGAAAAACCTTAAGTCAGGACTGCCGGTGGCCGGAATTGAACCAGTGACCTCCTGAATTAAGAGTCTCGCGTCTTACCGCTGAGCCACCTCTATCGGTATATTATTGTGTCCATCGTACATGTATGATTGTATGCATATTTGGGCAATGCGTAGGCCTACTCTGAATTGTTGGTGTAAGAAAACAATAAACGTCACTCCCACGTTTGAACGTTCCACGTCAGCACGTCTGCTTTGAGCGCAGGGATCGCTGTGTTAAAACAACTCCTAATCGACCGCGGCCAACTACGCTTCACCAGAAATTAAATAAAAATATATTCACATCATCACTCAGTATACATTGCCTTGATGCATAAAAGGATGGTCTGTCGAAGCACCGGACCTATATACACCCCTTCCGGTTGAAAGAGACTTCGATTGTGTGTTGGCCAGGCCGGCCGAAACGGAAGGTCAACGCTTTGGACCTGGGCCTGGATATTTGGAGGCAGACAGGGAGGCGCTAGGGGTACAGATTGCGTGCGGGGGGCGGGGGGCGGGGGGGGGGGGGGGGCATGTAAAACGCAAAGGCACGCGATACGGTGGCTATCGAAGACATTCAAAACGTGTATAACACAATATTGATCTAGTTGGCTTTCAATTCGGACTTGCCCAAGTAAGAATATTGGACCCCAGCACTTCAGTCAACCCTTTGTGTTCCAAGTGGGGGGGGGGGGGGAGCAGTGTACTCACACGTCGGACTAAGGCGAAATTATGGCTCACATGAATCACTGTCCCTTACATTTTGGGTTGTTCTAATAAAAGGAATTTTGATGATATAACTTCCGGTTGTGACCGAAATTTCCTTGAACATATTTTATCGAGCGAGGGCTATGCTATGCTTATGTATACTTTGTGAGCAAAGAATTTGTTAACAGGATGCCAACGTAGGGAACACATCTGCTGTCATATGATCCGGAGGCGTTATACAATATACATCCTCATTGGACATAACTGGGCGCAAAACAGTTTTTCTGTACTGGTATTTCGTCATAAACCAGCAACGTGTCGTAGGACCTAATTTACCTATTTGCACAAAATCTACTTTCAAAATAAATTGATTTTCGTTCGACAAAATGGGACATTCATACCAGGTATTTTATTCAACATGGAGAGGCGTAACTTGTTCGTTACATTGGCTTAGAATTAGAACGTAGTTGGCAACAAACCTTTCTCGCTGTGTAACATTGGTCTCTCATTGTGGTGTTTATAGATATTCGAGCAACACTATGTACTCCCTTCACCTGCCCAAAAGTGTCCTAATTTTTTTTTTTCGTTTATATGGTTTTTAACAATGAGCGAAGGGTACCTTTACGTCAAAAACCGCACAAATTTTCACTTTTAAATTATATCTCAAGAATGGACTTTGAAATCGAAAATCTGAATCAACAGAGCACTGTGGTTTGGTAAACCCTACATGCGGTATGCTCTTAACTAAATGTGTCACATTATTATCAGAATGGTTTTTATTTCAAATTAATTTTAATACAAATATCGATTTAGTAATCAAAATAACTACGCTAATGGTTATAATATTCATTCAGTCTGTAAGGTCTACCAAAATACAGTGCGCTGTTACTCTGATTTTCGATTTCGAGTAGCATTCTTGAGATATAATTAAACAATGATAATTTTCTGCAGTATTTGATAGAGGTACCCTTCGCCTGACATTAGAAAATATAGATTTTGTGTTATGACTTCAGTCTACAGATGAGACTTTGGATCTTGTTGGGGGGGGGGGGGGGGGGGGGTTGCCCCTTGCGGGCGACACTGCTGGTTGTTGGACTGGAGGAGGCACTTCAACGTAAATGACCTAGCGTGGAGAAAACGCATGTTTTTGCAGCACGCTGCGTTTATGCGTGACATTTCTGAATGTATTCCCGACATTGCGTTTGTGTGCAGTGGGCGTGAGGAGACTATGAATCGTACCTAACACAAATATTTTCATTAGTGGAACTCAAAACAGACGGCCGTGGTATATGGCTATTTACTTATTTTACATTTCCTATGTTTCTGTACGTCGTGGGGTAGTTACATACACTTTAAAGTTAACAAATCCAGAACTAGACTAGAACCCATAACCTCAAAACTACTGCTTCTCCATCTTGCCTACCGTTTTGTGGTTGTGCGCATGCGCACGCACTTCCCGTTGCGTGAACGCATTGCAAAAGTTGAGGTTTGGTCAACTTTTGCGACGCTGCACTTTCAATCACGCAAGTCTCTCCTGATTGGTCGATCTGAGCCGTCCGTGGCTTTCACGCAAACAAACGCAAGGTCGGGTAGCCGGCTTTACTCACAAACAAGCCACTCCCGTATTGTCATGCACAGTACAAGCTCAAAATGCAGGGTATTTTAATTAGGCAAGCTGGACATAGTTTGTTTGTTCACAGAAGCATCAAGCATAGAATGGATGTGAATCATTTGTAGCAAGACATTCAAACAAGTTAATTATGTCAAGGTGGAGTTAGTGGGCAACTTGGCGCCACTGCAATGCGAAATGATATGATTGTCGGAGTGGAATTCAGTGATGCCCTGTGGTCGAATTGACAGACGTTATAATTCACTGATGTCATTTCTCAAGAATGAGTACTAAAAAAATAAAAGTTCGGTTCGTGTGAAATATTAATAAAATATGATAGTAGTATTAATTATTACATTATTTATTATAATATTTTACATTATCAATCACATTAATAATTATATTATGATTTATTAATATTGATTAAGTCATATATTATTATATATACTGTCAGTATATTATTTTATTACTAATAAGTGTGTAATATATAAATGTTAGGAAAGTAAAACTCTGTTATGAAATCTTTTAAAACGAATTACGTCGTTCATTGGCCTCTTCGTCACTCTATTTCTAGAAAAGATAGATTTGATCAGTTTAGTTCCTTTTATGCACTCAGTTTCAACGAAAATCAACATATTCCTGGTGTGCTGTGTCGTAAAGGCGCTCAGTAGCGTGCACAAGCATCAATAGTAACGCCCGCTGTGTTTGGGGTTTTTAGAATTCCAATACACGATCGTAAATGATCTCTATTTTCTAATGAACATGGTTTCAAGTAAGCTTAGATGTTAGGAACTAGGGAAGTAGAAAATTATAATTTGTTAGTATTATTTCGTTAGCATGAGACTAAAGCCCCAACCACATTTGTCGGCATCGTGATCGGGATTGGGATCCGAGTCGTACATTTTCTCAAGCTAAATCATTATACGACACTACGATTATATTGTGAACAGCGCCATAAGCAGAGTTGAGAAGGAACTTTCTAAAAGGAACGCGTTCCTAGGAACGCGTTCGAACGCGTTCTTTTGTCGGGAACTTTTAAAGGAACGAGTTCCTTTTTTACGAGAGGAACTTTTAAAACAAAAGTTACAAATTTCGGGTAACTTTTAAAAATAATTCAAAAGTTCCTTTCAACTTTCGTGCCGTTCGTAAAAACCGCCATTGTCGCATCATTTGAAAACTGATAGTAATCTGTGTAAAAATATGTCTATCTCACATTTTGCCGCCATTTTGTTTCAGAAAGATATTTTGTAGTAACTATATGGTGAAACTTTGTAACTTTTCGAACGATTTTGTCACAAAACTACACACCTTCAATCCACATTGAAGCTTGTGGATGGCCCAAATTTCAACTTGATTGGACTTTCCGTTCGGCCGCTATCGACAGACAAAAACAAAAAAAAAACAGAACGAAGTGCCATAAAGGTCTAATGGAGACGAGATGGGCATTAATGTGATGTGATTGGCATTAATAAAATACAAAATGCCTCATGAGTCATTTTATGAGTCTTACTTTTCACGATGACGTGGGACAAAACCCACGACCAAAATCCTATATTCCAGAGTTTTTCCGCAAAAGAAACTTTTAACCAAGAACTTTTAATATTCGAGGAACTCAAAAAGTTCCCTTTTTCTGAGGAACTGTAACTTTTGAAAGTTCCTTTTAAAGGTAGAGTAACTTAACTTTTAAAAGTTCCTTTTTTGGGGAACTTACCCAACTCTGGCCATAAAAACCATGTAAGCTAACTTTCTCACGATTTCCAGATTCTGATTGCAATCCCGATAGCGACAATTGTGGTTGGGGTTTAACGCTGGGACAACCTTACTCTACACTCTATTCCTTCATAACCGTGCAGCGGTGTTCGAGGAAATCAAAGAGGACGTCCCGTAGCGCTCATTCAATGAGCTGTCAATCACGCGAATGTTGTGGTCGATGCACTTCCATTGACCACCGAATTGGGGTTGTGCACTCAACCGGAAGGATATTTCATGTCCTGTCCTAATAAAGACATATTTTTAAGATTTCTTCATTTTTGAAACTATTCTTGAGATGAGCAACTAACTACTGCAGCAAGCAGCGAGCAACCGAGATGAGCAACTGAGCAGCAAGCAGCGAGCAACTGAGATGAGCAACTAACTACTGCAGCAAGCAGCGAGCCACTGAGATGAGCAACTAACTACTGCAGCAAGCAGCGAGCAACCGAGATGAGCAACTGACTACTGCAGCAAGCAGCGAGCAACTGAGATGAGCAACTAACTACTGCAGCAAGCAGCGAGCCACTGAGATGAGCAACTAACTACTGCAGCAAGCAGCGAGCAACCGAGATGAGCAACTGACTACTGCAGCAAGCAGCGAGCAACTGAGATGAGCAACTAACTACTGCAGCAAGCAGCAAGCAACTGGGATGAGCAACTAACTACTGCAGCAAGCAGCGAGCAACTGAGATGAGCAACTAACTACTGCAGCAAGCAGCGAGCAACTGAGATGAGCAACTAACTACTGCAGCAAGCAGCAAGCAACTGAGATGAGCAACTAACTACTGCAGCAAGCAGCGAGCAACTGAGATGAGCAACTAACTACTGCAGCAAGCAGCGAGCAACTGAGATGAGCAACTGACTACTGCAGCAAGCAGCAAGCAACTGAGATGAGCAACTAACTACTGCAGCAAGCAGCGAGCAACTGAGATGAGCAACTAACTACTGCAGCAAGCAGCGAGCAACTGAGATGAGCAACTAACTACTGCAGCAAGCAGCAAGCAACTGAGATGAGCTGCAGAATGTTTGTAATCGAAGCTCTACGACCAAAAATAGCATTTTATATTAAATAAGATTACTATACAGCTGCTTTGGGTAAGTAGTATTCTTATTTAATATAAAATGCTAATTTTGGTCGTAGAGCTTCGATTAAAAACATTCTGCAATGCAGATGAGTGCTCATCTCAAAAATAGTGAAATCTTAAAAATATGTCTTTATTAGGACATGAAATATCCTTCCGGTTGAGTGCGCAACCC
>OX246746.1:35809649-36074814 GCA_945910005.1 Isoperla grammatica | reverse complement strand
TTTATTCATTCAATCATTCAATCATTCAATCATTCAACCATTCAATCATTCCATCATTCAATCATGCAATCATTCCATCATTCCATCATTCCATCTTTCCGTCATTCCATCATTCCGTCATTCCATCATTCCATCATTCATTCATTCCATCATTCATTCATTCATTCATTCATTCATTTATTTATTTATTTATTGAAGTAGTCCTTACGTATGTCGAAAAAAACAAGCACGGGAGTGACTGGAATGTTCGGCTGGGGAATACTCGTATAATAGACGCAGATAGGTGGGCAGATTAGGCCTTTATATTTTACTACTGTCTCTATTTTTATAATTAATCATGAAAGGTAATGTTACTATTGGAAAGGCTCTGTTGTTTATAATGTATATGTAATTTTTACAACTGATAATAGAGATGTTTTTGAGTGCTAAAATGCAACACAAAATAAATATTTATGTATTCAATATCTCACAGTGTAATCGATGTATGCTTGACACGTCTAACTCTGGTTTCGTACAAACGTTCTTCTTTGGTCTATTGTGGTAGTAGTTAGTACTGCAGACACAAAATGGAATATTTGAGACCCCCAATCTTGCCAAAAACTAGTATTAGGACTACAATATTAAAACTCTGAAATAAAAACATCTTCTCAGAAATGATTTAGTCCAAAGAGAAGAGGTGAACGTTCTCGTCAAAACCAGCAGACTGTTGAACTATCGTCATTGGGAGGTTCAAACGCCTTTTATGCCACCTTCGTGCTGCCGTGGACAAGTGGAAAAACAATATCTTTCTCTTTTATTGCTACGTACAAGCCGCAACGACTAGTCCAACAAAGCAATGGAGAAGTTAGTCAAACAATCTATCACATATGTATGTAACGCACACACACACACAAAAGCAGGTTCGATGACCTTCCCGTAACCCTAGTGCGTGCAGTACAAACTACACCCCCTGTGCATGTGTGATCGTGGCTAATGTAAATATAATGTACATATAACACCAGTGGCGTATACACGGGGGGGGAGGGGGGGGACAAAACCCCCCCCTTTTGCAAAGGAAACATGGAAAATGACCGTTTACATTTCAATAGACAGTATTTTAATAGACAGTATTTCGATAGACAGTTAGATGTTTTACTTTATGATTACTGTATATTTTTGTAATTAAAAGAAAAAGCAATACGAAAAATATGCAAATTATTGATTGAGGTTCCTTTTATTAGCGGTGCTAAGGAAACAATGTGTTGCCAGAAACTGAGTAATCATGTTTCAGTTGGCCGCTGTAAAACTCACAGATTTGCACTAAAATGACCTTGACGAGAATTTTTTCGGGGGCAAGCCCCCCCCCCCCCCCCCCCCCGGAACCCCAATTATGTTTTGGCTCCACTCTCTATAATATGGGTTGAAAACCCCCCCTTTCCCAATTCCTGGATACGCCACTGTATAACACACTTTCGATGAGCGTAGGTATAACGTGGATATTTATGGAACAAAGGCTTGAACGAGACTTGGCTAATATATACAAAAATAGTTACACACAAATCTGAAAAAGTGTATTATATCATTAATTATATTATTATAATAACAAGTAAATTGTTGCAGAGTATTTCATCATCATCGTCTATGTCATTATCTCCATTACAGCACGTGGCAATTCACACGGAGCTGAGAATACTATAATATGCCACTGCCGTGGCTGGGAAACACAAAATAAACAACTTGTACTACTACTGTTACTAGAAAATTGTCAACCAGAGCTTTATAGTTATAAATTATAAATTGTAATTAATTACAACACGAATTACGAAACATGGGTTAAATATAATATAGGGTGATGCGTATATTTTCCCGTCAAAAAAGTGAATTGACAATAATTGGTAGCTATATTTCATCCATAGCCTATACATTTACGTAAATTGATTTTTGTTGTGATTAATCATTATGTCCAATATACATTGTTTTAAATAAGCCCACATTGGCGCGCGGGGGAGGAGGGGGGGGGGGAGAGCAAAAAGGTATGGGAGACTGAAATCTAATGCGGTCTGGTTCCTTTAAAATGCAAATTAATCCATGGCTGTCGCTATCATTATTTTTATTATGTGTATATATTTACGTGTACATATACAATATACATACATCCGACATGATATCATTCCAGCTTTGTGCGTATGGTACAACGTGACAGTGGCGTATCCAGGGGGGCTTCAGCCCCCCCCCCCCCCCCCCCCCCCCAGAAATCTCAGCTTTAATAGTTATACTCGCAAATCATCTTAATTTACGCAAAAACTTAAATACGTACCCTACATTGACATATTAATTTCTCTATTTGCTTGGTTAGGAAACACTCCAGTAGGTGAAACTGTATATAAGCAGTAATAATATATAGTAATTTTTGTATGTATGTATGTATGTATGTATGTGTAATGTATGATGTATCCCTTCCAGCAAAGCACCCCAACTTCTAGTAAAACACATTAGAACCACTTCAAAATTGCCGATATTTCAAAACATTACCTGCGGCGCTGTTGTGGGGGACAGCTCCCCCCCCCCCCCCCCCCCGAAATATATACCTGCGTACGCCACTGTAACGTGAGAACTGCTCTCGCACGTATTAAAATGCGTATATGCTTTTAGTATTGTGTTATAGAGAATGCTTGATGCTCTTTTGCTTGGAAAGCGCAAGGAATATATAACCTGTGCATTGTGCAAGTCTGCAGGTTAATGTACCCCCTACTGGGACTCGTCACTCGAACCCACGTTTAGCATAAAAGTCGGGTGAATCAAACAATATAAGTATTTATCTAGAAGCGTCACGTAAGTCTTCTATGATACCTGGGTTCGATTCCCAGCGGGTTTGGTGCCGTTCAAGTGGCAATGCCGTCAATGAAATGAAGCGATGCCCGAACAAGTGTCTGGCTCGTTGGCGGTTTCATGGTCGAGCTAATGTGCGTGATTCAAATGAGCGATCGAAGCCGTGAATGAACTAGCTATGACGTCAGCACACTGAGAACAGGAATCTATAAGTCAGGCTCAGCTCTGCACTTTCATGCTAGAGTTACCCCAAAAGTTTGGGAGGCCCATCAAATATTGCTTGCTTTGTTTATTTTATCCTTTATACATGCATGTTACATACACAATACATATATATAGCTGCAGAAGAAACAATAGTAATCGACAAAACACGACATAAAAAAGTTGCAAAAGTAAATAAACAAGTTCCAAAATAATAGGACATTAGATAGAAGGGAAGACAGTCATAGTAGGCCTCGGGCCTATATCGATAATTCGACTAATTTCTGGAACGATTGAGTCAGTTTCTTTTTCGACTGCCAATGCCTTTGGTTAGATCAGGTAATTTAGTGACGTCGTACGGTAGTAGTAGTGACTAGTGAGTGTTGCTTTAGTTCATGTTCGCAACGGCAGCACACAAACACCAACACCAACACAATCAGACGACATATTTCTTAGTTTATAATAGCGTTGTGGTGTATTGTGTTGGAGTGGAGTGAAGAAGAAAATGTGGACAATGATGTCAGTGTTAGGTGACAGTGGTAATAATCGAGGATACTAAACTTTCTAGTGAATAGTGATCCTCTGGCGAAGTGTTTAAGAACAGAAAAAAAAACACTTTTAGAACAAAACTTTTGAACCGCGTTTGAGTGAACTTAAAGGGTTAGTCAGATGTAAAACTAAAAAACTATCATTTGTGTATGTCCACCCTCAAATATGGAAAACATGACGAAAAGATACCATACTTTAAAAGCAGGCGGTTAAAAAATTAAAGAAAACGCGATTTTTTGGCTTGTTGCTACCAAGTAGCACCGAGCAACTCTTCTCATGGTAATTCCCATATACCAAAAATGTTGCCTCGAGATAGTAAAACCACCGCTAAAATAGGGCACTTATCAAAAATCGATCAGTAGGTTTAATGTGCATCGTTTCTCTACCGATAACATGCTTCTTAGTACGAACGTGTACTTCTACAAAATGCCCTGCAATTAATTTTCTTGTGACTCGATGTGAAGAAAAGTTGCAATCTGTTTTGAGCGGTACTGTCCGCAGTCGCCGAGTGTTTCGCGGAGCGCTGGCTGGACTCGTATTACACAATGAGTGCTCTGTCTATCAGGCAGGCGTTAGCGACCTCACAACCGATACAGCTGTACTACGCTTTAGAAGAAAAATGCAGCAGAGGTTGCGAAGTGAATCTTATAGAATAGCTAAATGATCACTATTTGTTTTCTTGCATTGAAGCAACCTATATCAATTTTATTTTACACATAACTGAATTTCATACACTAATGACTCAATGGTGATTTTTTAGTTTATCATCTTACTAATCCTTTAAGCTTTTGATCAAGATCCTTTTTTTTAGGGAACTGAACTTTTGAGAAGTTCATTTTAAAAATGAACTTCCCCAAAGTGACGTCACCCTCCAGCCTAGCAAATTATTGTCCTAGGGTCTCGAAATGAAGCCTGGCAAATTGTCCACCTGGCAAATTATCCGTGATTCGGTGCGACTAATGATGGTTGTGCACTCTACTAAGCGGAAGACTAACTTTAGCAATGCATGAAAGAACGCTTGATTTTCGTTGAAGCAGCGTGCAAGAGAAGGCAGTAGATAAGGCTGGGCTCTGAGACTTGTTTCGTTGGGGTTGGGGCTAGCAAAGGTGTGTTGTTTCGTATATTAGTGACGTCAATATCGATTAATAACGTAGATACATCCATATGTCATTGTCTCATTGATAATCACAATCAGTAATACTTGAATTAGGAATCTCAATCGTCTGACAAGGTTGCACTACTCCGATAGTGATAAGGTATTTTTCTGATAGTGAAAACCACATCGCTGCTTCCGGAGATGGTATCTAGTTCACCAGTGACTAATCGCCTCAAGGTCGCCTACTCCGGCAGATGAAGTGGGAGAATATAAACAATAAGACCTACTGCAAACAAAAATACTGCTGGGGTTGGGTGAATGGGGGGGGGGGGGAGGGGGGGGGGGTATTTAGTTTGAGATATTATTTGAAGGATACTCCATAAAAAATATTCGAGTTGAATGGTTAGTCAGTGGCGCACCCAAGCAGACGGGAGATGAGAAGCCCACCCACCCCCCAGACATTGCAAAATGCAAAAGTACTTACATAGCCGACGTTATAGCTTTAGCAATAACTATTCACACAGTTCTTCTGAACGCAAATATTCGGGGCACTACATTCTCCGCCTCTGGTGAGTGGACGTGTCATTCAGCAACAAAGATGACAGAGATGTCCCCGTGCACTGTGCAGTACTTTAGCCGCGTCGAAGTGTTTATTACGACTATCACAAACTCCTTTGCTTTACATCCATTTACTGGACTTGTTTTACAGGAAGCGATACAAAATATGGTGTGTAAACCCTTTGTTCCTCAGCGAAGAAAGTGGTATGTAAATCGTAATAGAAGGGATGAAGTATAAACATACCGTCCATACTTCACACCATACGCTATTGAAGTAGTGAAACGCTGGAACTATTTGAATAGAAATAGTAGCGACGGGAGTAAAGTAAATAGGCGGCTTCCCATGGTCTAACGATATCCTTCCACACAGGAATATTATTGTATCATAGGGGCTTCCAAGGAGAAACTTTCCTGCTCTCAAGAAGAATTTCATGTATCTGAAATGTTACATGGTTACAATTGAAATGTAAAGAAAGGTTTCGATACTTCTACATGTTGATTAAATGAATGGAAAATATATGCTTTTAAATCATGAAAATGCCGTTCTTGGCATTTTACAAATTCGTAAAACGTTATAACCGTGAATATTTTTCTATTTAAGCCTCAACCATAATTGTTGTCGGTATCGGGATTGCAATCGCAATCCGAAAATCGTGAAAAAGTTAACTTACATGGTTCTTATGGCGCTGTTCACAATAAAATCGTAATGCCAAAATGATTTAGCATCAGAAAATGTACGACTGCGATCCCGAACCCGATAACAATCACGATACCGACAATTGTGGTTGGGGCTTTAGTGTGAACATTCATCGTTGTCTTGATTTGTGCATCCTTGAGAGCAATGCAACATTTTCGATACGTTTGTTCGAGGCGACAACGCAAACCCGCAAATACTAAAAATGACCGTCCTGTACAAATCCTCTCTTCCATACAAACGTGAAAACACAACCTAAGAACACTAATAAATATTAATCAATAACATTTTTAGAGAAGTGTAAGACGTCAGCCAATGTCGACTGGTTGAGCTCCTCGGACTCGTAATACGAACGTCATGAGTCGAAATAACAATCGATACAGACAGACAGACGAATATAGCGTGTAGACAACAACAAGGTTTTGCTATCAAATTTTCTGTTTTAAACTTGGAAGAGATAATGTCTCTGTCAGTCGAGTCTAAGCTAAGTAGTGTTTTTTTTCAGATAACCTACATTTAGCGTTCGTGCAACCTTAATGCAATTGAGTTCCATTTATTTACTTACAACGTTGCAAATAAAAACAGTGGCCATTGTTTTAATTCTAATTTCTTCAAGTGGAAGTTTACAACTTGATAAAGCAGATCATATACGGCAATGTTTGTTAAAATCACAGCCAATGTGACCAGACTAATGTAATGGCTTTTGGCTAATTGCATGTGCATCAAGGTTCCCCTGCTAAAAAGCATCCAGCCTTGATACAAACGATAAACAAACACCATGGGTAACCTATTTCATCTCTACACAAGAGACAACCTTGTTTACCGGGCGTGACATCCATAGTTTAGAATTAGATACTGTACCTCTACAAATAAATAAATCTCCTCACTCATTCCAAGGATTCAATGAGGGACAGTTTACCACTTATTTTCAGTCTAGCTATGACGACTTCAATTGTCGCCGTTTGCATTTCAATATATTTAAATCAAATTCCACAAGTAAAAAAATCCCAAGCCACAAACCAGAAATTAAACCCTTCCCTGGACCTCCTGCATTACCATTAATCAACTACACCGAATTTAGAATAAAAAAAAAAACTCTTGCTTGAGTAGATAGGGTATATTAATTTCACAAAGATGTGGTGGTCTGCTGGGGTGGATGGTTTACTAATAAACCGGTAAACAGTTTTGCCAAGGTCTATGCTTATGTGTGTGTGTATGTACCGCGCAAAACACATGGTTTTTATTATACCATTTTCCAAATATTGAAAAAATGATTCTGATCCTGCTTTTAGTTTTGTATCAGCTACACAATGGGTTTCAGAAGATAAAAAACAAAATATGGTTTACGATCGTCATTTTTAATTTTTTTGGTAATTATTAATTATAAAATTATAAATAAAATAACAACCGTAACGATAAAAAAAAAAACTGTGAATGTTTTTAAACCCATTGTGTATTTGATACAAAACCAAAGACAGTACCAGAATTACTTTTTCAATATTTGGAAGCGTTCTCATTATATAATAAAAAACATTAATGTTGGGCATTGAAAGATCAACAGTACACCAAAGATTACTGGTTACTTGGCAGGTTGACAGAAAGAAATGTGCCCAATCTTGAATAGAAATAGCCGAGGAAGTGCCTCAGTCCCACAGCTTCAGGTTTGATTCTTGTTGCCGGCAATAAGTTTTCCCAAACACGCACAGCATCATCTATCATACTCGCGTCAGATCAGACTGAGTGGCCACTCCAGGGCCAACAGACTTTATGTCTCGCGCCAACTATCTCCCCTTGGTTGAAAATGTGATCAAGTTCAAAGAACGAAGGAGTTGCGAACATGAGTTGTGCATCACAGTAGCAATTACCTGGATTCATCCAGTCTTTGTTACAGCACAAGCCATTGGCTTCAAGGTTGTAGAGCGCCGTCGGCTTGCATCAAAATGTGACCTTGGAGTTTGAGAGCGAGAGCCATCCGCTGAAAAGCCCACGCCCACCTACCATTGGCATAAAACCATGGCTACATTTCTTTGTCTGTGATCAACGATTAGTGGTAAGTGGAGTACAAACATGCACACTCGAAAAGCGCGCGAGCAGATATCGAGATGCAGTGTTTTGTTCAGAGGTTCCGATATATTGTCACCTGTACTTGCACATCAAGATCCTAGAGCAGTATGTAACACACCAAGAGGTTGGGGTCGATAAGTCACTTCGCTGACTTACTCAAGGGAGGGATATGAGGCCCCAGATACCGTAGTCAAGTCCTCTTGTGTTTCTCAAGTGCCCGGTAAACAACACATCTGGGGGCACCAGGGCATGGACATTATACGTCTGGGAAACAGGATAAGTTTAATCAAATGTGTGGTATATACAAGGACCAAGTTATTTTCCGGGACACCAGTGGCTGGGACTTTGCCCCAGAACCCATCTTGAATTAGAGTTTACCTCTACTCTACTTCCCCCTTGGAAAATATAACATCCGACGCGTTTGGGTAGAGGAAGGACTACAGCCAATGTTACACCCCGCGAAATTAACGTAATTTGGTCATATCTTAATAACGCCATAAATATCGAAGAAGTAACAAATAATCTTATTTTGGATTCGCGAGAGCTCAATACCGTATGAAGAGGGTTTGTTAGTTTGCAGTAATTATAATTGTTATTGTGAATTAACTTAATTCACAAGTTAATTAACAATTACAACTATAATTACTACAAACTACCAATTCTTTTTCATACGGTATTGAACTCTCATAATTAAAAATAAGCGTATTTTTAGCCACTTTTTCTATATATAGTGTGGCGTTATTGAGATATTACCAAAAATACGTTAATCTCGCGGGGTTTTAATATTGGCTGCAGTCCTTCCTCTTATACGTCAGTGTGAGATGGTTGAATGAGGCCGGGAGTTCAATGAAATGGACTGCAATGTTTGGCTGGATGATGATACTGGCGAAGCTGTATGCAACATCACTCGTCATGGTGTCAGCTCCCGCCGGACGAGCCGTGACGACTGACGAGCAAATCACAGGTTCACGGTCCGTTCGAGTAGAGGGATCATGTCCATCAAATTCAAATGGAATCCGGTCATTTTTATTACATGATTTTATTCAATTGTCGTCAAATCTTGCAAATGATTTTTGACCCACTTCTATTCTACCGATTTTCTTCAAAATTTTCACACGAATCCATTTCCGATGAAAATGCATCTTACCATTCGAATTTTCCTGGAAAAGACGTTTTGGATGGTACTTTTTTTTGGGGGGGGGGGGGAGGGAGGGGCAAATTCTATTACGGGATTTTATTCAAATCACAATCTCAAGTACACAAATTTTTTCAATCGATTTTTGACACTTCTATGATTATCTTTAAATCTTCCATACGGGTCCATTTTCTTCGATAGCAATACATTTTCAATCAACATTTTTCTGAAAAAATCTTTTTGGGGGTGTATTTTTGATGTGGGTAGTAATCATTTCGGTAATGTTTTTCGATTGTAACTAATACGAACGAATCTAGCTTGCGGCTGGATATGAATGAAGGCGGAGTTGAACCAGAGCAGAGCAGGAATCAATGGATGCCAGTAAATAGTAATCAGCATACATCTCACGTGCATAATATTATACCTTCACCTTCACTTCACGCAATGTGTTATTTACTCAGTGACCTTAGCGGCCATGCACACTCTCAACGCACTGATCAGATGGACCGCGAGGATCCAAGAGCAAGAGGAACACACGGAGGTCATCATGAGAAAGAGGGAGAGAGCTGTTGCAAAGAAACGTCCCTACCCACACCCTATACGTAGGCCTACACAATACGTCACTTGTGTCACCAGTGCATCAACTTCTTTTACACTGTTGACTAATAACACACACTCTTTATTCTCTCGATGCTTTATTTAGGTTCTAATTCTATTCATTTCGGCCGTGTCTTTAAAAAAAAAATCTAAATACATTTAGATGAACGTGGGTAGAAGTTGATATGGGTACAGAGTACATAATTCTCTAAGACCAACTTATTGATATACGGCCATACGTTTGTAAATAATCCAATTACCTTATATCAAGCAAACACTGTCTGCTCACCGTATTCAGTTTACTAAAATATTCGTGACATACAAACGTGTAACTGTGAAATTGAAACATTGATTTCTGAAAGTATATGTTTGGTCTTAATTTTTCAACGGCCGGTACTGTCGCTATTGCTTCAGGTCGTGCAACGTTTTGCAAGAAATATGTGCTGGCCATAAACAATTTTTCGTTGCGGGTAAATAACACACTTTGGTCTAGGGTATGAACTATTTTCAGTGCATTTGTTTATGATGGTAGTAATATACTGGTACAAATGCGCTCTCCGTACCGTTAGATTAAAACAATCATAAAAAAAAATACAGTTACAGATAATTGTTACACTGGAATTAGTTCATACCCTAGACCAAAGTGTGTTCTTTAATCTTTGCCCGCAACGACTAATTGTTCATGGCCAGCACGTATTACTTAAAAATAAAAAAAAAAAACGTTGCACGGCCGTTGAGAAATTAATTGACAAACACATGTTTTGTAGCTACTTTCAGAAGTCAATGTTTCAATTTGAAAATCGAAGCTACACGTTTCATTGTATGTCAGGAATATGTTAGAAAACTGAAAACGGTGAACAGAAATACGGACTCGAATAACATCTACGTTTGTTACGCTTCATGAACGTGAAAACAGTATCCACGGCTGTAAAACTATTTCACCGATCTCTTATGCAACGTTGTAACACACCATTACACGCATTATTTCCTCCTTTCATTGAAACTTGTCAACATGAACATATAGTTGTCTTAACGAAAGTATTCTGATGCTTACGACACAGCCGATTCCAAGGTGACAACTTAATTTTTTACTTCGCTGATTCCTACTATCTAATCTAAACAGGTCCATTGGGGATAATTTAAAAATTTCCGTTGGTTACCTGTAACGGCGGGTGTTGCCAAACCGCCTGTGCACTCGACTAAGCCGAACCATGCATTTGCGAATGTGTGAAAGAACGCCAGTTATGTTGATTTTCTTTCAATTGGCGCGGTTGAAAGGGGCAGTAGACAATGACCTAAGATCGGTATGCGAATTCTTCCGTTGGGGCTACTATATCATAACGTGTATTGAATATGGGCGAGCGAAGCGAGCAATCCACGTTGTTTTAGTTTTGCATCTCCTCTTCGCCATGCACTCATGTTTTGTAACGACGCTAATTGCGGAGATGAGCGTGATACATACTAAGAGTTTCAAAGACATAGTTCCAACATGGAAACTCAGAAACCACGGCTTATCAGCTATCAAAGCCACTATGAAACGGTGAACTCGAAGCTTGCAACATTATTTTCAAATTTATAACCAATGCCCGACCTCTGGCTCGACTCAACTTGAAGAATGGTGCAAGGTTCTATCGGTACTTCATAAATTATGTTCTTTTACACAAGACCTCTTCTAAACACGATTGATTCTTCTCAATCATGCCGATGGTACCTTTCAGTTAATTTGCCGTCTCCGCACCTGACAGTGGTGTGAATTGGCAATAACTATATCAACAAGACTTGCCTGGATCGCAATAGAAATATATAGCTGAGAATTGACACTTCAATCAGCTGTCGCTTGATGTTTGTTGTGTTTGTACGGAAAATTAGATGTAGCAAAATCGAAATAAACATCTAAATGTAATCACTGAAACTTGTATGTATCCTAAGAGTTTTTTCAACTTTTTTCCTCACTGTATTTATCCATTGTTATATCGACTGTATAATCATTATGCTCTTGTATTATTTTTATGTCGAAATGTTGAGAGTTATCAACTCAGGGAATTTTATTCAGAATGTGTGTAATTTTTTGTAAGTAATTTTTTGATTGGTTATAATATAACTTAATAAATTGTGTCTCATAAAACAGACTTGTATGTAGAAGGGAAACTCAAGCCCTGCTTCTTGTGACAGTTGGTGCAGAACATAGCCTATCATTGATAGTGTGACGTCTATCGCAAAAGCAATCAAACATGCACGCGGGGCCTGTTACTGCGAATTGCTATTCCCTTATCGCAGAGTGGCGATCAAATTGCGTGCTATCAATTCCTCGCCATGCACACGCACACGTTATGACGGCAGTAATCTTGTTTTTTGTGAGGTTTCGGTTAGAAAACAAAAGGATTATTGAACCTGAAAGTGCTTACACACACACACACACACACACACGCGCGCGCGCACACGTCAAAGCCAGGTGTTTTCATGGGGTGCAAGTGTCCCACTTTGAATGTTGACGACTGACGTCATTAATGAGGGAGTCGTAGCCAATCAGTGGATGGCGATTTCAAATACTGACATTTGGTTGGCCATGCCTCACTCATCTATGACGTCGGGCAAGCAATGATACTGTGGAAAGACGCGTTATAAATAAATACATGGATAGAATGTTGTGTAATTAATAGTAACGACTTCAAGATGTAAAACAAAACGATTTTGGATTAAATCAGAAAATTTGAAACGGTATCGAATGATGTGACTTCTGTCTGAATGCAGATTGCAGACCACTAGGACACTGACTTGGACGGTAAGGGCAGTGTTTCGTGTGCAAACGAGGCTGCCATAGACCCGCGTACACCAGTTGTGTTGGTATGAAGATTGACGGTGCTATAGCAACTGAAGTTATTTCCAAATCAAAATCAAGCAACACAGCAGCAAATTTTGGGTTCAAAACACGACTGATTTGTTACTCTCTTTGTACAATGTTGTAATCGTCTCTACTCTCTAACCAGCAAGAATAGTGGATGCATATAGCTTCCAAAAACAAGTGGCCTCCGATTATTTTATACTCTAAATAAAGATAAACTAAATAACATTAAGTACCGGATTTGAGTATCACAGAAGTTAATAACTATTAACCATCAATGCTTATGTTAAATATTTGTGAACCAAAACTGCGGTATAGTTGAATACCAATCCCATGGTTTGGAGCTGCATACTACACTACAAGGGATGGTGAGTATACTTTGCGGAAAAAGGCATGAGATTAACATTTATGGTGTCTAATAACGCGAACAACTTCATTTGAGTTTCCATTTTACCGCCTTTACGGCTGTGTATCTTGTTTGTCGGGCAATCGCGACAAATGAAGACCATCGGTTTCACCGCCAATATATTATGCACTGGCGGAAACAACCAGGGCTGAGGAGGGGGAAGGGGGGGGGGGCGACTGGCCAGCACAATGTTCCACCAACAATTGCGCTCTGTTCAAAAGTGGGCAGTGCACCACATGACAGTGACATAGTCCAGTGTCCACATCTAGTGCAGTCCAATGGTAAACAACAATATAATCATAAAGGAAACGATAACAAAAATGAACTTCCGGTACTAAATGCTAATCGTGCGGCAAACGGGAACTCGGAAAACGAGTCCTGCGAAATCGAGGCACGCTACCTGCGTAATCCCTTGACATCCTTCTGCGGATATTGAGGCACCAGGTTAGGGGGTGGTTTATCTATACTGTTGAATGGTGACTGAATAAACTGGTTTGCGCAGGCCTCAAATTCTACACCCGTGCCTCACTTTCCGCAGGACGCGAATTCACAGGCCGCGTTTTCCACAGACCCCGGCCAAACCTGGCAAAAGTAAACTATACTAGTCCCAACGAAAGTATTCGCATACCGATTCCAGGTCATTGTCAACTGCCCATTTCAACCGCGCCAACTGAAAGAAAATCAACAGATACCTGGCGTCCTTTCACACATCGTAAATGCATGGTCCGGTTTAGTCGAGTGCACAGGCTGTATGGCCACACCTACCGTTACAGGTAACCAACGGATGGTCTTAAATTATTATCCCCAATGGACCTGTTTAGGTTAGATGGTAGGAATTCACGAAGAAGAAAACTATGTTGTCACCTTGGACTCGGCTGTGTCGTAAGCATCAGAATACTTTCCTTGGGGCCACTTTAGCTGCATTTTATATTGTTGACCAAACTTGAATGGAGGAACAACGGATATAAAATAATTATTAGGTACTTTAGGGAAGTTTACTATAGGTTAAGTTGAGGTTAAAACTAGATGAGTGGGGGGCGTGTAGAGAAGAGTGGGGGGAGGGGGTCACTTGCCCCCCCCCCCCGTTGTTACGCGCCTGGAAGTCTGGCATCTTTGTTTATCCAGGCCCTCGTGTTTTTAGATGAAGATCTTCACAATCTTATGATATCATTCCGTATTATAATCGTGTGGCCGCTCACATCAGTATATTTTGTACAGAAAATAATAGATGTTCTTGGCGCCAAGTTGTCCCCTTGCCTACGTCAGTCACCAGTGTCCTTGTAGTGGCATGGTCGAAATTGCTTGGAACCCCTCATTCAACATGCAAATCGAACTAACAGCTGGCAATTCACACGGCAAGCCACTCCTACCATCATAGGCGCCGACTTGTTAACATTTCAGGGGGGGCTCAAAAAAGTGACTCGCATAAACATTGGAGACACGTAGTTAGTAGTTACGAAGTTTGGAGCCGGCGCAGTTGGCCGAGGTCGATTAGGCGTTGGTCTAGTAAACCGCAGTCTCTGCGTTCCAGGTTCGAATCCTGGCTTGGGCATGGATGTCATCCTCATAACCTCCCCGGCATCGTCTCGATTAGCCTTGTTGCAAACATATGGGCCGTATAACCCTAAATATCATCACGAAGTTTGGATAGATCTAAGGGGTGCTATAGTTCACAGAAATATCAAAATTCTGCTTGAAAGTAACGTTTAAACTTCTCCATCGATTTTTGAAATTGCAAATTGTTTCATTTTGGCCATGTGATTGATTACTTTTGCCTGAAATCCTTTCGAAAACTGGAAGTAGTTTGATCCCAAACTTGAATACTTATTGATTTCGTCAGGTAACCATGAGCGTCACTGCCATCGTCAAGTCGATGTGGTATTTTCCTTTTTCTGAAAAGACTGCGACTGTGATTTTTCCCAAACCGCTAAATATCCGTCACGACGTAATACTAATACCTCGATTGCCGTTGTAATTATGTCAATCTTACCACGATTGTGGTAAGATTTTGGTGTCGATTGTGCCATCTAAAAGTAGAGGTAAGTGCTTTGCAAAATTTTGACTTTCACTGATCATCAACGACGTGAAATAGAACGTTTCAAACTGGAGAAGTTTTGACAGAAATCCATTGGCTTTTCCAGCCCCATCTCCCTGGCCTGCAGGCGCGGACTGGCTAGGGATGCCGGGATGCGATCGCATCCCGGGCCCCTAGGCCAATCCGGGCCCTTTGGCGGTCCGGGCCCATAAGGTCCTATCCTATGATGATAATACTTCTCTGTATAATTGCTAAAAAATCTCGCCCAAACTTAACTCACAGAATCTAGAGACTCGCCACTGACCCGCATCGCCCGGGAACCCTTGTCAAATCCGCTCGCACACTAGCATTTTGCGACTTGCAAGTGACAATATTAAGTACTTATCAGTCATAACACTAATGGCCGTTGGCCTACCTCGAATATCGTTTTCTTTACATCTTAATTACTCACCCGGTAGTGTTACTGGTAGGCTGGCCTCCGTTAATCGCGTCTTAAAATCGCGTTTTAGGCCATAAAATTCAATGCAACCCCAAAAATATGTTCACGCCTTCGGCGTAATTGCCTCCCGGGCGGTTGGGGCTTCGCCCCAGACCCCAGCTATGCCACGCCACCTCGTGCGGGCCCCCCAAAACCCAGCATCCCGGGCCTTTTTATCCCAGTCCACCCCTGCTGGCCTGTAAAGGTAAACGTCTTGCAAACACGTTATAATCGTTTGATAATAAGACTCGATTTGATACGAAACACCATGGACTAGCACAATGGCCGCAATGGCTTGTGAATCGTCATCTTGAAATAACTTGAAGATTGCTAATCTTTTTGGCGAGTTTCAAACGGAAGTTATAAGTTCGCGCATCAACATGAGAAGGTCTCGTATTTTGTGTATGCGTTGCATAGAATCTCAGGGGGGGCTCCGCCCCCCCTGACATTTTTCAGGGGGGGCGCTAGACCCCAAGCCCCCCCGTAGTCGGCGCCTATGCCTACCATACGGCGATATGGGTACACTCTCGCTCGGCGGGCAAAACGCTACAAGTTTCCAGGAACCACTTTCAATATTTTATGTTGTTACACCTTCAATGAAATAGGACTGCATCCTGCATAGTGTCGGCAACTATACACAATGGCGAATAAGTAATTTAAGTATGGTATTTGATATAGTATTATTGCTAATTGCCCCATTAGTTCATTGAGATGATTTTATGGAAACAGTTTTTAGAAACACAAAGGAATACTACAGATTATTGACGGGGAAGGGCAAAGTAGTAGAGGCAGACCAATTGATAGAACACGTGCAACAAGACACCCGGGATATGTATTGTATACTAGTCCCAACGACAGTATTCGCATACCGATCTCAGGTATTCGTAAACGCATGGTTCGGCTTAGTCGAGTGCACAGGCGGTTTGGCCACACTCACCGTTACAGGTAACCAACGGAAGGTCTTAAATTATCCCCAATGGACCTGATTCGATTAGATGATATTAATTAGCGAAGTAGAAAATTAGGTTGTCACCTTGCGAACTCGGCTGTGTCGTAAGCATCAGAATACTTTCGTTGGGGCAACTATACTAGGTACATTGTACATGGTCATGGATATGGATATGTATGTGTAATGTGTATGCGTGTAGTATAGAAATTAAAAACTTGCTGAAGAGAGGAAAGTGCAATTCACTGTTTGATAACAAAACAAAATCCAAGTTCAATACTGCAATATATTATGCACTAAGGTCAATAACTGAACAAAACGAACGTGCCTCGAAAGAATTTAGAACATGATACATGCATGCAGCCATCTATAACAGGATTATAGTGCTTGCACTGCCAGTAGGCATAGATGTATAATAGTACCGTACTGCACTATTAGGCGCCGGCTTGGTACGGGAGACTCACAGCCGTTGAGTCACTCACCATAACACGCCAAACATGCTGAGTTGTATTTGATTAGGCTGCATAGGCTGCAAGAAGCAGCATACTTCGCTTTAGCTAGAAAAGTTTTATGTTAGGCAAGGTGGGGGAAAATATCGCTATAAATCTCTCTCACATCATAAAGTATGGCACACCCTGGGCCTTCATCTTATCAGTACAAGAAGAAGGGAGTGAACATAGAGAGCAGCCTCAAGGAGAATCTCTGTCTCCACGATGTCGTGTCGTTTCTTTTTGGTGGCGATGACGATGCCGATTGTCTTGAATTCTGTCAAAATATTGTAAAGATTAATAGAACCTTATATGCTTATATGCAATGAATGCATTCGGATGGTCCGTAACGCCAACAGGCATGCAACAGTATGCACTACTTCGAATTGAGAAATACAAAAGTTTGATTTGATTTTATGAGTTAATAATTTGCATATTACATCATAAGATGGAGATTCCACATACAATTAAGGACACACTTCCACTTATATGTCTTACCTGCACTATATACACACCAACGTCCTACGAATGCATCATGTAAAGGCCGATTCACAATTGAAATAAGAGTTGCAATAAGAAACAGTGAAATAGTGAAATAACAAGCAACTAGTTGCTTATTTCAGTAAGTCAAAGCAGCGCCTTAATTGTGTACTTACTATCATTGACTATAACAGCAAAATATCCGGTGCTACTGTTTTTGTTTTGATTTCCGTAGTTGTCTTCTGCGTTCTGATTGGTTCGTCATAAGGTGCATCATGGGAAGTTGAAAAAAGAAATGGAATTGATTCATTTCTTATGACTATTTCAATCCACTGTGACGGATGTGAACCACAGCATTGATATTGTATGTTCCAATTCGCTTACACCTTATTGCTATTTCACTAAACCAACTCTTATTTCGATTGTGCTAAACTTTGCCCTTTGCAAAGCTGAGAACGCCGCAGGGAATTTTTATCACTGCATTTATTATAATTGTTGGGTCCGAACTGTCAAAAAGGAGTAATCAAATGTAATCGTTTGTTTGTTGTGTGGACACCTATATTATTTGAATAGATTTTGGGTTTCCAAGAAATGTGCGCATGGTTGAACTTCTGTTATGGCTTCCGGCAATAGATTCGGGGATATCGTCTCATGTTTGTACATGTACATGTACACATACATACATGTACACCATTTGTGAAATGCCAAGATCGACGAAAGATCGACTAACTTTCTTGTCCTCAACTAAGTCAGTGTACAAATGTTGGCATTATGGGAATAAAATGGTCGTCGGCTTCAAGCGTTCGGTTTACCGTTTGCGTTTATTCACTAAGAACAAAATTAATGTTCAAAACTGACAGCCCACGTGACCCTAGATCGAGCAGCTGCAGTTGCACTTACACTTGCACTTAGTTGTAGTTGCAGTTGCAGTTGCAGTTGTGGGTGTGCACTTGGGTGTAGTAGTCGTGACTCATGGCGCGATTGCTGCTGGCATACAGCCAATTGGCATTCCTTCGCACAATCAACACCTCAATATACCTCATTAGTCAGGAAGCGATATAACGTGGCACACCTACGTGCAAAACATTACGATTGCATTTGTAGCACTGCACACGATTATGTAAGTAATTGTGGTCTTTATTTATTAAACATAAAATATAAATAAAATAAATAGAAATAAATATTTAATACAAATAAAGTAAAGTAATTTAGATATAGAAACTTGGTAGATATAGTATAGTAACTAGTTATAATGAAGTGAACAGACACGCATATGTAAATGGCTCCGCCCTCTCTGTTTATCTTCAACATTTGCATACTATAGAATTACATGACGTTATTGTTTATTGATGCTGAACGATTACTTGTCTGTGTTGTGCTAATGTTATGCTAATTGTTTACCTAAAATAATAATGATAATAATAATAATAATAATAATAATAATAATAATAATAATAATAATAATAATAATTATTATTATTATTATTATTTTTGGGCTTATTAGCTCTGTGTGTAAACAATTAACCAGTTATATGTTATGTAACATGTTTTTGGCTTTCTGCATCTGTATCACGGGCCACCGACCTGGTGGCGGGGTCGAGGGAATAATGTATAAACCAACCGAGAACTTCCTCTCGGCACTCGAGGTAATTGATTGAGTCCGCAAATTTACGAATGCTGCGCTGTGCATCAGTCTAGAGCGTCAAGGTCACACACACTGCACGAGTGCACGGGCGTAGGACTGTCGCGAGCCAGCACCGCATCCCATAGGCATAGCGTGAGTGAGGTGTACGCTGCACATAATATGTGCTTTGCCTTTTTATGGTGTCAATACAATCACAGGTAATTGATGCTCCAAGACAAGCACGCAGACAATTAATGTGAGTGAACAATTAAATGGTATTAATTAGGATTTAGGCCCAGGTGAGGCCCGACCCTGTGCATAAGCATACAAGAGTGTTTCAGAAAAAAAAAACTGTATCTGATTTGTGGGAAATCAAGAAAATGTGTTTATGTTACCTGTAGGCTCTTCAAGTACTAAAATTTGTAATATATGCAGTTAGTTAAAAATACCTGGTTACTCCTCCACAACCAGAATATGCACTTCTTAGATGGACTTTCTTTTAGATGCACATATAATAGCTGCTTCCTGATTGGTTTGTGGAGGTGGTAGGTTTTGAATCTAATGCATGAATTCTCCACACTAGAGATGGTCGATTTTGCACCGAAATGGATTGTCGTGGAAAAAGCTGGCAATAATAGCTAATAACGAACCAGGCAACCATAGATACAACTCATTTTTAGTGAAAATTTGAGATAGTAGGTAAATGGCTTCTGACCCACACATCTAATGTTAGGCGAACAGTTTAAATCGCGCATGGACGGGAAGGACGTTAGGACGTACTGGCACGTAGCCAACTCCTGTAAGTACGTGCATGGACGGGAAGGACGTTAGGACGTACTGGCACGTAGCCAACTCCTGTAAGTACGTGCATGGACGGGAAGGACGTTAGGACGTACTGGCACGTAGCCAACTCCTATACGTACGTGCATGGACGGGAAGGACGTTAGGACGTACTGGCACGTAGCCAACTCCTATAAGTACGTGCATGGACGGGAAGGACGTTAGGACGTACTGGCACGTAGCCAACTCCTATAAGTACGTGCATGGACGGGAAGGACGTTAGGACGTACTGGCACGTAGCCAACTCCTGTAAGTACGTGCATGGACGGGAAGGACGTTAGGACGTACTGGCACGTAGCCAACTCCTATAAGTACGTGCATGGACGAGAAGGACGTTAGGACGTATACTGGCACGTAGCCAACTCCTATACGTACGTGCATGGACGGGAAGGACGTTAGGACGTACTAGCACGTAGCCAACTCCTATACGTACGTCATCCCAGTGTTGGATAGGAACTTTTTAAAAAGGAACACGTTCCTTTTGTAATGAAAGGAACGTTTGACATAAAAGTTCTTAATTCCGGGAAACTTCTAAAAAAATATTGAAAAGTTCATTCATTTCATGAGGCATTTATTACAACAACAAACCGGCCCCTCCAGCTACGTCTGAAAACAGGTTACTAATTCCGGGGAACTAGAATCAAAAAATTTAGAAATTCGTACCAGTTTTCGAGAAGTTTATAATAACCGCCATTGACACTTAGGCCCATGTTTGCTTCTTTATCATTAGATGACAGCTACTTCCCGTTTTAAATTCTGGGCCGAGAGAGGCTGTTTCGCCTACCTTATCCGTTCGATTTTGTGCAGGTTGTATTAACATTACACGTTCCAATGCTGCTTTACATTATAATTAATTTTCCATTCAAGGAATGATAAGTTGGAATCCTGAGCGGGCATAAATAGCGAAATGAGTTGATCAATTAAGTAGTGACATAAATGTTTGTTACTTTACCTTGCGATAAGCGGGTAAAAATCACAACCGTATCACATTATGTTTTCGCAAAAGGAGCTTTTAGTTTTAATGTTTCAAGAACACAAAAGTTCCTTATTTTTTCGAGAAACTGTAAATTTTAAAAGTGTCTTTAAACACAGAGTAACAATTAACTTTTAAAAGTTCCTCTTTTTCTGGGGAACTTACCCAACAGTGCGTGTGCTTTGAGTGGCGAGGGTATTCCGGCGCCGGCTCGAATGCACGTCTGTCTATACATACATGATACATGAATGTCACATCGGTAAATGTTATCACTCATGTATGAGGGGGGGAGAGCAATGACCTATGGTTATTATTGCCCATACGTGCGCAACAGGCAAATAGCGTTCCTTGGGAAACGAGATCGAACTGTATGCTGCTCGTTTCATTGAAATGCACGTAATTCAGGGCTGTATGTTCACCTACCCACCTTGCGGAACACCGGTTGTCCCTATTTAAAAACACAGCTTTGACTTCTGCGTGACGCATCGCGCTCACGCAAGCGTCATCTACGGTTTTTAAGGGCCACGCAATAACGCTTGCGTGAGCGCGATGCGTCACGCAGAAGTCAAAGCTGTGTTTTGTAGTGGATTTGATCAGTCTCGAGGATTCCGTTGAGGATGGTGGAGGACCTGGTTGACTTGACTTCTGCGTGATGCATCGCGCTCACGCAAGCGTCATAGCGTGGTCCTTAAAAACCGTGGCTTACACCGATGTCCCGCATCAACTCGGTTATTTAGAGAAATGCATTGTAGGTCCGACGCGCAAGTGTTGTCGTCACAGATTATGTAATAGTGAAGTGAGGTGTCTGTTGTGACCGGTCTGGACTCACTGGCAGTCGACAGCTCAGCCCATGAGCCATTCAACCCTTATCTTTTGTATTGCGCTCAATAAAATACATTTTATCTCTAAACACGTGTTTCGTAAATCATGTTAATTTTCTTGCTGTATATTGTTCGTGGCTAAATATTGATCATGAGACTTTTTGAGTTTACGATGAAAACAAATGAATGGAATCAGTTGTTTTCATCGTAGGACAAAAAATCAAAAAGTCTCATGAACCACACTTAGTCACGAACAACATGCAGCAAGAAAATTAATATGATTTACAAAAAACTTGTTGAGTAAATAAGATAATTTATAAATCGCAAGACAAGAAAAAAAAGGTTGGGACAGTTTCGAGTCCGTCACAAAAGTCACCTCAGCGGGGGCGCTCTATTCATTCAACCTGGATCTCAATGCTCACATGCTTCACTTCACTTTTACATAATCCGTGACGACGAAAGGTTGGTCGTGAGTGGTTGCTAATACTGCCATCATGCGTACACGTCCAACTGAATGCCGCCATCATGCGTACACGTCCAACTGAATACCGTCATTATGAGCACACGTCCAACTGAATACAACCATCATGCGTACACGTCCAACTGAATGCCGCCATCATGCGTACACGTCCAACTGAATGCCGCCATCATGCGTACACGTCCAACTGAATACCGTCATTATGCGTACACGTCAATCATGCGTACACGTCCAACTGAATGCCGCCATCATGCGTACACGTCCAACTGAATGCCGCCATCATGCGTACACGTCCAACTGAATACCGTCATTATGCGTACACGTCCAACTGAATGCCGCCATCATGCGTACACGTCCAACTGAATGCCGCCATCATGCGTACACGTCCAACTGAATACCGCCATCATGCGTACACGTCCAACTGAATACCGCCATTATGAGCACACGTCCAACTGAATGCCGTCATTATGCGTACACGTCCAACTGAATGCCGCCATCATGCGTACACGTCCAACTGAATGCCGCCACCATGCGTACACGTCCAACTGAATGCCGCCATCATGCGTACACGTCCAACTGAATGCCGCCATCATGCGTACACGTCCAACGGAATACCGCCATTATGAGCACACGTCCAACTGAACACCGCCATTATGAGCACACGTCCAACTGAATACCGCCATTATGAGCACACGTCCAATGGATTACCGTTATTATGAGCACACGTCCAACTGAATACAACCATTATGCGCACACATCCTACTGAATGCCGCAATTATATGAGCCCACGTCCAACTGAATGCGGTGTTGTACAATCATTTGTTTATGTTGTTTGATTTCAGAATCAAAACTCCGAACAATAGCAATTGGATGGATGGCAAGTAAAGTTGCTGGCAAAATACATCCAGTTATGACTTGATGATCCAGATGTATTTGATATGCAAGTGTTGTCATGGAGAATGTGGAGCCTCATAAAGGCGTAAGGCTTCTGAAGTGCGCGAGGGGGAGGGGGAGGACAGGTGGTCGATGGAGGGAATTAAATAAAATAAATCAATTCATATTTAGAGTTTATACCCACTCAGTCACATAACTGATTTTCAGTGGAGGACTTCAATTTCAAGCGACTAAACCAACCCTGTAGGCTGCGAACACCATCGACTTACGTAAGTGAGCGATAACCAACCAAAGAACGATATTTTAAATATGAAATATGTGAATCAGTGGTTGAACAGTGCGAACACCTGCCGAGTGCCGACAAAATATGCCAGAATCAACAAGGCTGATTCAGAACATCTTTGAATGTATTGAGTGCTTCGTTGCTAGGACGGCTCCAAAGTCGCCGTTTACTTATTCCAATGACTAGAAGTGATCGAATTGAATCCATCTTAGAAGTTAGACAGGTGCGAGGCCACTGATCACTACTGTCATAGATTAAGGACAGAGGAGTGAAAGGGGAAGCGTCGCACAGAGACATAAAACGCAATGCAGCGGGAGGATGGGCGGACTAAGATGAGACAGGATGTGAGGTCAGTGAGCAATTCTAGGCTGACAATTATAACTAATGCAAGCTAGACTCGCTGAAAGTCACTCAGTTCTTTTTATAACAATTCCGGCAATCCCGACAGATGTTATAGTATCAAGCATAAAACAATAGTAGATATGTCTATTGTTTAACACAGACATAAGCGTCGTCAGGATATTTTCCAGGGAGGGGAGAGGGGGGTCTGGGGGCGTAAACCTTCGTGTTAGCCCCGCATCGAACTTGTAGTGTTTTCACACTTTTCTGCCGATTTTCTGGCGTTAAAATATGTTATGAATCAAAGAATTGATCGAAACGCAGACATTTGTGTTAATCGGTTAAATTTGAATTTTTCCTGAAATCCAGGATACAGTGCATCCCCTTCACACCCGTGGGCAGCTCTTAGGTAATTGCTTTTCTAGCCCCTCCTATAAGTGTCGCCGTCGTCCGTCGTCGCATTTTTAGTTCAGCAATTCTTGGGATTTACAAAAAGGCAGGTTTAATCGAAGTAAATTAGGAAACGCTGCTTGGTGATGAAATTATCCTTGTGATTCACTTGCATTCTAATTGCTCTTAAAGTAGTAAGTGTGAAAACCTTCGATTAACGAATGCTACCTAACGAACACGCATGAGCTCATACTCGACGTATCGGCATTGCCGAGTAGTAATAACTATTCTAATAACTATGTAGCTAAATAACCTTCTTGGACCATGACCGAGACCCATATCTAATAACTATTCTAATAACTATAAAGCTAAATAACCATCTTGGATAATGACCGAGATCGAATAGTTTTCTACTTCGCTACGAGTTTTTACCTTTGATGGTTTACGCTCCGCTCGTAGCTTAAAAACACGAATGAAAATTAAGATTCTTAAATCATACCATTGAATTAATTGTAATTATTGCTTTAGTTATAAAAGGTAGATAAGAAAACTCGTGTATTGTGTTTGGATAAGATAACATCAGACATTTGAGACATTTTTTAAATTGACAGATTTCATCCGAACGTAACAGATTCTGGCATCCTTTTTTTTAAAACATTTCTGTATCTTGATTAGGCTTACATCAGCCAGTGATAATTACACACACATTTTTTAGTGTAATGATGCTTTAAGATATTAACAAAAAATGGTGAAGTCTCATAATTTGTAAGCTTCTATGTGATGATCCGATGATAGATGGTCACATTTAAAAAGTTTGTGATTTCTTGTAAAAAGCAATGTCAATATTTCACTATTATAATTTGGTTGATTGACAGCACAGTCAAGTGAATAAGTGTGATATTTAGTATATTTACTAAATTATATTAATTGTTCTATAATCCTAGTTCTGCTGTTCAAATGTGTGAAGTACGTTGGTAGAATTGTGGCAAAAGGTCTAATACACGTGACCTACGAACTTTTTATTTTCAAGATATTCATAGGAATATACACTATCGATGTTACACCAAAAATGAATTGTACAAACGTTCAACAATCAGGGTAAATAATACTTGCAATGACAACGGAAATATTCACATTTTAATGAAATAATGGCGATAGTCAATAAACAAAAATTGTATTTTATTTATGCTCGCTTAACCTTTTTACTTCTTTCATTAGAATGGCTGCGGCGTGGTTTAGCCATGGTTGCCGGGCGTACCCTTACAATACCATAAACACACCTAAACGTCATCAAAGTCTTCTTTGGAAAACAATTTGTATACTTAAAATATAGAAACATATATTCTACTCTGCATATATATAAATAAATAACTAAATAAATAAATAATCGATAAAGCAATCAATCAACCAATGCATATTGGATCAAAACTATATCAATAAAATTTTGAACACGAACAAGTTCTTTTCACGAACTTCCAAAATTTTAATTTTAGTATTTACAGTTTGAGGATAGGAGCGTTAACGCCTGTCACATTCGATCGCTCATGCAGCAGTAACTACAGAAGATATGAATCTATGTAGTTGACCAGTGTTTTATGGCTTCAAGATACTAACCATAGCCGAGACTAATATCTCACTCTGAAATTAATTTCACATGCATGCGCTGTCACTCTTGTTTTTCGTTACAGCACTTGTGAACAAACACAGACAAGCTTAATTATTTTCAGCCAACGAAAATAGATATCAAAGGCTCTATTCATTCCTGAAAGAAAATGAAATCACAGACTATTCTGCTACATAATGAAATTAGTCTTAGGCCAGGGTAATTTACTAAGTCTTCGGACCGTGAAGATGCATGCGTTGAATGTCCAATCAACGTTCAAGAGTAGCAAAAATAACCGCCCTTGGTTTTTAAGATCCTTTGAAGTAACGATGCCAACAACTACTCCCGGTTACAATTTTACATCTTCTACTGCACCAACCGGTAGTACAGTATTTTCATACTGGTCGTTTTTTTAAAGAAATAAATTGTTGCCAATAAAACAGAAAATTTTAAATTACAGTGCACGCTAAACCTGGATAATTCATTGGAGAAACATTCTCTTTGAGGTGAAAGTGAGCAAGGTGTAGTGACAGCGAACGCAGCAACTTGCAAGGTGGGCTGGGCTGTAGGTAATGAAGGAGGGGATAGTAACTGCCGCGTAATATGACATCGATGAAGCAAGTGGTCTCCACTTTGTGAAACTGTCAAATATTTAAAATGTGGCATATGTGGTTCCGAGGCTGGGATTGTGCGGGGGGGGGGGGACTCGCCATTATTAAGAATTCACTTTTTTAACTCTCTTAATACACCCGTCCTTTCATACACAGATACTTTGCTACATATATTCACATTCATTCAAAAGCATATTGCATGGCATGCATGTGTACATACGAACGCGATACCATTTGAAGAAACTGTTCATTTTCAGCTGAGTGCAATACCATGCAACAGTGGCGTATCCAGGAATTGGGAATGGGGGAGGTTTTCAACCCATATTATAGAGAGTGGAGCCGAAACATAATTGGGGTTCCGGGGGGGGGGGGGGGGGGGGGGCTTGCCCGAAAAAATTCTCGTCAAGGTCATTTTAGTGCAAATCTGTGCGTTTTACAGCGGCCAACTGAAACATGATTACTCAGTTTCTGGCAACACATTTTTTCCTTAGCACCGCTAATAAAAGGAACCTCAATCAATAATTTGCATATTTTTCGTATTGCTTTTGCTTTTAATAATTACAACAATATACCATAATTATAAAGTAAAACATCTAACTGTCTATTGAAATACTGTGTATTGAAATGTAAACGGTCATTTTCCATGTTTCCTTTGCAAAAGGGGGGGGTTTTGTCCCCCCCCCTCCCCCCCCCCCGTGAATACGCCACTGCCATGCAACATTTCTTAGGTCTAATCTGCAAGAGCTTATTGGGAGGCCCTGCCGTACAGAGGAAGGACTCGATCAGCCGTTGGATGCCGACACATTTTCAGATATTGTTTCAAATACTCGTAACATATTTTTCGATAAATAATATACGATCTACATAGGTATTACCGGTATCGTATCTATTATAATGTGATATAGTATAAATTGCGTATAAGACGCTTCTGCTTCTGAGAAACAAAATTTTCATGTCTGACAGAATATGGCCACGAGCCCATTTACAGTAAAAGTAAGATGCATATAGAATAAGACATTTTTGTAGTTGGATTAAAATTTGATTTGAATTTTAAAACAGTGATTACATTTTTAAAAAAATTGTTAAATTAATCTCTTCTCCAAATGTTCTGGTAAATGGTTCAAATTGTGCTCAGCACTCCCACAACCCACATTGTTGGGTCCTCGTCCTCGAGCAGTCCTCACAAATACCACGCCCTATTAGGGATGTCAATACCCGGAAATAGTTGAACCCGGGTACCCTCGCGCCGTACCCGGACTACCCGGGTAGTAAATAAAACTAAATACGCGTTTGATCGTCATGAATGTCAAATGATTCGCAAAGTTGTGGAAAGGGACATTATATTGTTAAACGGTATCAGGTTGCATTGTCTTCGATGCAAAACGATCGCGGAAGTGTTCAACAAAGCTTCAAAGCTTGTGTCTCCGCTACGGTAGGCGGTGGTCAGCCACGTCAAGCGATGACGTCATAGTCCGCGCTCGAACACGAGAACATGATCGCGGTAAAGCTACGACGGGCGGGTGCGCTCCCTCGGACTCGCAACCGTTCCGCAGCATTCTTCCATAGGCCTACAGAAGATGATACTAATTGGGCTTTACGTCTCATTCGTCAGCGGCGCTGTTGAGGGGGGGGGGGGGGGTGGGGGGTCAAGTTAAATGCCGGCAAATTGAAAAGAGCGGCTCGTACGCTCGCACAAAGACGCCAGTAGGGAAATATCGCAATGTTGAATTAATTTCATTTTGAACAGAAGAAGGGAACGGGTAGTACCGGGTAACGGGTATTGAAAAGTCGGAACCGTACCCCTGTGTACCGGGCGGGTAACGGGTACCCGGGTACCCGTTGATATCCCTGCGCCCTATACTAGGCACAGCCGTCCGAACACAGGTTTCTTGAGGTCTGCTGGTTTGTAGTGGTAGTAGTAGTAGTATTCTTTATTAGCAACGGGGCTACTGCCCCACAAGTGCAATATAATGGCCTTATGGCTTCTCTTGACTTCTCTCATGTTCTTCTCTTTCTCATATGTTTGTATCATGTTTCAATCACTTTGGTAAAACCGCGACAAGCTTGACAAACTAAAATATGGTAACTTTTAAAAGACTTTCCTCAGAATTTGCCGTTGGCTGTAAGTGTACTGTGATTACAATGCGATTCAAAGTTAGTAGTTAAAGAAATTCTGTTTTCCAGGTGTGAACACCTTAGAAACTAGAAATTGAAAATTGTAAAAAGTGACCACCGGCTACTATATTGTGGATGATAATCAAATGGGAACGCCAATAGAAATCAGTGCACCCATCTTTAACTGTAACTGATATATTTCTATTCATGTAACCCTAGCCTGACGACAATTTCGACTCTTGTTATTTCAGCGGTTTATTTCAATGGTTAAGAGAAATGATTAAATTTTAAGAAAAACTTATACTTTCATCGTAAATCTACAAATGAAATGATAAAACGTATACAAATGTTATCAAACGTCGAATGCTAGATCCATCCAAACTACTCCCCCCCACATAACAAAACATAATTAGTGATTGCATGCAGATTGCAGAATAATAGGCAGTGCTGAGAGACGCTTCCCTTCCGTCCAACCAGACACAGAACTAGAACACTTATCCCCCAACGAATAAGAGCGGACGTTATTTATGTTTTTATTATACTTGGCTTAATTACAGCTTTGCGTTGACAGTGTCACCTGCCCAAGATAACATATGTTGTTAAGAACAATACATGAAACATCTACAGTGAACACACCGCGCATGAACCATGCAGACAAACCCATTGAAATGTTTAGCTTTGCTTGGAACACACTATAGCTGTTCTTACCAAAAAATGCTACTGGAGTTGCAATTTAATGCGTTGTTTGTAACTGTTTAAAAAAATTATAATTATATATCTGTAGTTGAAAAGTCTTATAATTCAGTTCAGATATTTACTTTTTTGTTTCATTCAAGAACTGGTTTGGAACGTCGAAGCTATTGCCCCCAGCGTACATGCATGGGTTATAGGCCTACACCCAATGATTGTAACACCTATAGTAGGCTAGATCATCAGTCCCCCAAACTTCCACACAGTCGCAAGCGTAGGAAATCTATCCGCCATGTTAAAATGTTGAATTGGGCAGGGGATAGGCAGGCTAGACCATTGAGTACTGCTAGCGCTGCGAGCGGCAGAAAGTCGCGCCTGAGACGCCAATTCCCGCCTGCTGTAGTTGCCCAATTCAACATGGCTTCTAACTTCTGTGCCTGTGGCCGCTAGGTTGTGTTATCATTGTATAAGGCCGATTCAAAATTGAAATAAGAGTTGCAATAAGAAACAGTGAAATAACAAGCAACTGGTTCACAACCGACGACTAGTTGCTTATTTCAGTAGTCAATTAGCAGCGCCTTAATTGTGTACTTACTATCATTGACTATAACAGCAAAATATCCGGTGCTACTGTTTTTGTTTTGATTTCCGTAGTTGATCTTCTAGTATGGCTCTTCTGCGTTCTGATTGGTTCGTCATAAGGTGCATCACGGGAAGTTGAAATAAGAAATGAAATTGATTCATTTCTTATGACTATTTCAATCCACTGTGACGGATGTGAACCACAGCATTGTTATTGTATGTTCCATCTATTTCACTAAACCAACTCTTGAGTCACAGCCAGTGAGTCACAGGCGCTCAATCAGTTGCCAAAACCCTTGGAAATAATAAATGCACTGGATATAAAAATGGAACACTATTATTATGAGAAGACTCCAAAGACTGATAAAACGAATACTCCATTCCAGTTCAAGTGGACTGATTGTTTTGTTTGTTTGATTATTTATTTAACAATAATATGTAATACAAATTAATCAATTATACACTACCACTACCACTACCACTACCACTACACACACATCCTACTCTTACTAAAAAAATCACTCTTCACATGCCTTTTCCAACTGTACAAAACAGGATGCATCCTTCATGCGCTAGCTAGAGAATTGTTAGAAGACTAAGAGGCTGACTATAATCAAATCTTTGCTATAATGTTGGAAGTAGTTGTGCAGCGGCGCACGTACCTTGGACCTGGGTCGTCATTCAGTAAAATAGCGAATATTCGGAAAGATCATTATTCGGTAAGATTGCACCGTTGCACGATGCACGTTGCTCCTTCACGGAATTATGCCTAATTTTAACAATCTCCCAAAGAACGATCGGATTGGAAAGAACAAATACACAAATTATTCTCGAAGACTGAAACACATCTTTTAGCACATGTGGCCAGCTACAGTGGCCACATGCAACTTGACTTGACTATTGGAAGAGCTTGGGTCGTCTGGATCGTCATACTCACTCAGACGAATGTTACGGTAGGCTTTCATTTCAAATATATATTGATAGGTACCTAACTGAAACGACCAATATACTGAATTAATATTGCTATTCGTGTAATTTATATATTCAACTGATATCATACATGAGTATGGACTGGGATTTGGAGTGTTCAACCTGTTTTAATTACATCTCAGTAAGTAACGGACTAACCCGAATAGGTGTTCACAAAGCAAGATATATTTTCTACCCTTGATTTATAAATGTCGGCGAGTGACAGTTAGCATCAACAGTAAACTTATGTGCGAACGACTTTAGAAGTATTTTCTTAACTACATGTTTTGCATGCAGACAGTATGTGCTCTGTGATTTGTCAGCTAACTAAATAAACTGGGTCTCACCGTGAATTACAAAATAGAATATCAATTTGAGCAAGGAACGACCAAACAATGACAAAATTGCACGCCTGATGGTGCTGTTTGATGATCAATACACAGTACACTTCAAACTACCACGGTTCTGCGCCAGCCTTCAAATTGACGTGTCCAAAGCTGGGAAGCAACACCCCAAACGGTGCCAAACAACAAATATCATGTTTATATCTTCGTCCTAGGCACACATGCTTCTTATTTGTTTTTATAGAAGAACATCATCACTTCTGTTTATCTGTTTTTATCTAATTTTATGGTTACGCACTCTGCACTCTTGAAATTCTCTTTCAAATCTACCGGCTCGCACGCATCAACGAGCTGAAAACATTAGCCGACAGCTGTGTCTCGTTCTGCTGCATCAAGAATGATTAAACCATTAAACTTCACATATGTGATGGACGAAGCAACTCGACAACTTTCACAATGGTGATCACTTCCCTTTACTTAACCTGTAATTTAGTTCGAACATTTTATGTTATTCCCTACAACCAGTGTAGAAAAAAGAAAAAAGTTTCACGCCTAAATACTGTTTGTTACCTTTACGTTTATATAGGCCCTAATCATTATCCATTATCAAGGGCTGGGCTATATATTATATTTAAAATTTATGGCCGATAGAGGTGGCCGGCTCAGCGGTGAGACGCGATACTCTAATTCGGGAGATCGCCGGTTCGATCCCGGCCATTGGCAGTCCTGACTGAAGGTATTTTCCGAGGTTTTCCTCGGTGGTAAAGGCGAATGCTGGGACTGAGTCTTACTATCAACCCTAGGACATTCCTTCATAGCGTCCAAACTTCCTAATAACCTAGTTAGTCACCTGAAGAGGGGCACATCAGGTAAAGCTGGTGTGCACCCTATAACAGGGATTCATACGAAAAAAATTACATCTATGTATACTTATTCTCTTCTATCGTTAAGTGAGTAATATAGGGTAGAGTCGCAACGCAATCAGCAGTTTGTTTACCGCCTTATGCTGCCTAACATACTTTAGTCGGGTAGTAGAAGTTCGCCAAGCGAAGTGATGACGGAGTTTTAGGCTGTCTTCGTATATCATCGGTGAAGTAGCCGACCAATCAGGCTCCGTCATCGCGTCACTTGGCGAACTTCTACTACCCGACTAAAGTATTTTGGGCAGTAAAAGGCGGTAGACAAACTGCCGATGGCGTTGCGCCTCTACCCTATATTACTCACTCAACGCTTCTATGCTCTGATGTTACTTATTTGCCACGTGAGTGTGTTTTACATGTTGTCAGTCATATGATGATTACGTATGATAGATTGTGCTATATGAATCTGTCTATAAACACTTACAAAAAATGTAACTTGGTACTAATTTAGTCCTGCCATCTTACTAAGTTTATAGTTTTGCCCACGCTAGGCTATTGCCTTCTGTCACTTGGGCTTCTCATAAATAGATACCTGTATCGAAAAGATTGTAATTAAGATTAATAATTATTATTATTATGAGAATTAAATTACAATGGGGGGGGGGGGGGGGCGGTGATATGCCGTATGGAAAACAATAATCTGCAATCTGCAAAATACTAATATCACACAATAATTACTTATTGTTTTCGAAACTAGAAGAAGGTGTACGTGGCTGAAATTATATCCGTGTTGGTAATAATAGCTATCTACAAAATTATTGAAGAAAGTAATTACATGGGTCTCTGAATTCTTGAGCCCCGGTGGTTCAGTGGTAAGACGCGAGATTCTAATTCGGGAGGTGCCCGGTTCGATAACGACCAGCGGGAATCCTGACTGAAGGTTTTCCCCAGTCACAATGCGAGTATTGGGATTGACAAGGAGGGGAAATGGGGAAATTGTGGCAAGTCATCAACGTGATCATGTGTGAAGGGGGGAGGGGGGAGAGTCAAGACTTGGGTTTAGAATGAAAACCATGTCTATGGCAGGCACTTCCCTGTTAATCTTTCGAAAAGTTCTTAAATCATAAAATCACTTCCTGTAAAGGCCAGGGCTGCTCTTTTAACTAATTTTCCAAAGTTGAAAGAGTTGGAACTTATAGAAGGTCAAGATAACGACGAGTTTGAAATTGAACTAAACCAGTGAAAATCGATCGCGTAAAATGAGTAGACTCGTTGTTGGAAGTGAGTACAGAAGCAGACTAGCAACTGCATCAACTGCATCTCTCAACATCATCTCAACATCATCTCTTATCATCTGCTACTACGTCTCTCGACATTGAGGGGTTGCATCAGTGCGGCAATCGTAATTGAAAGTTTTTCGAGGGAAATTTCCTCAGTCGTACAGGCGAATGCATGGATTGAGTCCTGTACTAACAGTCCCCGGACATTCCTTCCCAACAATCCAAACGCCCTAACATACATAGTCACCTGAAGAGGAGCTCTTTAGTAATGGGCAAACACGTTTAACAGCCAAACGTTTAACCGCTCTTAAAATTCGCGTTTACAGTTTTCGTCGTTCCCGCCGTGAGACGAGAAAAATTACTGAAGCAGTAAATGACCGAAAAGTTAAAATTCACGGCCACCAACTTTACTAACAGTAAGGCTAGCAGTATAGGCTCCGTTGTAAAATATTATAATTTGTGCCCATCACTGTATGCATATGCCCGACATGTTCGTCAATGAGTCATGCATGGTTCTATATATAAGGCACGGGATGCAATGGAAGGGTCATATAACTAGGCCTACATGACTTAGGACTATATCAACAAATGCTATTTGTAATCAAACTGTGTGATTTCTCTTATTCAACCCCACACCCCTGGCGCTTGGCACACTGTAGCAAGAACGTTTACCTGTGGCGTATAAAATATATACGTATATCGTCACTCACACGTTTAAACGTTCAAACGTCTCATCCCTATAGGGCACTTCAAGTAAACCTGGTGTGCGCCCTTATTAGTGCATCTCTGACAAGTGGCTACGATGGTCATACAACACAATAACTGAAGCACAATAACACACTAACAATTGTACATGATAATCTTCAAGGCAAACCATAGCGTGTGGAAGTTTTACCTTGCTGAAAACTATAATTAAACATATGTCATTTTAAGCTTTTAGGTCGACACATCATCAATGCATATCAAGATATTCAACCAGCTACTAGTTGCATAATTATTCACCCCCCCCCCCCCCCCCCCCCGCGGGGGTTCGGTAAACCTCAAAGAAGTCAGGCCGTAACGAGATGAACATAAAAATAGTTGCTTGGTATACCTGCTATAAAAGTACATCATATCAGAAGTAGTATAAAAGTAAAGTAAGAACTAAAAACACATAGAAAGAATGTAAATTCAAGAAGAAGTATGTAATTAAAAAATGTAAATTTGTTACTTTGCTGTGTTTTGGGCAATAATTTGTTTTGACAGTTTAATTAATTTGGTTTTGTACATGTTGCTCCCATTTGAATAACATGTGCTTTTGAACACTGTGGAAGTGGATGCGACTATTCACGGATTATCACGCGCAAGGGCTTACCTGCGCCAGTATGACCCCCCGCCCACCACCCCCACCCCAGTACAGATATATTCCAAATGTATCCTGAAGTCTAGATAAACTTATAAGTTCTGGAACAAGATCGCAACTAATGGCTTGAAAGGAGTAACAGTTGCCAGATCTGTAAGTAAGCTTAACATAAAGCAATGTTATTGATCCAGTTGGGATAGTAGTTTCGTCACTAAAGCGGGGTTGGTTTGAGTTGAGGGCTTTGGAGGGAATCTGTATCCTGCGTCCATCTATAGAAACAAACGTAACACAAGCTAAACGGTATTTACCCCCGAAAACGTCAAGTTAGGTGGCCTATAAATACTTCATATTAAGGATGAAGAAGTACAAGCACACTTAGTCCCTCATTCGTAAAACGTAGTTAATTGACCGAACCCTAAATTCTGTAAACGAATACTTAGTACTGAAATAAGATACATCAAATTATCAATAGACACTTTCACCTCAAATTGCCCTTCTGTTCCTTACGGTGACTTTGCACCTGAATTGCAGGGTTAGATTTTTCCTGAAACTAGTTAGACCTAGATTAAATCTGCAATCATGACTTGAATAGAAACATTGAACGTGGCATTGTATAGACAGTTACATGAGCCATCATCATTATCATCGTCGTCGTCGTCGTCGTCATCCCTGCTGGAGGCGCACACGAACTAATCTTGGTGTGCCAATCTTCAGGCACTAACTATACTAACTATACTATATTAGGTACTATATTCGGTGACAAACTATATTAGGGTATGTGGGTGGATTGGTTGTAAGATTCTCAGAGTGCTGTTATGACAGTACAATCATTCGCTTTATGATTGAGAAAAATTTAGGTTAAACCCTTCAGTCAGGCGGTGGGGTGGCCAGAATCGAACTGGCGACCTCCGTTACTGCAAAGCCACCTGTATCGGTGCTACATTGTTCAGTACAATACACATAGGGTAAATCTAATTATCGCAAATCCATGTAGAGTCGTTGGAGCCCGGGGTGGCCTAATTCACTTGTATGAGTGCATGCGCAGTTTGCTGCAACTGTGGGACTGGGATATAATATGAGCTGATTCCTGTTGAAATACACAGTAAACATTGAACTGCGAGAATGGCCACTCAGCGGTAATTTTTCGCTCATTTTACGTTTCGCGCACTTGAGAATTCGCTCACTTTCCACATATTTTAGTTATGTCGATCACCAGAAGAGAGCCGTGCACATCAGGTAAAACTGTATGCACCATACAGCAGGTATTCCTCTTCTTATATCATCCACCTCGATTAGCATTATTGTTATAAACCGTACAGTAAATATTTATACCGTCAACAAAAAACTTGCACGTAGTTGATTAGTGAGCGTATACGAACGAACGCAGGCAACACGCGTGCGTCTATGTCCGCCCCTTTTCACAAATGTCGTCATCAACATCAATATTAAGTAATAAACAAGGTAATTATTTACTATCGTGATTCGGAAACGGCCTAGCTGCCTACAAGAACAGTCCTCTCAGTCGCTATAGTCTAGCCGGGGGAAACTCGATTTTAATCAAGCAAACTAACATAGCACCTATTATACGAGGTTACTCAGAGCCCCGTGACAATGGTGAATGACGATAACACCGAAATATGTAGGTACACATTTATTTCACAAAACGAGCATGAATTGGTCGATTTTAAACCAGAAAATCGCGGAAATTAAATCACTGGCAAACGCCGAAATTTATAGATTTTGGTGAATAACACCGAAATTCATAATTATTTGTCTTTATAGTGAAGTAAAACACAAAGAAGTGAGTAGTTCCATGAAGTTGGATGATAGTTTCAGTTTTTGTTATTTTTGGCCAATGTAGACGATAGACGTCCGCCGGAGGCAATTTTGCCGTAGGCGAATTTTTTTTTTGATTGATGCATTAACTTTTATGGCCTAAAACGCGATTTTAAGACGCGACGCATTTCGGTGCCATGGGATCTTGTGGCCCCTATAGAGCTACGTTTCGTTTCATTTAAATAAAACATAATTAAAAATTATTTGCGCGGCCCGGGTGAGGTGTGTCTTTGCGTAAAAACGCACTACTGGCAGTGCACTTTAATTTAAAGTTAACGGGGTTTTGGTTCCGGACTGCCAAAGGGCCCGGGATTCAATCGCATCCCGGCATCCCTTGCCAGTCAGCCCCTGCTAGCCCCCTTAGCCGCGCAGGGAATGTTTCGTACTTTAGGGAGAAAACGCATACACCCTACACCCTACTACAACACCCTCTACGTAGAGACTGACGCCGACGCGTGTACTGTGACGCTATATGACGCGTGTACTGTGACGCTATATGACGCGTGTAAGCTGTGACGCTATATGACGCGTGTATTCGTGTAATAGAACAGCTTGGCGGCGCGGGGCGGCGCGGGCGAACCGCACCGCCGCAGACAACTTTCGGCATTTTGGCCGTCAAAGGCCTAAAGTTTTTTGGGGAGTAGTGTTACTCAATGTTGCCGACTACCTCGACCCGTAATAAATAATCATATTCATGTATCATGTATTACATTGAACCGCAACACAACAGCCTTTTCCTAGAGACTGGCAAGTGTGGCCCAACCGCCGATGGCTGTCGAAGTTGACACATTAGGTCCGGCCTGGGCCGTGCGTACGCCTATCATGTAGACCCATTTTACGTAATATAGGCCTAAGTTGACCACAGTTCTAGAAAAATCTTCATTTATTCTAACCATGTCAAACAAACCTGAATGAGAGCAATACCAATCTAATAAAAATATGAATATTTATAAATAAAAAGCACGTGAAAATATAGAATATTTTGATAAAACCGACCAACACCAAGTACAGTTTTTACTGAATAAAACCAAAAAGCCTCAATTTAAAAATGAATTTACACTATAACAAAACCAAATTCATGGACCTCTACTAATAATACGCAAACATATCACCCTTATCATTATTGTTTCAGCCTTGTGCCAATGCTAAAGCAACACGACGGATAAGAGATAGACACCCAGATGATCAAAATTCGAGAATGGGTTCATATTTGCAATGAGGATCAATTCCGGGGCAAAAGTCTCCCAGTTACCCAGCAAAAATGTTTTCGAGATTTTAAACACCTTTTGAACGACTTAATGACGTTAAAATAAGAATTATGAATGCCATCTATTTGTGTTAGCCGATTACATTTTTAATATTGCCGGTGGGGGGGGGGGGGGGGGGGGGGGGCAAGTGACCTCTTTGCCCTCCACCCTCTGCGTGGACACAGGCCGGGTCTGGTTATGTGTTCGTACACCTCTTACCACGGACATTACTTCTATCTCCCCCGAAAAGTCTCTCTTCTGATAAACAGAACCCTGGCTTGGACGGATGTCATATGACGTTTGTCATCTTCGCGTATCACCCACTCATTGTATGTATCGATTAGCTTCGTTGCCAACGTATGAAACGTTAAGCACAAATATCATCATCTTCATCAATCACATGCATATTGTTGTTGTATAGAACTGTACTTACAAATCATACCAATTACCGGACGTACGTCAAGTGACATGTTAGGTGGGAGTTACAACTACTAACAAAAAATCAATTTCATCATGAAACGATACAAAACGAAATAATTAATACATTATTAAAAATAATAATAATAACAACAACAATAATAATAATAATAATAATAATAATAATAATAATAATAATAATAATAATAATAATAATAATAATAATAATAATAATAATAATAATAATAATAATAATAATAATAATAATAATAATAATAATAATAATAATAATAATAATAATAATAATAATAATAATAATAATAATAATAATAATAATAATAATAATAATAATAATAATAATAATAATAATAATAATAATAATAATAATAATAATAATAATAATAATAATAATAATAATAATAATAATAATAATAATAATAATAATAATAATAATAATAATAATAATAATAATAATAATAATAATAATAATAATAATAATAATAATAATAATAATAATAATAATAATAATAATAATAATAATAATAATAATAATTATAATAATAATAATAATAATAATAATAATAATAAACTCAAATAATTATATAGGTTTTTCAAATGCGATCATCGCTTATTTTAGTTTTAACAAAAATGGCATCGCCACAATCGTCATTGTGTTGGACTTCCTTCTCACTTGAAGAGAGGAATCAAGTAGGCCTATGTAACACGTCACTTCCATCAGCGCAGTTAGAGCTCCACGTGTGATTTATGGCGTAATCTGCGACCTCGTAAAGGGATATTAGTTGTAAAGGACACGAGATATCAACAGATACAAGAGTTCGAAACCATGGATGATTATATTTTGCCTTCACTGGCCATATGAAAGTTGTCAACAGTTTTTTTGCACTACCAAACTCTACCAGCGATTAATCCCTTGTGGTTACAGGTCAAGACGGCACTGCTAATTTCCCGCATGATTCACGAATATATGCAAGAACGTTGATGGAGGTAGGTGCAGAATAGGTCCTATGGTTCTTCGAAATTTATATACCCTATATAAAAAAATAGGATTCAAGTAGTATTTCTAGTGTGAGAAACATGATCATTCTAGTAAGAATAGACTCGTCCCGTTTTTTTCTTGATAGGAAAGTTCTCATACTCACCAACTTGCATTTTGTATGCATGTGAAAATGAATTGTCTAATTATTTTCTGTACAAAAGATCTAAAAATGAGAATGAGCAATATTTTTTGCTTTTAAAATAAATTAACAAAAGCCAACTATTTTTTAGCAGTAATGTTAAATTGTTAACCATTATTTATAAAAAATGAAAATGACTTCACATGTAAAACATCAAAAGTCAAAACAAAAAAGAAAATAGTCACACACTTAGCGTTTACGTTGAAACTACGAGGCCCTTGTTACATGTATACATAAATATATCATTATGCAATTGTATAAATTTCAGTCGTAAAGTTCAGTCAACGGATGGTCAACGGTGGTGGTGGAGGTTTGGGCATCCTTAGGTGACGACCACGACTATGACGACGACTCACGGGATTCAAGGTCAAGGCCAACTGAAGGTGAGGATGGTGGCTGATAGTGAGATGAACGACAGTGATAGGATGGTAATGCCGGCAGTTTGACGACGAAGAAGATGACGATGATGGTGGAAGGAAGTTATCACAATTAGGCCAGTGGAGATGCAAAGGATATTGCAGTATACGATATTAATATGATGGTAATTGGTGATGATGACAACTGACGACGAAGATGATAGATAACAGTTACGCCACTGTCGAGTGAAGATGCACGCACGACGGCGATGGCGCTTGCGACGACGAAGAGTACACCGACTCACAAAGCCTTGGGGAAACTCTGTTTCAAGGTCAGCCGATCATTTTGCTCTTGTTTGTGAGTGACCATAGCGTAGCCCAAGGAGACTGAAGGGAGAGTCGCGTAACTCCAGCTACAATAGTAAGGGACACACTACACATTACACACCACATTACACACGCTACCGTCGCAATTAGCGGGAAACAATCACTCGGCCAACACGTGAAAATATTTTAATTAATGTAAGCGTTTACATTAACATAGGAGTGGTCCCTAGAATTTTGTGCTCAACTAATACAGCGCAGCGACCCAGTATTCAGACATGGACGAGGAGTGTACTGACATTATTGCCGACATGTGAACATGTAGTCTAATGAGCACTATCGATAAAGGTGGCATTAGTAGTCCACAAGCGCACGCACAGTATTAGTTCGGGAGGTGGCGGGTTTGAATCCTGCAAGTGAAAATCTTGCCTGAAGTGAAGATGTATTTTAATCTTCAGTTTTTAGGGGGGGGGGGGGGGGGGGGGGGGATGTAGAGTCTTTTACAAATTGGCTGAACAAACTGACGGACGGATGAATCCAGATGATGAGTAGAAATGAGATGAAGAAATACCTGGTTTCTCACATCCCTTGGCATTATACCGTTGGGAGCTACCCCCCCCCCCCCCCCACAACACATGATCACCTACAGCTTAGGTAATAGGCAGCCACTTCATGAAACAGATTTGAATACTTCTTATGCTAAACGCTAAACGACCGAGTCTGATACATCACAGATCCGGGTTGTCATAAGCTCTACCCACACCACAATTATTGTCGGGATCGGGATCGTAATCGTAATCCGGAAATCGTGAACTATGGTTCTTAACTTCTTATGACACTTTTCACAACTGAATCATTATGTAGTAATGATTTACTATGGAAAATGTACAATTGCGATCCCGATCACGATGTCGCAGTTGTTGAAGGGGCGGGTAGATGTTCAGGTCGCACAGAGGACTGGCAAGTATGTACAAACAAAACATATGAATGTATCAGTTAATATGCAATGTAGTCGAATGTCATTCTATGTTTCAATTTTCTTTTCGTTTTATATATTTTGTAGGCTATTTGTTTGGCAACATCTTTGAATGCAGAGGCCGATATTGTTTTTATTACTTTGTTATTACTACTGAATAATTATTGTGTATATAAATATAATTCAATGGGCAAGTGACAACAACATTAGGTCTCCTACTAGGGTGTGCTCTCCCTGGCCCAAGGATATATGTTATCCAATGCTCATATCACCTAGAGTAGACTAGCCTGGCGAGCATCTGGCAAGAAGCTATTGAACCCGCATAATATCCTTGTAATCTTGTTATATGAGATGTCTCTGTTCTTTAGTGTGTATATTTATCTGTGTTCTTTATTATTCTTTCATCTATTAGATATCCATACGTGTATGTTACATATAGTTTATGTTGTAGTGTGGTAATTGCTGTGTTCAAGAACAACCGGATTTCGCAGCCCGGTACCAAATCCGGTACCACCAAGAGTGGAAGAGGGACAAAACCCACAATCTTGGTGATTAATACGAGGATAAGTGAACAATGCTCTGGCAACATTGAACTGGTCAACATGGGCACTGATCCCAAGGCCACCTAAACAAAAGAAGAAGAAGATGAGGAAGAAGAAGGTCTCCTACTCATCTTAGTGTGAGCACAGAACCGCAGTCACCGAGCACACGACCGCCTGCATATAGAGAAGAGAGACTGACAGAAGTAGCACGCACTCGGCCTCAGTACCGTCGTCAGCCTCAAGGGGCCTCACATACTCAATAGTCATGTTGTTTGTTATCGTTTATATAGAATTGTATATTCATATTAATAATATACCGATAGAGGTGGCTCAGCGGTAAGACGCGATCAGACTCTTAATTCGGGAGGTCGCCGGTTCGATTCCGGCCACCGGTAGTCCTGACTGAAGGTTTTTCCGAGGTTTTCCTCAGTCGTAAAGACGAATGGTGGGATTAAGTCATACTATCAGCAATTGGATATTCCTTCCCAACTATTCAAAACATCGACCTAATGCCTAGTTAGTCACCTGAAGAGGGACACATCAGGTAAAGCTGGTGTGCACCCTATAGCAGGGATTCCTACGAAAAATTATTATGAATTATTATTAATAGTATGTTGATTATTAATATTACAGATATCGCAATTGTAACACAATTTGCTAAATGCAACAATAACCTAACAAATCACTGGTTCCCAAGGTTCATTTCAATTACCAGTGATTGTAAGCCTTTTATTTCAAGATAAAAGTTATCTCTATAAACTAGGAAATTAAATTAGATTATAAAAATCTCAACTTTTACAACATTGCTGCAATGAGCAAGCATCTTTTCATGATGCTCAAGCTAACAAGTTAGACGCGAGTGAGGTCAACACACAGCAAAAGTAACCAAGGACGAAAGAGTAGATGGGGGCGTGTACGGCAATTATGTCACTGTTGACAAAAAATATAGACCTCACAGACAGATGAATATGCACCGCTGTAACAAGCGACCATCCCTTTAAAAACACACCTTCCTATATAAGTAACATGCAGTGCGTTCGTATAGCTAGAAACATGTGCATTTCATTTCTAAAGCATTCACAGTGTACGGTACTTCGTACCATAATACAAATATATTTAGTTGGGCATTTATGCATTCATTCTTTTCCTTACCCGGATGTTACGGTGAGCCTGGTTACAGTCCTGAAATGCCCCACTTCATTATAACACAAATGTGTTCGGTATACGTATAAGTTCTTATAACCCAATGCATTTTCACCTAAATGGTATAATATTATATTGTATCATTCCCGCTTGTAGTTCACTAAAGTTACACGTTCGTGTCTAGTATTTAGTCAAAGCCACATCACGTATTTTGGTTTGTTCATTTCATATATTATGAACTTATGCTTTGAAACCATTTAATCGATTTTGTAATTGTAATGTATCGTTTTCTATAACGGAAAATTTTAATTTAAAGAAGCTGATCGAATGTAGGTTACTGCAAAGTGCCTAAAATAGGAAATGTACTATTAAGATTTTTTGGAATCATATTCAATCAATGATAACAGTCAATCCCCAAGTTCAAAGCCACGGTTATAAGACCGTAATACTGTTTCCTGCTAAGTAGCCTATGTTTCGCCGTATCGGCTATTCGGCTTGCTGAACAATATAGACTGGGGATTTCCAAGATGTATGGAACTTCTATACCCCAGACCTATACTCTATAGTAATTACATAAAACACAAAGTGAATTACACGGGCAAGGCGCATTGTATAAAAATTATCCATCATCGAAAATCGTTAGTGGTTTATCAAATATATATATTGGTAATTAATTATTTATTCATTGGTTTGTATGATATTTGATTACGACCTTTCGGCCAAAGCTGCGGGAATGTGGTCGAAGTCAGTAGAGGACATGCAAGGATCACGTCATACAAGATTGTTCACTTGTTTCACACTTCCATAACGGAAGCATGTTGAGGTTGTGAAAGCATCTTCACTGAGTATTACTAAGAAATTAATAGACCTAAGCTAAGATAGAGCGTAAAATTCCGAGGCTGTTAGTAATTTAAAATGAGGGAATAATGATGAAGAAATTCTTTCACGTTCCGAATCTGCGGGGAATTAAGAATTCCCTAGCCTAGAGACCTAGAGAATTCAAAGACAACATGAAACCCAGTATATTATACGATGTGGGTGTGGAGCATTATCTCAGTCATTTCCACATTTTATATGTCGACACGTAAACGAGGAATTATTACAGACACACTTTTGCACTTGTATCTAAAATACACTCACATATAGTTTTAAAACCCATTCGGGTACGTTATCAGAAGTGAGGGGTTCAATCTGTATTATTGGGGGGCCAAGCATGGGAGTTGACTCCTTCTTCCTCCCCCCCCCCCCCCCCCCCAATAGCTAATTCCGCGGAACGGTTGGCACTGAACACATAGGCAACCTGTTCAAATTATTAAAATATAATAATTATTTCTACCAGTGTGCGGAAATGTTAAAATAGCTTACTCAGGTGGGACAATGTATTGGTTCGATTGTGTATTGCCTGTTGAATACAGTACATCCCCAAACCTAAGATTAATTGTCTTCTTATTATTATTGATAACTTATCAATCGTCTTCAGAGAATGTGTGGTATGGTATGATATGCCTATGTGTGGCTGTGGTAATATTTAACATAAATAAAACCAATCATTTATATACGGGTTCACAACATATTGGTAAAGTATGTACTGTATACTATATGTACTAGGCCTATACTGATGCTTGATTGTAATCCAATCGACTATCTGTATTTTTTAAATAAACCAACAAAAACAAATACCAATGAATGATATCAACATTAAGAAAATGCTAAACAATTTGCCTCTTGTGGGGGTCCTCCCACCGTCCACCAATTTTTAGATTGTGGAACCGGTTTCCTTGCTACTAAATTCATCTCGTGAAAATTCCAGCAGTCTTCCCCCCCCCCCCCAACCCTCTTCCCCGAAAATATATTCCTGTCTATGTCCTTGTATTCAAGACTGGAACCAGGTCCCAGCTAAGAAAGGGGTCTGGGGCCGAATCTCAGACAATATTCTTGTCGGTTTATTTGCTGTGAAGTAAATGCAGATACATGTGCCTAACATATATATGTGCTAATGAATGACGCACCAAGTGTGTTCAAGTGGTTAACAGTCACATTCATAGGCTGTTTTACCGATGTCTGGTGGTTTACTATCAAGGCATAAAGATAACCTCCCTACTCAACTATTGAGTTGCAGAATAACGCAGAACTTGACTTACCTAAAAAGAAGCTTGACGAAGCAGCCGAATCCACGGCAGGTCGCAACTTCTGCAGTGTAGGTTACCGTCATCTTAGCAAGGCACTCGGATACACCGGTAGTAGGCCTACTAGTGAAGCGGGCAAATATTCAACGAATGCGTGATTTTTAAGCCGGTGTCCATTAATTATGAAATTCATTCATGGATTGGTCCGAAAGGACACAGTACTGTAGTCTTCGTTAAACAATGAGATAATACTGAATAGTTACAAAATAATACTTGGTCACACACTTAAACGCCAATAAGACAGGAAATTTCCTCTTTCTGTTGAGATCACGTAAGATAAGAACTGACGAGCATAATTGAAAAGGTATCCTCTTGTCACAAAAAATGGTTTTAATGTGACTATTGTTTTACAGCGATGGTAACGATTTTTAATAAGAGCACTTTCAGGAATCCTTCAGTTTCCGCCGTATTTATTTATTCCTATCACAAATCAATGTAGACTGCACATGTTTTTGTTTTCTTATATTGAAGACCTAGTACGTATACGCTAAGTTGCGTGATTTAAAAATTAAAGTATGATCAATTTCCGAAAAAAATCTTATAACTTGCTAGGGAAAAGACAAACTCCCCAAATGCCCCAATGCCGTAGGAAAACTACCGGAATTCGATCAATGTTTTGACACCTCTGCAGTGACTTCTGCATCAAGTTATTTATCTGTACACTTTCGCACTATCTACTGACTGTCGATGCCTATTATAATAATGAACTCACGTGAGAAAGCCTACGTCAAGAAACCCCGCGAAAATCACTTTTCTGTCACTTTCAAATTCAACACACGAAAAACAGAACATGTAACAAGTATAAAATATGTAAAAACAAATAAAACACTATTTTGACAAAATTAGTAACCTAGTAAGGTTTGGCTAGTAAAATGTCTACAATAGTTCGACTCGGCGCGTTTCTGTCAAGCTGCGGCTTGGCGTAACCATGGCTCGACGGACGCTACAGACTACAAACAACAAAAGGTGTTGGACTGCTTACAGCTGAGCTGCGAGTGCGAGCCCCCTTCCCAAAGATAGTAAGATATATGCCCCTTCCTATTCCATTTCCTTTTACCACGACGAGTAGAAACCACCTGCTTTACAGATTGTAGCGCATTCTCGCGGAAACAGAAGAAAGCAATTGTGCCGTTACCGTTGGTTCGACCGGTCAGTCAGGCAGGCCTGTAGACGGAGCAAGCCGATGCTAGCGACCGGCCGCGAGTGAGACCAACAAAGCCAGCTTTCGGAGCGCTGTCTGTTCTCTCCAGTCACGTGACCGCGCGGACTCTGTCTCTCTGCGGGATTTCATTATCAAACGCGCCCACAGACCACATGATGTGGGGACAGGATGCGCGGCAATTTAAAGCGTATGGGTATGAGCAGTACAAACAGTACATCGTTGTGTAAAGAAAATGATAATTTTCAATAAGTGCAAATTAAAAATATGTTAACTAAGATTAACAGTACCTTCTCTAATCATTTCTGAGGAAATACAAATAATAATACATCCTTTGTCAAATGTCAAACGTATTTGCCGCGCACTTAACACCATCTAGCGGCAAACCTGCGAACTTCTCGCTAAGAATGCAGTCTATCGCGGATTGGTCGAGAAGGCTTTGTCCCCACATCCGTGGTTTCAATGATGGTCTCACTCGCGATGACGTCATATGGTCTAAGGTCAGTCCCTGTATTTCAGTACAGTATTCGATATTTTGAATATTGTTGTTGGCTGGCTGATATTCAAATAAAGCATTTGTCATCCATTATATCCTGAAGGTTGTATATATCATGTATTATTAGGGTTGCCATTTGTCCGGTTAAATCCGGACATGTCCTCTTTTTCGTATGCTCTTCATGCGTCCGGGCGGCTTTTTAATAAAAGCTAGAAATGTCCGGGTTTTTGGTTTCACTTAGGCCGGATCGCGTCTTTTTCACGAAAAATGCAGGTGTCATGTTCACCATTCGATTAGTCGCATTTAGGCCTCAGGTCCCTTACAACACTGCTTTCAGTATAAATGGTATCATTATTTTCAGTACCGAAGGGAATTTTGGGGCTTAACCCCCCCCCCATAAGCCTACCTACAAAAACGATTCTTATTTTATTTTTAAAAAATGTATATAGAAGCACAGATAACGGATTGTAGAATCAAGCTTATCTATGGGGGCTTTACACCTATTATGGTCCCTGTACACTATTATGGGTTTCACTGAGAGCTGCGATCACCCAGTGGCGCCGGAACAGGGGGGGCAGAGGGGGCACCTGCCCCCCTGGACTTCGAGATGGGGGGCAATAATATCGATTTGCCCCTCCTAGAAGTAGAGAATTCTGCTAATATTCAGTGCTCAAAAATGTAAAATACTATTGTTTTATTAACATATCGTATTACAGTCCTGTATGCGCTTTTAAACACTCCCGCAGACGAGGTAGCGGAACACATTCTTCTTCGAAATCTGAAGGGGTGAGATCTTTTGCACGTGCGTGCCATAGTTGGTTGCACTGGTTGCACCAGTGGCGACGCTAGGATGATACATTAGGGGTGGCGATTCAGGGGCGAGTATGCCAGTTGGGGGCGCAAACGCTGTCGCAATCTGGACGTGTAAAATACCGCCCCCCCCCCCCCCCCCGGCATCGTGAACCCTTGGGGGTTTCGGATTGTGGTACTAAACTGGAAGAAAATGTGTTATTATGCTCGTTCTGGTGCTCAGCATCAAACAGCAGGACAACTTGATGCAAATTGATTACATTAACGATTGATTTTTCAATGGATAATATTATCAAATCTCGAAGGCGATTGTTGTAAACGTAAGACACGGAAGGTGCACTCGCAACCTGCGCTTGATGCAGGATAACAATGAGTGAAGTCACGTAAAATTAATAGAAACTGTTAATAGTCACCGAATAATTCAACCAACTGAAGGAGTGTGATGAAATGTACGTTGCGTTCTTCGTTATGTCATCAGAACGTAGTCGGTTAGATTACTAGAGTTATGGGATTTTAATTAAATAATTAGTCCCTATTAGAGTATATCTTTACAGTGTATACAGTATACAGTATACACTTAAAATGTAAATAAATAAAATATGTATCTGACAATTGAACGCGGTTTTGAATGCATAGTGATTGTCAAGTAGTAAATACTGGTTGGGGGGGCGACTGGGGGGCGAAGGCGATGCTCGGGGGGGGGGGCGATTGCCCCCCCCTCGCCTCCCCTTAGCGTCACCCTTGGGTTGCACTGACAAGTATTCAAAGGATGTGAGCATGCTTTGGTGTAACAATCATTGCGCAATTAGTTTATCTGTATGCTGAATTTCCAGAGAATATTATTTGTACCTTTCTTGAGTTAGATCGGAATGCAGCCTAGCCGTAACCCCCCCCTCTCCCCCCCCCCTCTCAACCCCAATCAGCCGGTATGCATATCGTTACTAAAAATACCGACGGTATGTCATACCGGCACTAATTTTTATCGATTTTAATTTTATGTATATTTGCGGTTTATGTTGAACGTTTTGTTGTACTTTGTATTTGCTCATCCAATGTATTTATTTATAAAGTAAATGTTTCAACGTTTGGTTTTCCACACCAAAGTATTATTTTAGGACGGGTCCTCAACCCCCCGACCCCTCTCCAAAGCCATTTGAACGTGTTCGTGACAAACACTCTAAAAATTCCCTGCGGGGCGAAACTGGGGGGCCGTGCCTCCCCAAACCCCCCCCGGTTCCCCGCATTGTCTATACTTTACACTTGCAATCGTGCAATCATTACCCCTGTAATATGTAATAACACAGCTATAATCACTCCGGCGGCCGAGGCAGAACCGTATACGTGCAGTGGCATATCCAAGCCCCCCCCCCTCCCCCCCCCCAAAAAAAGTACTCGGAGAGAAGGAACAGTTTTCTAATCTTAGGGGCACCTGTGTCAAGACTTGATAAAGAAATTCGATTTCCCTTGATTCATAGCCAAATTCAATAAGAAAAAGAAAATATAAGAATAATAAAGAACAAAGAATAAGAATAAGAAACCTACTCTATGAGATTGTACGATTGTTCACAGGCGTTTAAAACATAACATATGACAAACAAAAACGCCTTTGGCGAAAAGGCCTCCGGCGGCTGAGGCTTTCGCCCCAGACCCCTTTCTGGTTGGAATGTTCGATTCCCCCCCCCCCCCCAACCCATGGTCAATTCTCGGATATGCCACTGCCTTTATGTGCCCCCCCTAGCAAGATTAACTTCCGGCGCTACTGCATGATCACCTCAGGCTACGAAAACACATTTCTCTCACTAGCCCACTACAAGCTTATCTACATCAGCCTTTACACCATCTAATGGGTTGCACTGCGAGCTGGGATCACCTCAGGCTACGAAAACACATTTCTCTCAAGCCCGGTTTACACACCGTAATAAGGTTTAAGGTCTAAGGTTACACCGTTTAAGGTCTAAGGGTACCTGACGTTTATGAACACATGTATCTCAACAATGACAATTCCAAAAATGTGGAGGAAGGCTAAAGTAGTGGCTCTGTTGAAGCCTGGTAAAGAACCTACAGATCCAAAGCACTTTAGGCCAGTCTCACTACTGTGTCACCTTTACAAAGCTCTGGAACGAATGATACTGAACCGCATAGCTAGCAAAGTTGATGAAAAGATAATAAAAGAACAGGCAGGTTTTAGACCCGGGAAATCATGCTGTGGACAAATCTTAAACTTAACGCAATTTATTGAAGATGGGTACGAACGGAAACAAGTCACAGGCGTGGTATTCATCGACCTAACTGCTGCTTACGACACCGTCAATCATCGGATATTGTTGAGGAAGGTTTATGAAATAACCAAGGATTACCAACTAACGAAGTTCATCGAATGTGTGCTTCAGAATAGACGTTTCTATGTAACGCTCCAAGGGAAAAACAGTAGATGGAGAGACCAAAAAAATGGTCTGCCTCAGGGTAGTGTTCTGTCACCAATGCTGTATAACATTAACACTAATGACCAACCAACCAGTGCAGAGGCAAAGCGTTTTATATATGCGGACGACACGGCAGTGGCAGCGCAAGGAAGAACCTTTAAAGAAGTTGAAGACAAGCTTACAAGAGCACTTGAAGATCAAGCCAACTACTACGATCGTAACCACCTGAAGCCAAACCCTAGTAAAACTCAGGTGTGCGCTTTCCATTTGAGAAATAGAGAGGCAAGAAGGAAGCTCAGAGTTGTGTGGAGAGGTGAAGAACTGGAAAATACCGCCGAGCCAAAATATCTTGGAGTGAAACTAGACCGCACACTCTCCTTCAGAAAACACTGCCAAGTGCCAAGACACTAAGCAGAAGATCGCGACCAGGAATAACATTATACGAAAACTGACAGGCACATCTTGGGGTGCATTACCAGAAGTCCTGCGTACATCAGCTTTGGCACTCTGTTTCTCTGCAGCGGAATATGCAGCTCCAGTTTGGAGAAACTCTACACATGCCAAGCAAGTCGACATTGCAATAAATGAGACAGGACGCATCATCACAGGCTGTATGCGACCAACCCCTGTTGACAAGATATACACATTGCTTGGCATTGCACCACCTGCGGTAAGAAGAGAGGTAGCAGCAGAGTTGGAGAGGAAGAAACAGCTGACGGACATACGTCATCCTATGTCTGGACATGAGTTGCAGCGCACCAGACTCAAATCCAGGAAGAGTTTCCTGAAGACAACTGAACCTTTAAAAACAAGCCCGGGGAACCGTAGAGTTGAGATCTGGAGCAACCGAATACCAAGTCCAATAATGGCGCTGACGGAGGAGCCCGCTGCTGGTTTTAAACTTCCATACATCACCTGGAAATCACTCAACAGATGGAATGAGGACACATGAGGAAATGGGGATTTCTGGAGGATCACGAACCATGTGAATGCGGACAGATTCAGGATACCCAGCACCTGCTAGTCTGCCCAAATCTAGAGCAGACTTGTACAATAGAGGATCTAATCTTAGCAAATGACAAAGCCATAAAAGTGGCGGATTTTTGGAAATTAGTTGTCTAGAACGGTGTTCCGGACACGGAAACGAACGAACGAGGTCTAAGGTTTAACAAAGTTGAATCAAGCTAGTAGCATCATGGCGTTCACATAACTTCCTAAGATTTAAGGGCTAGGACGAAAGTTGAAACTATTCCAACTTGTTAGCCCTTATCCCAAAAATTCTTAGCCCAGCCAATGAGAGACGAGCTTTTATAAATCCGGCCAATGGTAGCGATCCTAGTAAATCAGTTTGGAAAATACTTTCCTTAGAACAAAATATTAAATGTTAAACCTTAAACCTTATTCCGGTGTGTAAACCCACCATCACTAGCCCACTACAAACTTATCTACATTAGGCTTTACATTCTATTATGGGCTTCACTGCGAGCTGGGATCACCTCAGGCTACGAAAACACATTTCTCTCACCAGCCCACTACAAGCTATCTACATCAGCCTGTACTCCTATTATGGGTTTCACTGCAAGCTGGGATCACCTCAGGCTACGAAAACACATTTCTCTCACTAGCCCACTACAAAGTTATCTACATTAGGCTTTACATTCTATTATGGGCTTCACTGCGAGCTGGGATCACCTCAGGCTACAGAAACACAATTCTCTCACTAGCCCACTACAAGCTTATCTACATCAGCCTTTACATTCTATTATGGGCTTCACTGCGAGCTGGGATCACCTCAGGCTACGGAAACACATACCTCTCACTAGCCCACTACAAACTTATCTACATCAGCATGTACACCTATTATGGGTTTCACCCCTCCCTGACCTGCATCAATCCCTGGGTATACCACTCTTTATTTAAATGTCCTCTTTTTACCACCACAACTTATGACAACCCTATGTATTATACAATACCACAAGCACATTACTTGAACTTGCACGGGTTCATGGGGATTTAATCGATAGAGATGAACTCAGTGGTAAGACACTAGGCTCTAATTTAGAAAATCGTCGGTTCGATACCCGCTACCGGCAATCCAAACTGAAGGTTTTCCTGAGATTTTTCTCAGTTGCAAGGCGAGTGTTGGGCTTGGACACACCCTCCCAACTATTACAAATACCACAATACCTAGAGATAGTCAGTCACCACTCACCAGGATACGAATAATTGTCCCTGGGCCAGTTTCCTATAGTTCTTTGCAATGAATCTGTGGTCCTAGAATCCCGCCCACCTTCCCGTACCTCACTCCATACGTCCACTCGCCGGCTCGAGCCGGCCGCGAGGGGTATACCTTTGTTATCGCACCTGCCATCTTGACCGACGCGGAAGACAAACATACAAATATAAGAATTGGGGTTTTTAACCAATCGAATACATTTTTTGGCACGACTCGCCGGCGCGAGCCAGCCGCGCGACCAACTATAGTACTATATTCCAACATCCTTGCAGCCGCGATCGTTTAAAAATAGGGATTATTTTGATAGAAAACTGTTAATTTTTCTCATTCTACTTCTCTAAAACGAACAGATTCACACCAAAATGACTTTGAAAAACAATCCGGCGGAAATGCTCTGTCAACCCCCTATTTTCAGTTCAAGCTGTCTACACAAGCCCCGTGAACATGGGTTTACTTTTTTTCCAAATTTCGTTTTAAAATCGACGTTTTCGATGTTTAGCGGTGATATTATTTTTAGCTGTTGCTGTATAGACTGATATAATATACGATCTACGAACTAAACAGGCTAGGCCTACTACACGCGTTCGTGCAAAGTAAACGTGTTGGCGAAATAAATATTCTTATCCCCACTATGGAAAAATTTCCCAACATTTATTTAATTTTAACCGAAATTTATAATTAGAACGCGACTTCTCGTTCAAGTTTCGGAAAAACGTTCACTGTTAAATGGGAACTCAGAATGCAGTTTTGCGAGATTTCGTGGTTATTTCGCGTAAAACATGACATTTTGCTATTTGCGGCGTAATAATGCCACTTTCGCGAATTTCGCATTTTGTATTCCTCTTGCTAACATTTTTATCAAATAAAGCAATATTCACAATAATAAGACGATCATACGATTTCGCGATCGCGAATTTTACTGGGTTCTACATGTAATGGGCTGGAACATGAATGGTGGAGAGGAGTGGGTCGGTTGCGTGAAAAGTACTGGCACCGGTTACATTTGAAGGAACCTTCAAGCAAGCCGCCACTGGTTTCACACAGTTTCGCTGAATGCAAACCCCCCACAGCCCCCCACCCACATCGATGATTTGTAGTTGTTATAGATGGCTGTGGTATAACAAAAGGATGGCGTTTACAACGCGCGGCCGTAGTACTGCGTAATCCCAAAACTTGGACAGCCGCAATTCTAGTAAAGTATTTGACCACAGCGTCTCTCTTCCTGACGTTCTCCACGAGACTAGTTTGGTGAGTGGTTGATGTTTTTATTCTCGTCCTAGGGCCTAGGCCTTCCAGTTTGTTTAAAAAGTTGTTCACTTTGCTGACATGCTCCTGCACCCAATTTAAAAGTAAAGTAACTGTCAGTTTGGCCCTATCAGTTGGGTTTATAGTGTGGCCCTAGGAACTCAAAAGGCCGTATCTAGCTAGAGACTAGGCTAGGCCTATTAGGTGTAAATTTAAGCTTACAAATTCCATTTCTGAGTTTGTATGAGCTGTGAACGAGCTTTCGGTTGTAATGTATCTCCTGTTAATTAGGCCTAGGCCTATGGGCATTGGGTTTGAAATATGGGCCTAGGCTAGGCCTATTATGGGTTTCACTGCGAGCTGTGATCACCTCAGGCTACGAAAACTCACTAGGGCCTAGGCCTAGCCCATGCTGTACACCCCCTTGAGTCGCTAGGCTAGCAGTTTTGGAACTGCTGATGGTAAGATAAGAGTAGGCCTATGGGGAGGAACTGTCATGTCCAATTAGTGCAGCCGATTGGGTAATTATGGCCAGGAGCTGATTCCTTTTGAACTCACTTTTTTTCTGTATTCCTTTGCGATATTGATCATTTGCGTAGTACATGAGTGTTATTTCATTATTTATCTGTAAGCTACAATTTTCAATACAAATAGTATCTTCTTTCATATTTAATTATCATTTTGAAGATGCATCGATTTGACAACACGATCACGTTAAATATGGCAATATGGCGTACGTACGAGTGCGCAGCTGTTTGGAGCACACAAGAAGTGTGCTACCAACGTAAGTAGGCCTACATAAAAAAACCCTACATCTGAATCAAAGTGACTTTGCCCAGCTACCTGACATCCCACGAAATTCGGTTAGGTTAGGGAATCAGGTTGAGGATTGCCCACGAAAGTTAGTACGGTTATTGGCTCTGGTTATAGCTCCAGTCGGCCTCATGAATAAAAAATTGTAGTCTCGACTTAGGCCAGGATTGGTGACACTATGCCAACATATGAAACCTAGAATTGCGCACAATTTTGGATTCATGAGGCCGACTGGAGCTATAACCAGAGCCAATAACCGTACTTACTTTCGTGGGCAATCCTCAACCTGATCCCCTAACCTAACCGAATTTCGTGGGATGTCAGGTAGCTGGGCAAAGTCACTTTGATTCAGTGTCACCCATCCTGGCCTTATCCGACTCCCCAAAAATTGTGCGCAATTCTAAAGTGGAGACACCTCGGACAACGAACCAGTCGATCCACCGCGTCGAGCTTATATTTACCTGGTTTGTAAACCCCTCGTTAGGGGGGTAGTTGGGCCGACTCGTTCGCGCTACATTCCATTCACTGATTTCCTAGAATTTCATAATTGGCTACACAAACAACTGTAAAAGCTAAATTCCAAATATAAATTAATGTTTTATTTGAATTAACGTTTCGGAAACTTATTCCTTAATATAGATCAGAACACCACGAGCTTGAAACTTTTTTATTTTTTCTTGTAGCGTTATTATTAGATTAATGCGAATCAAACGATTTGCATAGGCCTACTGCATACATGAATTACATAATATGTTTCTTCATAATCCTACTACAAAGACGATTCAAAGATGACAATATGCATACATGTATTTAGAAAACGATTGTGATAATTGAAAATGACGTAAAACCAGTACAAGCAAAAATAATAAAACTAGCACGGGGTATTTAACAGAATACAACAGTCCGCAATCTGATTTAACGATCTTCTAGCTTTGAATATTGACATGAATGCGATGCATTCTCAAGGGTTGTACAAAATATGGTCATCGCTCGGAACCGGTTTTCGCCGGAAATTCTGGTTCGTTGTCCGAGGTGGCTCCACTGTAGGTTTCATACGTTGTAGATTGGCAGCACTGCAACGAACACGAAGCGGATAACATGGAAGAAGGTGTAAACTTTTACCATAAAAACTAGGGATGACATCGGGTAATAAAATTCGGAACCGGTTCCAGCTCTCATATTACCCGGGTACCCGGATCCTGAAAACGTATTTTTCGATGTGTAGGCTTGATTTGAAGGTCGTCGCTAGGCCTTGTGAAGTGCGCGGGGCGCGAAGACGAGGGACGGATGATATGCACGCCGCCTGCTCGAATAGCCCCTTGGAATACGCCTGCAGTAATCACGTCGAGTAAAAAAAAACATTTCGCAATACACCACTGAAGCACGTATTAAAACATGCTATTTCAAGTAAAATAAATAGTAATAGAACAAGTGTTAGCCAGAATTTTCACCACAATGTTAAACAATTAACAAACAGTAACGGATGCAAGTCTGTTCGCGTCTGTTCTGTTCCCTGTGGAGGCACTTGTTATGGATAGTGGGGATGGGTCGGTGCCCGCCGTGCCTGCTGGCTCCATCGAAATCAACCGCAGCAATACTGGCGCGTAATTATAGCCTAGAATCGTACTAAAAAATTACCCGGACCCAAAAAACGGCTCCGGGTAATACTTTGGAGCCGGGTACCCGGGCTACCCGGGTACCCGATGTCATCCCTAATAAAAACTTTAACAGTCATTTAATAACTTTCAAAAGTAAATACTAGCTATATCATAATGTACATCAAAATAAAGGCAATTAAACATTGAACAATAAAAATAACACTTCAAACAAAACTTCGGCGTTTTTCAATGAAAAAAAGTGAGTTCAAAAGGAATCAGCTCCTGGCCATAATTACTGTTGATTGGAACTGGGAAGGTTGTTCAATTGTTATCTCAGATGGAACTGTTAGAATTTCGGTTTTCAAAAACTATTTGCATTTTTGTTAGGCCTATTGAAGTCTGAGTGGATACAGGAAAACAATTAGGATCCCCCTGCCAGTCACCCCTTTATGTTAGGAAAGTTCGTTTTTGCAACCTTTGAGCAGTGAAAGATTGAATGACAAGATAATGGCACATCTGTAAGTGAACATAAAGAAGACTTCAGGGGGTACACAAACAATCGGCAAATTGGAAACCGTGCCATTTTTTGCGCTCGCAGCTCGCAATGAAACCCATAATAGGTAGAGATCCTTGTAAATGGTTTTATTTTTTAGCATATTTCGTTTTACTAAATCCAAATTTCGCTGTTGAGCAGTAATTTCAGCTTTTTGGCGGTGTTTCAATTTTAATTTACAAAATCTAATTTGTATCTTGTATTTTAACGTATGTGGCATGCCTACATTGTCGCGTAGGTCTACCATGATAGTAAAAAAGGAAATGGAAGATAATACTGTCAGTAAGGATTCTACTTACGGAATGAAATGCAATTTTTAGTACCTGAGTATGTTATTTATTGATTAATTATCTATTGTCTTCATAAAAAATGTGGGGTTTTTGACAGAAATTCGGCGATTTCACGTCAATTCAATAGCTTTAGTCTTTTTCGTTTTTATAACAGTAAACTTAAGCTATTTCGCGTATACACGGGATTTCGTTTTATTTCACGATTCAAAAAGACTATTTTTGGACTCACAACAGACTGTCATACCAACATATTTCAATTGATGCACGTTTCAAGTGATTTCGCGCCATCGCGCATTGCGAAATACAAGGATCTCTAATAATAGGTAACCTAGGCATTGGGTTTGAAACTTATGCCTAGGCCTCTAATAGGAACGCGAGTGAGGCTTTTGTTGAAAAGATGAAGTTGAGGCTGGGTTCCGTGGAACTAGACTAGTCTAACATATATGCCCAAGTCTAGTTATGACGTTTTCTGCTGGCATCACTGAGTGCTACTCGCATGTTCCATTGGCGGACTTGCGAGTTGTGCTGGTGCAAGTCTCGCATGTTCCACTGGCGCTCATTGCACTGGCACAGTGCACGGGTACACAGAACAGAGCACAACGGAATAGGACACAACGGAACAGAGCACAAACCGAACACTTCCGAAGCGTGCGGTGTTTCCAAATGTGATGATTGTGTTCTGTTCCGTTGCAGAGCGGATTACCGCACACTCGATAACCTAACCTAACCTAACCTAACCTAACCTAACCTAACGTAACCTAACCTAACCTAACCTAACCTAACCTAACGTAACGTAACCTAACCTAACCTAACCTAACCTAACCTAGCGCACACACGCTTATGTGTAAACATTGTGCTGTGATCCGTTGTGTACCGGATTACCGCACACAAATTAACGTGTGTGCGGTAATCCGCTCTGCAACGGAACAGAACACAATCATCACATTTGGCAACACCGCACGCTTCGGAAGTGTTCGGTTTGTGCTCTGTTCCGTTGTGCCCTATTCCGTTGTGCCCTGTTCCGCGCTCCCCAGTGCACTCACAGTACGCACGCACTGAGCTGCACTGTCTCTTGTAGTTGGTGCAGTATTTTCATGGCAAATATGGCTGATATGGATGCAGGAAAATTGAGCCTACGTCGAAATGGAACTGTAATATTTGTGGCAGATAGTGAAGCTAAAATAGAACCGACATCCAATCCAAACATAAAAACACACGTGCAAAATGTTGTTTGCCACTATTCTGATCTAGACGTAGGTAGGCCTAGGCCTAGTAGGCCCTATGGTGTTATTAAGTTTTAGGTTAAGTTTATTCTTTACCTAGACTTTTTAATGGAACCTTATGAGCAAAGGATACCTTTACGTCAAAAACCGCAAAAAAAATTTCATTTTTTAATTATATCTCAAGATTGAAACACAAAATCGAAAATCTGAGAAATCATAGCTCTGTGGTTTGGTCAGCCCTACACACTGAATGATAAATGTATTTAACGTTATAATCACTATGACTGTGATAACAATTGATCCTAAGTAATTTATAAAAAATTATGAGGCTCTGGGCAATATTTTGGCTAGGGATGACATCGGGTAATAAAATTCGGAACCAGTGACAGCTCTCATATTACCCGGGTACCCGGACCCTGAAAACGTATTTTTCGATGTGTAGGCTTGATTTGAAGGTCGTAGCTAGGCCTTGTGAAGTGCGCGGGGTGCGAAGACGAGGGACGAATGATATATGCACGCCACCCGCTCGGTTACCCTTTAGGAATACGCCTGCAGTAATCATGTCGACTAAAAAAAATATATCTCAATATACAACTGAAGCACGTACATAAAACAGGATTTTTAAGGAAAATAAATATTAACAGAACAAGTATTAGCCAGAATCTTCATCAGAATGTTAAACAAAGAACAAACAGTAACGAATGCAAGTCAGCACGCGTCTGTTCTGTTCCCCGCCGAGTCACGTGTTGTGGAAGGGTGGGGGAAGGGTTGGCGCGCGCCGTACCTGCTGGCTCCACCAGAATCGACCGCAGCAATACTGGCGCGTAAATTTATCCTAGAAACGGACTAAAAAGTTGTCCAGACCCGAAAAACGGCTCCGGGTAATATTTGGAGCCGGGTACCCAATGTCATCTCTAATTTTGGCTGGATTCCCTGGTTAGGAATCCAGACATTAGCAGGCCAAACTAGTAACTATAACTATAGTGTTGAATTGTTTCAGATTATATTCATCCTGAACTCAGATTCCAAGTTCAATGAAATGGCATCAAAGAAGAACGACCCTAGCAAGGAAAAGTTGAAAGCGAGTGCCAATGATGCCATTAATAAAGTGATTGCACTGGGACTGTCAGGTCAATGGGACCCACTTATTAGTGATGATGGATTTTCCCAAGGGACAGTATCCCCTCAATGCCTGATGCGTATTAAAAGGTTGGTTGTTATCACATCCAGGGATGGATGAACCTTGATTTTAGATTTTCGAACCAAACTCGAACAAATTCAGGAAGGAAAGTTGAAAGACTTGCATGAAGCTGGAGGGTGTCCCTCGTTTAGGACCTCGAGGTCATCCTGTGATGCCTGCCTGGTATTGAAAGACAGTACCGCATAGTGTGTTGACTAGGGGTGATGTATTATTGACTTTCATCGTGCATTGGGGCAATGCGACGAAAACCTTATAGTAATTTTATTACAGTGAATTCATTAGTAATTGTATGGGATCTCCCTCGTATTGTGTTTTCGTTATTTGTCCTGTTTGGAGCTCTTGCTCAGGTACACAACATTTAGGCCTACATAAATTACTAAAAACTTTTATATTAGGCCTAACCTAGGTAGGGATGTCAACGGGTACCCGTTACCCGCCCGGTACACACGTGTACGGTTCCAACTTTTCAATACCCGTTACCCGGTACTACCCGTTCCCTTCTTCTGTTCAAAACGAAATCAATTCAACATTGCGATATTTTCCTGCTGGCCTCTTTGTGCGAGCATACGAGCCGCGCTTTTCAATTGGCCGGCATTTAACTTGACACCTCCCCCCCCACGTCTTGATTAATCATCGTCCCAAAAAAAAATTGAGACGTAAAGCCCAATTAGTATCATCTTCTGTAGGCCTATGGAAGAATGCTGCGGAACGGTTGTGAGTCGGAGGGAGCGCACCCGCCCGTCGTAGCTTTACCGCAATCATGTTCTCGTGTCCGAGCTCGGACTATGACGTCATCGCTTTGACGCAGCCGACCACCGCCTACCGTAGCGAAGACGCAAGCTTTGAAGCTTTGCCTAATTAGTATCATCTTCTGTAGGCCTATGGAAGAATGCTGCGGAACGGTTGTGAGTCGGAGGGAGCGCACCCGCCCGTCGTAGCTTTACCGCAATCATGTTCTCGTGTCCGAGCTCGGACTATGACGTCATCGCTTTGACGAGCCGACCACCGCCTACCGTAGCGAAGACGCAAGCTTTGAAGCTTTGTTGAATACTTCCGCGATTGTTTTGGATCGAAGACAATGCAACCTGATAACGTGTAACAATATAATGTCTCTTTCCAAAACTTTGCGAATCATTTGACACCCATGACGATAAAACGCATATTTAGTATTATTTACTACCCGGGTAGTCCGGGTACGGCGCGAGGGTACCCGGGTACAACTATTTCCGGGTATTGACATCCCTAAGCCTAGGTCTACATAACAAATAAGTAAAAAAAAAATATGCGTTCATTTAATAGGACTCATATAAAATGCTTATAGCCATAATATGGTATTTCCTTACAATTTATATATCCTACTAAACCCATTTTTTTTACTATATTTTTTTGCATTGCCTCTAAACTAGGCCTGCCCAATGATAAAAAAATCATCGATATCGCGGTAAGAAATATCGATCGCGATATCCAACTTATTAAGTGACGTATCGATATCGAAACTTTTCTCATCTGTTTTTAGGATTTCCAGACCAGCCAGAGGTCATTCATTATAAACAATATTACTGTATTTGCAAATAAATATCTTAACTTTGAAATGTCTTATTGTTATGTGTTATGTCTTATTGTACTATTCAAAATTTACAATATCCACACAAAAAGCGGTGTTGTGATCGATATTGAATTATTTTTCTATAATCGATATCGTATCGAATTATCGATATCGTTGGGCAGCCCTACTCTAAACTATAAATGTTGTTGCTTTTGGGCATAGGATTCACAATTATTATGTCTATGACTGCTTTTATTACTGCTTTTATTACTGCTTAATAGAGGATCCCAAAAATAAATGTTGATCCACATCATGGTAACTTCTTACCAACAGTTTTTTCATGTGGTCATTTTTACCCTTGAATTGGGCTTTCTTTTTAATATTTTAACGTCCTTTTATGCTGGATCACTGGAAATAGTTAAAGATAGCCTATACAATGCATAGATCGGTAGCTCATAGCATTTCCTCTTTACTCTTCTTGGGATAGACAACCCAATGCTTTAATCATCTCAGCAAATACCTTACTAGAAAAATACACAAAACTTCCATCGATTTCTGGCGACAGCTGGCCTAGCGGCTAGACTTAGAATTTGGTGAATGATTGACACGAAGAAGTTCACTCGCCGCATCCAAAGTGCCAAATCTTTTATCGATTGGTTTACGATTTCTCGGCTATCTAACGGCTCGACTTGAAACTTTATACGTGAACGTGGGTCGCCATGCGCTCATTGTTAGTTAGTTTCCCATATTATTCTAGTAAGGTATTTGATCTCAGTAGTACTATGTCTTCTACCATATTCTACAAGTCCTGTCATGAATACATTATTGATTATGATTTCTTTCAGGGATATGATGTCAATTTATAATGATCCACCTCCTGGGCTCTTCGTATTACCTGATGAGAAGGACATGACTCTCATCCATGCATTGATAACTGGCACCTTTGACACACCATATGAGGGTGGTTTCTTCTACTTCGTTATTCGCTGTCCTAACGACTACCCGATTCACCCACCTCGCGTAAAGCTAATGACAACCGGAGCGGGAACTGTGCGATTCAACCCAAATATTTACACATGTGGAAAAGTATGCATGAGTATTCTTGGTACCTGGTCTGGTCCTGAATGGAGCCCAGCTCAAAGTCTTGCCAGCCTTCTTATTTCTATTCAGAGTATTCTGAACGAAAAACCTTACCACAATGAACCTGGATTTGAAAAAGTAAGTACTAGTATAATTATTTGATAGATATACCATAGCCTAGTGTGTACCGATGTAATAAGTGCAATGTGAAGACAAGTTCCCTTGGGTCAGCTAAGCACTGCATGGCCTACAAGGCTCGCCTGTCAATAACTGTGCTGTGTGACTGCGTGCTGTTCTGTTCGTTGAAAATATTTAGGTTAGGGATGAGATGGGTTAGTAAAATCACTAACGGGTTAACTGAATCCAAAACTGGTTTAAAACTTTAACTGTGTTATGTATTGAAAGTTTGTTGTGAAGAGAGGAATGTAGTGTACATGTATAATTTATATGTTATCGCTCATTGTTTCATTGGAACTTGTTTCTTCGTTTCTCTCTCTCTCTCTCTCTCTCTCTCTCTCTCTCTCTCTCTCTATCTCCATATTCGTCAAAGTAAAGTCCATATCTTGGTAATCAGTAATCACTAATATCATCTAATCATCTTGGTAATCATCGTCGTCATTGTCATTTGCCAGCATCACCATCTTCAGTGTTCTCACTCAGCATATCTATACATACTTAGTGGCATAATGTCACCCTCAGTCCACATATACCGTACTCAACACTAGGGTTGTGCGAACCTGGGTTTTTTCATTTCGAACCGAGCTCGAACTTTCAGGGTGCGCGTCCGTGTAACTTCGAACTTGCAAAAAATTTCTAACCGAACCCGAGTCGAACTCCAACCGAACTTATAAATTGGATTTAGAGAAACTACAAGAAAAGAAAGCATTCTAATTTATCAAGTGCACCTTTATTTACGTGATCTGACCTGGATCAAATCACATTTGAAAATTATTACAGGGCTGTGTAATTACATTAACGTAATTAACTTTCATCTATAGTATGACATTGTATGACTGGTATGACCACTTTATGGACTATAGGCCTACATAGTGAGTGCAGGGACAATATAACTACATTATGGAATATTCCTGTTTATTTGTTTCATCATTACCAAATTATTGAATGTTATGAAGTCAAAAATATTTCTTTTTCCCATTTTCATAAATATTTAAGTCATGAAAGTAAGCTGAAAATTTCACACATAATTATGGCGGGAAAAGCAGGTCCATGACATCAGAACTGATAATATCAATCAGCCTATCACACAAAGATAATCAAAGATCGTATTTGTGTGCCAAATATCTCACTCAAATGAGTATATTTAATATTTATACTGTTATTTGGTTCCATAATGAATACTGATTTTTTTCAGCAATTAATTACTGGCATGGTTTTGTAATAATGTAACATTATTTCAGTGAATAATAGTTTTGATAATAATTTTGTGAAGAGAACGGACAACAATGAATACGTTTTTTTGTTTCTCATTAATTGTGTAGTGTTGCAAGGCAGTGAATGGCAGATGCAATCAGAACAGTGATGTTTAATCAGTTCTGACATAACCATCCGTTTCACAATAAACACGCGGGAAAGGAAAAATGTCAAACTTGTAACGGTATAAAAATTTAACTGTGACAATTTGAAGTGAGAAAAGTAGGTTGCCGGCATTTGTAGACGAGGGCCTATCTATATTTCACATACATAATCGAGCCAATATCAAGAAAAGTGGAATATTCCCTAAATTGCTGGACAACCCTTCACTATAGACGTTAGTTTATTTTACTGTTAGTAAGAATAGTTATATTTATTGAAATTTCAACAGACATTTACCAGAAATGTGACAAAACATTGAAATACTAGCAGTAAAATAACCTCATCTGTGGATAGTTCTGGATGCCAAATGCCCCAGCTGTCACGTGGCAAACAAGTGGATTCTTGTTCCTCATTGTTTTTTCTACAAAACTGCTTTAGTGAAAATTTGTGTCAGCCACCTGGTCTTTTTACCTGATTATCTGATAATCGTTTTGTTTAGGAACGGTGTGTTGGTGATGCTCAGGTTTACAATGAAATCATCCAGCATGAAACCATCCGCGTAGCAGTGTGTGGAATGCTTGATAACGATACTCACCTCAATATACCAGAGCCATTGGTCGATGTTATGGAAAAAACATTCCTTGAATTTTACGATACGTACCAAAATGTATGCAAAAAACGAATTGCAATGAATGGCCTTCGTATGGTTGTAAGTATTATGTATGGTAATCATCATTTCTAGTTTATAGTTATCACTAACTTGCATTAGATATTGGATGGATTTTATAATGAAAATACAGATTCCGCTTTTTAACCGATTCCTGTTGATTCGGTCTCGGATTTAAAAACAAATACATACTCAACCATAGTGATGACATCGGGTACCCGGAAACAGGTTCCGAACCGATTCTGTGGCATTCCATATTTTTTCTAAATCTGACTGTAGGCCTACAACAGTGCACTACTGAAATGAGATAGAGAGATACGGTATCAGGTGCGCACTATTACCCGACTTACTCGTCGCTTGAGGCTGCCGACACAGGTGACACTCGACATAGTCGACACTCGCTCGGCAGGCATGGAAAATAAATAGAGTATCTTGGATTCATTTCAGCTAATTACTTCATAAATCATAATATGTATAGGCCCTATCTGTATAGAATATGAAGACTTAAAACTAATATGGCACGAGTCATTGTTCAAATATTTTCTGGGTACATTTTTGAACTGTTAAATGTAAGTTGTTTATTAGGCCTACTATAGATTGAACAAAAATAGGCCTTAAAACCGGTTCCAAAGTGGAGAAACTAGTTTGAGCTTCTTGGACCCGATGTCATCACTACTCGACAATCAGGTTCAGGTTACAGGTCAGGTTCTATCATGTAGGTATAAAATCAATGCGATATTAGACGAGGTGCAATTGTGATGAGTCATTAATTAATGTGATTCAGTAGTGTGAAAAAGTGTGGAAAAAACAAAAAATGCAGCTGTATTGGGAAAACACTGCATCATTTCCGCACACAAAATAGGCTAGTGTTCCCAGGTGTGTTTCTAGTGTCAAAGATGAAAAATGTTACCTTTGATGTTCCTAATCTTTTTCTTCGTATTAATAAAAATGTTTTTATAATAGGACCCATTTCGTGAAGAACGAACTCACTTCCAGTACAAGACCTTGTCTTTACGCCTAGCTGCCCTGGAAAAGAAGATACGGGCAAAAATGGATTCCAAAAGTGCAACGGAAAATGCCCAAGACGAGTGCTCAAGCGAATCTGAGGTGGACCAAACATTAGACGATCCGTCTTAACTTATACTGATAATCCATGCAAACATTTTGTTTAGTGGGATTGGCCTATTAAGAGTGCATGGGGCTTAGATTCCTACCCACTTTACCCTATTTTATATCCTGTACCGTGTACCTAGACCACAGTCTATGATATCTTACTTTGTTCTTCACCTGCCACTAGCATGTACAAAGGATGGTATTTCTATATACAGTTCAGTTAATGTATATAGGGTAGTAGGGATGAGCATCAATTCCAAATATGGGCATCAATAATCGAAAGACAGTTGTTGTAATCGATTGATAATATCGAGAGACAAAATTAAAAAAAAAAAAAATTGTAAATTTGCTTTAAACAAAAATTAAAAATTCCATTTAAAAATGTTTTTTCTTTAAATATTCACAAGAGAGAATTTTTATGTGCCTAATTCGCAATTTCTCAGGTTTTTCTGGTTACAATTTAAGGTCTGAGATGCCACCATTCATTCTTAATGATTCTCAAATTTCGATACTTAAGTTAATATCGATAACGTAAATATTTTCCAATATCGAATATCGATTGATAAAATCAATATTTTTGCTCATCCCTAATACCAAGGTTATATGGGGTAGTAAACACCTGAACATTAGTGGCTATCGGAGCCAATGCCCATTCTCTGGCAAATGCTTTTTAAATGGGCATGTCGTCAAGGAAGCTATATTGTTAGGTTTTGTATATAAGATATAGATGTCTATTCTAATTTATTTTTATTTTTTTAATGTTTTAACTAGGGATGTGCAAATATTCAAATTTCAAATAGTGAATGGTAGCCTAAATATTCAATTCGAAATTCAAATACTTACTATATTCGAAAATTAGAACTTTTTGATCTCGCAAAGTTTGAAAAAAGCACAAAATTCTCATAAAATACCATATTGACAAGAAAATGTAAATGGAGGTGACTTAAAAGTTGAAAAGTCAAAGTCGAAATTGAACCGAGGTTGTTGGTGATGTGATGCTGGTATTCGTCGTGGCTGGGTCATCATTGCCATTTTTCGCTTTCATAAAATTAAAAAACTTCGTTGTAAGAAACAATATTTAGTATTCGATATTCATATTCCATGTTTGAATTTTCAATCGGGAACTCTTCGATATTCGATTCGAACCTGAAAATAACTATTCGCACATCCATAGTTTTAATATCTCAGTAGATAGATGTATACTATATACATTCAGAGAAAAAAAATGTTTCACTTATCAAACATTTAATTAATAGTGATGTGGATTTAACGTAAATTTAAAACTCGGTACCAAAAAACCGGTAAAATCGGTAAAATTCGTATTTTGGCAGTATCATTTATAATTTTAGCTTAGACGTACATAGATTTGGGATGGTGAAGATGTATTTAAATTAGAAGAGCATAAATTCAACTTTGTTCATAAGTGTACTGTCCCAAATAAGCCTAACAATAATTTATTGATTTTTGAATAATAAAATAAAATAATCATGAAATGAATAATAATATTTAGGCTATGAACTATTTATGAAATTGAGTGTTATTTCTACTGCATTCGTGTTGTGTACATTCTACGGAGTCTTTAAAATATAGTAATGTAAAATTTTACCATTTTACCAACGTGCTCGATAAATTTACAGTAAATTCTCTGACTGCTACCTGATCGTAAATTCACATCATTCACATCACTATAAATTAGCATCCCGTATACCACAGGCATTGAAGCAGCCTAGCTCAAGTCAACTTGGTCTCAAAGTGACCTGACATGGCGTAATATACACTTGAAAGCGCTTATTGTCAAGGCGGCTCGGGGAAGCGGGCTAGGACCTTGAAAGCGCACCAGATGACCTTGATATACGGCTAGCTCGCTTCACTGTAACTTGACCATTACGCACTGAATAATCAACGTGGCGGTTGCCAATAGAAATCTTATGAATGGTAGTAATTGTGGTTGTTATATAGTTGCAGCTGGCTGTGCGTCCAGTGTCAAGTCGCCTTTCAATAGGCCTCTTCCGGTCACTGTGATATGCGATTAAGCACTGGCTCAAGTCGACTTCACTTAGCTCGCTTTCTTGCTGTGATATACATGGTGTAGTATAGTATGTGAATAACATAACCACAATGCATGATGATAGAATGTCAGAAATGAGGTTGATCCCCAATCCACTAATCCACCTCATTCATAATTATGACTGCAATTAAATACTGTTTTGAATAAGATAATAATTTGCACATTCAGTACATCAAATTGCACTCTTTAGATCATCATCATCAATAATAGGGTTGCCGTTTGATAATCAATGTGGATTGATAAGATTATTTTCCGAAACAATTGATAATCGATTGAGTCTACCCAGATTGGTATCGATAATCAATCGGCTCGCCCGCCCAAGATTTTGAATCTACCGCTCGTTACTGTCTGAAGCCAGACAGCCGCGACTTGTGCAAGTTGTATGTCACCACCCCTTGCACATCCTTAAATCTATCACCAAACCTCTAATTTATCACAAATGATAGTAGGCCTAAGAAGCGAACGCATACAATGAAATTAAGGGTATTCTCATAAAACGTCCGCCTCGTAGGGCTACGCGCAAAACAACGATTTTGTTATGATTTTAGATTACCGATCATCGATCGATACTTTTTTAAATTAACTAACCCCCGACCCGATACCCGGGCCCCATTAGCCAGCCCGATGTAATTATTTTCTTATTTCAAACTTTTCATGTGTACAGTGAAACCTATAAAATGCATCGTTTTTGGGGGGAACATTAAATAAAAACAATGGAATGGAACAAATCAAAAAAACAAATTATCTGGTCAGTGATCACTGAACAGGCATAGCTTTTAGGTCTAAAGTGTTTAGAATTTTATTTTATAAGATTTAAATGCCTCATACTAGATGATTAATATTATCTAAACTGTTAATTAATAAACTATAGTGGATGTCAACTAAGTCAATCATTGGATAAGATTTGTTACCCAAGCCGACACGAAAACAAACACAAATACGTACCTAGAAATCCCTAGAAAGGTATGTTGGCTCTGCTTTTACAACCATCAAGCTATAAGAAGAATCACACGAATTACATTCATAGGGTTGCTGTAGGTTCAGTAGCGGACTACTTTTTTAAAAAGTCCGTTATTCTTTTTGGTTTCTTTCCATGTCTGCACTTGATTTCAAAGAGGGAATTTGTGGTGTTCACAAGCAGGTTTTGTCAATTTCTTGCGGGTATATAAATACATATATAAACACCTTTACTTTCTCAAAGGTAGAGGTGGCAGAAGACCCACCGAGCCCCATACAGGTGACAACGACCCCAAATGAGGAGGATGTGTCAGTCACATGTGAAAGTATGACAGACTGTAGAAGACTAAACAATGAAAGAGCCCCAGGGGTGGATGAAATCTCCATTGAAATGATCAAGGCAGGTGTTACAGTTGGTATTGTCTGGGTGCATCGAGTGGTAGAGGCAGCATGGAAGCAAAAGCAGGTAACATCCCAATATTTAAAAAAAGAACACAGGAAAGAGTGTACAAATTATCGAGGAATCACACTTCTTAGCCATGCTGCCAAAGTGTATGAAAGCATCATGGAGAAATGGGTAAGGAACATTGTCGAACCATTCCTAAGAAAAGAACAATATGGGTTCGGAGGGGGCAAGTCAACAATTGATCCTATATTTGCTCTGAGGCAAGTCATGGAAAGAAAGGACAAGGGAAGAAAATGCAACCATGCACATGCTTTTCCTAGACCTTGAAAAAACGTACGACCACTTACCAAGTGAAAGAATGAGGAAAAGTTTGATAGAAAAGCAAGTAGGCAAGATGTTTAAAAGGATACAAAGTATGTAGTTGAAATGGTAAAGTCGAGTACAAACGAGCAGTGGGTACACGAACTGGTTCAATATTAATATTGGTGTGAAAAAATGGAGTGCACTATGTATCACCAATATTGTTCAATGTGGTAATGGGCCAAAACCTACAGAAAGTGGAACCAGTATAAGAAGATTAAGAAACAAGAACGTTGATTGATATATGCAGATGACATGGGGTGACACAAAAGAAGAAGTGCAAAAAAAGATCAACATGTGGGATAAGGAGACAAATAAGTATGGAAGTCTGGTAAACAAAATGACCAAAACTTTTGGTCATTTCGGTCAACAGACTACCCCATTAATAGGACTGCCATTCAGGATTTCATCGAGTTCATTGTAAAATGGGCATGTTACGGTCCCCTGTCCACCTTGACTATGTATTCTTTGCTTTTCGTTAGTTCATTGCTTTCCACTTTTAGCGCAGCTGTTTGTAAGTTGGAGGATACCTGGGGGCCTCAAATAGTGGTACCAACAAAATCTGTAGAAGTAAAACATTTATATTCAGTGTTCATAAAACTAGTGACTGGTCGGTTAATTAATTTGATCTATGCACAACGTAGGCCCGGACAAAAGACGGAACCAAAAAGTTACGTTGTAAGACTCCCTTGCTATGCTCTTTCCTGTAATTGCTTTTTAGCTAAGAGCCTATGGTTGGAATTCATAGTCGGCCCCTACACCTAGGGGCACCCATTGTTGCTATGGATTTGTTTTGTTTATGGGAAATAACATGCAAACAATTGTTACCTTGGTAACAATGGGTGCCCCTAGGTGTAGGGGCCGACTATGAATTCCAACCTATGTCTATTAAAAACAAATTCATTTATAAATTCACCATCCACCGGTCTCCTGTACAATGACCCGAAACATACTTCGTTGGCCTAGGCTAGGCTTATGGATGCCAAGGACCTAGACCCCAAATGACAAGCATGGTGCCAGAAGGGACAAGGGAAGGAATCTGCTGGGCCTATTTCTACATGACTAGGTTAGACCTAGCTCGCAAATGTAGGCCTATGCCTAAAGGGATGAAGATATAATGGGCCCAAGGCATAGGACCTAGATCTCCACCTAGTCCTAGGTACTAGAGACACATTCAGTATAACCTAGAAATTATAAAATGTGTTTTTTTTAAACTTAAGCCTACCTACTACTATCCAATGCTGACATGATTTGGTTTTCTCTAATTGTTGTAATCAGCAGGCTAAACAATTTACTCATGCTTACGCAGTGACACTGATAATGAAAAAATGACCACAGAATGGGCGGTAAACAAATTAACTGAATAGGCGTGACCCGAACTGTAGCCAGACGTGTGTTGATTTGGTGTGTGGCAAAGACACAGAAGGCTTTGTAGGTCACGAGCACAGTAACAGAATATCGAGTGTGCCCTGCCATGTTTTTTTACCACTTTGAAGCATATACAGTATTAGCTAAAAGTCAAGTGGATTGAATCTTCCAAATCACTTACGGAACCGATTTCATTCCAAACCATCTTGAAGCAAATTCGATGAGTATATCCTGCTTTTCAAACCGATTGCTTTTCAACTCGCTTTGGACGCCCTGATATACTCAGTCATTGACGATCCTGTCCAAACAAAGCTTTGAACGCCCTGATCATCGCAGTCATTGACGATCCTGTCCAAACAAAGCTTTGAACGCCCTGATCATCGCAGTCATTGACGATCCTGTCCAAACAAAGCTTTGAACGCCCTGATATACGCAGTCATTGACGATCCTGTCCAAACAAAGCTTTGAACGCCCTGATCATCGCAGTCATTGACGATCCTGTCATAACAAAGCTTTGAACGCCCTGATATACGCAGTCATTGACGATCCTGTCCAAACAAAGCTTTGAACGCCCTGATCATCGCAGTCATTGACGATCCTGTCCAAACAAAGCTTTGAACGCCCTGATATACGCAGTCATTGACGATCCTGTCCAAACAAAGCTTTGAACGCCCTGATCATCGCAGTCATTGACGATCCTGTCCAAACAAAGCTTTGAACGCCCTGATCATCGCAGTCATTGACGATCCTGTCCAAACAAAGCTTTGAACGCCCTGATCATCGCAGTCATTGACGATCCTGTCCAAACAAAGCTTTGAACGCCCTGATCATCGCAGTCATTGACGATCCTGTCCAAACAAAGCTTTGAACGCCCTGATCATCGCAGTCATTGACGATCCTGTCCAAACAAAGCTTTGAACGCCCTGATCATCGCAGTCATTGACGATCCTGTCCAAACAAAGCTTTGAACGCCCTGATATACGCAGTCATTGACGATCCTGTCCAAACAAATCCTAAATTTTGCATTTCATTCTGATGATATTTTAATCCAATAATAATTGAAAAAATCATCCTATGTGTTCAATTGAACTGTACATTTTCATTTTGTAATAATAATATGAACATATTGTATATAGTAAACATTTCCTTCTGTACAATGTGCTTGTGTTATCTTTCTTCAATCCTTTCAATCCAGATTCTGTCATGTCTGTAAGGTTAGATATTTGTTACATAAAAAGGTTATATCTAAGTAAAATTAGTTTCATGCACAAATACATCCACACCTCAAATCACATTGCATATATGAAGGCCTACTGAAATGAAAATGCATATCTCTATAAATTAACACAATTTCGAACGCTCGACTTAAAAATCTTATACTTGCACACCCCTAAAATTGAACATTATTTATTAATTAATTATACATAGCACTTTTGGCGGGACTATTCATAATATCAATTGACTATACTTGCATGAAAACGATGCATAGAGGTTTCACTGTAGTTCTTTATTTTCAATCCCATCTGTAATTCAGGACATTTGAGGTTTTACAACTACTACAGCTATATTTTTTGACAACGTTTTTGACTCGATGATAAAACCTTTCCTTTTATTTTAGTATTTAATGTTGCTTATTAAGTTATAAATACAATACATTTGTATTGATAATCTACCCACTCTATTATTTTTTCTGCTATAGGTCCTACCCTGTTTTCTGCATGGTATTGCTTATTTATGTTGCTTCCTTTTCCTGCTTTATTACTTGTTTGAACACTTGCATGTTTTGTAGATACATTACAAATAGTACTGTATTTATTTTAGTTATTAAGTCAAACCTAAATTAAAATTAGTTTAAAATGAACACCATTTGCTTGTGGAAATAACCACTGTACCAGAGAGGTATTCATTTTAAAATAATTGGTCAAGTGTTGTGGGTCAAATAGTTAAATCGTAATGAAGGAAGTGTGTGCTTATCATTCGTTAGGGTAGAACTGGAAGCTCGGTCTGCCTATTCAACACATAAGCAACATTCGGGATGACATTAATTAGTAGAAGAATTGGGAACCAGTTCCAGTTATCCTGCGATCACAGTGCAGCACCGCGTCTAGAAATAGAGATTTCTTCTCGACGCTCGCTCGACTTGCTCGAAGACTGTCTCGAAAATTAAGATAACCACATTAGAATTTCCTTGGCATTTTAAAGACTAGATACATTTTACTTAGTAAATAACAATTTCATTCATGGCAGTAATATTCAATTAATTGCGGGTTTAGACCAATTTTGTCAACATACCATTGTTTGTAAGTTTACTGAAGGCAGTTGGGAGAATTTCCAGCAGGTATTTTTATAAATTATTATGATTCCTTTATTCATAAAGCTTCCGGTTACTGATTTTATAACGGCTCTGATTTCAGTTCCTTATGTATAAAGATTCCATAAGAACTGATTCTAAATGGTTCTACAAAGTTCCAGTGGAACCGTGGAAAAGGTTTTACATGTTTTCAGTAGGCTCCCTCAGCGGGGGGGGGGGGGGGGGGGGGCTAGTGCATGAACAGCTGCTTGCTGACGGACAAGTGACGGATGAGATAGGTATCGTATGTCATGTGCCGATGAGAAATGTTCACCGATATGGCCATATAAGAACCCCTACCCACACCCTGACATGGCCAAACTAAAACTAGGCTAATTGGCAGTGCCAAATCCATACTGATTGTTACACCTAATGTCTTACCTAAATACCAAAAAACACCTAGTGGCAAATTATTGTTGCAAGTGGGGAATGGATTATGTTGATTGAGGGTAAACTCACTGACGGTCTCGAAGAATGATGTATCTTGTTCAGCGTTGTTTGCAAACCAGGATATTTGTTGTAAGTTGAAATCCCCACAGAGAAGTATATTGTTGTGGGGTTGAAGGCAGGACTGCACCCTGATAAAGAGGTGTGTAGATTGTCCATAAGATCAAGAGATGGGGGGGGGGGGGGAAATTGATGCACCCAGCGAATAAGTTCGAATGTGGATAGATTTTAATCACGACCCATATGATTTCGCATTCTTAGCCAATCGCTTCTTTGAAGAGACATGAAATCTGTTATGATCTGTGGTGTCATCGCAGAAAAATTCAGGCATGAGTTTGATTTTAATATTAAAATTAGAAAAAATTAACTTCGAATCATGAGCCATTAGCCATTAGCCATTATTGTTTACTGGCAGCAAACCACAACAAAAGTGAATGAGACTCAGACCTTTGATGCGCTTCTAGTGGCAGTGCACTGAAAGGTTACTAATACGAAACATTTCAGTGGGCCTACATGTTAAGAATCAAAACTTGTTTGAATTACTTGCAGCTAGAATCACATGTTATTATTGTTTAGACAAAATCTATGCAATTGATACAGCTGCCAGCCACATTGCTAGGAAACTCGGTGATAGATGCATAGGCCTATCCCAGCCTCGGACATATTGCAAAACATCTTCTAGTGATGACATTGGATCCAAAAAGTTTAAACCGGTTCCTCCATTTCGGAACCGGTCTTTTTCTTCTTTCTTTCTTTTAAGGCCTATTTTTTGTTAAATCTATAGTCATTAACAATGTACATAAAAATGTACCAAGGAAACGTTTCTTTGAACATTATCTCATGACCGTTGAAATAGGCTACGTATGCATAAGCACACAAGTAGATAATTGTGTACACAGAATAGACGAGTCCAGATGTTGTCACTATATCTTCTAATACTCTAGTGAGGCCAAATTGCTTCAGTCCGTGCTTCAAACAGTAAACAATAACTCGTCGTACGTGACGGGAGGATGATGCTTCTAACCTCGGCTTTGTTATATTGGGCCCATTTCTCCATTTATGCATTTTGAAAAGGATTTATCAACAATTAAAACCATGTTTTATACGAGGCAGGGGCGACGGACAAAACATGGAACTAATCTCTTCCAGTCAGCCTATGTTAGTATCTTAAAAGTAACTTCTAACATAATGAAGTCGATTAGAAAAATTGTATCAAGATTTCAGATTTGTGATAGAAACGGTGTCTTCCTACTCAATGTCATTCTTAATTACAGCTTAATGTAATTTGCTGTAGAACTTTGTGTTGTATCATAAACCGAGCTTCTCTGCTTTGACCTGATGATAAGGATATTTTCAGTGTTTTGACTTTTGATTAACTGTGATCATTCATTTGTGATAAATGGAGTGATAAATTATGTTTTGGGGGAACGAGAAAGTTAGTGATGAGTGACTTATTGAAGATGAAAGATATTTACAAACACAATATATTGTACGTGATAACATTTCAGCATGGATCGTGGACCTCATTGATCGCTCAGCACATGAAAAAGAAATAGCCAAGGCTAACCTATACTGCACGTAATGTATATATGTATACAAAGGATCCTTTTTGCGGAGGAGAAACGAGATAAACTTGCAGTAAAGGAAAGATGAGTTTACGAATATGCGTCGATGGTGATTATTGTAGTACTGTATGTTTTAAGTTATAATTTGCTATTTTGATAATTAATATTGTAGGAAAGAAAACCTTGTATTTTCTAAATTTCACTTCATAATGGTAAAGATTACATTCATATTTATTGGATTATGTTCATCAGTTGCTACAAAAACGGAAAACTATAGCTTGATTAAACATTGTTCGTTGTACAATAAGTACGTAATTCATGCAGGTATGTAACTTTTTGGTATAGCAAATTACACTGTGAGTTAATACTGGTACATATATCAACTTAAGTTGTATAGAAGCCTGTACATGTGCCAGCAAAATGTTTCGGATATACAAAAATTTGTACACAAAATTAAAAAAATAGAAAAATCAATAAACTCAATCTAACAAAATAACAATTGTTGATTAATTAATCAGACCTGACTTCTAATATCAGTTACCACATATCCCTAACAATTCCTTACTAATTTTTAAAAAATTGCAGATGTTCCTTTTACCAAAATGTGTTCTTTTCAAACATTAAGTGTAACTGAAAAAATAGTAAATACTACCTTTTTATTTTTTAACTATTTTTTTTTTTTTCCGTTTCAAAGTTCTTGCATAACATCACAACACAGATTTTCCATCGTAAAATGCATTCTTTTCTTAATGATTTATGGCAAAATCTAGAAGTCTAGCTTGTACCAGAAATTAATAAAAAATTATTTTAATTATCAAGGTTTCGGTGGTGCGCGTGCACCTGCCAATGGTGACGTAACGCTTGCACGTTTGTGATGTCGTTGCAGACAGTAAAATATTGGCCCAGCGCCGTGAAGAACCCTCACTGTAGCTGAAAATATGATGTTCGGAGAGAAACAAATGGTATCATCGTGTTCTGCGATCTTCTCTGTTCAATAATATTTAGAGCTGTACCGATACCACATTTTTGCCGATTCCGATGGCGATTGCAATTTTTTGCCGATTCCGATTCTTTAATACCAAGTATTACTGCAAGTTATTTTTTAACCTAACCACTCGTTGTGTACTCACATATGTTAGGCTTGGCATATTATTATTTATTACATTATTCATAGCTTGCACGTACGTCACGACTGTACTTATAGAGTGGGGTTAAGATTATTTTAGCAATAGGTACAGAGAAGTATTTACATCATTGGAACTTTCTGGTGGCAGCCCGGGGGCCCGGACTGCCACCCCCCCCCCCCCCCCCCGGCCCGGGATGCGATCGCATCCCGGCATCCCTAGCCAGTCCGCACCTGCCATTACCATCCTTGCCGCTCTCCACTGTACCTTCTCCACCTCAGTAACCTCTCCCTTTCTATTCGCGATCGCAAAACTTCGATACGCCCCTAGCGGACAAAATTATCCCTAAGCTAACGGGTCTAGCGCTCTAACTGTCTGCGGATTCTCGCACAAACCACGCGGTACTAATCTCGTTCTAGCTGTTATACTATTCATTTTGAAGGAAAAACTTAAAGGAAAGCGTATTTAGTTTACATGCCCATAGTCATCATAAAGGTTATTTCAAAATTATAGACCCAGTAGTTTACTTGTTATAACAATTCACGCAAAAAATCGGAAAATGAGCAAAACTTCTTATTGTTTTCTTGACTAAAATTGTTGAAAAACTAATGATGGGATTTTGACGAGAGTTCCTTTGGAACATGTACCAACAATGTAAGAAAATAAACAAATAAACTTTCTAGATAGAAAGTGCCTCGAACGAAAATTCATAGCATGCACTAACATGCAGGGTGCAGCAATTGGACCTCAAAAGCAGCGGTTTTGGCCGTGAAACTACGCACCATGCATGTTAGTGCATGCTATGAATTTTCGTTCGGGGCACTTTCTATCTAGAAAGTTTATTTGTTTATTTTCTCACATTGTTGGTTCATGTTCCAAAGGAACTCTCGTCAAAATCCGATCATTAGTTTTTCAACAATTTAAGTTGAGAAAACAATAAGAAATTTTGTGCATTTTCCGATTTTTTGCTTGAATTGTTATAACAAGTAAACAACTGGGTCTATAATTATTAAATAACCTTTATGATGACTATTGACATGTAAACTAAATATGCTTTCCTATAAATTTGTCCTTCAAAATGAATAGTATAACAGCTAGAAGGAGATAAGTGATCAACGTTCCAGCGATACCGCCAATGTCACACAGAGAAGTTAACCCGGCACGGCCGCCACATTGGCCAGTGACGTCACTTTCAAACGTCCTTGAGATCGCGAATATGGGTCTCATGCTGTGTCACCGTACTCCAGCACCGGCCTAACCATTGGGTTTAAAATATAGGGCCTAACCAGTCTTGTAGGCCCTATCCTTAACATCCCTTCTCACTCCCTTCAAATTTCTTATCACAAAACCCAAGGCCCTATTTCCCTTCCTCACCACTTCCTGAATCTGCTCCCCCCAACCCATATCATCTGACAGCATCACCCCAAGATCATGTAGGTCATCATATAGGCCTACGTAATATAACAACAATAACTATGTAATAACTAGTGCTCGGATAATAGAATAGCCCATGGCAACCCATCAACTGGAAGAATAATTCATAATACAACAAACACAACCGGCAACTGAAATTTAAACACACCGCGCTTTGCGACGGAGCAGTTTTGCCAACTGAACAGCAATTTCTAGTTTTGACTGTTCCTAACAGATTGGTGAACTGAACAAACCTCAACTTAAGATTGTTGGATGACAAAACGTCAGACGTCGGTGTCAGTGAACTAGGCTACTATTTTGTGTTATTACATATAGTTTACGTGGTCTGTCAAAATGAGTAGCTCTGAACGAATCAATGGGTTATTCGTGATTATTTTCTTGGTAAGTGAAATGCATAGTCTATTAACTAGGCTAGGCCTACAGGTAAAAGTATAGGCTAGGCCTAGGCTAGCGTCGCCTTGGCCTAGTGATGCCGAAACAACCATGTGAGCCGGAATCCAGATGGGCTCAGTATTGACCTGTCAACTCTAGGTGTAGGCCTAGGCCTAGGGCCTACCCTAGGTTCATACTGGGTAGGCTGGGCGTAGGCCTATGCTTTGTACTAAGACCAGACCTGTGATTTTAATGTCTCACAGGCATAGGCCTATCGTTTAATAAGTTCGTCGTTAGTCAGACTAGGCCTAGGCCTACTTGATGGGGCCCTGGGCGTTATGCGTAGGCCTAGGCTTACCCAAGTCGATTGTGCCTATCCACGTTTAACCTAAAACTTCCACCAGACGTGTGTTCGAAAAGTCATCATGATGGAGTGATGGATTTCATCATACGAATAAAATGTTTAAAATCTCACCACAAAACGTCATCATTTTCTATATCAAGATGCCACCAGGTAGGCCTACTTGTGTGATTCCATCCCTCTCCATCAAAAAGTTTATTTGCTTGGTTGGTAATGGATTTAATCACTGACTAATGAGATTTTGAACATGGTAGCCATACATAGCCTAAAAAGAAAACATCACACTGTGCCCCACATTGCAAATTACTGGAATGTATATATAGGCTAGCAGTATGGTTATACCTACGTTTCTTCTTACAATAAACAAAAAATTATGAGACTACGGTACCTGTAGACGATAGGCCTAGCCTATTCTACAATTAACAGAGTCAATGGTAAGTACTCTGTATCGAAATATTACAAGCCTAATCTGGCTTCAAATTTAGAAGGTGAGACCTAGCCATTGGTATGCTTAGGAGTACTTAAATTAGCCTTGTAGCGGCGCTTTGGTTAATCCTGTTTATGGGGTTCTTTTTTGTCTGGGAAAGTCGCAGTCCATAAAGAAGAATTGCAAATGGCTTCTAATGGCTTTGTTATGTAGGTATGCACCAGATTGTTGAATTAAAAGACAAGAGACCTTATCCCACCAGGCTAATCTTTTTGGTTTTGGATCTTTTATCATCTGAAACACCTTATTCTCATTCACGGGATCTAAACAAAAGTTTTGTCTACCCTACCTCATTTTACTCCACTAGAGCATTTTGCTCTGTACGAAACGAATGAACCGAGCGCACCGAACTTTACCACATCCTGTCAGTAAAATGAATTTGCTCTAATAGATTGTTGCTCATACGTGCACAGTCAGGATAAGTATTCACGCTGTTCGGACCATTTAAAATTGAGTGGGATAAGGAGAAACGTTTAGATATTACTTAACAAATATAAGAAATATCCGGAGCTGTGGAATTTGGCTTATTGGAAATTTGGTATCCTTTGTAATTGTGGGTAATATGAGGTTCATTAGTATTACTGTATTTCCATTAGCCTCTGCTGTCATTCGCGTGAAGTTCTTCAAATGTCCATTGTCCATAACAACGCAACAACAAAAACGTATCTGTGCGCTTCGAAAGTAGCCGCCTTACCCATACTTTCCTCAATTTCCGTTTCTTTTCAGCTGAGTAAATGACAAAAAAAAAGCACCTGCTGCCACTTCCAGATTCATGTCTAAACTGAGAAAATTGGTAGGAACACAATGAGCACCGGTAAACATGCAGAACACATCGAATGTTTGCTCAGACTGCTTGTTCGGATCGTTCGGAGGAAAATGCCCAAGTGAAGATGCACCTTTATTCCTATATGTCCAACAGTAATAGGTTGAATAAACTAAAATTACTACCCAATGTGAGATAGGTTGTTCAATATGCATCTCTGGGATACATTAGATGATTGCATAACTTGAGATCCTGTTAATAAATTCCAATGCACGCCACTTCTAATTCAAAATTTTTTGTTCATATTTCAGGTATTACTTTGTGGAGTTCCACATTTTTTAGCAAAACAGCAAAGCACTCAAAAGACTGTCGTTGAGGAAGTTACAGATTTCAAGGAGCTCAAAAAAATATTTCGCACAAAAAACAATGTACTGGTTTGCTTTGTAAGGTCATTTAAACAGGCATCGCAAAACGTAAAAATTTTCAAGGAAGCAGCTGAGGTTATTAAAGGGCAAGGGACCATGCTACTTGTGGATTGTAGTGGTGAAGCTAAAAAGCTATGTAAGAAACTTAAAGTCACACCCGAACCTTTTGCTTTGAAGCATTTCAAGGATGGTGAGTTTCACAAAGACTACGATCGTCTACAGACAGTTTCATCTTTGGTGAATTTTATGCGAGATCCTTCTGGAGACATTCCTTGGGAAGAAGATAGCTCTGCATTAGATGTGGTGCATGTACCAGATGCATCTGTAAGTCATTAAGTGGAGCCATTTACTTTTAACTTTCATGATAGTATGTAGTAACAAGTTTAAGTGGTAGCAGGCCTTTAGTTGTAACCTACATATATGCTACTTATGCGAACCTGATCCAAGCTACTCGATCAGTAGCTCTTTCTTTCTCTCTCTCGGAGAGAAGACTACAGTGGAGTTCCGCGGGAGTTTACACCAACCTTTTAGGTAGTTTTCTTGGTACACCCCTAGAGCAAAGTCCAGTCGAGCAATTATCTCCATTCAAACTCGAGCAAAGGACAAGGAATTCAGATGACTGAATACATTCATCACATTCTTCAAGGCGATGAGGTTCGATCGATCTAGGAAAACAAGAAATTCCGGGTTAGCTTATCTTTCAACGTATCTATGGGTGTCCAAAACGCCAGGGGAAATGGTGTGGCCATGGTGTAAACTCCCGCGGAACTCTACTGTACTGATCGAGTTAATCGGATCAGGTATACGTTTACAAGCGGCCTTAGCAAATTGAATAGGAAGCCTTAAATGGACTATTGACTGTGACTGTTGTAAGTTTAGTTTTCTTTTATTCATTTATTCATTGCAATTCAAAGTTTTGTTCATCATAGTTCATTCTTACATCATGATTAATCCTATTTTTTTTAATAGACTAGGCCTAGTACTAATTGTTTTCTTAACACATTAGGCGCCATTGACGTAGTTGAAATCCTGTAGCGTGTTTGTCAATCACATCAATTGATGTATTAACTTGTCATTTAAGTGCTGTTTGTATTTTCAACTCTTATGGTTGTAGAGCGACGTGAGTTTGTATTTTTCCAACAGACCACAGCACAATGCAAAAATTACATAATTAGAATTGGTATTTGGTTTGGAAAGAGTGAAAGGAACTGACAACTTATCTAAAGTTGATAGGAAGGCCATCTAAAGATCAAAGAAACATGAGAAAAATACATATACACACAAATAGTGATGAAACGTTTTGGCTTCTAGGCCTACTTATGGCTTAAACTTATGGTATTTACAAATATTTACGTTAGGCACTGTCGGTGGTGGGAGAGTGAACTAGGTGGAGACAGTATGGTAAGAGTAGTTCACTGTGTTACCCCCTGAGGTTAGCATAAGTTCAGGTTGGGCGGCACATGAGAATAGGCTATTTGCACAAATTCTGTTAATGTATTTTTTCGATAACCACTGGCATCTTATAGATCACCAAAAAAAATGGGACCTCTACATTTATTATTCTGGGCGTAGTATTTTTTTTAGTTTTCTTGGTCAAAGTAGCGGTTTGAAACGCACCAGGTCGCGCGCCATTTCCGTGACGTCACCTGCCATGTAGTCCGTCCGTGCAGGCTACCAGCTTACAGCTGACATTGGGATAACACGGGCAGAGACGCTTTCGCGGCGTTCAGCAATGCCTAAACCAAATTATAAGTATTGTTTTGTTCCATTATGTACTATAGCACTTCTGTAGCTACGCCAAATAAGCTGTTTTTTAGTGTTCCCAAAGATGTAAGGCGTAAGAAATGGACTCGTAAAGAGCGTATAACGAATACATGACTTTACGGACCTGACAATAATTGTTTATCGGAATCCCTGTTGTCTGGATGTACCTCTCTCTCTCTTCACGCTATTCGAACTTAGAATGCTCTTCCTACCGACATTAGAGACGTGTACCAAAACCACTTCTTCGTCACTACGTCGTACTATTTAAATCAAATAAATAATGAAGACGATGGCAGCAGCAGCGACAGTTCAATTCGTACAAACGCTATAAATTAAGTTAATGTGTTTGGAAACCGAATACCATTCTTTCTTTCATTCTTTCTATCTTTCTCTTTTATTTTTCTTTCTTTCTTCTAAAAAATTCATGTATGAATGCAATTAATGAATGAATTTAAAATAATATATCAAAATATTAACAAATTCCTTATTTCGTGAATTGACCGTGAAATTTAATTTTATATTTTTTTAATTATTTGATTTGAAATCATAACAATTGAACATGTATTGTGTATCTTACATCTTGTATTTTGTATTTTGTATTATGTATTTTGTATTTTGTATTTACCTTTTGTATTCTTCATTATGAATTTTGTTTCTTGTATTTTTATAACTATAGTGTGGTTTGATGGAAGATAACGCCTCACTGGCCTTAATCCCGCCATAAAAAAAGACCTTAATCAATCAATTAATAATTAATTAACTAATTAACTAGGAAAACGCTCTGTTTGACGCGTTGATAAGCGAGCGCGTCAATATCTACGAACTTTCTGGCGAAAAGATTTCAATGCTAATACAAACAACAATTAACAACAATTCAAGAATGCGCATTGCAAAAATTTTTCTAATTAATTTGATTTAGCCTAGATATGGATATTTAAATGCAATTCTAACTGAAATTGTATTTGTCTATGTATTTTTCTTAATTTAACCATAATGTAGGCCTATCTACATAACGATTGGCTGGTAGAAAAGGCTTAATTGGCCTTAATCTCACCCAAAATAAAGTCCTAAATCAATCAATCAATCAAACAAACAATCAATCAATCTCTCTCTCCTTCTCTTTCTTTCTTTCTTTCTTTCTTTCTTTCTTTCTTTCTTTCTTTCTTTCTTTCATTCTTTCTTTCTTTCTTTCTTTCTTTCTTTCATTCTTTCTTTCTTTCTTTCTTTCTTTCTACTTTCTTTATTTCTTTCTTTCTTTCTTTCTTTCTTTCTTTCTTTCTTTCATTCTTTCTTTCTTTCTTTCTTTCTTTCTTTCTTTCTACTTTCTTTATTTCTTTCTTTCTTTCTTTCTTTCTTTCTTTCTTTCTTTCTTTCTTTCATTCTTTCTTTCTTTCTTTCTTTCCTTCCTACACATAGGCATTATGTATAATTAAGTTCCTGAAACAGACTAGGCCACTGGCCAAGACTATTCCTTGGGCTGAACGTAATTTTTATTTGTTGAACTAGGCGTATGCCTATATGCCTTTGTGGTGAAGTGGAACCTGTAAGATAATGCCTATGGGCATTATCTTACACGTGGTACGCGTCTTACATAGATTCCTAAAACTTGTGCGTTTATTAAACCCTTGGTCTGCGTCTGCCATCACTGTGGCCAGCCTAAACGTAATGTTTTGGTGTTTTGAAAGCTTACCTGGAGGCTTTGACACCGCGGATTTCGGCTCTCACAAAGTGTTCGTTCTTTGAAAAATAGTTAGCTATCATTATAGCATCCACAAAAGCCAAGTTGTCCGATTGGCCTTTCTTAAATCTATCTTCTGTCATTTTACGTATTGGATATGCACGACAACCAAGCAAGTCATGTACCTCGACGTGCCTCGGACATGGCGGGTGACGTCACGACCAATCAGAGCGCGTTATCGGTTACCACGGCGGAAAATTCAAATTGCGCATTTTCGAACGCAATTTTCTTGTAGAATAAATTTTTTTGAACGTTAAAACTATTTTCTTTGTGTTTAGAATTAAAAAGACATCAGAAAACGCCCATTAATTAGCATTTTTAATCTTCTTGCATATAGCCCATTAGAGACCATTTGGTGGGCGAGTTCCCATTTTCTTAGCTCACTCTCATTATAGTTAGGCGGTACCAGTAGGGCTTTGATCACAGAGGTGTAGAAAGGTTGCGCGTGTAGGGCTACCAGTTTATCTTTGAGCCGCACTGTGTCGTGCCTGTGCCTATTCATCCTTTGCCTCAGAGCTGTGGTGGTGAGTGCTATTGTCATGTAGCGAGAACCTACCGTCTCCTCAGTCCAACGACGATAGCTCGGACTCGAACCCACGGACTGCCGACGACGTACCCGTAGCTTTACTGGGGCGTAACTCCGGGTCAGTTCTCACCTACACTACTGGGATCTTTTATAGGACGTACCAGAGTTCGGACAGTAGTGATTAGAAATGATAAGAAACTAGTTTCAAACACAAGAGGAAACGTATTTATTGATTAAAAACATTTATCCTAACGTGGCTGAGACGTGGCGAACCTGCCTATGGACTATCTACGTTACGGTTCTATCGACTGCTCTACCTCTTTCCTCACGGTGTGCCGGTACGGTGCGGGTAGCTGGTCCCACGTCCTGGCTCCTCAGTAGTCGGCTCGGTGATTCGGTCTCCGGTACACCCCACGGACAGCCTGGCGTAGTACTCCTCGTGTCGCTCCTGGGTTCCTCTCCTGGATTCCTCCTCCTTTCCTCACCGAACTACCTTGGCACAGGTCTCTCACTCGTTCCCGACAGTCGTTGATAGCCCCGAATTACACCCGTGTCACCCCTTAAGTAGACTTCCCTACGTCATACTCCCATCACCCCTCCCTTAGCCCTACTCAGATCACATACGTCATAATTGACCAATCAAACCACTCAATACACCCCCTCCCGTCAGAGACCAGAGAGAGGTAACTGAGCAGTCAGCAAAGTTACAGCAATAGTTGCCCTCAATAACTACTCTAATTATTATAAAATGTTTACACAAGTCATCATAACAAGTAATTACAACCGAGCTGGGCTGTTGAAATAGCCGAGCACAGCACATACCTTAATTGTGAAAGAAACAATAAATGACAAACTAAGTGACCCAATTCAAATATCCATAAATCACCAAGAAGGAGATTAAAACCAGTAAAAGTTATAAAGCATCCACTTTTACATGACACTATATATTCTTCTGGACAGTGCAGACACCTGAGCTGGTATAGCTGGTATATTGGGTTCTTGGTTTCGCAGTTGCTATGCAAATTTATAGGGTAGCTCACGGTCATTGCTCTGGCTGTGAAGGTCGTAGTTGGGGAGTATATGGAGCAGATGTTGCAGCAAGTCTTATGGCAAGGGTGGGAACCTTACTGTCTCTTTGTTTCCTCTGTGGCTCGTGTTTTAACGATGAGATCACTGATGTTGGGGGGCTGTCGGAAGCATACCCTGGGTAGGTTTGCGGCCAAATGTGACAGGATGGAAGGAGGTGTCTACCTTGTTTGAGGATGTTAGTTACTCTCCCACCACCAACAGTGCCTAATGTAAATATTTGTAAATACCGTTTAGTTTAGTTAGTCCCTCCACTCCGACGAGTGAACAAAGCTGTAGAAGCCAAAACGTTTCATCATTATTTGTGTGTATGTATTTTTCGTGTTTCTTCGATCTTCAGATGGCCTTCCTATCAACTTCAAGTAAGCTGTCGACTCCTATCGCTCTTTCCAAACCAAATACTGATACAGCCGTTAGGCTCTCACGTTAGTAATTAGAATTGGTGGTGTCTCAATAGCTTACCTTGAGAAGTGGTGGTGTTTGTCGTACACAAATGTGTCTGTAATGTATTGTTTCCACTCCGAGTTCTTGACAAACACAATCACTCACTTCTCACGGCAAGCTGTTGGGACTATAAATATATTTAAAGTATAAAACTATATTTATGTAATGCATAGTCCAATTATTTGTACATATTAACTTAATACCTGTTCTACTAGTTTGATTCTTTTAATGGCGCACTGTGTTCGCGAGAGATTGGCAGTAGAGTCGTGACGGCCATCGTCACGTATATAGACGTGTACACTTTGTGATGGACTGTTGGATCACCTGTGACTGTAACTGTTACGTTAAGTTAATTTATAGACCATGAGAAGCGTGATGCCATCCATATAGCTGGTTTTAATATTTCAGACCCTGGCTCGGTTTCTTCGGAAAGAAGTCCAACCTGTATTAGTCATGTTCTACGCACCTTGGTGTGGATTCTGCAAGCAGTTAAAACCTGAATATGCAGCTGCAGCTTCTGAGTTAAAAGGACACTCAATTTTAGCTGCAATTGATGTCAATCGGCCCGAGAATGCCGTTATTCGACAACAATACAACATAACTGGTTTTCCAACAATGTTGTACTTTGAGTAAGATTTTGTTGATATTGTATCTAAATAATAATTTGTTCTATCTACGTATAGTCTCAACTTGCCAGTACTGATGCATACAACATAACTGGTTTTCCAAAAATGTTGTACTTTGAGTAAGATTTTGTTGATATTGTATCTAAATAATAATTTGTTCTATCTACGTATAGTAGGGTTGCCGTTGATAATCAAAATATCGATCGATAATCGATTCAAGTCATATGATATGATAATCGATTCAAGTATTATGATATGATATGATTTGATTATCGATTTGAATAATATCATCGACGTTTAAAACTGCCGCGCTGCTGTTAAAATCGTGATTAGGCGGTTCGTAGCGGTGCGCGGAGCTGACGATAGAATGCGCGCTCGCTAGGTCGGTAAAATAGTGAATACTACTTTACCGATGGGGATAGCGCGCTCTGTAGGGGTTACGAGCAACTATTCATCCACGCATGCGCAACGCATTCCACGGCAGTGACAGTGAAACGTGAGCCAGTTTGTCACGCACACGCCGTGAGTTGTAGTCTCCTCTCGTAAAGTTGTGAGCCGGTCTGTATTGTTGATGCCATTATTGCGCTGTTGGGGGGGGGGGGGCGTAGAGCGATAGCTGTCCTATATAATGGCAGCTGGGATAGCGCTATCTCTCTCGCCCCCTTACGGAATGTGTTTATACCTGACCCAACCCTCGCAAGGCACGTCCGCGTACAATCAGTACGTGAAAAAAGTGGCACCCCAATGACCAACCAAGCAATTGCATTACCTTATAATAAAGAGTGCGTGGATTAATAGTCCGTGATTTTAACACATTTCTATCCTTAAATACTCCTTTTTATTGGTTTTTGGGATTGTTTTCAGTTTGATTTCATTATTTTGGCATTTGATTTGATAATCGATTGAGGTCTACAATATCGATATATTTTGATATGATTATCGATTCCGCTCCGCCGATTATCGATGCCGATTTTCACATCGAACGGCAACCCTAACGTATAGTCTCAACTTGCCAGTACTGATGCATGTCCATGCTAATGTACTTGAAGTGTTTATGAAGTGTTATAAAAATGATAGTGGTGTACAAATAGTGTAGTTTCAGTTTGAATATGAATATCAAATAGTACACACTCAAAACGTCGAATATCGAATATTTCCCACGATAATGCAGTACGCAGTACTACACACAAATTTTAATTAATACATATTATTGGTTTCAAGGTTTATTGACTGATTGTACCAGCACTGTAAGCAAATACAAGGCAAATAATATATGTTTAACTGCAAATTGCACAAATACAATACAATTGCATATTTTTTTATACTCAGTAACTTAAACCTAAAATATTCACTTCATCTCTCTCCTTGAACCATACATAGTTTTAATACTGTACACATACTGAACGTTTTGTTCAAAACATTTGCAGAGCAAGTTAAAGAAACGGTAAATTCGAAACCAATTCAAAACAAATACTTTGTAAACATCAAAAATTCGAATATTTGAACACCTTTAAAAAATGACAAACTTGGAATAAATCACTGTGTAGATGCTTACAGTAAATGATTTAGTTAAAAATGTTATTTTGCTGCATTAGGGTACATTGAGAACTGGCTACAATAAACATATTTTTTTTGTGAGATGATATTCATAGGCAATTTGTTGGTATTACAGAACATCCATTTACTCTGCAGCCATTTTGTATCCAATATAGTTACGGATCACTATTTCTCATTTTCTATTTATCTTTCTATCTATTTCTCTTCATCTATCGCTACTGTATTTCTATGTTGGCCAATGATTTTGCTGGCTAAATAAGATTGGGTCAAAAAATAATATGGTGAGTGCAGGAGAGTGGTTCGAGTAGACGTGTTCTGCCTTCCCTTGATTTACTCATGTTTGTGATTGTTTATAGGGGGGGGGGGGGGGGGGTACATAGAATTTAAATAACAAGGCAAAATTGTGCAGAACAATTAGGGGAGGGTAGGGTAGAGTGAAACCTCAGTTAAATAAATGTTTTGTAGGGGACGAACTTTTAACAATGTAGGCCTATAACTAAAAAGAAATATCATGTAAATGATCCGTAAGGAATTCCACTTTGGCAAAAGTGTATCTTGCCATAGTCACTGACTAATTGGTTGTTGTTACTATAGTGAAACTTCTTTATAAAGAACATCTTCATAACAAAATTATCTGTAGGCCTATAACAAAGTGTTTTTGAGGTCCCAAAAGGTTCTTATGCATGTAAAGGTAATGTTCATCTTTATAAAGAACTGTTCTTTATAACAAAATAATAATCTTCTAGCCCCCAAGAGTTCGTTATAAAGAAGTTTTACTATACTGATTACGTTTAGCGTCATGGCCACAAAACCCATAGTATCATCAGCCGTACTGTAGAACAGCAATGTTTCACACATTTACCTCTCTCTGCCAGGGAATAGGATACATAATAAATCAAATCATTAATAACACAGTGTTGTAAATGTATTTTAAAGAATAATCCAAAGCATTGCCCAAGGTTTCTTAAAGGTTTGCACTAGCTAGGGACTTGTTTTTAACCTATCTATTTTTTAAAGTATTTTATGTTCTTTTTTAGGAATGGCCAACAGAAATTCCTATTTGAAGGTGACAACAAAAAAGATGGGTTGGTTAACTTCATGCAGAATCCTACAAAATCTAGTGAAAAGCCCAAAGAAGTGGAATGGTCGTCAGTTCCTAGTGAGGTGCTGCATCTAGGCCCAGATAACTTTTATGACGTTCTCAAGGTAGCGTAATTATAGTTTCCACACGTAGCATATTCAAAAGACGAAAAAGTTAACTAATCTCGTAAGCATTTGAGTTTTATCAGTAATATAGCGAAGAATGGGTTAAATAGGTTAAAAACATATTAGTCACAACGTGAATATTTTGATGGCTACTAATTTTTAATATGAGGTACTATTTGAATGTACGTATTTGTGTTCAAACATTTAGCCACACAGTCTGCCATATGACATTTTTTATTTTTTAAGGGGTTTTTAATTTTTACTTTATAGGCATTGAAAAAGTTAAAATTGAATTTTTTATCTTGCATAAACTATCGAAACTGAAGTTGGACTGAGCTTCTTGAACGATGCAGGCTAAAATCCTATTGAAGAAGTCTGTCAAGTATAATTATAACCAAACAACTTCAGGAAAAGCTTAGTTTAGTTGCATTATTACGAGACGGTAGCTTCGGTGTTATGATTTAAATGTCCATGTCTCGATTGACTGACAGACCTAGATGCTTTGTGCCTTTAAACATCAGATTAGATATAATAATTATTAATATTAATTGATTGTCCAAGGTAATTATTCTTGCTACAATAGCCGATGATACGAGAACGATTCCTTTCTATTAGAGCTGTACCGATACCACATTTTTGCCGATTCCGACTCTCACCGATACCGATTCTTTAATATGAAGTATTACTGCAAGTTATTTGTTTTATATTAGGTCTAGTCTAGAAGACATTGAGGTAAGTAACCACGCGGCACGCACACAGAAGCAAGTCAAAACGTGAAAAAGAGTTTGCAAAGCCGTTACTACCGGCCAAAAACAAGCTAAATACCAACAGGCTCGACTTTGACAAGTTTCTTCGTGATTGGTGCACACACTTAGTGACTTCAACTCTCGGTAATCGATATATTTGAACGAAATGGAAACTTTTCGGGCGCTTCATTTAAAAGAATGGGTATCGGTAATAATGGGTCAAGAATCGGAATCGGCCGATTCTACCGATACCACGAAGAATCGCCGATTCTCGAGACTCGGTATCGGAATCTGTACAGCTCTACTTTCTATTTATAGTTTCAACTAATCGCTGAAAATTGAAGTTGCATTAGCAGTATTAGCAGCAAGGCATTCATTGCAGAGTGTCTCCCATTGAAGATGCAAACAAGTTGCCGATTGCGTGTATAATATATAATATAATAATATAATAAAAATAATATAAATAAATTCACGTCATTACATCTTACGTAGAGATTTAGAACTAGACTTCCATTCACATTCTTTTATGAACACATACATGACATATGTTCCCATATGATTCTATGGGGGATTGATTATTTGTTTAGACTATATTTTTTAATTTTTCTAATAAGTTATTAGTGTCAGGTCCAGTCTCACAATGTCCCAATAACTAGTTATTTGTCGAATACCTTGTTGTCTCCATGGCAACCAGCCAACCACCAATCAAAACCCTTGAAATCCTCCAAATAGCTTAATTGCTACAAATAAATTTCCTATTAGGAGATTGTAAGACCAGCCCTAACTGTGATTATCCCATTATTGGGTGTTCTATATCTGTGCATCTATGAATATGATGGAACATATTTCAGCTGGCTAGTAGGCAGGCCTGGACTGCCTCATTGTTGTACCATGCATGGTTTGCATATTGGAAACACACATAGGCCCTAATCAAAATAAACTTTTCTAGGAGGAAGCTTCAGCACTAGTCATGTTTTATGCTCCTTGGTGTGGCCATTGTAAAAAAATGAAACCTGAATATGAAAAAGCAGCTGAAATATTAAAACAGGAAAAGGTAAGGAGTATTATTTATATTTATATTTATCATTCTAAATAGTATTTTAGTTAATGTCCCATTTCAGGTCTTTGGGCCTATTTGAAAGCACTTTTTGGACAGGTAGATGATATTTAAATCTCAATGAATTAAATGTTATGTAATCTAGATATGATAACTAGATTGATATGATATGATATCTAGATTACATAACATTTAATTAATTGAGCCTGTTTAATATGTACGTACACAGTACATACATACTTACAACTCTACATACTTGCATTGCATACTTGCTTACCATATTACTTATTTACTACATAGCATCGAGCTATCAACAAGCATTGCACATTTGTTTATACTGTATACACATTTATATTATTTATTATCTCAATATGTTTGTATTTTATTTAGTTACTACTACAAGAATTGTATTTTTGCATTTGCTTACTATATCTATATTCTATAGTATAGTTCTTCCAGAGTGTGACGGGTTGTTGCCGACAACGGCGTGGGCGGTAGGTTGTAAACTTAAAAGCCACCCTAATTGACAACTTGCGACTGCTTCCTGCGTTGCTAAGATGCGTATTTGGCGAAGAATGCGTATCTCTTTCTATCTCACTCTCTCGCTCTCTCTGTAATATCTCTTTCACCCCCCAATAGCAAGCAATAATATCTTGTGAATAATGCTTGAATAATGCTTTGTGAATGAAAATAATTTACAATGTTACCAATGAAAAGAACCCTTCGAACTTGCACTGACAACCTTGCAGCCACTTATTGTGCCAGGCAGCTAGGCGGTATTAGGAGTACAATAAGAAAGTGTGGACAAACACGGTCCATTGTCCTTTTGAGGGAAACAAAACAGGTCAAATGTTACTGGATACACTATACGTGTCAGGGATGACATCCGGTACCTACCTGGTTCTAAATGTTACCCGGAACCATTCTTCGGGTCCGGGTAATTTTTTAGTTCGTTTCTCGGCTAAATTTACATGCCAATATTTCGGCGGTTGATTGCTATTTGTTCTGTGATTATTGACATATGGTCTACTTAACAGTAGAAAACAAATATGTAGCAATTTAATAGAGGTTTGTTTCCACAGCCCCAGTAGCTTATTTGGCAAGAGCACCGGTACGGTACGTAGAGCCAGAGAATCTAGGTTCAATCCTTAGTCGGGGCAAACTTTTATTACAATTATCTCCTAAACTTTCCAAAGTGCTGGATTTAGCTTTAAAGAAATCGTATTGTTATACTACTCGACTTATGGAATATGAGACAGTGATGAGCTGATGACTATAAAACAGGAGATCTTACAATTGTCGTTTAAATACAAGTACAACACAAAATGATTGTGCAAATGCATTCTTCTGTCAGGTCAACCATGTGGGAACAATCACAAAACAAGCAATTTTACCCACTTTCACAATTTCAATTTTACCATTTTTATTTTAGCAGGTTACATAGTGAGTTCTGATAATCGAACCTTGATCTAGCTTCAACATAATTTAAAGTGTTTTCTTTGACAGATTCCAGGTGTATTAGCAGCTTTGGATGCCACAAAGGATCCTGCTATTGCCACCAAGTTTAATGTGCGTGGTTATCCAACTCTAAAATACTTCCGTAACGGTGAAGTGGCATTCGATGCCAACGTACGGGATAGTGGCAAGATTGTCGAACTGATGCGAGACCCAAAAGAACCACCTCCACCCCCTCCCCTTGAAAAAGCCTGGAGTGAGGAGGAATCAGAAGTTGTACATCTAACAGATGAGACATTCAAACCTTTCCTCAAGAAGAAAAAGCATGTTCTTGTGATGTTCTATGCGCCATGTGAGTCAATTGGAACACTAGTGTTTACTGTTTAATGTTTATTTGTAGAGACCCGAGTAAATGGTTTTATTTTTTAAAACGAAATGTAAAATATTGTGTTTTTGATACAAAATGTGGACGAATTGTTTGACCGTGGACCCGAAAATACATATATTGAATCACGAAATAACACCTACTTTGCCGTTAACTGAGCAATAACACCGAAATCTATATTGAAACACGAAATAACAACTACATATGGCAATATCACCATTTAAACACACTGCAATTGTCAAAAAACCGGTTTAATCACCGCTCTTAGTCGCTCTCTGCGCGGTTGGCGCCGACTTCAGAAGAATTTGTTTGTCCAACGTCGCTGGCAGTTCAACCATTTCATTTAAAATATGTAGCAAAAATCAAATACGAGTTGTTCTTCCCAGTGAAGTAGGCCTACTATAGGCTGTTATGTCTAGGGCTTCATTTAGGCTTCAAGTTAACCTTAACTATGAAAATATGAAAACAATTATAGCAGGCTGGTTAGGCCCAAATGTTAGTATAATATTAATTCATTTTTCGTAGGAATCCCTGTTATAGGGTGCTCACTAGCTTTAGCTGATGTACCCCTCTTCAGGTGACTAACTAAGTAGGCTATGTTAGGGTGTTTGGATAGTTAGGAAGGAATGTCCGAGGACTGTAATTAGGACTCTACCTCAGCATTTGTCTTAACGACTGAGGAAAACCTCAGAAAACCCTTAAGTCAGAATTGCCGGTGGCCGAAATCGAACCGGCGACCTCCCGAATTAGAGTCTCGCATCTTACCGCTGAGCCACCTCTAGTATGCAGTTAATCTTTTCATTGAACGGAATACCTTATCATTAGGGATGACATCGGGTACCCGGCTCCAAAGTATTACCCGGAGCCGTTTTTTCGGGTCCAGGTAATTTTTTAGTCCGTTTCTAGGCTATATTTACGCGCCAGTATTGCTGCGGTTGATTTTGATGGAGCCAGCAGGTACCGCGCGTACCTACCCTTCCACAACACGTGACTCGGCGGGGAACAGAACAGATGCGAACTGACATGCATTCGTTACTGTTTGTTCATTGTTTAACATTCTGGTGAACATTCTGGCCAACACTTTTCTATTACAATTTATTTTACTTGAAATAGCATGTTTTATGTACGTGCTTCAGTTGTGTATTGCGAAATGTTTTTTTTTACTCGACGTGATTACTGCAGGCGTATTCCAAGGGGCTATTCGAGCAGGCGGCATGCATGTCATTCGTCCCTCGTCTTCGCGCCCCGCGCCCTTCACAAGGCCTAGCGACGACCTTCAAATCAAGCCTACACATCGAAAAATACGTTTTCAGGATCCGGGTACCCGGGTAATATGAGAGCTGGAACCGGTTCCGAATTTTATTACCCGATGTCATCCCTACTTATCATATCAGATTTTTATACTCTTTTACTTTTCTTTAACTTTTGACTCGCTTAAAAATAAAACCATAATAACACCGAATTTTCCACTTTTTAGAAACACTTAAAACCTAATTTTTAATTTTTAAAAACGAATTTGTCCCAAAAATAAAACCATTTACTCGGATCTCTATTTGTTTGTAATGCTTCTACAAAATGAGCATAATTCATTTTTGTAGGATCCATTTTCAAAAATTATAAATTTACCCTAGGCTTACTTGAAATGCTAGAGTTAATGTTGATAACAAATGCACAACTGTTGGCCCCACTTCTAATTTCTCTCCCTAAATTAATCAAATACTATATTATGCACAATTTGCTTATGTACAGTATTCAAATAAGAATAAAGCTGGTTATTAATTAAAGGCCCCTAAAATAACATTACAATGAAAATTACGACAACTTTTTTTAAGCGTAGTAATAATAATAATAATAATAATAATAATAATGATAATAATAATAATAATAACAATAATAATAATAATAATAATAATAATAATAATAATAATAATAATAATAATAATAATAATAGTTTATTGTCATAAAATCTACATTCTGCGAGAGGGATCAAGCATTTTCAGATGTACAGACAATCATGATACAAACAATACATGAAATACAGTTTGAAGTTTACAGTTTGAAGTGCAGATGAAATACAGTAAAACTCATAATACAATTATTAATACAGTAGAACGTATACAATAGAATAACAAAATAGATTTAATATAAAATTTGAAATAATTACAGGTTATCCACTAAATATTCTTTTATGGAATATGTAGTATGCTTTTGAAATAAGGAACTTTTTTACCAAGTATTTAAAACTGTTTAATGAGTCTCTAGGCCTATGTTTTTAGTTCAGCTGGTAATTTGTTAAAAAGTTTAGTGTGTGTGTAATCAGAGTTTGTTTGTGTTGATGGTTTTGAATAAAAGTGTGTATGGATAGATGTTACTTTTTAGGCGTGTGTTGTGGGTGTGTATATTTTTATTCTTTGGTAATGTATCAAGTTTTTTTTTTTTACTTTTAGGAATAGTAGGGAGGCACATTTGTAGTATTCTAGTTTTAAAGAAAACCTAGTATTGGACTGTGCACATGTACATGTGAATTGTAATGTAACAGAATATATTCTTTCTCATTTATCTAAACAATCGCTTGGTTATTTATTGTTACATTGTATTAGCGAACATTGACGTAATTGTAACACTATTTGGCTTTGCATACCCGTCATTACATATTGTTTGTTTTTAGGGTGTGGCCATTGCAAAAAAGCAAAGCCAGAATTCACAGCAGCAGCTGAGAAGTATAAGGATGATCCTAAAGTTGAATTTGCTGCTGTTGACTGCACAAAGTTTGCAGGTGTCTGCGGTGCTTTAGAAGTAAAAGGATATCCAACAATTAAATATTTTCATTACCACAATAAAGAAATCAAAAACTACAATGGAGGAAGATTGGTAAGTTGGATTTCCATTAACTTAAAATTTAAATTTAATTCAGCACATGCAACCGGACTATAAAAACTCGGATTAATGGTAGGCTTAGGCACATATAATTATTTAAAGTGCACTAGGTTAGGTAGGTTTAGCCCTGACGATGGCCTTACCCTAAGCCTACGCCTTTGCATTTTTAAGCCTATGGTGGCTTTCAGTTTGGTTTGTCAACACCGGAGACTAAGCCACGCATGACAAAAGGTTGAAATTCTGTTGTTTTTAAAATCCTTAGTGGGTAATTAAGAGTGTGGGTTTTCAAGGGAGCCAGAACGAATTGGAAAATAATGTATTTACTACCTGTCCTCTGCTGTCATCCCAAAAGAATATTTGACCATTCAGCGATAAACGTGTTTGAGAAACATAATTGTCTTTATTGAGTTATTTTAGTATTTATCAACCAATTCCTCAGATCATGACAACACCATATGTTTTTTAATTTTCAGTTTAGCTCAACATTAAGAGATTTAGAAATCTAGGCTCTACGTTTGACCATGTATTATGCATGTCATTTACAAACTTGTTTCGTGGTGATATATTTAGGCTGTGCCTGCTATTTTGACCACGAACTGAGATAACGCGTTCCGTGGGTTATAATTTTGGTTTCCCAACTGAAGTTGGGCAATTCCCAATTGGCAATTAGGCTCGAGAGCATAAAAACATATTTGTAAAGTTTGAAGCTGTTTTGAAGTTTGCCGGCCAGACATGGAATGTGGGATACTGTTACTGATCCAAGCATAGGCCTATTGTTATTGTGTCATGGTATTCTTCTTGGAAATTTACCAAGCAACACTTTCCAACAACATGTTTCATTGTAGCCTATGTTGACAGTGCGCATGCAAGACATGGGGCGAAGGCTTTTGGCTAAAGCCCCCCCCCCCCCCCCCTCCAACCACAGAAGCATCAAACATTAGAATAGTTTAAGTACTGTCCAATTGTTTATTAATTTAATCTATCATTGTTAAAATATAAAAATAGATACTGTACAAATGTACTTCAAATAGCAAAGCTGCTAAATACCCTATTCTCCCCCCCCAATCATTCGAGCAATTGTAGACGGCTTGTGTATCTTCTTATTTTGTATGGATTAATGGATGTATTTTACCTAATGTGCAAGTAACTGAAATTAGCTATCTGTGGGTAATACTATTTGTTTTGAGTGTGCACGGCAAAATATGAGATGTGTATGCAGATGGGTGAGCATGCAGTTTCGTGAACGGTGTTGCGTTTAGTTTATTATTTCAAATGTAACGCTGATGATTGATTATCATGTAATAGTTTATTGCTGGTATCTCCCTATTAATAAAGATAATAAAGATACCAACTTCACACAAAAAATGAAAATTACCGGAAAAAATGGTAGGAACTGATTTTCTTAATTAAAATTCAATTTGAGTAACGTAACAAATTATAGCAAGATTGTATACCTAACTTAAAAACATGCCTAGATAATTTGGGTCGTCCGAACTTCAAAATCTCTCCTTTTATGGCAGCTATTGTCCCTTCCTGCAAGGCATACAGAATGTGAATTCCACACAAACTGGTTGGCTTGCTGACAGCCCTGCATGAAAGCCACCATAGGATAGAGTATTAACGTATTGAATTTTAGCTTTTTGGCCTAGGATAAGCCTATACAGAATTTGTATGGCGTGATATCATACACCACCTTTTGATTGGTGGCATTTGTTAATGTGACAGAGAAATAACAACCACATCACTTGTGCGTCTGTAATTAAATGAAGCCAAGGCTTGTGCGCCCGAATAGTAATAGCACGTTGAAGCGCGTACATTTTCTGGACCATGGGAACTGGCCAGCATCAAAGTGTCGAAAATCATAGTCCTGTGCAATTTCGAGGAAAGAGTATAGCACCATATACCAATTTGTTCATGAAGTTTTACAGTATTTAGCGCACTTTGGTGCCAGAGCGATATCCGCGACTGGGGGCGGGGGCGGTGCCCCCAATTTTGACTACACTTTGCATTGAATGTCGCTCAATTACGGCCAAACGGTTGGTCTGACAACGAAAATGACAATAATAAAATATATTTGTGTGTAATTAATAAATATTTCCTTGTCACAATTATTCATGTACAGTACATAGTGCGAAAGTTATCGTCAATTAAGTATAAAATTAATATATTCTCAATATATAAAACCATGGGACAACATATATTATCAAAACATTACCAACACATTCATACACGTATAGAAATGTCAGAGTGTTGCCATATCGGTGATTTTTTTTCATAATTTTATCTTTAAGCGATTGGTATTAGTGAAGTATTAAAGACAAGAATGCGTGGGGCTTTTGTGCACCGGCTAAACACAAGTGTAATGCATTGAAGCATTGGCAATCATAATATTGTATTATTTCGAAAGAAAAGTACACTTATATCTTCGTTTTAGCTTGTAAAATAATAATTTGGATGGTGCCAAGCTCCAAAATTAGGCGTTTACAAGTTATACATAAAAAACAAAATGGCCGACTCTCATGAGGCTTTTCCTATTTATCTTCACAATCGTGCATTTTTTGGCAAAACTTAATATGACAAAAATTGTTTCTAGTAAAATTCTACACAGATATGATACTTGGATATTTTCGTAGGAAGTACTACTTACGTACAAATTTAATTTTTGTATGTGTGCATCTGAACTCAAATGTACAAAACTTGGCTCTCGTTTGCTTCTTGATGAAGCAACTGTGACCTAAGGGAGTGGTCTCATTTCTTCTTTTAAGCTCATAAAATAATAATATTGATGGTGCCAAGCTCCAATAATAGGCGTTTACGAGTTGCATGTGAAAAACAAAATGGCTGCCACTTCAGGTGGTTTTGGCAATTTATCTTCATAACCGTACTATTTACGACAAAATCTAACACGACAAAAAATATTTTTTGTAACATTCTACATACAATTCATATTCAGGTATTTTCATATGATTTACCATTTACCTACAAATTTAGATTTGTGTTTATTAATCTGTACTCAAATGTACAAGCATTGGCTCCCCAGGACCCCTATTCTGTAACTTTTTTTCGTAGGTCCTTTTTTAGGGGTCCTGGGCTACTTGATGAAGCAAGTATGGACTATGGGAGTGGGCTCAATCTCTTTCTTCCAACTTATAGAATAATAATTTCGATGGTGCCAAACTCAAGTATTAGGCGTTCAAGAGAAACACGTAAAAAAAAAAACATTTTAGTACTAATTAACATGGAGAAATTTTAATTTTTAGGTTAATAGTAAGTCCTATAAAAATATGTAAATATCATATGTGTGTACAATTTTACAAGAAATAATTTTTGTCATATTAGATTTTGTCATAAAACGTACGGTTATGGCGGTAAATTGGAAAAACTACCTATAGTGGTGGCCATTTTGTATTTTACGTGTAACTCGATAATGCCCCATATTTAAGGTAGGCACCATCACAATTATTACTTTATAAGCTATAAAGAAGAGATTGAGCCCACTCCTATACTTGCTTCATCAAACAACCGACGGATTTTCATCTAAAAACACCCTATTGGCGGGCATTTTGTTTTTTGCGTGTTTCTCTTGAACGCCTAGTACTTGAGTTTGGCACCATCAAAATTATTATTCTATAAGTTAAAAGGAAGAAGTTGAGCCCACTCCCATAGTCATAGGCGCCGACTTGTCAACATTTCAGGGGGGGCTCAAAAAAAAATGACTCGCCTAAACATTGGAGACACAGTTAGTAGTAACGAAGTTTGGAGCTGGTGCAGTTAGCCGAGGTTGATTAGGCGTTGGTAGTAAACCGCGGTCTCTGCGTTCCAGGTTCGAATCCTGGCTTGGGTATGGATGTCATGTGGCGTTTTTTCATCCTCATAATACCCGTCATCGTCTCGATTAGCCTCGTTGCAAACAAATGGGACGTAAAACCCAAATTATCATCATCACGAAGTTTGGAGAGGTCTATGGGGTTGCTATAGTTCAGAGAAATATCAAAATCCTCCTTGGAAAAAACGTTTCATTTTCTCCATCGATCTTTCAAGTTGCAAATTGTTTCAAATTGGCCATGTAATTGACTTCTTTTCCTGAAACCCATTTCGAAAACTGGTTGAAGTTTGATCCCAAACTTGAATACTTATATAGATTATGTCGTTTGGTAACCATGAACGTCACTGCCATCGTCAAGTCGACGGGGTATTTTCCTTTCTCTGGAAACGTTTGGCTCTACTAAATCAAGCTTGTAAGCTCGACAGTGATTTTTCCCAAGTCGCTAAAAATCCGTCACGACGTAATACTAATACCTCGATTGCCGTTGTTATTGTGTTGAGGTTGTGCCATTTAACAATAGAGGTAAGTGCTTTGTAAAATTTTGACTTTCACTGATCATGAACGACGTGAAATAGTACGTTTCAAAACTGGAGAAATTTTAACAGAACTCCATTGGCTTTTTCAGCCCCATCGCCCTGGCCTGTCAAGTGAACGTCTTGCAAAAACGTTATAATCGTTTGATAATAAGATTCGATTTGATACGAAACACCATCACCGTGTTTGGCAAAATGGCCTCAATGGCTTGTGAACAGTCATCTTGAAATTACTTGAAGATTGCTAATCTTTTTGGCGAGTTTCGAACGAAAGTTATAAGTTCCCGCATCAATATGAGAAAATATCGTATTCTTCCTAAGCGCTGGATTCAATCTCAGGGGGGCTCCGCCCCCCCTGACATTTTTCAGGGGGGGGCGCTAGACCCCAAGCCCCCCCGTAGTCGGCGCCTATGCCCATAGTCCATACTAGCTTCATCAAGTAGCCCAGGGGAGCCAATGCTTGTACATTTGAGTACAGATTAACATACACAAATCTAAATTTGTAGGTAAATGGTAAATCATATGAAAATACCTGAATATGAATTGTATGTAGAATTTTACAAGGAATATTTTTTGTTATTTTTAGATTTTGTCATAAATAGTACGGTTATGAAGATAAATTGCCAAAACCACCTGAAGTGGCAGCCATTTTGTTTTTCACATGCAACTCGTAAACGCCTATTATTGGAGCTTGGCACCATCAATATTATTATTTTATGAGCTTAAAAGAAGAGATTGAGAACACTCCCTTAGGTCACAGTTGCTTCATCAAGAAGCGAACGGGAGCCAAGTTTTGTACATTTGAGTTCAGATGCACACATACAAAAATTAAATTTGTACGTAAGTAGTACTTCCTATGAAAATATCCAAGTATCATATCTGTGTAGAATTTTACTAGAACCAATTTTTGTCATATTAAGTTTTGCCAAAAAATGCATGATTGTGAAGATAAATAGGAAAAACCTCATGAGAGCCGGCCATTTTGTTTTTTATGTATAACTTGTAAACGCCTAATTTTGGAGCTTGGCACCATCCAAATTATTATTTTACAAGATAAAACGAAGATATAAGTGTACTTTTCTTTCGAAATAGTACAATATTATGATTGCCAATGCTTCTATGCATTTCACTTGTGTTTAGCCGGCGCACAAAAGCCCCACGCATTCTTGTCTTTAATACTTCACTAATACCAATCGCTTAAAGATAAAATTATGAAAAAAAAATCACCGATATGGCAACACTCTGACATTTTTATACGTGTATGAATGTGTTTGTAATGTTTTTATTATATATAGTTGTCTCATGGTTTTATATATTGAGAATATATTAATTTTATACTTAATTGACGATAACTTTCGCACTATGTACCGTACATGAATAATTGTGACAAGGAAATATTTATTAATTACACACAAATATATTTTATCATTATCATTTTCGTTGTCAGACCAACTGTTTGGCCGTAATTGAGTGATATTTAATGCAATGCGTAGTCAAAATTGGGGGCACCGCCCCCGCCCCCAGTCGCGGATATCGCTCTGGCACCAAAGTGCGCTAAATACTGTGAAACCTTATGAGCACATTGGCATATGGTGCTATACTCTTTCCTCGAAATTGCACAGGATGCCATTTGATGCTGGACTAATAACTCAATTACCCGAGATTTTGTTTTGCATCCTGGCTAAACAATGTACAAAAGCTTAACAATGTATTCAGAAGCTGTAAATTTGTTTTTGATATTTCTATATTAACTCAGTAATTTTAGTGATTTAATTAGGCATACAGAAATAAAAGTCGTAAAAAAAGGTTTTCAAGTCTTTAATTTCATTGGTTAGTCAATGCAAAACTAAATCCTGGGTATAAATCACTTTTCCAATATCAAAGCGTTTTCAAGATATTAATAAAATACCGTTACTGTGGCTTTGCTTAATAAACTGCAAGTTACCCATTGCTGTTTATGCCTAGCTTTTGCATAGTTTAATGTAACTGAACTCGTTTCTATGAAATAAATAACGATACTAATATTATCAAAAATAAACTAACAAACTTAATTGTGTAAAAAAAACAGTTTCAATTTTAGTCTATTTTGTTCTGTTTATTTTTAATTTAAAGAAAGTTAAAAATTATGCCTACTATTGGCTCAGGTTTGCCGATATATTTACCATATTAATATCCGTGTTATCTCACCCCAGGCTGCAGACTATGATGACTTCTTAAAGGATCCCCAAAACCCATTGGCTGGGTCGGCCCCCACTCCTGACCACCAAGACGATTGGGGGGACTTTGAAGGGGTGCATCTCACTGACACCACCTTTGATAGTGTTTTAGCTACAGGGACACCTCTGTTGGTCATGTTCTATGCACCGTGTAAGTACTATTTACTACTTTTCATTGCTTATGCAGTCTTCATTACCCTAGTTTATAGAGTTAAAAATTGCAGTTAAGAATCTACTAGACACAAAAAAAAAATTGCCGCAACCGCAACCAGACGTTGTCAGAAGTGCATGGGACTTCACGACTGTGTAAAACACAACACATTTACGTACCAAATATTCTTTTTCTTTTACTGCATAGAAGTTTTCACTCGGTGCTCACTCAGCACCTGAACTAGCCAACAGCGAGTTGGCATGTGGTAATCGTTTGCTAGTGTATCTAAATGAATATCATGAAATCATTAGAATAGGCCAGGGATGACGAACCTTTTCGAGCTAGAGTGCCATTATACTTACAAACTATTGAATTTACTCTGTCCAGGCCGGCGTGCCAAATTCTAAAAAAAAGTACAGGTTAGAATTTTAATGACGTTTTTATTATAGCTTATTGCATAGTTATTATGTTTTGCAGGGATATATAAATAAGTACATTAGCCAGTTCATCAGTTTCTAATCTTGTGATTATGCCACATAATGCAGCATTTAGGCAAAACCTCGCCGGAGGCGAAATTTTTGAACCCAAAATTCTGTAAATACCTGGAAAACGGCTTTGAAGTGTGGTCAGATTCTTCCTGATACAATGTGTTGTACACATTTGTGCGTGTCACTTCTGGTGCACGAGCCATTGGTTCGCCATCCTTGGAAGCACCACTCCACTACTACATACATATTCATGATGGAATGGATGAATAGATTGCAATGGTACAGCAACAGCTGTTGTTGTTTCGGTGGATCTTGCTCGCTATGTCTTGAGTCTTGTTAGCAGCTTCCAAGATGGGTAGACCGCTCTTGATGATGCCGTTGAGTCTGTGAAGTCCCGGGAGCCATAGTGTTACCAGCGGAACAACACTGTTGTTGGGATTGGCTGGGATCGTTTTGGGTTTCTGGGGCCGAGAGATACGCTCGCGTATCACATCACGATCATAGCCACGCGTTTCAAATGCATCGGTGATTCTATCGCAGTACTCTGATAGACCTTCCGGTTCCGAACAGATGCGTTGACCACGTATCGCTAGTGAAAAGGGTAGTGCATGTTTTGTGAACGTAGGGTGACAGCTACTGTTGTGAAGGTACTGCTGGCTGTTCGTTGGTTTGAAGTGAACTTTAGAGCTGATGGGGCCGTCGTGGAGGAATATGTCAACGTCAAGGAATGTGACGTGAACTGGGGAAGTAGTCCATGTAAACTTGAGTGAAGAGAAGGTGTTGAGACAATGTAAGAACTGATCGAGGCTCTCGGCACCATGTGTCCATACCAAGAAGTAGTCATCCTGAACCTGTGTAGGCATAGTGGGAGGAGATTCTGTGTTTTCAGGAAGTCGGTCTCAAGCTTACCCATGAAGAGGTTAGCATAAGACGGAGCCATGCGCGTCCCCATGGCTGTCCCCTTAATTTGCAGAAAGTGCTTGTCGCGAAACCGGAAGTTGTTCATCCGTAGAACCTTGTGGGCTAGTTGAGTTAGAAACAGTGTCTCTGGTTTGGCCGGCGAATATCGCTTATTTAGGTGAAACTCTAAAGCAGCTAAGCCCTGTGTGGTCGGTATATTGGTGTATAATGATGTTACATCCACCGTTGCCAAGATGGCACCTTCCGGAAGTGGGGTGTGCACGTCTTGAAGTTTTTCGAGAAAATGAAAAGTATCTCGGATATGTGTATCGAGCTGTGTGACAAGTGGCTGAAGATGGTTGTCAACGTAAGCGGAAATACGTTCAGTAGGTGAATTGAAACTGTAGACTATGGGTCTGCCAGGGTAACCTTCTTTGTGAATTTTGGGTAGCAAATAAAGAGTTGGGGTACGTGGCGGTTGGGGCGTGAGTACTTAAAGTGTCGCTTCACTTAGGCCATGAAGTTCTCCGTGAGTGGCAAGAAATTGCGATATCTCTTGGAGGTGCTTGGATGTTAGGTCCTCCCGCATAGGCTTGTAGTTGGTGGTGTCCTTGAGTTGACGGTCAGCTTCAGCAGTGTACGATTCCATACTTTTATCGTTAAGCCTTTGTCCGCTGGAAGGATGATAATATCACGGTTTTGCTTGAGAGACTTGATGGCTTTAAATTCTTGACGAGACAGGTTCTGATATATACGATAGGTAGAAGGATAGACCCCAACAGCTTACCTGAATTGTAGACCGTCGTGGTAAAGAAGACAACATATAAAGGACAACACAAGTTTTTCGAGACGTTTCGGTACAAGACCTTGATCACTCGGGAGTAAGAAGACTTTCTATCCTTCTACCTATCATATTACTAGCCTTTTGGCCTCCCTTTAATCCAGTGTTCTTCTTCAGTCCGCGAAAACCTACAGAATAACATATATATATATATATATATATATACTGGATTAAAGAGAGATTATATATATATATTAGTTTTCAAGTTTTCGCGGACATATGTGTACTTGTTGCAACTTTCTGGGGATTGTTGCCGCGAATTATGTACTAAAGAAGGAGGCACTGACTTACCCCGGGAAAGATGGGAGATGTGACTTTCCCGAAACGTCAGGAAGGGAAGGGTAAGTCAGTGCCTCCTTCTTTAGTACATAATTCGCGGCAACAATCCCCAGAAAGTTGCAACAAGTACATATATATATATATATATATATATATATATATATATATAGAACAACTTTTGATATATATATATATATATATAGAACAACTTTTGATATATATATATATATATATATATAAAGGAAATATATAGATCAGGCCTAAAGGCTAGTACATGTGTGAGAGGGAAAGAAGGATAGGAGCCAACAGCTTACCTGAAACCATTTGGCAGGCTGCGTAGCGTAGATGACACAAAACAAAACAAAAAACACAACACAAAAACTTCTGGACGTTTCGACGCTTCGGTCTTGGTCACCAGAAGGAGAATAAGAATACTACAAGAAACCTTCTGGTGACCAAGACTGAAGCGTCGAAACGCCCAGAAGTTTTTGTGTTGTGTTTTTTGTTTTGTGTCATCTATGCTACGCAGCCTGCCAATTAATGGTTTCAGGTAAGCTGTTGGCTCCTATCCTTTCCCTCATTGCGTGTGGGACTGACAGTACACTCGCAAACTATGCAAAGTAGTACACATAGGTTTTGTTGCGTTGCACACGGAAACATGACGCAACGGAATCGGGGTATACAGCAGGGGACAATAGCTGATATTTTAGGAGACACCGACAACAAAAATGACAGTGACTTATCTGTAGGGTATGACATTGATTCAGAGAGTGACATTGCCAGTGATCATGATGTTGATGACGTCTGGACAGCGGTGATGACCAGATCCCACTACTTGCGATTGCGGGCAACAGGTCGAGGGCTAGACAAGGTCCAGGCCGGCAACGTCGTGTTCACGTAATATGGGATGAAGTAGTCTTACTGATATCTCCCCATTAAATCAGGAGTTTTCATCATATGTATAGTTTTCAAGATGTGGTTTTTATGCTAATGCATTGTAAATCATTTCATTTTCCCGTGAAATAAAGCACGCTGGGGTGTAAATTTTCACTAAATAAAACACGCCTTAGAGGTTAACACTAACAGTGCTCAAAGGTGTACTGTAGCCTTTCTGTACCCCTACTGTAGCCTTTCTCAAACCACAACACATTATGTACAAAAGTGAAATAAGAACATTTGAAAAATGGAAATATTTATTGAAACATAATAGAAACTGAATAGGATACACCTTATCATTCTGGGTTATGTTATCCATTGTTGTACTTGTTTAGGGTGTGGGCACTGCAAGAAAATGAAGGCAGATTATTCACTTGCTGCCAAATTACTTGCCGAGGAGAATATCCCCGCAACAATAGCAGCAGTTGATGCTACAGTGAACAAGGGGCTTGAAGAGCGGTACTCCATTTCTGGCTATCCAACACTCAAATACTTCAACAACCGCAGTTTTGTTGCCAACTACAAAGGAAAGCGCAATTCAGAAGATATCGTTCAGTTCATGAAGAATCCGCCAAAGTCTGAAAATTTCGAGACACATAAGGATGAACTTTAAAGCCACTATACAAAATGTCACAATCCCTCCACCATAATCGGCCTATGTTCTCTATTCTTACTGAGCTGTACTTACATATTCTGTAGTATACTTTTGCAAAGCCAAGTTTTTTTTTTTTTATTGATTAAGGTAATTTTGGTGGTGCATGTTTTTCTTAGCCTACAGTCAAAATTATTTTAAATGGGATGTTGCAATCAAAAAAGTGTTGTCATCTTAGTGTAAATATATTTCGCACAAAAATGTAAACTTAAATTAAAGAAGCTCCCCCACAAGCTCACTTCTAATAGAAACTTGTGTAGGCTTATAACTTCCCACAGCGATAATCATAATATAATACTGTATTGATTATCTTAGTCACATTTCCTGATATTAGTTGTGTTCAAAGTTTTAGACGTAATCAATTGCAACCAGATGTAAACATGTTTCCCAGCAACAGAATTCAACAAAACAATCATTTTATGACAGCTTTAATTGAGGGCAAATAAAATATCCTAAGTAAACATACACAATACTGAAAGCATCAAAGTGGCTAAACCAAGTTAACTGTAAACATTGAGCCAAATTACAAAATAAGTACAGTAAGACCTCGATTATCCGAGATCCAATTAACCGAGACTCCGTGTTATCCGAGCTGCTTTCTGGTGCCTTTTTTTAAAATTCTTTGCATCTTTTTTTTGTGAATGTCATGTATGTATTTTGTTCGTCATTAATAAATTGTTTAGTCTAGGTTAAAAGGGCCTTGCACGCCAATGCTTACCTTATCTTGAAACCAGGCATTCACTTGTATCAGTCTCTCCAATCCCATGACATAGCCATGAGCTTTTTTTATCAATTGTGCAGTCAAATATCATACATAAGTATTTATTTTTATGTTCTTTTAATAGTCTTTGATAAGTTTTACACTTAAAATATAATTTTCATACTGTAGGAATCTGCTGGGAGGAGATAAACAAGAAATCCATCCGATCATCCGAGTTTTTTGTTAACCGAGCATCGATCGGTCCCATCCACCTCGGATAATCGAAGTCTTGCTGTAGTTTAATAAAAATAGCAATGGAAAAATATTTTCTTAAATCTGTATTTGTTTATTTAATTCACATTATTATTGTGTTCAACGACATAACTAGGTCATGTGAAGTCGGGGGGTGATCGGAGGAAAAGGACAAGTTGGAGGATGAGTGGAAGAATTAATATTCAAAGAAGTTAGGGGGGAAAAGGGAGGGGGAGGATTGGCCTCTTATGGCTGGCAGTCATCCTAGGCCAAATTCTACCGGCCCAGACCGGGTATTTAATTCAAACTCACTAGATTTCCAAATTGTTTTCTGTAATTTGTTACTCGAGAGCCTCATAAAAGGGAAGTCGCATAAAACTTTTTTTTGTAGTATATGTACTTGTATACTGTATATTAGTTACTCCACGAATTCTACCATCAACAGTGGACTTTGCAATCCTCCATTTGCATTTCATGTAATTTAGAATTATTTTGTTCTGTTGGGGAAACCATTCACCAATATAATAGTTTATTACATTATTGGTTGTTCCCATAAACATTCCCTTTAAGTTTAAGCCATAAGACAAATAGCAGTTTTACTACAAATGTGGAATTAAAACTACTGATGGTCAGTTATAAAATGAAAATAATAACAAAAAAATTAACACAATTTGTTTACTTGGTACTGTAATTGTTTGTGTATTACCTGGGTTACCTTAAAACCATTACGAGTTGACGTACACTGTACTTGGTTCCACCCTGCCAGTCACTAACCTGAAAGAGTTACTTAGCCATTGCCTTCTTTGGTGAAACTGAAAGTTGTACATCTCAGAAGTGTATAAAATCTCCAGTGGCAGTCGATTCGTTGACACACAGTTACAAAAAGCCGGAACCTTCCCCTGACAGGCGCAGATATTTTTCACTCGCCTCCTACAGTAAAACTAGTATATTTTAATTGAAACTGCCCACGCTCAACTCTCCGGGGACTTTGTGGGCTTCCTACTGTTTGTATTGTTCTTTTAGATTACATATAATTATAGATTGTTGTTTATATACATACTTGTTTATTTTCGTACTCACTGAGGATTGTATAGTACGTAGTAGTAAACAGTATGAAACTATACAGGGTTAGCTGTATCCATAGTTGTCTAGTTGTAGCTGTCGGTACCGGCCAGACAATAACATCGCCCGCTTGAGGTTACTGATTGGCATACACCAACATAAACAATTAGACGATTTGTCCATGCTAGGACTAAGTAGGCCCAGGGATTTTGATTTTTGATGCGTGGTAAAAATCGGAGAAATTGGGTGAAAACGCGTCCCCGACAGTCAGAAAAATTGATCAAATGTTATATACATATTAAATACATAATTTTTATTACAAAGATAGTTTAAATTTAAAAGTTATTACTTTAATGGTTGCAGTTTTAATTAAAGTGTTCGTTCACCTCTTACTGCAATGTGTACCTAGACACTCAAGTTGGTATATAGAACACATATTCAATAACAGTTTCACCGAAAATGATTCGAGTCCCACGTAATTAGTGGTTAAATGTTTTATGAATTGTATGCAGCTCGCTCAACGTTGTACGTTTGGCAACACCGTACCCCCGAGTGTCGTGTGACCTTGCTTCACGAGTCTGGAGGGTTGGGCGAAAAGTATCCGGGAAAGCACAATTGTATAGTCGTTTCAAATTTTCCATCCACTACAAATGAAACCGTTTTATACTTCACATTATAGCAATACATAATACGGCAGGTCAAATAACAGTTAACACATATAGTACCGAACGTTTACGTCGTATTTTAGTGTAACTACATACTTGTAAGAAGAATTTTCCCCCGAGATGTATTAAAAACGAAGCAAAATATTAACCGATGGCGATAGTCGATGTTAGAACTAATACACAATTAGACTCTAATTACTGAATTGGTTATTAACTTATCGACAATGCTGACAGAATGATTTACCGAGGTTCTCTTCAGTTATTGGAAGTATGTGGCTTTGAGTACTAGCCTATAGGCTACTATAACAGCCCTCACTCTGAACATTCATTCCAAACTATTGAAAGAAATTAAGAAAGGGTTTACTTTATCTTCCTGTGATTTAAACTATATAAATAGAATGTAAACGGAATTTAATCACAAAAGTGGAAAAACTCTAATATCCTACTCATCTTTCATATAGTTGCCTTTTTGTAACTTATACACACACATATCTCATAAGGATTTCGTTGTTTATAAGGAAATGATCATACATCAAACAATTGCTTAGCAAACTTGGTTTTCCAAGGGGCTGTTAAAGCCTGAATTATGAAGTATTTAGTAGGCTACATTCTTGTGTTGTTACCATGGTGACAACAAGCTAGCCAAATAGTTATTTCGTAACACTGGACATTAGCTGACTAAGTCGCCAGTAAGGGGTTTCATACATTGAAGAGGGCCAGTTGTATCATTGGGCAGGCCCGCAGGTTTTACATGCACAATTACGTGCTTAACTTGGTAATATAATTCAGAGTTTCTCAAAGTGTAGTCCGCGGAGCTAGCTTTAGGCCTATGGGGAAAAAAATTATAGACTGCTGTTAATAAACGTTATTTTGTGTTTGAAATTAATAGCACTTTCTATATCTATACAGTTAAGAATGACATTTCACCAAATCAAGCTACCTATATATGCTAAAAACCCATAATTGTATTGGTCAATCTCAATTGGCAGGAGTAGGCAGTGTAGCTGTGACCTTGACGAGAGACCGAGAGCGCTTCTACAGAGATGGACGAGGGGAAGGGGGAGGAATGAATCATGCGGATGTGACCAAAACAAAACAGCCACTTGACTCAATCAGTATACACTCACACAGTGACTAGTAAGACTAGCTGGCGTAGACACCACGCGAAGTGCTACAGTGCAGTGTTTTTGGTATATACGTAATATTAAATATACAATATAAAAATTAATAATATCAAATTGAGTGTAGGTCTCTAGTAATCAGCTATGGATCGTTGGTTAAAGACGGGTACTGTACGTGCAACTGAAGTGCCGATTGAAACTAATGGAGGCGGCAGACCGGCCCTTGTCCCACCTAACCTTGACAAGCCGTCTTGCTCAAAATCTAGTGCTAGTGCCAATAAAGCCAAAAAAACGCAAATATTGTGATGAATATTTAAACCTGGGATTTTGCAAGCGGGTACAGACATTGAACAAAATCCGCAATGTGTTTTGTGTTACGAAATACTTTCCAATGAAGCAATGAAACCTGCCAAGTTGCGTAGGCATTTAGAAACAAAACACTCCGATTTTTATGGTAAGTCAATAGAATTTTTGAAAATAAAAAGCAATGAAATGAAAGTCAAAAAATAAAATTGAAAAATTGCAACAGGCACTACAAATACGAACACAAAACTATATATTTACACATATCGATATGGGCAAAACTAAGAATAATAAGCATAATGCGTTTTTTTTGGAGGTTGGGGGTCCTCGAAGACCGTAGGTTTTTAGGTGGGGGTCTGTGATTCACTTGACTTTGAGAACCTCTGATATAATATATATATCTTGACCCCGTTTCCAACATTAATTAACGGGTAGGGGGTAGCAAAGTACTCCATGTCTTGGGCTAATGTCTTCGTTGCCGGCTAGCCAGGCCTGACACAACCACCTCCTCAACCTCTTCCTCGATCACTTCTTCCGTTACCAGAGGGCTGTTTACTGTTTAGTAGTTCCCTCCATCTCTCACGGTTTTCCCATAGTCTTTCTGCTTCAATTTCGTTCCATGATCTTCCTCTATTCTCCACACTGTCTTTGATCTGATTCATCCACTTGTCTCTTGGTCTGCCTACTTTCTTCTTATGCCCTTCTTCTTCTTGTTGTTGTTCAAACTATCTTCTTGGTATCCTATTCAGGTCCATCCTTTTCATATGTCCAAACCAACGAAGACGTTCTCTCTCCAATCTTACCTTCACGCTTTCAACACCTAATCTTTCTCTGATCACACTACTTCTAATCCTGTCATTCTTTGTCACACCCAGTGTGCTTCTCAAGAACTTCATTTCTGCTGCCACTATTCGATTTTCCGCTTTGAATCCCATGGTCCATGTAACAGTGGCATATGTCAGTATTGGTAGAAAGTATAGTTTGTATATAAGAAGTTAGCATTGTCTTGGGATTTCATCTTTCCAAAGTAGCTCTGATATAATATTATGCTAAATTAAATATTAAAATATTATTTTAAAGTTGACACAAATTTTCAATGTATAATATTTATTTATTGATATAGATATTAAATCCACATGTACACACATGCTCCGTTCCATACGCCGTACCTATAGCTTGTGTGCTACCGCTACCGTACGTTTGTGAAATTTTATTTGAGGTCTCCGTCAAAACCTGCTCGACACAAGTAACTGTATTCCTTATGGTGACAAATAGGCCTACTGTTATAATTATATTATCTTGACAAATACTATTTCACAAATCGAAGAGAAATATAACCACATTTCCAGTAAGTTGTTACAAATCGTGTGTCTACCCGCATGACCGCACGCCTTCTGCACCACTTTCATTTGAACAAAGTATCTCACCAGACAACGTGCGCTCCCTCCCTTGCTGTCTTCAGCCAACCACGCATCTTCAGTACCACCCCTCCTTCCCATGCCCGCTGGAGACGCAGCGCAGCGTTGGCGGCTACAGAACTATGACGTAGAAATCCTACCTCGAACAGCAAGTTGCGCAAATAAACAAAGGTCACCTGATGGTATAGGCCGCGTGATATACACCCAAACATTGGTGTTTAGGGTTAAACTTTATGCTAAAGAGGTGAACAGGCACTTTAAGTAGGTTACAATACATTTGAAGACTGGGAGTTTGTGGTAAATATAGAGGTGACTGTGAGTTTAAAGAGTCACTAGTCACAATTCACTACAAGAGATTAGGCGGGTAAATACATTAATAATAGAAGTAGTTAGCATAATAATTCCACCTTGACTCGTGAACCCACCCATAGGCCTATACATTGTATTTGAATATATTTGTATTTGCTGTTTTCTAATTATTAAGCAGAAAAACCATTTTTCTCAAAATCTCAATTTTTCCTGTTTTTTCCCTCGACTTCAACTTTTTGGGAAATTTTAAATCCTTCAGTAGGCAATAGGCATACATTTACCCATTTTATCGTGCTATTTTATCACACACGTTTTTAATAATCAAGTACTCCAGAACATAAATGACACTGGAACACCAGACAGATATTAGATACTGATTCTTTATTTTTACACCAACCCTGGTTTCCTTGTGTAGTAAAGGTGTCAATAAAGTAAAGGCAATGCCAATCTCACATATTATACTGTCTGCCAAATGTTTAAATATGTATTTAATATTTATCTTAAGTACATGCGATCATCTAAACATAGAGGTCACTGCATATGCTAGAATGGAGCGAGTCTATTTAACGGCCTAGCCCAATCATCAGATAGACTAAAATAGAAGAGTAAAATTAAGTTTTTCCTTCACAAACTAATTCTTTGATTATTCTATCACAAGTACTGAGCACATTACTATTTCTTCTCCACTCTATTTCTACAAACAACACACTAGTACCACTAACTACAGCTACCAGAATATGGCATTTCATGGTCTTTCTTCTGTTCTTTCGGGATTAGGCTGGCCAGTCTACCTGACATGCGCCATCCCATAACATTATGCATGCACAGGTTGAGATGTGTCAGGGTTCAAACACTCTAGCGAGAGCGGGCAATGAACGGCGAGCGTGAGAACACTTTAGTCAGCTGGACTTTGATTTTCTAAAAATGTACAACAGTCCTAGATCCACTTAATTGGCACAGAGAAGAGGGGGAGGTAGTGAAGAGATCTAATTGGCTGAAACAAGCGGGAGAACAGTTTCAAGAGAGAAGATTGGACTTTTCAACTAAATCTATGTTTTAGTGGGGATTTAAGCCAATGAAGTCAGACTCGGAGGAATCTTGGATTACGTATATCACGCAAGTTTAACGCGCATAGGATGAAGGCGCCTTGGTTCCAATGGGTTGCAGAGTGTGGTGTAACCAACTATACAGGTCGAATTTACCTCGAGACAACTCCGATCCCATACACTTTGGCAAGCGAGTTGGAGGTTAGAATTCGCTTTGATTTAAGTGATATAACGTCAAAGCGCCTCCGCGATCCACGACCTGTGACGTGATTGGCTGAATTCGCAGTCGGTTAAGATGAGGGCCCTTCAGATTTACATGATATACGGAGCGGATTCCACACTCGGCAACCCATTGGAACCAAGGCGCCTTCATCCCATGCGCATTAAAATTGTGTAATATAAGTAGTCTTGGTTTTACAGAAGACTCGTGTAGATCGCTTCTAAACTTCGAGGAGTTAACATCAATCGGGAGTACGTGACTAAACTTGGACGAAGTAGCATCAACCAGGAATAGAACTGTGAGTGACCGCCCATAAGAGAGAAGTAGACGGCAATGCAGACTGGAAGGTTCAAGACCAAGGACGAGCCGAGACCAGTGGATTTACCAGGTTGCTGTGCCAGGATGCTTATTTAGGGTAAGATGTCTGCAATGTATTTATGGGAGTAACTCAAACCCACGTACGCAGTGCAACAGTTTATTGAATGACTGTCTAGGGTAGTAGTTATAGGAAAATACATATAACCTTTGTTTATTGAATTCAGTCTATTTAATGATGTTAACCCTGAATGATCCGTGACCCTACATAAATACCGATCTTGACCAAGATTGGGGAAAAACTGGGCCTCATAGCTAAACTTCAGCTACATTCCCCAAGCAAATCAAAGCAATAAAATCTGCTTTGGGGCCTCAGTCAATCCCTTTTCTTCACGATACTACATACGCCTGTGTACACGCGCAATATTATTAAAATATGATTATAATAAGTGTGGGATTATTAATTAATATTGGGATTATTTTTTCGAAGCAAAGGTGTTTGAGCCAACAGATGCAAAAATCATCAGTTAAATGCTATATATGATAATACACTGAAAATGAATTAAAAAAATTGTAGCAGTTGTTCATCTGGGTCCAATACATAAGGTGTACCTGGTTGCAACTTGAACCCAGGTTATGGAATAGGGGGCAACTTAGCCTCCAGCTACAACCGCCTAAAACTGTTCTGGAATTAGGGCCTAGACTTTACTTACAAATACATGGGAAATGTTAGTGGATATACAAGGACAAGAAGTATGAACAGCAGTTGTTCAACAGGCTTTACTAACAAATACATGAGGGAATGTAAGTAGATGCACAGGGACAGGAAGTGTGAACAAATATCGTCATGCCCTATTTTTTATTTTTTTTTATTTTGACACTCGACAGCAGAGATATAAGACCTGTATTTTCAATTCAAGAAATTTCAAGAAATTATTCCTTCAGCTTCTTCATCGGTTGACTTTCTCTTCCAACCATCTACCCATAAATTCTGAAAAATTAAGAATAATACAAATATTACACCAGACTACATAATTAGCCGTAGAATAGCATTGTTTGTAAATAGCTTAATGAACTTTAACTCAAGCATAAAATAAACTTATAATTGAATATCTATACGTATTTGAATTGAACCATTCATTGCACACTACAAAAACAATATGCTTATGGCACAATAGAATGTCGAATATAGCTTTTATATAACACTTAATTTTACCGTCAGATAAGTTGTAAATAAATAAAATAAATAAATTCACATTTAAAGTCCACCCACTCAGTAACCAAACTGATTTTCAGTGGGGGACTTAAATTTAAAGCAACTAAACCAACCCTGTAGGCTCCGAACACCATCGAGTGAGCGATAACCAATCAAAGATTGATATTTTGGGTTGAGCATGAATACGGACCTGAATCCCTAACGAGTGCTGGTGTATTATAACAGGTCAAGCATGAATACCGACCTGATTCACAATCACCTCCATATCATTATACCATCTACTAAGAGAGCATTGTTAGATCCTAGTTGATCATACTTGAATGTATTGTTAGTGGCCATTTTTTTCGTATGCCTCGTTCTAGCGAGGCAGTAATTTCCAATAAATTAATGAATACCGGTAATCCTGTACATGAATCCAAAGTTGCAGTTGCACATAAAACTATGCAAATATTTGGTTCAATCATTATATCTAGTTTTAAGTATAAGTATAACATTTTCTTACCAGATAGATGATTCATTAATATATTACACTACAGCGAGTAGCAGGCAATGCTTTAATCCGTTCCTCTAGGTGAGCAGCAAATGATAGCAAGAGAGCAATGGCTAGCCCTCGCATGCAAGCATCCAAAGGAGGCAACATATTCCTGCGGAAAGACGACACCTCTCAGATTATGAAAATCCAGAAGCCGGAGACATCCCAGTCGAAGTAGTTCGAAAGGAGTCCCGCTATCGTCCATAAAGGCGCTATGGCATTAAGCCTATAACTCTTAATCTGTTTTGTTCCTATACCTACTATGGCCAGTTTTTCTAACCCTCTTGATCTTCCGTTAAACTCAGTGAATATCACAAATGCAGTATGTAACAATAACCACAGTATAGACAACTTATACTATGGAAACAATAGCCTGAAATTGCTCCACTTAAACATTCGAGATATGAAAACTAATTTTGACCAATTAGTAGTACTACTCGATAGCGTTCAGACGCAATTTGGTATCATCATCTCAACTGAAACTCATCTGATAACTAGTGACACATTTTCAATCCCAGGCTATAGAACCACATATTTCAACTCAAAACACTCACAATTTGATGGAATACCTAGTTATCTTAACTATCACATTAAAACTGGGAAATGTCCTTATTGAAGAAATGCCAGTAATGGCATCTGCAAATGCAGCAAAAATAGAATTTAGTTTGGCATCTGAAAGTTATGTAGTACTGGCATTATATCGTTCACCATCACAAAACCAGAATATACATTCATCTTAGACTGGGAGACAACTTTAGATACCCTTTTTTTAGCTAAACAGTAAACACAAACAAATTATGGGTTACATGAATATTGACATATCACATAGCTATAAATGAAACGCCCTTAAACAAAATAAGCTCAAACTACCTAAATCTCTTATCATCAAAAGGTTTTGTTTCATGTATAAATAACCCAACACACGTAACACCTACTACTCAAACATGTACAGACCATATTTTTATTAATTCCAGTAGCTACTCTAGTGCGCTGCCTGCAATACTTACTACCAGCATAACTGATCATTTTATAACAATTTTCAGCTGGAAACAAATAAATGCCAAACTGATGAAATACTTAAAGGTAGGCAGGACTTAACTGCTTTTTCACTGCGTGTACCAACTGTAGTAAAAAGACGAACGAAAAGAAAAAGAAAAGAGTTCCGTCCCTTGGTTTGGAATATATGCGCGGGTGAAGTTGACGGGACTGAGATCGTGACGTCACAGCCCCCACCGAGGCTAGCCTGCATCTTGACTGCACATGTGTGACGGGACTGAGATCGTGATGTCACAGCCCCCACCGAGGGAGGCTATCCTGCATCTTGACTGCACATGTGTGACGGGACTGAGATCGTGATGTCACAGCCCCCACCAAGGCTAGCCTGCATCTTGACTGCACATGTGTGACGGGACTGAGATCGTGATGTCACAGCCCCCACCGAGGCTAGCCTGCATCTTGACTGCACATGTGTGACGGGACTGAGATCGTGATGTCACAGCCCCCACCGAGGCTAGCCTGCATCTTGACTGCACATGTGTGACGGGACTGAGATCGTGACGTCACAGCCCCCACCGAGGCTAGCCTGTATCTTGACTGCACATACGCGTCCAACGTGACACGCTCAATCGTAGTTGTTTCTTCTGTGAAGCGTGTCGTACTTTGTTGTTAGATCGACAAAGAACTAAAAGTATAGTAGGCCTAGTTATTTTTTAATAGTAGCCCAATAATAATAGTAGTAGTAACAGTAGTAATTATTTAGATAGTGATGGAACAGTATTTATTGTTATTTGAGTTGAAGGTCTGGTTGAACGTGTGCGAGTCTTGTTTCATATGGTCATTGAGAACAAACTGGGCGTTACACTTCATTCTGCGTGTGATTGCGTATGATCAGTGTCGATTTTTGTTGTTAAAATAAGCCTAGCTGATAACTGGTCTTTGGTTTAGTAAACACGTAAAAATATCCAACTGACTTTTTAAAATGACTATTTGTTGTGTTTATGGGTGCAACAACAGAGATGATTAGCCGACAATAATAAATGAAATGAAAATTAGTTTTCATAAATGTGTACATTGTGACAATTCACCTGTTCGGCACCGGCGTGGGAAAGTAAAATTAGTCATAAAGGTTTTACTCCCAGTAAACGTTTTGTAGTTTGTTCTGTTCGCTTTGTCAACGATGACTTTGAGCCCTCCTCACATTTAGAAACCCAATTTGGCTTCAAATCAAATTCTGTGCTGAAAAAATGATTTGTACCCACACAAAAACTAAAGGGCACGTGGAAATCCCCCCAGGCAATAACCCCACACCCCCAAACAAATGCGATGGGAATCGGCGTATCTCAGGAGGAAAGCGGTACAGCAAACTCTGGATGATAGTGTCTTGGCGGTGGATGCTTGAACAGCTGCTGAACAAATTGAAATCGAACCTGATATTTGATTGTATAAGAAGTGGGTCTAAATCGCCAGCACAAGGAAATTTAACTCGGGAAATCGGGATCCAATGTGAGCTAATAGGTGGGTCGAAGCTTGATCTCGAGACACAAACCGCCACACGCGCTTGGTTGTCTCTCCTACTAAGGCCCGGTTTGTCAATCGGTAAACGGGTTGTTAACGGGGCCGTTAGCTGGCGGTCCGTAATCTGTAATCCAACTAACCCTATGCAGATAACAGAGCGCCAGCTAACGGCCCCGTTAATGATCGATTGAAAAACCGAGCCTAAATCACTCAATACTTGTAGCAATCCGCCTTGGAGTGCAATCAATACATGACGCGCAGTTAAAAGTACTTCTTCATTGAAGTGACTTCATTGACATGCTTTCAAAGGATTCATGAAATTTGATGCACTCTGCACTCCCTCTAAATGTATTTATAACATTACTTTCGGTGCAACAGAAACTTTCCGTGTCAGATAACGTCACAACACACTCACCGCAATCGCACCTATCAGTTTTTCCCGCTCTCCCTAAAAGAAAACGCATGACCGCTCTTTCCTTCTTCGGCTTTTCTTATTTGTCCGACCTTCGATGCTCGAACTGGTAAGGCTTTAAACTACACATATCACAATGTCAATGGGCCTTACTACCCTCTAAGTAGCGCTCTACTGCTGCCGGCCTAACACGAGTACACAATGCACGCACGTGTTGATGCTTGGCCGGCCGGCGAGGGCGTGGGGTCGATGACGTAGGCTCCCAGCTGGGCCATTCTTTGAACGCCTACAGTCCGGGAACCAAGCGGTCTTTCAAGGTCGTGATTTTTCGTGTTTATTACTGGTGCGAGTCATTACACGATAATTACAAAAACCAGCAATGGTAAAAAATTCACCTAGTTAAGTCCAGCCTACCTTTAAGCCTAGAATTGACTATGAAAAACTAGTTAATAACCTGAACAATGAAAACTGGAAAATTGTATATAATGAAAAAGATCCAAACTTAGCCATAACTAACTTCACAGACACTTTTAAACAACACATTCTGACTAGAACTACTAAAGAAAGAATAACCACTATATTCAAGAAAACTTAAACCTTGGATCACCAAAGGCTTTATTATTTCGATTAGGAAACGAGATTCTTTGCATAGAAAACTTGTCAAGCATCTTTCTAACACATGTTACACGCCCCAACACACAGCTCTGCCCGATTCAAAACCAATACAACCTATACAGGAACTTCCTAAATAAATTATTAAAGCAAATAACAATAACAACAAAAACAAAACAAACTACTTAACTAGGCCTATATAAAATAAAATCAAGAACAAGAAAAAATAATTGAGCACCATCTCCCTTAAGTGTTAGTAAGTGGTGACTTCTAGTTGCAGTGCTCATTGATCGGATCGCTTGCAGCGCTGTCGCTGAGTAGGCATTTGCTTTACGCCTCTCCGTTGAAAACCAAATGTTGTAACCAAATTGTTTTATATTATATTATGCATGATATTTTCTATATAAAAAACAAAATCCTTAACAATGTGTGCTGGTATATTATAATAGATCGACCATGAATACGGACCTCATTCACAATCACCTCCATTACTAAAATAAAGTAAATTATACCATCAACTATACGATAATCGTTAGATCATGGATGATCATACTTGAATGTATTGTTGGTGGCCATTTTTTCTGTATGCCTCGTTCTACCGTGGCAGTAATCTTCAATTTATTCATCAATAATCCAGTATATGAATGATGAATCCAAAGTTGCAATTGCACATAAAATGATGATAATGTTTGCTTCAATCATTATATCTAGTTTAAAGTATAAGTATAACATTTTCTTACCCGATAGATGATCTGCCCATGCCTTCTATGTGACGGCGGTTCAGTTTTACATTACCGCGACTTATCAGGCGATATTTCAGTCCATTCCTCTCGGTTCAGGCAGCTAATGAGAACAAGAGAACAATGGCGTTGAGAAAATACAAGAATGGCTTTACCAGACAAAGATCTTATAGATACGCAGACAAAGTGACGAATATCGATACATTTTTTCGGAAACTAAGTTTTCGAAGATATGAACATAAATATGTATGTCGGAGTAATCAGTCCACACTGTTTTGTTTTAGATAATGATTGAATGTGCACGAATCAAAGAAATACAGAGCAATGAAACTACATAGCAGAATGATTGTTTGAGCCAACCTATTTAATGTTAGGGCAATGTCTCGTACTAGACAACCTTCTTGATACTAGCGACCCTAACGGCCGAAAGTGGAACTGCTACAGGCTGTAGCAGTTCCACTTTCGGCCGCTAGGGTCTGGCAGCAGTGCAGCCTAATTAGACAACACTACTACTGCAACCAGACAATCTGTCAAAAATTGCACCTTTGGCTGCTAGCCACCCTGCCTGAATGATATAAATGGCTTAAATTACCAGGTTTTACATACATACACTCATAATTAAGTGCAGCAAATATACTCCTCATGCTCTTAGCTAATTAATTTCTTGGTTTAGTTTCATTAATTTGCTTCTATTAGTCTTAATTTAAACCAAATCATAATCATAATTAGAGATACGTGAAAATAGCGTTTTGTGTATAGATGCTACAAAGTGCTATTTTTCAGTAGAAACTAAGGTTTTTCTGTTCCTATTTTATTATATTTAACATAGTAATTATACTTTGTTTATGATAAATGCAATTTGGTTGATTTTAATTTTAATAGTATGACATGATTTAAAAATAAAAATTTGAGAAAACTTCATTCTCAAGTTTTTTAAACTTGGCCAAAAAATAGATGCTACAAAACGCTATAAAATGACAATTGAAAATGCTATTTTCACGTATCACTAATCATAATGTACGCCAGAATAGCTACCAGACACCCTGTCAAAATGAATAAACGGCTTAAATTACCAGGTTTGACATACATAAACTCATAATTAAGTAGGCCTATGTAGCAAATGTACTCCTAATGTTCGTATCTAATTAATTTACAGGTTTAGATTCACTAATTTGATCATATTAGTCAAGTGATTTAAATCAAATAAAATCATGGCGTACGCCAGATAGCTACCAGAAAACCTGTCAAAATGACAAAATGGCTTAAATCTCTAGGTTTTACGTACATAAACTGTTAATTAAGTGCATGAGATGTACTTTAATGATCGTAGCTAATTAATTTATTGGTTTAGATTAACTTATTCTATCATATTACTCTAGATTTAAATCAAATCATCATCAACGTCAATTCAAATAAAGCAATTCGTTCTTATTTTCAAATTAACGAACACGGCGTCAACTGTTGTCTGTAAACAAACAAACAAATCTCTGCTCGCGGACGCGGCATTCCATTCTCGGACCGGTAAGTTCTATCTTTAGGTCTGTTCGTTGGACCTTCTCGACTTCGCTCCAAGATCACTTTAGAGATGCTTTAGAGTAGGCTCAATATCACCAAAGGCTTTATTATTTCGATTAGGAAACGAGATTCCTTGCATAGAAAACTTGTCAAGCATCTTTCTAACACATGTTACATGCCCCAACACACAGCTCTGCCCGATTCAAAACCAATACAACCTATACAGGAACTTCCTAAATAAATTATTAAAGCAAATATTAACAATAACAACAAAAACAAAACAAACTACTTAACTAGGCCTATATAAAATAAAATCAAGAACAAGAAAAAATAATTGAGCACCACCTCCCTTAAGTGTTAGTAAGTTGGGCCTAGTAAGTGCTCATTGATCGGATCGCTTGCAGCGCTGTCGCTGTGTAGGCATTTGTTTTACGCCTCTCCGTTGAAAACCAAATGTTGTAACCAAATTGTTTTATATTATATTATGCATGATATTTTCTATATAAAAAACAAAATCCCTAACAATGTGTGCTGGTATATTATAATAGATCGACCATGAATACGGACCTCATTCACAATCACCTCCATTACTAGAATAAAGAAAATTATACCATCAACTATACGATAATCGTTAGATCATGGATGATCATACTTGAATGTATTGTTGGTGGCCATTTTTTCTGTATGCCTCGTTCTACCGTGGCAGTAATCTTCAATTTATTCATCAATAATCCAGTATATGAATGATGAATCCAAAGTTGCAATTGCACATAAAATGATGATAATGTTTGCTTCAATCATTATATCTAGTTTAAAGTATAAGTATAACATTTTCTTACCCGATAGATGATCTGCCGTGCCCATGCCTTCTATGTGACGGCGTTTCAGTTTTACATTACCGCGACTTATCAGGCGATATTTCAGTCCATTCCTCTCGGTTCAGGCAGCTAATGAGAACAAGAGAACAATGGCGTTGAGAAAATACAAGAATGGCTTTACCAGACAAAGATCTTATAGATACGCAGACAAAGTGACGAATATCCGTACATTTTTTCGGAAACTAAGTTTTCGAAGATATGAACATAAATATGTATGTCGGAGTAATCAGTCCACACTGTTTTGTTTTAGATAATGATTGAATGTGCACGAATCAAAGAAATACAGAGCAATGAAACCACATAGCAGAATGATTGTTTGAGCCAACCTATTTAATGTTAGGGCAATGTCTCGTACCAGACAACCTTCTTGATACTAGCGACCCTAGCGGCCGAAAGTGGAACTGCTACAGCCTGTCTGGCAGCAGTGCAGCCTAATTAGGCAACACTACTACTGCTACCAGACAATCTGTCAAAAATTGCACCTTTGGCTGCCAGCCACCCTGCCTGAATGATATAAATGGCTTAAAAGACCAGGTTTTACATACATACACTCATAATTAGGTGCAGCAAATATACTCCTCATGCTCTTAGCTAATTAATTTCTTGGTTTAGGTTCATTAATTCGCTTCTATTAGTCTTAATTTAAATCAAATCATAATCATGGTGTACGCCAGAATAGCTACCAGACACCCTGTCAAAATGAATAAATGGCTTAAATTACCAGGTTTGACATACATAAACTCATAATTAAGTAGGCCTAGCCTATGTAGCAAATGTACTCCTAATGCTCGTATCCAATTAATTTACAGGTTTAGATTCACTAATTTGATCATATTAGTCAAGTGATTTAAATCAAATAAAATCATGGCGTACGCCATATAGCTACCAGACAACCTGTCAAAATGACAAAACGGCTTAAATCTCTAGGTTTTACGTACATAAACTGTTAATTAAGTGCATGAGATGTACTTTAATGATCGTAGCTAATCAATTTATTGGTTTAGATTAACTTATTCTATCATATTACTCTAGATTTAAATCAAATCATCATCAATGTCAATTCAAATAAAGCAATTCGTTCTTATTTTCAAATTAACGAACACGGCGTCAACTGTTGTCTGTAAACAAACAAACAAACAAATCTCTGCTCGTGGACGCGGCATTCCATTCTCGGACCGGTAAGTTCTATCTTTAGGTCTGTTCGTTGGACCTTCTCGACTTCGCTCCAAGATTACTTTAGAGATGCTTTAGAGTAGGCTCAATTAGGCCACGCCCACGCTCGAGCCGATAGAGCACCGTGCTCTTCCCGTTGTCAAACGAACGCTTCCCATTCTCTTTTTGGTGGAGTAGAGAAGATATTAGATTTATAACTTATCCAACGAAGATATGGTTCCGACAAATATTTTACTTACGAAATACAACTTAAAGATCATCAGAGTTGCTGCACGAGGAAGCCAGTTTTATAAATAACGCGCGAAAAGTAATCTTGCTCTAACTCACTCCTCCTAAAAAGTCCGAGCAAGAAAATCATGATCTTTCTGCTCTAGATCATGTTGCTCGAGTCCAACGAACGGAATCCGAGCAGGTGATCTCGTGAAACGAACGGCTATTTTATTATTAGAGTAGATCCGAGTGCTTAAAGAAGGTCCAACGGACAGACCTTTTATTCACTCCCGTTTTTTCTTCAGATTTTTGGTTATTACACCGTAATAACTTGGTAAACTTTCTTCTTAAATGTTTGATATATTGTTTCCTTCAATTTAAGTTATAATTTTCTCCAAATATAGTCTTTTTTGTGTAATATAAGCTCTAGAAGTAAGCCGTATGGCCTAGGGGGTGGCTAGGCGGCCTTGGGCCATAGGACTATAGCTAGGCTTTTGATTTGTAGGCGTAGGCCTAAGGGTAGGGGTTTGGGTTTAAAGCGTAAACATGCCTAGCTTTCCAGACGTAGGTGCTTTGTATTTCGACAAGTCACAAGTCTTCACTTGCTTTTCTGTAGGTCATAATAGCAGGTCTACGTTTTTGGTTTTTGATGGACACTGCAGGTGCAGGCTCAGTTGGAGGGAAACCAGGAAGTGGCTTTAGTCTTACACCTCACTCTTAAAAAAGAGGTTTCCCTCAGGCAATGTAGTCATAGACAACATATCTGTACCATCTGTCATAGACTCCTTCCCGGGGTTAAAGGCTTATGCCATAAAGGACTTGTCCGAATAATACCAAAACGACGTTCATTCTTATTCTTGATTTTACGCTATCAATCATCCGTGACGTAACTAGTACTGTCCGAATACCGTCGCGCGCGCATGACTACGTCATAACAATAAGAATGAGAATGACAATTGAAAGTGCACACTACATTTCATTCCGGAAGATGGCGGACGATGGGTCAGCACATATCTCAGTTAATTGGTAAGTATTTAAAGCCTGTGGCCTTCAAAAGTTACAACAATGTATATATTATTAAATACAATGCATTTGATCTTACATTTTGGTTATACATGTTGATTTTAAAACAAATGTGGATCTGATGACGCGTTACGACCCTAACCCTACTTAAATCAAGTAATATCCGGCTCCCGTCCAAATACGTGCAACTGGAGCGAGAATAAGAACAAGAACAAGACTCAAGGCCCATTCACGCATCACGCTAAAACTTAAATAAAATAAAAAATAACTTCACATTTAGAGTCTACCCACTCAGTAACTAAACTGTATGCAGTGGGGGACTTTAATTTAAAGTGACTAAACCAACCCTGTAGGCTTCGAACACCATCGACAAGTGAGCGATAACTAGAGGTGTTGTAAAATGGTTTTATTTTTAAAAAAAAATCGTTTTATTCTATACCAAAATGTGGTGTTATTTTTATAATGGAAATGGAGAAATCAGGAAGTTTCAAAGCAACGGAAAGTTTCACTCGCTTCGCACCGCTTTATTTTGAGCAACGCTATCAACCAGCAACGCTGCAAACCACTTTTCCATCGGCCAAAATGTGGTTGGTAAACAGTTTGAGACTAAACTGTTTTACCGACTTAGGGTCAAAAGTAGTAATTATTACGTTAAATATGCAATTTTTACTGTAAATAGTTAAAAATGCTGAAAATGGTGTTATTTCGCTATTTCAACACTCAATTCGCGTTATTAAAATAATATGGTGTTATTTCGCGATTTGATTCCTTATCCTTCATGTCCAACATGCCGACATCTGTCAAAAAAAAGTTCTTACACCACAAATAATGAATTTCGTTTTATCGCGGATTCCGAAAAACAAACGTCTCTAGCGATAACCAATCAAATATCGATATTTCAAATACGAAACATATGAATCAGTGATTGGACAGTGCGAACACCTGCAGACAAATGCCAGAATCAACAAGGCCTATTCAGAACAACTTTGAATTTATTGAGTGCTTCGTTGCTAGGATGGCTCCAAAGTCACCGTTTACTTATTCCTAAGCCAAGAAGTAATTGAATTAGGGCCTACACCGAATAGTATTTTTACGAACCGGATAATCGTTTAAAAAACCGGTTAAAAACCGGTAAAAAAAAAAAACGCAAAAAAAAAAGTTGTTGGTATATTCCAAAAAATGCAAAAAAACTGATTTTGTGTGTATATATTCCCCCCCCCCCCGCCGACGCTGCACTAAACAGCTCTCACGACAAACGCACATTATGATGTCCGCGCGTATTTGGGAAGTTGAGTACTGGCCAGGCGTGTTGCGCTGTGGGTTGCGCTGTGGGTTGGGAGCAGGTAGAGGGGGGGAGACGCGGCTGCCGAACAAAGTGACAGGTGAGTGAAAAGCGAGGTGAAAAGCGCTGCGTTGAGCAAGTGTCGAGTGTCGACCGTCGAGTGACCCGAGTCTACTGTTTTGACATCGCGATAACCAATTAATTACACAGATAACTCACTTGTCACAACTCGCAATGCGAACATGCGAGCCGGCCCAGTGCTGACTGCTGACTGTCTAGGGTCCCGCGGGCACACGAGAATGCGCATAGTGTTCCACGGGAAAGCGCAGCGTATTTAAAAAACGTGATTTTTTTATTTTCGAAAAACCGGTTTACGAAATGAAAACCGGTTTCCTACGTAACCGGTTTCAAACCGGTTTCCGATTATTCGATGTAGGCCCTAACCACACTATATAAGTTAAAGAACTTCTGCCTGAAGCGGGATTTGAACCCGGGACCTTCTGCATTGGAAGCAGGGATGCTAACCACTAGACCAACGAGCTATGGATATTGTATGCTACTGTTCATGCTTCCGATTTAACCGTAACAGTTAACTTAACCCCTAACTCAAACTTTAAAAAGTTTGCAAACTCCAAACTTTATCTTAAGGATTGTTAAGTTAAACCAATCAGAGGGCAGCCGCGGGTGTGAGGGTGGGTACTGAGTAGAGACAGACGTAAAGAAGGCCATCCTAAGTCGTCTTGTTATTGGTTGAACTTTGATTTCTACTTGGCAACATGAACAGCACAAAGTTTTCTGCTCTAAGTTAAAAGAATAAGTTTAAGTTTAAGTTTTAGCGTGAATGGGCCTTTAGAATAAGAATGAAATCAAGAATGGTATTCAGACACGTCCTAGGGTCTAGGCCAGTGTTGGGGCGAGAACTTTTAAAAAGAACGCGTTCCCGAGAACGCGTTCTTTTTTTGTGAACTTTCCAACGAACTTACTCTTTTTTCAAATGAGTGAACTTGAACTTTCAAAAGTTCTTTTTGAGAACGAACTTTTCAATTTTAGAAAGTTCTTTTGAAAGTTCATTCTGTTCCATGATTGAGCATCTGTCAACGCGCCGTCGAGGAACACGCGAATCGTTTTCGGTTCTCCTTCAGCTGATTTTAAAAAGCTACCGGCCACCATTCATGGAGTAGAATTACATTCAAGTCTGGCCATTCGAACTCTACCCACCACAAGATGTTAGATCACTCGGTCGAGATAAGTGGGTCTGCAAGTGCAAGTGCCCAAATACCAGAAGTAATGCGACACGATAATTGGGCGGGAGGAAACGACTCTACGTGGAACTCCATTCACTAATCAAAATGCAAGATTGAAACATTTCTAGAGCCAGTGTAAATTCTCAAGAGGAACAGATTTCTCAGTTGACTAATGGATTTGTTGTTATAGGGTGTTTGTGTCACAATTCTACTACCGTTTCACTTTATCCTAAAATATGGTGTTACTGATCGCATTGATGGTGCACTGGAGCAGCGCACCATCGTTGGAACCCCTAGCAATGTTTTCAACTCGAGTCTATTGAAGCAAAATTCGAGAAAAAATATGTCTGGAAATACTAACATTCTTCGACCAACAAAGGGGACAAATTAGCAGCTTAGCAATGAATGTTATCTTCCGAGTGGGTACCGTCTGATTGTCTGAACGGCCAGACTTCACTTCGTTTATTTCCGGTAGACTCCGCCGGTCATCGGTCAGCCTCAAACCATGCATGTTTTTCTTCCTATTTAAGCCATACTACAAGGCAATCGATTATTCGCATGACTGTTAATACAATGTGGTGACACTTTTTCACAAAAGAACTTTTAAAAGAACTTAGTTCATATTTTAGACGAACTTGAACTTTTCAAAATTTTTGGTTTTGAAAAGAACTTGAACTTTATTAAAGTTCATTATTTGAGCTGTGAACTGAACTTTTAGAAAGTTCATTTAAAAAAAGAACTGCCCCAACACTGGTCTAGGCCTAGCTGCATGGCCATTGGCATGGGCCAAAAAACATGGTCGCGCTCAAGTGAATATTATCAACTTGAAAATAATGTGTAGGCCTAGCTAATTCCCGGAGTGGATATGCGGGTACCTAGGCCTAGGCCTACCAGTTTTCGCTATAATTTTTACAATAAATCAATATTTACTGGGTAGGCCCTAGGCTAGGAGAACTAGGGTTTCGCATGTTCTTTAAACCACGTGGTCCTCCACGTGATTTACAGGCCCACTGGAGAGTTGGGTTTGTATAACTTAAAACAATGAATTTAAAAACTTTCAAATATTTAAATATAATGTATTTTTCAATGCGATTGTATCGACTGGAGTATGTTTTACTTTCCATCCATTGTTTACCTGATACAAAATCAAATCCTGGGTGTGAACGTTTTCAAGTCGTTTCATGAAGCGTTCTTGAGCCTAGGGCCTATGAAAATTGTGATATTATTATGGTAGGCCCTACTACCAACCTATTTATATGTGTAGGCCTAGTAGTAGTGGAGGCCAGATCCACCAGTAGGCCTAGGCCTAAGCGGCAACGGCAACACGAACGCAACTTCGACGCAGAATCTTCAATAATGATTTGGTCTTACCTTGTCGACATCCACAAGAACAGTGTAGGGCACTTGCCGGCACTCGATGACACACCCCACGCAGAATGCGAAGCGACGAGAACTACAGCTCGACCGGCCGGAAGTTCCAGGCCTCAATTGAGCAGGAAGTGACGACACGTACACTAGTTGAGCGCGCGATCTATTGGTTACTCGCGGAACTAGGATCGCCTTAGCCCGCGATTCGGACATATTTCAAATGTCTGTCATAACAGAGGATGGCAACTCCGAGTATTTACGTTTGGTTTACGTTGTCCAACTGGCTTAAAACGACATGCCTTGAACGTGCGTGAACAATGCGCCCATTGTTACCAAGGTAACAGTTGTTTCCATGTTATTTCCCATAAACAAAACGAATCCATAGCAACAATGGGTGCCCCTAGGTGTAGGGGCCGACTATGAATTCCAACCTAAGACATCAGTCAACACTCTAACGAACAGATGGCTGGAATGGAGATGACTGAAGAGATGAAAGAGATGGCTCATTTGTCTCTTCTCTATCTACTATTTATTTTAATATCAGTACCGCTGTACCAACTTTCATATTTTTTTGTTTTATTTATTTTCTAAAATAATTTTTACCATCTCCGTCCATCTTCAAATATTTTTCACAAATTCATCCAGAAAAATACGCTCACACACAAATTCATCTTATGTAAGCATTCCTCGATTAACAGTTTACTGCCATAAGCAATACATAATAATTTATAAACAAACCTATTATCAGAATAAAAATAAATAAAAAATAAGGTAATTATGGCCAGGAGCTGATTCCTTTTGAACTCACTTTTTTTCATTGAAAAACGCCGAAGTTTTGTTTGAAGTGTTATTTTTATTGTTCAATGTTTAATTGCCTTTATTTTGATGAACATTATGATATAGTATTTACTTTTGAAAGTTATTAAATGATTGTTAAAGTTTTTATGGTAAAAGTTTACACCTTCTTCCATGTTATCCGCTTCGAGTTCGTTGCAGTGCTGCCAATCTACAACGTATGAAACCTAGAATTGCGCACAATTTTTGGGGAGTCGGATAAAGCCAGGATGGGTGACACTGAATCAAAGTGACTTTGCCCAGCTACCTGACATCCCACAAAATTCGGTTAGGTTAGCTGGGATCAGGTTGAGGATTGCCCACGAAAGTAAGTACGGTTATTGGCTCTGGTTATAGCTCCAGTCGGCCTCATAATCAAAAATTGTGCGCAATTTTAGGTTGATATGTTGGCATAGTGTCCCCAATCCTGGCCTAAGTCGAGACTACAATTTTTGATTCATGAGGCCGACTGGAGCTATAACCAGAGCCAATAACCGTACTAACTTTCGTGGGCAATCCTCAACCTGATCCCCTAACCTAACCGAATTTCGTGGGATGTCAGGTAGCTGGGCAAAGTCACTTTGATTCAGATGTAGGGTTTTTTTATGTACTTACGTTGGTAGCACACTTCTTGTGTGCTCCGAACAGCTGCGCACTCGTACGTACGCCATATTGCCATATTTAACGTGATTGTGTTGTCAAATCGATGCATCTTCAAAATGATAATTTAATATGAAAGAAGATACTATTTGTATTGAAAATCACTGTAGCTTACAGATAAATAATGAAATAACAATTATGTGCTACGCAAATGATCAATATCGCAAAGGAATACAGAAAAAAAGTGAGGTCAAAAGGAATCAGCTCCTGGCCATAATTACCAAAAATCCAAAAATAAATAATAAGCCAGTATTTATTATACATCATAATGCAATAAACATTTTCTAACTTTAATCCCTTACATGCCATGTTTTATGCCAAATATGGAAAATATTCAATGCACTGTATAGGCCTACTGTGTAATGTAATCGATGAATAAAGTTATTTTGATTTGAAAATAGAGGGTTATCCAGGACTGGCGTAAGGAAAGATTCATTGAAATGTACAGCCTGTGGTACTCGCTTGTCAACTGGTTCCTAGCCCTGTGGCCTACGCCCATTCATTTGATTTTTGACAATTAAATGCAGGAAGCTGGGCTTCTGGGTCCGCGACAATTAGCACAGTGTACGTGGCAGCGCATCTGGTGTGACACTAAACACGGCAAGCGCGCAATTGTTCAAGCCATATAAAATACAATTTATAACAACTTACTTCATTCGAAGAGGTGCATACCGAAGCAGGCGCGTAGGAAGGGGGGGGGAATGGGGGGAGGTTCCCCCACACTTTTTCCTGTGACCCACCTAATTTAGCGTTTTAGGCACATCCCGACATCCAATACGGTACCACACGGATACCCGTTAAACATTCACCAACTTATTTCATATTTCACCTGTGAATAATAATAATTGTAGAAACACAGAGGGCTCCACGCCCCAGAGAAAGCCAAGATCTTTGTCACAAGATACATTTCCTCTGCCTTTGTTTGCACTTTGTAGCATTACAAAATAAAAGCGAATGGGTGCTTCATGGTCAGTGGCGTAATTAGGGAAGGGGCGGGTTAAGACCCTCAAAACGTATTTATTTAAGCCTAAAACTCGAAAAATAACTAATATAGCAAGAAAATTATTCGCCTTCGGCGAAAAGGCCTCCAGCGGTTTCAGGGGCTCCACCCCAGACCCCGCGAGTTGTTCGCGCTCACAATTCTCCCCCCCCCCCCCCCCCCCCCCCACTTGATTTGGAGTTCCTACCCGCCTGTGTCGAAGGAATGGGGACAGGATAGTCGTCTGAAGGCCTAACATTCACGAAGTGTTTGGAGCTGTATGTATCCTTCGCACACTTTGTGGTAAACCCTGTCCTTCCACATGCTCGGACCCACCTTTCACACAGCACCATATTCATATGTGGCTTCGGAAACCGTACAAAGGTCACTCCACTGCTCCGGCATAACCCATAAGCACAGTGCTTTGTGGCCGGCATGTTTGTTGTGACTGTCCGCACGAGTTGTACTACGCGCGCGAATGACCACTATCGATATGATAAAGATGGCCGCTGCATATATCGATAGCTAAAAATAGAATCCAGGCCTATGCTATAGCGGGCGCTAAATTTAAAATGTACTTCCTCTTCATCCCGTCGTTGCATTATTATAGATATGATATGTGATCATAGATACTCATTCACAGTACCTATGGGTGTAGCAAATCAAATACCTTCACGTTACACGATACTTACCAAAACACAAATCTCCATGAGCTATGATAGTAATATTTTGTGACGTAGCTATTACCGTCCGTAGAATGCTGAATATCCACTGGAAATATTAGGACAAAATACCCGGAGATAGGGTTGCCATTTGTCCGGTTAAACCCAGACATGTCCTCTTTTTCATATGCGTCCGGGCGGCTTTTTAATAAAAGCATGAAATGTCCGGGTTTTTGGTTTCACTTCGGCCGGATCGCGTCTAATTTCACGAAAAATGCAGGTGTCATGTTCACCATTCGATTAGTCGCATTTAGGCCTCAGGTCCCTTACAACACTGCTTAAGTATAAATGGCATCATTATTTTCAGTGGCATACCGAAGGGAATTTTGGGGCTTAACCCCCCCCCCCCCCCCCCCCACTAGGCCTAACTACAAACACGATTCTTATAATTTTAAAACATGTATATAGAAGCACAGATAACGGATTGTAGAATCAAGCTTATCTACACCAGGCTTTACACCTATTATAGGTTTCACTGCGAGCTGGGATCACCTCAGGTTACGAAAACACATTTCTCTCACTAGCCCACTACAAGCTTATCTACATCAGCCTGTACACAGGCGCGGACTGGCTAGGGATGCCGGGATGCGATCACATCCCGGGCCCCTTAGGTTCAAACAATAGAGGAACCGCAATTTATTAGAATACACATTTATCCTACGTGGCTGAGTTATAGCGAATCTGTCTATGGGCATTCCAGATCTGATGGGCTTAACTTTCCTATCCAGAGGGTAGCTGTAGTAACCCCTATACCTTGGCTTCCCGGTGGCTGACTCCGACCCCGTGTTGAGGTTTGGCTCCGTCGTCCAGGTCCACGATCGGTCTCCATGTCCTTCCCTCTAGGTCTTCCGTCGTTCTTTCCACCGTTCCACCTTGGCACAGGTCTACCTTCTCTTCCGTTCCAATAATCCCCCTCATCGCCCTCCAAAGGCGAGCACATGGACCTCCAGTCGTACATATACATGTAAACACTGTATTTGTCATACATTCATACACACTACACAGTACACATACAATAACTGTAGACAAAAAGTGACTGCCAAGCTATGAACTATAGCCTTCTTCGTGCGAGCAAACTGCTGATGTGCGTAGAGCCTTGCTCAATGATACAAGAAACAACTCACATTCCCCCCCCCCCAAAAAAACAAGAGAAAACAGCATATAGAACAGAACAATACTCGACATACCAAGAGAGAGACGAGCAAACACACTCAAAGAACACAGCCTGTTCCGCCACGCAGTGAGAGCAAGCGCGACGATGCTACGCTGAGCCAATCATGCCGCCCACTGCACCTGCAACGAGGCCCGTCGCGCAAGCACGACAAAGCCCAATCCACGAAACGACAGAACACGCTCACACATACACACACAAATACACACACTCACACTCACCCACATCATTCATCCCTGTGAGCTAAAACGTGGAATATCGCAAAAACAGCACCGCCGTACCGTTGACCAAATCCTAAGTTCACAACAGGAAACATCACTTGCGAGCCACACATGAAAACCTAGTTCACAGTACCTAACCACATATGCATTACGCAAAACATAGCATGGACTTCTTTAACAGCACCGTGTAACATGTTCTCTAGGAAAAATTCATGACTCCACAAGAACTAATGACGTCAACAGAAACGCGATGCCACTGCACACACAGCAAAACAGCACAGAGATGAATGAACACTTCCTGACCTACATAGACAAACTAGCAAAGACTTATAGCCACGATATAATAATTAAAATAAAAAAAAATTAATTCAGAAAAAAAAAACTGCCTGACCTGGGTAGTCCAAATACAACAAAACTAAGTTTTGCAACGGCGCTTCCACCATATGTTAGATCATAAAACAATTTGTCACAAAACTAAGTCCTGTGATAAAACCAATTTGTCATAAAGCAAATTGGATCCGGCAGCCTCCACCATATGTTAGATCATAAAACAATTTGTCACAAAACTAAGTCCTGTGATAAACCAATTTGTCATAAAGCAAATTGGATCCGGCAGCCTCCACCATATGTTAGATAGCGAGAACCTACCGTGACATCCATCCAATTCCGTCGGCTCGGCCTCGAACCCACGGACTCCAAAGTCGACGGACCCGTAGAAGTACTGGGGCGTAGCTCTAGGGGTGGTTATCACATCATAGGGATCAGGACATACCAATTCAGGCAGTTTAGGTCTTAGATTGACAAGACTTAGGTTCAAACAATAGAGGAACCGCAATTTATTAGAATACACATTTATCCTATACGTGGCTGAGTTATGGCGAATCTGTCTATGGGCATTCCAGGTCTGATGGGCTTAACTTTCCTATCCAGAGGGTAGCTGTAGTAACCCCTATACCTTGGCTTCCCGGTGGCTGACTCCCACCCCGTGTTGAGGTTTGGCTCCGTCGTCCAGGTCCACGATCGGTCTCCATGTCCTTCCCTCTAGGTCTTCCGTCGTTCTTTCCACCGTTCCACCTCGGCACAGGTCTACCTCCTCTTCCGTTCCATGATTGAATGCCCCGAATTACACACGTGCTCCCTCGCACCTAGACTTTCCTACGTCATACCCCAGTCACCCCCTCTCTGCCCTATGCTGACTGTACTAAGTCTAAGACATAAATTACCAATCAGACTACTCGGTTCGACCCCCTCCCGTAACAATCACAAAAGAGTGGGGCCAGGCTCTACTGACGACATCACTCAACCAGCGCCCTCCTAAACCGAGCAGTCAGCAAAGTTGCCGCAATCATTGCCCTCAATACTGCAATAATTATTATTGAAATAATTTACCAACGATCTGGGCTGACGAAATAGCCAGCACAGCGCATACCTTAATTGTGAAAGAAAACGGTAAATGACAAACTGAAACAATCAAGATATCCATAAATCACCAAGAAGGAGATTACACCTGTAAAAGTTATAAAGTACCAACTTTTACATGACAATATCTTTAGTTCTAAAATTGTTTCAGAGACCGATCGGTAAGAACGAATTTACGAATGAAAATAATATATAGTATTAAGTAAATGTAGTATTAAGTAAAATCATTCTTGATGTAGTTTCGGGGGGGGGGGTGGTTTAAACCCCCTAACCCCCCCCCCCCCCTTAGTTACGCCACTGATAAAGAATATCGGCTTCCGGAATCGAACCGGTGATCTTCCTTATTGGAGTCTCGCGTTTTAGCGCTGTGTCACATCGGAAGGCCTAATGTCGGCTTCATTATTTACGGACAAATGGATCCTAGTTAAAAAAATTTACGTCCATTTTTGAATTCGCCATTCAGAATCGAATATACTTTACTGGCAAAACTGTCAATGATTATTGATAAAACGTAAACAATAAACAGTGCACATTTCAATATAGCTTAACCATACCCGATTATCAGAAATTACTTCATTGGATTACTTATTACATTTATTATTATTATTTGTATTATAAGAGAAGAGATTAACTACACACTTCATGTACGCGATATTATTCTATAAATTTCCACTCCACTTTGATTTGAATCACGCGCGTTTTGTGAAGTCAAGCCGCCAGGCTCGCTCCAGTTTCCTGCATTATTTGAACACCGGCCGGACAGAGCAGTACAGGACAAACAAACAAACCGTTTGACACTGCCTCCGGGTACACGGAATAACGCCCACAAGGAATAAGGCCCACATGGAACAAGGCCCACATGGAATAACGCCCACATGGAACAAGGCCCACATTTTACGAACCCGAAGCTTCCCGAGCGATGCTGCGTTGCCAAATGTTTAATATTGGTTTTGATAGTCGTTACTCACACCTAATTTGCATACCTGATTTGCATAATCAAGGCCAACGGCAATGCAACCTTCGGGATCGTAAAATGTGGGCCTTGTTCCATGTGGGTGTTATTCCATGTGGGCCTTGTTCCATGTGGGCGTTATTCCGGTAGCTTGCATGGCCGCCTGGCTCGCGCTCGTAGACAGTTTCCTAAGTCTGCGATAGAGTGCGTTACTCGCGCCAACATGGGCGAATCTGGCGGCCGTTAAGTTACTTACCCGTTTGAAGCCAATGGCGGTACGCGCGAAGAGAATGGCTATCTTAACGGCTTACCTACGAATAATAGTAATAATAATAAGGGAGTGGCTATCCTCACGGTACGTGAGAATAGCATCAACCGCTACCTTCACGGTACGTGAGGGTAGGCAATATGGCTATCCTCACGGTGGTAAATTAACATGGGACGTGTGGAACTTGTAATAGACACGGAAATGTTCTTGTATTGTTGTATGTAGCCATTTAAATATGATTAAATTGTATTGTGTATAATTACAGTGTGTTAATATGTTATTTAAGTGATTATTTACCTGTTTGTTTAAGATTTATAGTGTTAAATCAATGGAAATCTGTTGGCCTAGTGATGGGCCTAGGCCTATGGGCTACAAGTAGGCCTAGGCCTACACTATTTCTTACTCTCAAGGCTCAAAACTTCGAAAAATACTGCAAATAATTGTTTTTTTATTACAATATTGTATCTATTGTTAAATGTCAGTAATAAATTGTGACAACTAGTCGTGTTCATGCCTACAAACAAACCTACGTGTAGGCCTAACCCCAAAAATCAATGGCTATTCTCACGTAGGTATGTATCACAGAAAACGTATTTCTAGTGTTTTTTTTTTGCAGTTTCTAATTACACCCACGCATAAATGATGGTTTTTTGTTTATTTAACCTACTCTAAACAACCGCTGAATATTATATTCTTTCGTTATAGTAGAGTTATCGACGCCTACAAAGTCATCCGGTGCGCCTACATCCAAACCCCCGTGAAACGTCAAATCTGAATGGCTATCCTCACGTAGGTTTCACAAAAACTTAATTCTAGGGTCTTAATTGCAGTTTTTATTTACTTTTGGCTATGAATTACAGTGAATTGTTTATTTAAGCAACTATATACAATAGCAGAATATGTTTAGTTTCATAATTTTGTTATTATCGACGTCTAAAGTGGTCCCGTGCGTGTACGGTACGTGAGGATAGGCATGGAAGCTATTCTCACGGTGGTAAAATAACATGGGAAATGCGTTGCAGGGAAATTTGCCAGATTCGGTAATACTTTTTAGTTATTAATTACTCCTGGCAATGAATTATGGTTAATTGTTTATTAAAGCAACTATATACATCATATTATTGTATTTTATTTGATAATATTTCGTATTATCTGCGTTTAAAGTCTATTGAAAGAGCGCGGGACGTTCAAACTACTTAATACAAGAAACGTTCAGTGGACTACTCTGTTGCAGTTTATAATTACACACCTGACACTAAATTATTGTTTATTGTTTATTTAAGGTACTCTCGACATACGCTGAAAATATTTTTCGTTATATTAGAGTTATCGACGCCTACACTGTCATCCGATGCGCCTATCCAAACCCCCGTGAAACATCAAATCTGAATGGCTATCCTCACGTAGGTTTCACGAAAAATTAACTCTAGAGTCTTAATTGGTCTTTAATTACTTTTGGCTATGAATTATAGTGAATTGTTTATTTAATCAACTATATACAATAGCAGAATATGTTTAGTTTCATTATTTTGTTATTATTGACGTCTAAAGTGGTCCCGTGCGTGTACGGTACGTGAGGACAGGCATGGAAGCTATTCTCACGGTGGTAAAATAACATGGGAGATGAAATGCATGGAAGTTTGCCTAATTCAGTAAAAATCCTTAGTAATTAAATACTGCTGGCAGTGAATTACGGTTGATTGTTTATTTAAGCAACTATACACATCATCAGATTATATTTTATTTGATAATATTTAGTATTATCTGCGTTTAAAGTCTATTGAAATAGCGCGGGACGTTCAAACTACCCAATACAAGAAACGTTCATTGCACTACTCTGTTTCTGTTTTTAATTACACACCTGACACTAACTTATTGTTATTGTTATTGTTTATTTAAGGTACACTAGACATACGCTGAATATATTTTATTTTGTTATATTAGAGTTATCGACGGCTAGAAAGCCCTCTGGTGCGCCTACATCCAAACCCCCGTGAAACATCAAATCTGAATGGCTATCCTCACGTAGGTTTCACGCAAGATTAATTGTAGAGTCTTATTTCTAGTTTTAATTACACTTGTCTATGAATTATTGTAAATTGTTAATAAGTGCAACTATATACCCAAGCAGAATTAGTTTAGTTACATTATTTTTGTTATTATTGACGTCCAAAGTAATCCCGTGCGTGTACGGTACGTGAAGGTAGGCATGGTAGCTATTCTCACGGTGGTAAAATAACATTGGAAATGCGTTGCAGGGAAGTTTGCCTAATTTGGTAATACTTCTTACTGATTTATTACTCCTGGTAGTTAATTATGGTTAATTGTTTATTAAAGCAACTATATACAACACCAGAATATATTTTATTTTATAATATTTAGTATTATCTACGCCTCAATTCTATTGAAATATCGCGGGACGTTCAAACTACTCAATAGAAGAAATGTTCATTCTACTATACTCTGTTGCAGTTATTTAATAACACACCTGACATTGAATTGTGGTTAGTTACATATTTAACCTACTCTAGACAGACGCTTAACATATTTTATTAGATTATGGTTATCTACCCCTACAATATCATCCGGTGCGCCTAAATCCAAATGACGTGAAATGATATCTGCGATGAATGGCTATCCTCACCTAGGTTTCACGGAAAACTAATTCTAGACTTTAAATGCAGTTTTGAATTACACTTGGATATGGATTTTGGTGAATTGTTTATTAACCAACTTTATACATCAACAGTTTATATTTTATTAGGTAACAGTATTATCTTACGTGCAAATCTTTTGAAATAGCGCGGGACGTTCAATACTTCAACCTGCTCAATACTAGAGTTAAGCTTCCGTTTAAGTAGACTACTCTATGTTCCACTTTTAAATTGCACTTTGAATTGAATTATGGTTATAATTAGGAAAACGCTCTCTTTGACATGTTGGTAAGCGAGCGCGTCCATGTTCTCGAAATTTGAGGTGAAAACATTTCAAAGCTGTCTTTATTGTTCAATATAAAAAATAAAGATAAAAGTGTCGCAAAAGATCTTGTTGCTCTAGCGCCGGTGTATTGAAAGCTTTTCATCATCATTAATATTTTAACGTTCATATTTGTTTAAAAAACAACAATCAACAATTACTACCAAAACGAAAAGATTAGTGATTTATTATTTATTATAAAGCTATACACGAACGATAACATTTCCCTATTCTTCTCAACGCAATACTCCCCTCTTGTAGACTAATAACAGCTTAATAACTCCCAAAATCCTTATTAATTTGGTCACCCTCCAGGTTGTTTGGTGGGGGGGGGGGGTCAAGCAACGTGAGAATTACCACGTAAAACTGGTTTCAGGTACGTTTCACTGAAATATTGCAATTATTAATTACACATGGCATTCGCAAAAAAGTATGGTATTTTCACCTACTGTAGACATTCCAGCCTCCATGTCTCCCCTTAAGTACCGTACACGCACGGAATCAGTTTAGACGTCGGTAATGCAAAATATAATCTTACTAGGAAAAAGCTCTGTGTGAAAAAACAAAATAAAACAGAAGTGCCATAAAAGTCTAATGGAGACGCTCGCACCGCTCGCTTGATAAAACATATATTGCTTATGTATATTGCAGTTTTAATAAATAATTAACAATAACTCTCTTGAACGGTGTAGTTAAATACTGCAAGAAAGGGTACGTTCCACTGAAACTTTTACTTGTATGGAGTAGTTTGAAATTCCCGCGCTTTTTCCAAGTCTTTAGCCCCAGATAGTACTAACTTTAATAAAATCAAATATATTGTGCATATGTAGAGAACAGCATAAATATATAATAAACCAGAATTCACTGCCGGGTGCAAATAAATAATGTTACACAGACTCTAGAACTAATTTTCCTTGAAAGGTACGTGAGAATAATGAATTTGTGTACATGGGCATTTTAGAATTCGGGATTTACGGAAGTTTAGGTATATAGGATAATATTCTAGGTGTAGATAACCCTAAAATGTATGTATTTATTAGGGTTTCTTTACAGTAGTTAGTGCATACATGTTTATAACGTACATTTTATACCACACTCCTACTTGATGCCCTTGATCACTAACGTAATACAATTAAAAATTCAGTTATTTACACTCAAAACTACTCAATTGCTCGAAACTAAATTAAAAACATTTGCAGGCATTATCCAATAAAATATTATAAATTATAGCCAGGTGTAACAAAAAACTACAAATAAGGCTATAGAATTAATTATCCGTGAAATCTAGGTGAGGATAGCCATTCAGATATCAGTTCACGTAATTTGGATTTAGGCGCACCGGATGATATTGTAGGGGTAGATATCCAGAATCTAAAACATATGTTTAGCGTTTTTCTAGAGTAGGTTGAATCTGTTACTAACCACTACTCAACGTCAGGTGTGCAACAGCGTAGTAGAATTAAAGTTTCTTCTATTGAGTAGTTTGAACGTCCCGCGATATTTCAATAGAATTGAGGCGTAGATAATAAGAATAAAATATATTCTGGTGTTGTATATAGTTGCTTTAATAAACAATTAACCATAATTAACTACCAGGAGTAATAAATCAGTAAGAAGTATTACCAAATTAGGCAAACTTCCCTGCAACGCATTTCCAATGTTATTTTACCAACGTGAGAATAGCCACCATGCCTACCCTCCCTACCGTACACGCACGGGATTACTTTGGACGTCGATAATACCAAATTTAATGTAACTAAACTAATTCTGCTTGGGTATATAGTTGCACTTATAAACAATTTACAATAATTCATAGACAAGTGTAATTAAAACTAGAAATAAGACTCTACAATTAATCTTGCGTGAAACCTACGTGAGGATAGCCACTCAGATTTGATGTTTCACGGGGGTTTGGATGTAGGCGCACCAGAGGGCTTTCTAGCCGTCGATAACTCTAATATAACAAAATAAAATATATTCAGCGTGTCTAGTGTACCTTAAATAAACAATAACAATAAGTTAGTGTCAGGTGTGTAATTAAAAACAGAAACAGAGTAGTGCAATGATTGTTTCTTGTATTGGGTAGTTTGAACGTCCCGCGCTATTTCAATAGACTTTAAACGCAGATAATACTAAATATTATCAAATAAAATATAATCTGATGATGTGTATAGTTGCTTAAATAAACAATCAACCGTAATTCACTGCCAGCAGTATTTAATTACTAAGGATTTTTACTGAATTAGGCAAACTTCCATGCATTTCATCTCCCATGTTATTTTACCACCGTGAGAATAGCTTCCATGCCCAGGGCTGCCACTCACTGCTCACACCAAAAATAGAGGAAATAGTGGCCTACATTAAGTAAAAAAGTGGCAGTTAGGTGGCCAAATATTTAAAAAATAGTGGCAAAATAGTAGCATATATAAATTATTTACCGTCATATAACGTCAGGCCCCAGCCGCCGGAGGCCTATTCGCCGAAGGCGTTTTTTTTTTTTAGTATTGTATTAAGTTTGATGGCTTAAAACGCGTATTTAATACGCGATTTTAGGAAGAATTTCGGTATTTTTGGTGGAATTTTGGGGTTTGGAAAATTTCCCACTTTTTTACAAAAATTCCCTTAATTCCCACTCGAATTTTAAGACCAAAATTTTCCCTCGCCGTGGGAAATTTCCCTCCATCTGGCAACACTGACATGGCATATTACCAACACAACATGCTCAAGATGTCATGCCAACCTCAAAACAACTAGTAGAGCCTAAATATAGCACAATTAAGAAGGCTTTGAAACAGGCGGGACAATTTGAACTAAGTGGAATACAGTTGCAATGTATACACATTTTGTACAGCTAGTCTCGGGAAAAAAATTACACAATTTTAGTGACTACACGTAATGTATTGGAATAGTTATGTATAAATAAATGATAAAATACTGAATTTTTAAACAATCTGAATCAAAACCTTTAAAAAAGTGGCAAATTAGTGGCTTTTAAGCAAAATTCAAGAAAAAAGTGGCAAAAAAGTGGCTTACTAAACAAAAGTGGCAAAATAGTGGAAAATAGTGGCAAGTGGCAGCCCTGCATGCCTGTCCTCACGTACCGTACACGCACGGGACCATTTTAGACGTCAATAATAACAAAATAATGAAACTAAACATATTCTGCTAGTGTATATAGTTGATTAAATAAACAATTCACTATAATTCATAGCCAAAAGTAATTAAAAACCAATTAAGACTCTAAGAGTTAATTTTTCTCGAAACCTACGTGAGGATAGCCATTCAGATTTGATGTTTCACGGGGGTTTGGATGTAGGCGCATCTGATGACAGTGTAGGCGTCGATAACTCTTATATAACAAAAATATTTTCAGCGTATGTCGAGAGTACCTTAAATAAACAATAAACAATAATTTAGTGTCAGGTGTGTAATTATAAACTGCAACAGAGTAGTCCACTGAACGTTTCTTGTATTAAGTAGTTTGAACGTCCCGCGCTCTTTCAATAGACTTTAAACGCAGATAATACGAAATATTATCAAATAAAATACAATAATATGATGTATATAGTTGCTTTAATAAACAATTAACCATAATTCATTGCCAGGAGTAATTAATAACTAAAAAGTATTACCGAATCTGGCAAATTTCCCTGCAACGCATTTCCCATGTTATTTTACCACCGTGAGAATAGCTTCCATGCCTATCCTCACGTACCGTACACGCACGAGACCACTTTAGACGTCGATAATAACAAAATAATGAAACTAAACATATTCTGCTATTGTATATAGTTGATTAAATAAACAATTCACTATAATTCATAGCCAAAAGTAATTAAAAACCAATTAAGACTCTAGAGTTAATTTTTCGTGAAACCTACGTGAGGATAGCCATTCAGATTTGATGTTTCACGGGGGTTTGGATGTAGGCGCATCGGATGACAGTGTAGGCGTCGATAACTCTAATATAACGAAAAATATTTTCAGCGTATGTCGAGAGTACCTTAAATAAACAATAAACAATAATTTAGTGTCAGGTGTGTAATTATAAACTGCAACAGAGTAGTCCACTGAACGTTTCTTGTATTAAGTAGTTTGAACGTCCCGCGCTCTTTCAATAGACTTTAAACGCAGATAATACGAAATATTATCAAATAAAATACAATAATATGATGTATATAGTTGCTTTAATAAACAATTAACCATAATTCATTGCCAGGAGTAATTAATAACTAAAAAGTATTACCGAATCTGGCAAATTTCCCTGCAACGCATTTCCCATGTTATTTTACCACCGTGAGAATAGCTTCCATGCCTATCCTCACGTACCGTACACGCACGGGACCACTTTAGACGTCGATAATAACAAAATAATGAAACTAAACATATTCTGCTATTGTATATAGTTGCTTAAATAAACAATTCACTGTAATTCATAGCCAAAAGTAAATAAAAACTGCAATTAAGACCCTAGAATTATGTTTTTGTGAAACCTACGTGAGGATAGCCATTCAGATTTGACGTTTCACGGTGGTTTGGATGTAGGCGCACCGGATGACTTTGTAGGCGTCGATAACTCTACTATAACGAAAGAATATAATATTCAGCGGTTGTTTAGAGTAGGTTAAATAAACAAAAAACCATCATTTATGCGTGGGTGTAATTAGAAACTGCAAAAAAAAACACTAGAAATACGTTTTCTGTGATACATACCTACGTGAGAATAGCCATTGATTTTTGGGGTTAGGCCTACACGTAGGTTTGTTTGTAGGCATGAACACGACTAGTTGTCACAATTTATTACTGACATTTAACAATAGATACAATATTGTAATAAAAAAACAATTATTTGCAGTATTTTTCGAAGTTTTGAGCCTTGAGAGTAAGAAATAGTGTAGGCCTAGGCCTACTTGTAGCCCATAGGCCTAGGCCCATCACTAGGCCAACAGATTTCCATTGATTTAACACTATAAATCTTAAACAAACAGGTAAATAATCACTTAAATAACATATTAACACACTATAATTATACACAATACAATTTAATCATATTTAAATGGCTACATACAACAATACAAGAACATTTCCGTGTCAATTACAAACTCCACACGTCCCATGTTAATTTACCACCGTGAGAATAGCCATATTGCCTACCCTCACGTACCGTGAAGGTAGCGGTTGATGCTATTCTCACGTACCGTGAGGATAGGCTTTGCCTAATAATAATAACAACAATTATTATTATTATGAAGAATGAATATACTTCAAGGAATTCTCCATCCTGCCGGTGGTGTTGGTGGTTGTCCAGCCATACGAAGAGCGAATGCTAAGATGGGTTCAACAAAGTGGCCACGACATTTTAAGTTTGTTTAGATGTTTGTTGAATAATGTATTCATTTCATATAATAGATAGGCGCTAATTGTGCGTTGTTTTAAGGTTTCAAGTGGATTAAGTAAGGTAAGCGCATAGAAATACTCGACATTTATGTCCGTACTACATGATCGCACCAGGTATGACCGAGTTTGTATGTGTTACAACAAAAAATGTATAATAATAACTAGGAAAACGCCACATGAGAACCGCGTTATCAGTTGAGCGAATAATATTTTTGACAGGATTGCGGCGTGAGTTAAAAACTTACAACTTATGTGAAGTGTGTTCGGATATGTTGTAAATATTTCCATGACATATTATTTAAATCCGTCAAGAAGATATTATAAAAAAAAAACTTAATATAAAACCATTAATGGTTTTTCGTGAAACAGTCGTCTACTAATTAGGCTGTACATCATAAACTCTTTTACATATCTGTGTATACAATATTGAGTTAGATAATGGTTATATGTAGAGAGTATTTTTTTATTTTATAGAGAAACGCATGTTAACCATAATAAAAGAGTTTTAAATGTTGTAAATAAGTAGTTTCTTGCAATGTACACGAAAAACATCAAACATATCACACAATTAATGCCATTCTATGAACGTTCAATCCAAAGGCACCATTAACAGAGGCAGTGGCGTAACTACCGCCCGGCACACCCGGGCAAAGCCCGGAAACCCCCACTTCGAGGGAGGCCCTCAGGGGCCTCGGAGATTTTCCCTGAGTTATTAATCTAACTCAAAATTTTATATTTCCTCTACTTTCGCAAAATAGTTGTGACACAATATTTAGATGGAAACTGTTCAATATTCATTTATTTTTTCTTTATTGACAACAGGTCACAAGACCCACAAGTGCAATATAATAAAGTTGTATACAAGGACAAGTACAATTACAAACAAATACAAAGACAAGTACTGGCAATTAAGGAAATAAAATACAGACGTACACTTCATAATATTCACACAGGCGTACATGTGTATGTCGATAACAGTTAAAAATAAGTTTTAGTGAAGGATAAAAGAGAAAGAATTACAAACGAACAGTACTTTTACCGGTGTTTAGATATAGCCGATTTGAATGCGTCCAGTTTCACTGGCATTAGCAAAACGGTGTGGAGAGGGGGGGGGGGGTGTAATGTGCTTATTTATTTATTTTACAGCAATCTTTTTCAGTTGTGAAACTGATTTACAAAAATTACAATGTTCTTTACTGACTGCCTACTTAGCCGGTACGCTCTTAGGTGACGCCGTGGTGGTTTCTTTTGTTACTTCCGTCTCGATTAGCCCTATCGAAAAATATGAGACGTTAAGGCCAATTTATCAATCAATCTTTTGTTACTGCACTTATTCGAACTTTACACGAACGACCACACACTCAATTCTGATATAAAAATTGGCTCATTCTGTCACTTTTCCCAATATGCGTACTACCCCGATACTTTATGCTGTTGCCTATGGGTGGACAGGGTAGGGATGCCGGGGGTAGATAAGACACAAGGTAGTATAAGAATAGCGAAGAATTGTTTGAAATATTATTACTCAATGCTTAAGGGAGTAATAATACTGAATGAAAGCTGTGAAATAAAATTAATCTACCTGCTAACAAGGAAATTACAAACCAACAATTTCAACAAGGTACATCTTGATGATGTCAGACTAGTTACATTCTACATTTAAATACTCATTGCTAAGGGAGTATAATAATATTGAATAATTGACCTGAAATACTATTACTCTATGTGCTAACGAGGAAATCGTGTACCATGTCTTTTCAAAAGGGTCTATCGGGATGATGTAAGACTAGTTAATTTCTACATTAAACCCCATTGTTAAGGGAGCAATAATATAGAATGAAAAGCCTGAAATACTATTACTCTACCTGCTAACTATAAAGAAATACACCGTGTCATTGCGACCAGGGTCATCGTGATGATGTAGGTGTAGTTACTTCTACGTAATAACGTAGTTGTTTAAGAAGTAATAGTATTGAATGAGGGACATAAGCTATTACTTTACCTGCTAACGAGGAAGATACGATGACATAGCAACTAGGTTCATCGTAATGATGTAAGTTAATACTTAAAACATCTAAAAACTCGGAGTAAGTATATTGAATGAAGAAGGTAGAGTAATATACTATTACTCTACCTGCTATCAAGGAAATTATATACGATGCCTAAATAACAAGGTTTTTTTTTTAACTACCTTAAGGGTCAAGGCAAAATGTGTATTTACTATGTATGTGTATGTGTACTATAGGTACTATTACTATGTATGTGTATATTCTGTATGCATTTTGTGTTGGAAATAAACTTACTTACTTACTTACTTACTTACTAACTAAGTTCATCGCAATGATGTGATTTATTTACTTACAACATTAAAAACACATTGTTAAGGGAGTAATAATATTGAAGGATGTACCTGATATACTATTACTCTACCAGCTAAAGAGGAAATGTCATGATATGTGATTTCTCGTTAGAGGTAAAGTAATAGTATTTCAGATCACTTATTAATTAAATATACTTACGCCCTTAGCAATGAGTATTAAATGTAGAAAGTAACGCTTACATAATCACGTCAAACATTGTTGTTGATATTTTTATACGGTATATCATTTCCTTGATAGCAGATACAGTAATAGTGTTTCAGGTCCCTCATTCAATCAATATCAATATTATTACTCCCTTAACATCGAGCTTTTAAATGATTTAAGTAACTAAGTTACATCACTACGATGAACCTATAGTTGCTATGTCATCGTATATTACTTCCTCGTTAGCAGATAGAGTAATAGTATTTCAGGTCAATTATTCAATATTATTATACTCCCTTAGCAATGAGTATTTAAATGTAGAATGTAACTAGTCTGACATCATCAAGATGTACCTTGTTGAAATTACTGGTTTGCAATTTCCTTATTAGCAGGTAGATTAATTTTATTTCACAGCTTTCATTCAGTATTATTACTCCCTTAAGCATTGAGTAATAATATTTCAAACAATTCTTCGCTATTCTTATACTACCTTGTGTCTTATCTACCCCCGGCATCCCTACCCTGTCCACCCATAGGCAACAGCATAAAGTATCGGGGTAGTACGCATATTGGGAAAAGTGACAGAATGAGCCAATTTTTATATCAGAATTGAGTGTGTGGTCGTTCGTGTAAAGTTCGAATAAGTGCAGTACCAAAAGATTGATTGATAAATTGGCCTTAACGTCTCATATTTTTCGATAGGGCTAATCGAGACGGAAGTAACAAAAGAAACCACCACGGCGTCACCTAAGAGCGTACCGGCTAAGTAGGCAGTCAGTAAAGAACATTGTAATTTTTGTAAATCAGTTTCACAACTGAAAAGGATTGCTGTAAAATAAATAAATAAGCACATTACACCCCCCCCCCTCTCCACACCGTTTTGCTAATGCCAGTGAAACTGGACGCATTCAAATCGGCTATATCTAAACACCGCTAAAAGTACTGTTCGTTTGTAATTCTTTCTCTTTTATCCTTCACTAAAACTTATTTTTAACTGTTATCGACATACACATGTACGCCTGTGCGAATATTATGAAGTGTACGTCTGTATTTTATTTCCTTAATTGCCAGTACTTGTCTTTGTATTTGTTTGTAATTGTACTTGTCCTTGTATACAACTTTATTATATTGCACTTGTGGGTCTTGTGACCTGTTGTCAATAAAGAATAAATAAATTGATATTGAACAGTTTCCATCTAAATATTGTGTCACAACTATTTTGCGAAAGTAGAGGAAATATAAAATTTGGAGTTAGATTAATAACTCAGGGAAAATCTCCGAGGCCCCTGAGGGCCCCCCTCGAAGTGGGGGTTTCCGGGCTTTGCCCGGGTGTGCCGGGCGGTAGTTACGCCACTGCCTCTGTTAATGGTGCCTTTGGATTGAACTTTCATAGAATGGCATTAATTGTGTGATATGTTTGATGTTTTTCGTGTACATTGCAAGAAACTACTTATTTACAACATTTAAAACTCTTTTATTATGGTTAACATGCGTTTCTCTATAAAATAAAAAAATACTCTCTACATATAACCATTATCTAACTCAATATTTTTACACAGATATGTAAAAGAGTTTATGATGTACAGCCTAATTAGTAGACGACTGTTTCACGAAAAACCATTAATGGTTTTATATTAAGTTTTTTTTTTTATAGTATCTTCTTGACGGATTTAAATAATGTGTCATGAAAATATTTACAACATATCCGAACACACTTCACATAAGTTGTAAGTTTTTAACTCACGCCGCAATCCTGTCAAAAATATTATTCGCTCAACTGATAACGCGGTTCTCATGTGGCGTTTTTCTAGTTATTATTATACATTTTTTGTTGTAACACATACAAACTCGGTCATACCTGGTGCGATCATGTAGTACGGACATAAATGTCGAGTATTTCTATGCGCTTACCTTACTTAATCCACTTGAAACCTTAAAACAACGCACAATTAGCGCCTATCTATTATATGAAATGAATACATTATTCAACAAACATCTAAACAAACTTAAGATGTCGTGGCCACTTTGTTGAACCCATCTTAGCATTCGCTCTTCGTATGGCTGGACAACCACCAACACCACCGGCAGGATGGAGAATTCCTTGAAGTATATTCATTCTTCATAATAATAATAATTGTTGTTCTTATTATTATTACTATTATTCGTAGGTAAGCCGTTAAGATAGCCATTCTCTTCGCGCGTACCGCCATTGGCTTCAAACGGGTAAGTAACTTAACGGCCGCCAGATTCGCCCATGTTGGCGCGAGTAACGCACTCTATCGCAGACTTAGGAAACTGTCTACGAGCGCGAGCCAGGCGGCCATGCAAGCTACCGGAATAACGCCCACATGGAACAAGGCCCACATGGAACAAGGCCCACATGGAATAACGCCCACATGGAACAAGGCCCACATTTTACGATCCCGAAGGTTGCATTGCCGTTGACCTTGATTATGCAAATCAGGTATGCAAATTAGTTGTGAGTAACGACTATCAAAACCAATATTAAACATTTGGCAACGCAGCATCGCTCGGGAAGCTTCGGGTTCGTAAAATGTGGGCCTTGTTCCATGTGGGCGTTATTCCATGTGGGCCTTGTTCCATGTGGGCCTTATTCCTTGTGGGCGTTATTCCGCGTCCCCCTGCCTCCAACCACAGCTTTAACGATGCAACCACAAGAATTTGTTTGGGATTCAACGTTAGAAGGCGACGCGAAGCGGAGTCGTATTTCAAACCACCGGGCTGAGAATCCCAAACCCTGGTTCGAACATTCTGGAGGTTCTTTATCAATGTTATTAGTCAACAAACATTACCACACATATTCAGTAGTTGGTCGATTGGATGTCCTTCACATATGTATAGTTATGTAAATTGGGCATCAACAAAATTAACATGTAAGCTACAACTTGTTTAAACATTTTTAGGTTATGCAAGCTCTTCTGAGATCATCGCCGTAGTTATGCCTATAATGTTAGTATCTTTGATCATCGCTATCTGGTTATTGTGAAAGAGCCTTACCCGCGTCGGCATCGCATAGCCCTACGCAATCGTAATCCGGAAATCTTGGAAGGTTCGTATGGTTCCAAAGGTTGGATATAAGGTAGGCCCTATGGTGCTGTCGCAACCACATGGTCGATTCACAACTCCGTTGTTCACACATGTTTAAGGTTAGATTAGAACAGTGTTGTTAAAGCTACTTTTTAAAAGCAGCACTGTTACAGCTACAGCTACTTGATCTTTGAAAGTAACTTAGCTACTTTTCAGCTACTGTATTTTGTCAAGTAGCTCGCTACTTGTACAGCTACTCAAAAAACTTAGTGACGCTAGGCCTACTTTACAGCTACTTTCATTTTTTTATAAAGGACCAAGAGTACGTACTCTTAATTGAAACGGCGGTAAGGTCCGGAAGTGAGTCATACTCATGAATATCACAGCTCACGGGGTGAAACAGGAAACTCAGTGCTGGGGAGGCGGTTTTGGGACTATAGAGCCAGAAGGCCAATGTCAGTCGTCATTCCGAACCTGTGACTGTGGGAATTGTGGCGGGCGAAACGAACGTGTGTTTGTTTATTGCAAAAATAGAGTAGCGGCTACTTTTCGCTACAAATACTCGTATATAGTAGCTTGCTACTCGCTACTTGACCGCATTTTCAAATGTAGCGCGCTACCAGTCTCGCTACCAAAAAAAGTAACATGCTACAAGTAGCGCGCTACTTGTAGCGCATTACTTAACAACACTGGATTAGAAAGGTTTTGTTTAGCGATTTAAGGTTCAGCGGTATAAAAGAAGGTGTTCACATTCAGTTCTATCTCTATTTTAGTAGGTTCTCTACTATTGGCCGGCATATTATGGTCATTGGGTTTATAAACCCAATGTTATAGTGATGTGCTTGAAAGGTTGTTTCTCATAGGCTTAGGCTGGGTCTAAGGATTTAACGTTTTATGTTTAAAAGTTGAATCTTATTCAATTTTAGCCACATGGGCCTAGGCCTAGACCAAGGAGCCTCACACACTGCCGACAATTGTGTTTAGGGCTTTGTGTGTCTCCTTCAGTACATACAGTAGGCCTATAGCCTATTCGTATTCTTCTACTTCTGCGGTGGCGCACCTCACCAGTGGCAGAGCTATCCCCCTCCCAACCACTTCCGGCCCATAGCCGTGCGTCAAGATTTATTAAAAAAGGACATTGCCAAACTGTGATTAAAAAACTCCTTCCCACCCCTTACTAAACATTACCCCTTGAAACTTGTGAGTCCATATAGTTAAAGAAACAAACAAGCATAAAAGTGTAAAACAAACAAGCATGTAGGCATATTCCCTCAGATATTAAAAGAACGAGAGTCGTGACCCCCACAGCCAGCCACCATACAGGTCAGATACAATGTATTTACTACGAGTCAGGTACTATAAAAGGCATGAGATAGTCCCACCCTCGGGTACAAAAATTTCACCGGGACTTTGAGGGCGCCTAGGCCGTGATCGCGACAAATAAATAGTTGACGGGCTGTTTTTCTTCTATTCCGATTTTGTTCACGATGGCAACAATTATTTGCAAGGCCCTAAGCACTTAGCATCCACTCTGTGCAATGAGCTACCTGACCACATCAAAACAGCTCTGCCATCCTTCAAACACAAGATGAAATCATTTCTAATGGGCAGTAGCTAGGGCCTACTACTCGGTCAGTGACTACCTCTCTGAGTAAATAGTAGCTTGTACCTAGCCTAAGTATTTATTTTGTATGGGCATTTGGATTGCTATAGGCCTTGTTTTTGTACTACTGGTAAAGTCTGGTTACCAAATGAAATGGGTTACGTAATTTTTGCTTATGCATTACCGGTTGACTGTGTGTTCATACGCCACACAACCAAAGATGGCTGTCTCAGGAACAAAGGAGAACATAACCTAAACCACGCCTATGCTAAGCCTATTTGTGTACATTTGCCGTCACTAAACATTAGAGATTTTGTTGCCAGACTTTCCTTGAGAATTCTGTTCTGTTATTAGGGCTGGGAGAATGCGTTTAATTTTGTAAACGTTTAGTATCCCTAAATTTTCGCGTTTAAACATTTAAACGTAACACCTGTCCAGTTCACAAAACGATAAAAGGATCAAGTTCTAATTTTACACAAAAAAAGTCAACGAAATAGCACAGATCTTTCATGTCCCAACTGTCCAGGACCACTATTTTGATTCCATACAACACAACAAACTATGTCTCGTCGTCTGGTCTGGCTCGAACTCGCCTCGGGGAGGGGGCGCCTCCCCCTCACCCCAATAGTCCGACCTTGAATAGTATGTCATCCATTCATGTGACAATCATCGGTGGCCTGTTACCATCTCTCGTGGACACATGGCTGGTGGGCCGCGGTTTGTGTTGAGCGGGTCGTGGTGTGAGGAGGGGAGGGAGAGCGTTTGGGTTGAGATTATTGAGAATGCAACAACGAACCGTCTTTGTTTGCTTGTTGCTGTTGCTTGTGTGCATTAACCAATGCGTGCTTTGTTCTTTCGGGTCAAAAACAAGGGAGGGGGACAGGGAAAAATTTGCGCGTTTGGGTTGGTCGTGTTACGTGTACGCGGTGTTGTGCGTGGGGGGAGGGGGGGGGGGCATCTTATTACTCACCATGAAATTGTCCGACTGTCTACAGTTATTTGGACCCCACACACTAAGCAATGCCTCGTTGCTCGTCGCCCGGTCCCTGAACTCGCCCCATCGGAAAAATCTCCGAGTTTGGGTTTTGGGGGAGGGGGATTGGTCGGGAGAGTATAGGATGACGGTTAAACGTGTATGAATATTTGTACACGTATATTTTCGCGCGGGCGTTTACACGACTCAGCCCTATCTGTTATCCAGTTGATGTTGAAATTAGTGGACACACTAGAATATCAGATATACGAATGGACCATAGCCTATATAAACATTTAGCACGAGGGTTGGCTACAGGCTATTGCCGGTCCTGGGACTACTTTCACGGGGAAACTTCAGTGTTGACTTTTGACAAAAACAAATTTCACTTGGCGTTTAAAATCATGTTTCGTTTAGCGTGGTTTAGCACTAACTAAAAATTTAAAAGTTGTGAAATGAGATATAATACAATATACAAAATACAATGCTTTCGCAAACACCAGTTTTGAGGAAACTTGTTGAATAAAAAATTATTAAACAATCTGGTTCTAATTTGCAACATTGGTTGCAGCAATCCGACAACTTCACAGAATCGAATTTTGATGTTAAACGACTGTTTGCCTGTATCTGGCGGGTATGTTAAGTTGTCAGCCTGACTATTACATAATGATGTTTTTTGGTAACTAGACTTTAGCCTAGTATGTTATACCATACTTTACTGTATTCTTAATCTTAAGTTGTTATTTATTACTTGTCTCGGATTCTTGTTGGTTATATCCACTTGGCTAGTGTACAAAATAAAATTATTAATGGATACGGTATATCAATAGAAAGACTGTGCCCTTAGCAATTTAATAAACCTCCAGAATTATAGTATAAGGTGTTCTACTCTTGATCAACTCTACCGGTAGGCTTGTTGTGATTACAATTAAATAGGCCTAAATGCAAAACAATATTTATATTTAAATTGTCGACTAACTCGGTAGGTTACCGGAAACTGATTTTCAGCGGAGAAAATTGTACCGCGTATTATGTCAGTATCGATTCTATGACATCTCCAAAGTCACAGCGTAGATGTATTTCCGTATTATATCGATATACTGTTTCAAGATACATTTTAGAAGTAAAAAATACAGTGCCAACCGGGAATCAAACCCTGGTACTTTCTGCATTGAAGTAAGATTAAGGGCAGAATGCAGAGTCGAGTTAAGTAGGCCTACCAGTATAGCCTATGATTTGTTTATGGTTGCTATGGAGTTTTTATCCTTCCCTGTTAATTAGACAGTGGTCTGTGCATATCGCACTAAGAATAACCCCATAAATAACTGGCCACAATATAGGCTAACGTGTACATGATTGTTGTTTGCCTGCAAGTTAGCCTTATTGGCATCAAGTTATAGATTATTTGTGTTTCTAGTGGTAATTGAGTTCAGTGTTAGTATATTTATTGCTATCACATAAAAACAATGAATGAAGGCTCCCTCAGACACATGGCTGCTATGTGAAATCAACCAGCACATTTTCATGTCCCTTTTAGATTTTGATGAAATTTGGTACAGTTGTTAAGAATACAAAAAAAACGTACACGTATTTTTTTTTTTCGCTCTAACTTTCACCGTTTTTGATTTACGGGCCTTGAAAAACCCAAATTTGGGTTTACTTCAGCGTGCCCGTAAATTTGTAACTTTAGAACCGTTTGACCTAGAAGGCTGATTTTTTTTGGTAAATGGTGCTATTATTATATCCTTTGTACATACATAACAACATATGGACTTTATTGTTTATAACTTCACATTAAAACCGATTTTTGGATTTACAGAAGTCTACTGCCCAAAAGGGTATTTTTAAAATTTTGAAAAAAATATATTATATTTGTACATATATGCATTACATGCACAGCAAATTTAGTTTTGTGGAAACTTCAGGTTTAGAAGATACAACCTAAAAGGTGTGGTAATGTGCAAATATACAATTATATTACATATGATATTATATAATAAAACTGGTTGAAGTTTGTTTAAAGCTCCACAACCACTCCTTGGTATCAACCATGGCATGGGGTATTTTTTTAGTCATGGAAAGATTAAACCAGAGTGTTGATATGGGTGTGGGACATTTATTTCTACAGTGAAACTTCTTTATAAAGAACGTCTTTATAACAAAATGGTCTATATATAACTAACTGTGTTTGAGGTCCCAAAAGGTTCTTAAATGCATGTAAAGGTACCATCTTTATAAAGAAATGTTCTTTATATAACAAAACAATAATTGAGCCCCCAAGAGTTCATTATAAAGAAGTTTTAGTGTAGAATATGTCTGAAATAATGGTATGGTAGGAAATGCTCGTAGTCTGTTCAATGTAGGCCCTATTATGATTTATGAAGCCATTTCTTTCCATGATTCAAGTTTGTATGAGGCTTCTTCACTTTCCTTGGTACCAAGTGTGTAAGCTCGCCCTGTTGCGATTCACGGATCAATTAAAGTGAGAAGTAAGAACTTTTCTCGAATAGGGGCATGAGGAATTTCATTGCACCAGTTATTCCAAAAAGATTCTTCCTCTGATTTCCATGTTTTTGTTTGTTAAATGGATTGCAGCAAACATACATAAAACTTTGAGTGCGTTTATCCATTTTCTTGGGGCTAGGTTAGTCTTGCCTAAGAGCTGTGCTAGTTTCAATTACCTTTTGAAGGCCTACATGCCTGAACACTTACACTTACAGGGCTAATAACTAGAAATACCACTGAATGTAATGTACAGTATTATATAATCCCCTATGGCCTTAGTAGATAAACATAACACTATAAACACTGTTAAATGTGTGCATACACAATGTTTCAACAGGCTGAGAGAAAACCATCTGCTTCCACCAGGCAGTAGGCCAAGAGAACAACTCACAGGAAGTAGAATGCAACAGCCCTCTCTACTATAACTTGTAGAAAACACAGCCCTTCCAAGTTTGTACAAGACACACAAGCCTTTGGCACTTAAGCCTACTTATGATATTTGGGGAATGAATGTGACTTTGTTTTTTTCAACGAAATTTAACAAAAATCACTTTTTTATGTTACCTGTTACTGTATCTTTCCAATTATGTAAGGCGCATGCTTCAAATAGTACGTATTTATGTTTTAAATCAATTTAATTATGTTGAATTGGCTAGCTAGAGCCTATGTCTATGCACGCCATTCACCATTAGCAACATGCACACAGCCTACTGGATGCTACAATCAGCTGTTCTACGTTGATTCAGTAGCCAACGTATGAAATGAAACCGAATATCGCCCGCAAACTTGAAGAAGGGGTAATTTATTTTTTGGGTATAAATTTATTTTAAAATAATAACCCTTTCTTCAAATTACCCCTTCTTCAAATTTGAAGAAGGGGTAATTTATCGAAAATACTGTGATTATTATACAGTAACTTATGTTTAAGTTGGTGCATTTGCTGATAACAAAGAACCAAAGCACTTATTTTGCTGCAGAGATATTTCTCTTCATCCAAGTGTTGAACAATGGCGAATGGGGTGCATAGGCCTAGGCATAGGCTCTAGCTAATTCAACAGAATTAAATCGATTTAAAACATAAATATGTACTTTTTGAAGCATGCGCCTTACATAATTGGAAAGATACAGTAACAGGTAACATAAAAGAGTGATTTTTGTTTAATTTCGTTGAAAAAAACAAAGTCACATTCATTCCCCAAATACCCTACTTATACACACCAATTTCAAAAAAATGTGATAAGCTTTTCATATGTACAATAATGTATTCCAGACAGTTATACCTACACATTAGGGGCATTAAACATTTATGAGTCCTAAACCCAAGGTTTCCACAAAACGAAATTTGCTGTACATGTAACAAACATATGTACAAATCCAAACAAATTTTTTTATTTTTTTAAAAATACCCTTTTGGGAGGGGGGCTTATTTAAGTACAAAATTAATTTATAAAGAACACACATAAACAATTTAGTGTAGATGTTTTTGGCTAATTAGAAAGGATGAAATAAGAGGTTAATTTACAAAAAAAAATCAGCCTTCTAGGTCAAACGGTTCAAAAGTTACAAATATAGGGGTGCGCTAACACGGACCCAAATTTGAGTTTTTGGGCAGCCCGTAACTCCAAAACGGGTAAAGGTAGAGGCAAAAAAAAAATACGTATGTGATTTTTTCAAGTTTTTAACCAACGCTGAAAATTTCATGAAAATCCAAAGCGTACATGAATATTTTCTCCTTTTTTTGGTTGACTTGATATGGAATGACCCGTGAGTGAGAAGCCTAGCGACAGTTCTGGTAGGCCTAGGAATATATTTATTGTTATTTTGTATCATGTGGCAATGAACTGTTCAGCAAAAAGAGTCCGTTTGCTAATATTTATCATGCAAACCTTTTTTCTAGTGATGAGCCTAATTTATTTTTTGGCATTTCACCCACGTTGAGCTCAGCAGGCTTGACGTTGGTATGGGGTATTCCAATATCAGAGGTCCAGGGTTAAAATCCCATGTCAGGCTGCAGTTTTAGAATTCTGGAATGAACTTTAATCTAGCAATAATATAAACTATGCAGGAAATTTTTAATAGTCGTGTTGTAACGCACGTAGGCTAGGCTTATACTATTTCAGGTAACATCGAGAACTTTGAAACAAATGATCTCGAAAACCAGCTCAGCAAGACCGCTTTTTCTTGGTATATTGGTATTACGTATAGCCTATGTTAGTGAAGCTTATAGATGGCTACAAGTATAAAAAATATTTGGTAATTTTGGGGGCGCAGTCGATTTCCGCTTGAGCTACTTGAAGCTGCGTATGTTCTCTTTGCATCTGAACTGAAAGGTTGCTTTGTATGTTTACGTATTAGTCTCACTCTGTGGCACTCCCGTAAATCTTTCTGATATTGTACTGTTTACCTATTGTTTTTATTTAGTTTCTAGTATTGTGTTATACTGCTGATAAGATAAGAAGCAAATGTGTATCGATGTGGTACGGTACACAACATATAGGCCTAGCCTGAGGATACAACAGGTAGGCCTACATGTTTTTAAACGATTGCTCTTGTGAAAATCATACTTTTTATTTTTCATTTTTGGGAATGATCAGTGCAACAAAGTCGGTTTTGAAGAGGCAGTATCAACATTTTTTGCATTAAACTAATTCTAGTATGATAGTATTCTTATTATTACACTTTATAGTAAGTTTCTAAGTTCTACTACTTGACTGCCACAGAATGGCAAACAGTCAAATTTAAAATGCTTAATTGTTTTGAAATTTTTTCCAGAATTTTGATTTAGTTTTGAAATCTCCACAAGGATGGCTGCCACGCAGCAGGATGTAGTAGTTCTAACAGGGTTTGGCCCATTCAAACATCATTTGGTGAATGCCAGCTGGGAAGCAGTCAAGCTCGTGCCTAGTCAAAATTTTGAGACTGAACTGAAGGCTAAGATTGTGATTAAAGAGATTCCTGTGGTCTATGAATCCGTCTCCAAAATGGTAAAGTACCGGTATATGTATATATATGCTTTCGTGTTTGCTCTAAATGCACATTGTACAACTGAGTGTATAGGGTACTCATGGAATCAATAACTAGTGCCAAGAAATATATAATGTCTGAAGTTGGTTTTATGTACCTAGTCTTTCATGCCTCATCTTGCCATATCTTGGGAGTTCACAGTAGCTGACCAGTGTAATTGCGTGAAAGAGATAAGATGCCAACAGCTTACCTAGGTAGAGTGATGGTAAACCACAATAGAAAAACATAAAATACATAGGCCTAGTTTTGTTTTGCTTTGTTTTGTTTTGATAGAAGAACATGAAATACGTAGTTTTGTTATGTATTTGATGTAGGCCTATTTTATAGTGGTAGTACTATAACTTTATCTAGCATAGTTTGCTATTTCACATATTGCACAAAGACAATGGTGACAATGGTTCATTATACATACATAAATGTAGTCCAAATCATTCCCCCCACATATTCCACATTTTTCCAGATTCCACCCATCAAAAATTGCACATGAACGGGGTATAATAGCACAATTTTCATTTTTCATATTTTACAAAAACTATGGTAAATACTAAATTGGACATATATAAAATTAGTACATTATTCCAATTAAATGGTCGTAGCAAAAATTACTCATTGAATCACATGCTTTGATATTTTACATATTTTACAAAAACAATGGTCAGTATATAAGTATAGGTATATATAGGAAATATAGAACAGGCCTAAAGGCTAGTACATGTGTGAGAGGGAAAGAAGGATAGGAGCCAACAGCTTACCTGAAACAAGTTGGTGGCAGGAGGATTCATTCTACAAGTCTTGCATCTAGGTCTCCGGCAAGGATAGGATCCTGCCGGCTGGATAACCTCCCTCTCGGTGTTGGTTGAGGGCTCTCTGTTGACAAGCACGTTGCCCAGATTGGGGGGACGCTTGAAAGTGACTCTGGGTATTAACGCCGCTAGGTTCTTCGTCTTGGGAGAGGCTCTAAGTATTTCTACGGCCCTCTTGATGACGCGGTTGAGAGCACTTAGGCCTGGGTACCACTGTGTGATGAGAGGGATTATGTTGTTGTTGACTTGAGGCTCGTTCACTTGTGCCGGTCTGGTCCTACTCATTCTCTGCCGGACTTGGTAACGTTGGTAACCTCGGTTGACGAACGCCGTAGTGATTTTATCGCAGTACGCGGCCAAGTCCTTTGGGTCTGAGCAAATTCTTTGGCCACGCACGGTCAGAGAATAGGGCAGGGATACCCCACTCCCGGCAAACACCATCATGGCCACAGTGGACGTTACATCGCTCTACACCAACATCCCCACCACGGGGGGACTGAGGGCGATGGAGCATTATCTTGACAAACGGCCACCCGGGACCAAACCGAGCACCCAGTTCCTGGTACAACTAGCGTTAAGGGTACTCGGAATGAACAACTTCCGGTTCATGGACCGGCACTATCTACAGATTAGTGGTACCGCGATGGGCACTCGTATGGCCCCATCGTACGCTAACCTGTTTATGGGAAAAGTGGAAACAGACTTCCTCGGCAAACGAGCCCTACTCCCCCTGTGCTGGTTTCGTTTCATTGACGATATTTTTCTAATTTGGACTCATGGGGCTGACGAATTGGAGGTGTTCCTCAGTGACCTCAACATCACATCGCCACTGAAGTTCACATGGCATACTTCCCCACATCAAGTGACATTCATGGACGTAGACATCACCCTCAATGCAGGTCTAATCAGCACCAAGGTCCACTTTAAACCGACCAACAGCCTACAGTACCTGCACCAAGACAGTTGTCATCCCACTTACACTAAAAAAGCCCTGCCCTATTCTCTGACCGTGCGTGGCCAAAGAATTTGCTCAGACCCAAAGGACTTGGCCGCGTACTGCGATAAAATCACTACGGCGTTCGTCAACCGAGGTTACCAACGTTACCAAGTCCGGCAGAGAATGAGTAGGACCAGACCGGCACAAGTGAACGAGCCTCAAGTCAACAACAACATAATCCCTCTCATCACACAGTGGTACCCAGGCCTAAGTGCTCTCAACCGCGTCATCAAGAGGGCCGTAGAAATACTTAGAGCCTCTCCCAAGACGAAGAACCTAGCGGCGTTAATACCCAGAGTCACTTTCAAGCGTCCCCCCAATCTGGGCAACGTGCTTGTCAACAGAGACCCCTCAACCAACACCGAGAGGGAGGTTATCCAGCCGGCAGGATCCTATCCTTGCCGGAGACCTAGATGCAAGACTTGTAGAATGAATCCTCCTGCCACCAACTTCACTGCTCGGGCCACGGGCGTCATATACCCCATTCGAGGGCACAATACATGCGAAACAGAGAATGTGGTTTACCAACCGGACTGCAAGCACTGCCCGGCCGAGTATGTGGGCCTGACTACTAACCACCTGAGTCAGAGGATGACAGGACACAGGCAGTCCATCACACTGCAAGATGAAGAAAAACCTGTGGCGAGACATGCTATGTCACACAATCTTGGACTTGAGAGCTGCTTTAACACCAAAGTCATCAAGGCCCTGCCTAGAAGCTGTCTCGCCAGTGACCTCAGACGGTGGGAACAAGCCCATATCGCGGTAACCCTGTCCCGAGATCCTCCCAATCTCAACATCAGGTAGCCCCGCCTCCCACCGCCTTCCTTACCCTACCCCCAACAGCACTGGTGTTCAACCATTGTATATACTGTAAGTAGTTTTAGTTTAAGTATTCTCCTTCTGGTGACCAAGACCGAAGCGTCGAAACGTCCAGAAGTTTTTGTGTTGTGTTTTTTGTTTTGTTTTGTGTCATCTACGCTACGCAGCCTGCCAAATGGTTTCAGGTAAGCTGTTGGCTCCTATCCTTCTTTCCCTCGCACATATATATATATATATGTATATGTATATGCACATATATATATATATATATATATATGTGTGAGAGGGAATGAAGGATAGGAGCCAACAGCTTACCTGAAACCATTTGGCAGGCTGCGTAGCGTAGATAAAACAAAACAAAAAACGCAACACAAAAACTTCTGGACGTTTCGACACTTCGGTCTTCGTCACCATAAGGAGAAAGTATTCTCCTTCTGGTCGATCATGAATCGTGGTCGTGGTAATCACGTCGAGTAAAAAAATCATTTCTCAATATACAACTGAAGCACTTACATAAAACAGGATGTTTAAGGAAAATACATAGTAATAGCACAGGTATTAGCCAGAATGTTCATCAGAATGTTAAACAAAGAACAAACAGTAACGAATGCAAGTTGGCTCGCGTCTGTTCTGTTCCCCGCCGAGTCACGTTTGTGGAAGGGTGGTGGAAGGGTCGGCACACGCAATACTGGCACGTAAATTTATCCTAGAAACAGACTTAAAAGTTACCCGGACCTGAAAAACGGCTCCGGGTAATATTTGGAGCCGGGTACCCGATGTCATCCCTAATATATATATATATATATATATAGGAAATATAGATCAGGCCTAAAGGCTAGTACATATGTGCGAGGGAAAGAAGGATAGGAGCCAACAGCTTACCTGAAACCATTTGGCAGGCTGCGTAGCGTAGATGACACAAAACAAAACAAAAAACGCAACACAAAAACTTCTGGACGTTTCAACGCTTCGGTCTTGGTCACCAGAAGGAGAATACTTTCTCCTTCTGGTCCTTCTGGTATATATATATATACCAGAGTTGAGTTGTATATTGAGAAATTATTTTTTTACTCGACGTGATTACTGCAGGCATATTCCAAGAGGGTAACCGAGCGGGTGGCATGCATATCATTCGCCCCTCGCCTTCGCACCCCTCGCACTTCACAAGGCCTAGCGACGACCTTCAAATCAAGCCTACACATCGAAAAATACGTTTTCAGGATCCGGGTACCCGGGTAATATGAGAGCTGGAACCGGTCCGAATTTTACTACTCGATGTCATCCCTAATATATATATATCCCCTACCTGATAATTAATGTTGGAAACGGGGTCAAGATATATATATATATGCATATATATACATATATATATATATAAGTATATCCTATCTAAAATCTTGATTTATACTTTATTTAAATCTATCCTATCACTCAGGCCAAAACATCCCAGAAAGTAATACTTTCAGTTTTATTTGGTACTAGTTTCTGTGATGGTGGTTTACCATCTACTCAGGTAAGCTTTTAACCTATCTCTTTCACGCAATTACATTCCTCAGCCTTTTGGCAATTCCATTTATTTGGCATTTATTTTAGCAGTATGCCTACATTGAGTACATTATACATTACAAGAGTGCAGTTGTAAAAGCGACAGGACATCATGGTCAAGTCCGCACGAAAAGAGTTGCTCGCCATCCTGTAATCTGTGAAGATGCTGGCGTAAAGAGCTTGTTACCGATTGTACAGGAATTTACCAGAGAAACTCGTGCATGTGGAAAGTTAAGAAAACAGATTACTCTAACCAAAATCTTTGTAACGAGGCTTATGGCAAATCTAATTTTAGTTCTAATTTTACCACTGTGTAGGCCTACCTGTATGCAATTTTTAAAAGGAAAGAAATCTTTGAATCTTTAATAACCACTGCAAGTTAGTTTTTTCCAACTGCAGATCGTGAATTGTAGTACAAAAATCCGTCTCTGCAGCATTTTCCGAAAGGAATTGGAGAAAGTGGTAGCTCCAGAGCTCAAAGAATGTAAAAAAAAATAGCATATGCAACTAGCTGGGCATGTTATGGATATGCCTCGATGTGAATTTCACATGCCAAATTTGTTTTACCTGTCCAGCCCCCTTTCTAAAAAAATTGAGACATGCCACAAAATTGGTCGTTATGTGTTTCCGTTTCCCACTCTCCCATATACTGAATTCACTATTAGGGCACCAAAGGCATTGGAAGGGACCATGGAATAAAGGACAGGCCTACATATAGTTGATATTATTATTTATGTAGGCCTACGCACACAGATGAGTGGGGCAGAAGCAAACCCTACTGTGTGAGCTAGGTATCCCATTGTCGCTCGTCGCCTGCCAACCAGTGCAGTTATGCTACCAACTTGAAGACGGAAAAGACTAGTGCTTTTGCCTGCTCAAACTCAAATTTTATTAACGTACAGTGTAATTAAATTTGGCTTTTTCACTAATTCTGGGCAATGTGCCATCCGTAACGATTCGGTTCCTCCGTCCGAACAAATGTGTTAAATTCCATTATCTGGTGGAATTTCAGATGTTGGGAAACCCTATTTATATGTTGACAGTTTATATTTAGTTTATATTTATTGTTTCTATTAGCTGTTGAACTTGTAGGTTGTTTTATTGTATCAACTGGTATATCATATCCATGATAATTAAAATAAAATGAAATGACTGATACATCTAGGTGCCGGCTTTGTGGAGGGAACATAATCCGACCCTAGTTGTCCATGTGGGAGTGTCAAGCATAGCTAAGGGTATTGCCCTGGAGAAATATGCCCGCAATGTGGGCTACAATAAAGCAGATATTAACAACCAGATGCCCGGAGAAGGACAGTGCTGCAGCAATGGCTCCGTTTTCATTAGAGGCTTGCTGGACCTTGAATCCATTGCCCGACAAGTGGAAGCTTGCACAGGTATTTCATTAGAGGCTTGCTGGACCTTGAATCAATTGCTCAACAAGTGGAAACACGCATAGGTATTTCATTAGTGGCTTGCTGGACCTTGAATCCATTGCCCGACAAGTGGAAGCTTGCACAGGTATTTCATTAGTGGCTTGCTGGACCTTGAATCCATTGCCCGACAAGTGGAAACTCGCGCAGGTTTCTTATAGCCACAGGTCACACAGCTTAACTAGTACAAAATACAGTTTATGTAGTTAAAACTACATTCCAGATACTATATAAACGTAAATACATCACATTAACAATTATATTGGGAAAATTGAATGTAAGTAGGAATGTGGATGAAAGTAAGTTGCTTTTATAAGGCAAACAATATCCTTTACCAGTTCTAAAAGCATCAATCGTTTGATTCTTAAAACTTCCGATTGTTTGTTAATATTGGTGTTGAATTATTTTGTTCCCAACAATATGTTCTGCAATGTATAGGCCATATTTTTTAATTCAATGATACAAATCCCTCTTTTCCCGTAGTTTTTAACCGTAACTTTTAAAATTGTTCAGGTACATACAGTAGTATGTTTTATATTTAGTTTTAGTTTTCTGTGACTATTATTAATACAATATGTACTAGTTGAACATTTTACTGTGGGAAATGTATTTTAAGATAAGTGATAAGATGAGTTTGTAAAGCTCCATTGTTAAAAACTACAAAAATCGATAATTTTGAAGCTAGTCATCTCAAAAACCAGTTCAGGAAGGTTTTGTTTTCTTAACATATTGTACTGAAGCTTATAGATGACTATATCTATAGGTAGGCTATACAAAACTTTGGCAATTTTGAATTGTGATGGTTTATTGCTTGAGCTACCTGAAACTTTGTTGAGTGCTGATTTTTAAGATATTGTAAAAGTGTATAGTACATACATACAGTTTGGTGTTGTACAAGTTGTTCTGCTTGTATCATGGTTTCAGGGTTGAAAGCATACACTTCTCGTGATGCAGGCCGGTACATCTGTGAGTTTACCTATTATACTTCCTTGAAAGAAGACCCCTCCTGTGTGGTGTTTATACACGTGCCAGTGATAGATGAGATTCATTCAGCTGAGCACTTGGCCTCGGCCATTCAAGTGGTTATACAAGGATGCCTGGGCCAGTTGAAGAACATACGCGCCAATAAACTGGCAGCACCTGCTCAATTATCAACATTGATTTGATAAGAGATACAAATAACTCATTATGTAATATTTATGCCTAATGCCTACAAAGTAATCTTGGCTTTTAACAGGGAAAGATACCTCTACGTCAAAAACCGCACAAAATTTTCATTTTTAAATTATATCACAAGAATGGGCTTCAAAATCGAAAATCTGAATCAACAGCGCACTGTGGTTTAGTAAACCATACACATTGAATGCGCTTAGTCGTGACTTAAATTAAAATCAGTATGTTTTTTTATAAATAATCAATTTAATTACTAATTATCGAATTATAATCAAAATACTACGCTTATGGTTATAATATTTTATTCAATCTGTAGGGCTTACCAAAGCAAAGTTCGCTGCTGATTTAGATTTTCGATTTCTTGTTGCAATCTTGAGATATAATTTAAAAATGAACATTTTCTGCGGTTTGTGACGTAGAGACTACCCTTTGCCCTTGAAAGGGAATGAAACCTCTACGTCAAAAACCGCCCAAAATTTTAATTTATAAATTATATCACAAGAATGGGCTTTGAAATCAAAAATCTGAATCAACAGTGCACTGTGGTTTGGTAAGCTCTACATACTGAGTGCTCTAAGTTGTGTTTTACATTGTAATCAGTACCACGTTTTTATATATATAATTAATTCTATTATTATCTTACTTACTATCATACATACATAATTTTTATCTTACATGTTATTACTTATTATCTTATCTTTTATCACTAATGCCTACAAAAAATGTATGGCTTTTAATACAAAATTTAAAGTTGTAACCAAGAGTATTATGTAGGCCTACATAATCATAAATGATATATAATTTGCTTATACAATTATACATTACTGTATACAATTTGGCTGTGAGCTTAACTTATGCTTATCTTAAGCATAACTAACTTAGATCAAAAGGCATACAGAGGTTCTCATGCTCTGACACCGGCATATAGCGTTATTCATATGCCAATCAGGTAACGGAACTTTCTTTAAATAATTCTATTTCTATTTTCTACGAGGGTTGTCCGTGAAATAAGGTTCCCAATGATTTTTCACAAAGAAAACATGTTTATTTGCTATGGATTGTACATTTTTTAAAGCTTTGACTTTTTCCTATTTTTCGACATAATCCCCGTTGAGGTCAATGCATTTTTGCATACCTTGTACCATCTTTTTTATGCCCGAGTCGTAGAACTCTCCCGCCGCGCCGCGAAGGTAGCTTAAAACCTCTTCTTTCAGCTCTTCTCCGGTTTTGAATTGAGTCCCACCCAGGTGTTTCTTCAATTCAGGGAAGAGATGGTAATCACTTGGGGCTATGTCCGGGCTGTAGGGCAGATGTTTGACAATATCCCATCCATATTTGTTGAGAAGATCGATTGTTACACGGGCGGTGTGCGGACGAGCGTTGTCGTGATGGAAACGCACTCCCCTCGTGAGCATGCCTCTCCTCTTGTTTTGAATTGCGCGGCGCAGGTTCTTTAGCGTCGCACAGTAGCGCTCAGCATTAATTGTTGTACCAGCAGGCATGAATTCGCACAACAATAACCCCTTCCTGTCCCAAAACACACTCGCCATCACTTTGCTGGCAGACAGTGTTTGCTTGAACTTCCGCGGCTTAGGCGACCCTGGATGTTTCCACTGACGGGATTGTTCCGTCTTTGAATTCTCTGCACCATTTGCGCACGTGTTGTATGCTTATACACTTCTCTCCGTAGACTTCACACAATTGGGAGTGAATATCCACCGACGCAGTGTTTTTTGCACACAAAAAAAGAATCACAGAGCGTAATTCGCACCTGGCGGACGAAGCGAGTGGGAGCTCCATCTCTTACGGCTGCTCAGCCACGACTGAGCGTCGCAGACAGTTCGCCGGGGTGGGGATTGGGAGGGGGGGAACCAAGCTACACGCCAGTGTTGCCAGATCCCGCGTAAAAGCGTAATTTCACGGACAACCCTCGTATTATATAATTCTATTATATAATTATGTTTCTATTTGCCTAACGTCAAATGCTATATGCCGGCATTGGACCATGAGAACCCAGCATTACATGGTAATGTGCAGAAGTTCATTTGTAGATGTTCATTTTGTTGTATGCAGGCGTACTGGACAGTTTTCTTACGGTTCAAGTATATTTGTATGGTATTAGTATAAAAATAAAAAAATAATAAAAAATAACATTGTATTTATTGTTGACTCATTCAGTTACAAGGTGTGCATTCATACCGTTTGTTATTGCTTCGTTGATATGTCTCCAAAGTCACTAGTATTTACATGTGCACCAGTATCATATTGATAAATTAAGGCCAAGTACCAAAATAAAAAAAGCATCCTGAACTGGGAATCGAATTGGATCTTCAGCCTTGAATCAGGAATTATCGCACTAAGGTATTTTCCACTACAAGAAACGTAGCGGACCTCGAGCGCATTCAAAGACCGAGAGTTGACATGTTATTAGCCTCGTCTTTGTGAACACGCCAATCACTGATGCATCGACTGTCACAACACAACCATTTTGTCTCGGCAACTTGGGTTCAGTTCGCCGCTGTATTTACGACAAGACAGACTACCGTGCGATACGGGTTGTGTACGCTTTTGGTTACCTTGTTGTGTTCTGTGTAACGCTGTATTTTTATAATACTAATCTGTAAATTACTCATATAAGCCTACCCATAGTTATATATTATTGTTATCATATAGTCATTAGTGATACGTGCTCAATAATCGTGGTGTTGACCTGTTGCGCACAACACTGCAAGTATAGAGCACTCAAAATACACGAGATGCATTCTGGTGGCAAGAAAATAAACTTCTATTAGGAGTGGTTTAGCTGTCAATTTTCATTGTTGTTTTATTGTTATTATTCATCAATGGCGCTGAAAGGAGGTTGCTTAGTAGCGCTATCTATGTTAGTTTTGAGTCCTCTATTAGCAAAACATGGCATTATTTTCGCACACCCTATACAATATGTTACAAGTTCAGGCTATTAGAAAATGATGTCGAACATGTCCGGGATAAGTCAAGCCAGCTACCCCTTGTGGCTATGACTGACGCGTGGCCAACCCCCACAGACCATCAATGGCTTTGAAATCTGCATTTGCCGCTACATTTCTACTAGTGGAAAATACTTCAGACCAATGAGCTTTGGGCTCAGCAGGTCCCCAATTAATTTTACAAGAGCATTATAGAATGCAAGATTTTAAGACCTCAAAATTAAAATGTATAAATCCAGTCCTTGTAGTGTATGCTGCAGTGGTGTACGTATACGCTTTAGCAGGAAGCTGGCCATTATTCACACATCTCAGAAAAAAAAACATGGGGCGTTTGGAGGCCCCCCAACAATTGCATCACACTACAATTAATAATAATAATAATTTTTGTAGGAATACCCGTTCTAGGGTGCACACCAGCTTTACCTGATGTGCCCCTCTTCAGGTGATTAACTAGGTTATTAGGGTGTTTGGATAGTTGGGAAGGATTGTCCAAGGGCTGATAGTATGACTCAATCCCAGCATTCACTTTTACGACCGAGGAAAACCTCGGAAAAAACCTTCAGTCAGGACTGCCAGTGGCCGGAATCAAACCGGCGACCTCCCGAATTAGAGTCTCGCGTCTTACCGCTGAGCCACCTCTATCGGTGACAATTAAAAAAAAATAGGCTTTTAGAGTGTGTTTTGATCATTTTAGAAACCAATACTGGACTGAATGCAATCCCAAAATACTGCAGTTTTTGTAATGCAAAACCAGAAAACACCAAAAATAATTGGAACACTAACGAGAATTGTTCAGGAACAAGTTTTGGGGCTTGGGAAGTAGTTTTGGTGACACATACACGTATAGGTATAGCTGTTGATATAAGCACGTTGTGAACTGCAGATACAATTATGATATTGTAAATTAGACATGGCAATATTTTTTACCAAGCGGGACAATTGTATCCAGCGTGGTGTATTGACGGCACACGGGACTTAAAATTGAATATCGGGACTGTCACGCCGAAAGTGATACATATCACAACTCCATCCCAGACACAGGGCTGGTCAGAGGATTTGAGATTGAGACCTTGTGCCATTTAAATTCCAGTGCCAGAGAGTACAATTTTACCAACGGAGAAAAGCTGACAATTGCGAATAATGTGTCGGTCATTCGAGGCATGTTACAAGTTACAACCGTATCCTTGTGTATCACTCGTATCATAACCAAAACCAGTGTGTATACGAAAGTTTTTTAGCCGGAGCGGTGTGTATACGGCGTATATGCCCGTATACACACCACTACACCACTGATATGCTGTGAGTGTGAATGTGTGTATAAAAACAACTAACCTTGGGTAGAACGAGCATATGAGGAGCCTGGAACCGGTAATGGATTTGAAAGCCCTACACATACAGACAGGGTATTTTCAAATTGAAATTGTATGAATCTAGTGCTAAAGTTTAGCCTACAGCCTTTGCAGCAGTTTTATAACTACTTTTCAATTATGACATGCGTCATAGTCATACAAGAAACATGCTATGTTGGCTTTTACATTTACAATGTTTTTTCGAGAAATTTTTGTTGTTTCAACGTTTTCTTTTCTCTATGTAGTAGTTTTTGTTGTTGTCAACTTAGTTGTTTAGTAGTTCAGAGTTTTAATATTGTTTTTAGAAAAAATTGTATTGTTTTTTTTATTGTCATTTGTATCAGTTCAACTGAATAGGATAGACATTAATTGTACAAATAAAATATAAATGTAACTGCAGACATTTAAGGCATAGCCTACTCCAAACAGTTACCATTAAATAAATAAATACAGTAAATTCACATTTAGAGTCTACCTACTCAGTAACGAAACTGATTTTCAGTGGGGGACTTTAATTAAAGCGACTAAACCAACCCTGTAGGCTCCGAACACCATCGACGAGTGAGCGATAACCAATCAAAGATCGATATTTCAAATACGAAACATATGAATCAGTGATTGGACATTGCGAACACCTGCGGACAAATGCTAGAATCAACAAGGCAGATTCAGAACCACTTTGAATTTAGTAAGTGCTTCGTTGCTAGGGCGGCTCCAAAGTCACCGTTTACTTATTTCTAAGACAAGAAGTAATGTAACTGAATCCTTAATAGAAGTTAAAAAACTTCTGCCTGAATCGGGACTTGAACCCAGTACCTTCTGCAATGGAAGCAGGGATGCTAACCACTGGCAAACGGGCCACCTTTTTGAGCCACCTTGCTATTTGAGCTTGAAAACAAGCATGTTACTAGTACCTATGTAGGTACAAGGAATGTGAGCCAGGTACGTGGGCGTCGCCAGGATATTTTCCAAGGGGGGGGGGGGGGGGGGGGGGCTAGACGAAACAACAACATCCATTCGGGTGTACTATGGGGGGGGGGGGGGGGGGGGAAGCTCCCCCAGTCAGCCCCGCCGCAGGTAAGTGTTTGGATTTTTAACACTTTTTAACCAATTTCGAGACGAAATAGGTTCTGTGACGAATGAAATGAGTATTGGCAACACATATATTTGTGTTTACTGGTTAAATTCAAAAACATTCTTGAAATCCAGAGGGGGGCAAATGCTCCCCTTGCCCCCCCCCCCCCCCCCCCCCCCCCTTCTTGCGATGCCAATGTAAAGTCTGTACGCTCGTAGTAGAAACAAAAGGTTTAGAGCTAATGGCCCATGTTTGTGTACTGAACCATTATAATTGGCTTGTAAAGCAAGATTTACGAAAAAACACGGTTGCCAATTTTGCAGTGACGGACGTCAAAGGAATATCACTCTGAAAGAAAAAGAATTGCAATGAAATGACAACAGCACGCTACCTGTTGGCCCTTTAAATCCTATTTCACGATCTATCAAACATTGATCATTTGCTTTAAACGTTTCATTTCTACTATGAGAGGACAGGCTTTACTAGTAGGTACTACTTACTGAGTTTAAACAGGGTGCCTAGATTTTGTAACTGCCTTAAAGTAGCCATTCTTTTGACTGCACTGACCATGGTCAGATATGAACAATTTCTAGTCTGTCACAACCCACAAGAGCTAAAACAATTGCAGTACAGCCTCAGGGGAATGTTTTGGACAGCAACAATTGAATGCCTCCCCCAAATAACATTGTAACCAACATTTTTCCAACTGTCCAGGAGAGTGATAAATGTAGTTTTAACTATTAAAAACCATCAAATGAGCTGTAACTTATTTTGTATGAACTTATGTTCACTTGCCATATAATAATTTTATTTTTAGCATCCTCTTTTATCAGGATTTGCTGAGCTTGCAGCCTCATAAATAGGCCTAAACATCTTTGTGGAAAAACGTTGCATATGCATTAAAAATTGAATTGCACTGATGGTGATTATACGTATGATGGTAAACTTGACTGTATTAGATGTAAGTTAGCATTGTAGTACATAACTAGGAAAACGCTCCGCGTTGCCAGATACCAGATTTTCGATGCATATAAACTGAAACCATAATGGAGATCCATTCTATTTAAAATTTCCTTCTTTTATTATTGTGTTTACATTCAGAGTAATGTACTTTACGCATTTTGCCCTGGGAGACCTGCCGCTATGTTTCTTTGCATGTTCAGTGTTCTTCCACGGAGCACACATTTAAGATCGGTGATACAGTGGTAAAAGTTCGATTTTTTTCTAAGAAGTTGTAGCACATGGTTTGCTACTGCATAAGCAACGTTTTTCCACCCAAAAGTCAATTTACTGAAAAATGTTAAAATGTTGGTTGCGATGTTATTCGGAGGAGGCATTCAATCATGTTTTAAAGGCCCAAACCAACTGCAGAATTGCACCCTGCTGCACACGGTCAGCACTTTATTTTCATTATCAAAAGTAGTAAGTAATTAAGAAGCAATTGCAACCTATATTTCAAAATTTTAAAAGCTGCAACTGGTTTTCAGAAAGAAAATATGAGCATCCGGAAACCGTATGATTACTGACCCTTAGTGTCCATGAAATCAGATTTAAATGCTCTTCTTTCATAGTAAGAATAATAGAGAATAGCACTGAAACTTATAATTCAAGCATTTTATTATTAACCTCTTCAATTTTGAACCACATTATAAGAACGTGCTTACTATTGCCACAAGTTGCAGAGTAGACCACGGTTGCGGCCGCGACTTGTTGGTTCACGAGCTGATCTTGGCAATAGCTACTGCTAGATATTTCGATAATAGTGGCATGATTCACTTTCCAGCAAACTGAGTGCAACTCCCATTATGTAAGTTGTCATGCGACAGTACTATGAGACACAGACTGCTGCAAGCTTCGTTGACAAATGTGACAAGGTAGTCGGATTTCTGACCGTGGCGCTGCCGCGATGTAGATCCTAGTTCTATCGATCGTGGCGATAGCTTTTGCTTGGCGGGTTAGCTATTGCCACGAGTGTTTGGTTCATGAGCCGATCGTGGCGATAGCTTTTGCTTGGCGGGTTAGCTATTGCCACGAGTGTTTGGTTCATGAGCCGATCGTGGCGATAGCTTTTGCTTGGCGGGTTAGCTATTGCCACGAGTGTTTGGTTCATGAGCCGATCGTGGCGATAGCTTTTGCTTGGCGGGTTAGCTATTGCCACGAGTGTTTGGTTCATGAGCCGACCGTGGCGATAGCTTTTGCTTGGCGGGTTAGCTATTGCCACGAGTGTTTGGTTCATGAGCCGATCGTGGCGATAGCTTTTGCTTGGCGGGTTAGCTATTGCCACGAGTGTTTGGTTCATGAGCCGACCGTGGCGATAGCTTTTGCTTGGCGGGTTAGCTATTGCCACGAGTGTTTGGTTCATGAGCCGATCGTGGCGATAGCTTTTGCTTGGCGGGTTAGCTATTGCCACGAGTGTTTGGTTCATGAGCCGACCGTGGCGATAGCTTTTGCTTGGCGGGTTAGCTATTGCCACGAGTGTTTGGTTCATGAGCCGATCGTGGCGATAGCTTTTGCTTGGCGGGTTAGCTATTGCCACGAGTGTTTGGTTCATGAGCCGATCGTGGCGATAGCTTGCGTTGTTGGTGGAATAGCCACTCCGCTTTGAAAAGGAACTTTCCAAGTGTGAACACATTGAAGAATCATAACCTTAAATAAGTACACACTCAAGGTGAACGGTTAGTCTCACTACAGAAGCTGTGAAAATTATTGTAGAACTAAAAAACTGGATTTAAAAAAATTAAAATATTTTGAAGTTATTTTTAGAAGAATTAATAAGTAAGTAAGTTAGAATTTACCCCAAGACAGAGCACACCTTTTTAGGTGTGTCACACTTCAAAGTGACATTGACCCCCTGCCCAATAATATGGGCAGGTCAGAAAAAGAAGCCATTTTATATTGGATAGCAAGGAAGAGGAATGGCTGAGGAAACCATCTCTGCATAGAAAAAAAAAAGAATTACTATAATATATTGCAATTGTTTTACATTACCAATAACAACCGTAATGATTAAAATACTTTTTATTTTTTAAATCTAGTTTTAATAGTGAGACTAACCAATTGTATGAATACTTCAATACTGTAGTACAAATGGATACCCTACATGCATATCACGTTGAGAAAAGGAAGTAGTGGTAATATTGTGTTGACAAAAGGATGGTATGGTATGTTCAGTGAAATATTTGGTATTGTGGTTGAATGCAATTTTTTAATATAGATTTATCTGTACATTTTTTGGAGCAGCATAGCCATGTTTTTTAGCATGATGTCAGATCCCAATTAAATTGCTTTGGCTAGTTCTGAAGAACAATTGTTGTGAGGCAGCTAGCGATTGACACATAAGATGGGTCTTACGTCTCGACTTAACAACAACTAGATAGTTAGATCAAGTTAGTTTAGAAGAAAGAATTCTATATTATTATAGTTTGTTGTTCTGAATCAGATTTGGAGAGAAATAGATATCACCATTAAGTTAGAGTAACTAATTAATTCATTAATGTACTTGAATACTGTGAATAGTTCAGTAAAATTATTCGAATTAATACATTTACAGTATACATAGTTGATATATCTGCTAGAATAATGTAGTTGCTTTTAAAAGGCATTTCTTGCCATGTAGAAATAGAATAACAAGATTGCTTCAGTCACTTAATATCAACATCCACTGCACCTATTGTACAGTCACCTACTACTTAAAGCGTCGGCCGAAGCGACGTTTCAATTCAATGACATACCTTGTAGTTTATATCGTTTTATTATCTTTCTACATTAGTTGTTTTAAATGTTACAAGTGATTCTTAAATTTGGTATTTGTCTAGTCTAAGTGACTGATATAAGAAATAAGTATTAGATTACTGATGTGTAAATATGCTATAGGTTATATTAGGACCTTTACAGCTAGTATCATTTTCTGTCCATTGGATATTCTTGTTTTATGTAATTATATACATGAGCATTAAATGCTAGCTAATATCATGGAGATATCTGGTTGACCATTTTTGTGACATGTTTAAGAGAAATTGAAGTTTAGCAACAAAATGTCCTAGACCAGTTAAATATTGTATTGAAATTATTGTAAAGAATAATTTTATATTCGTTCTGAAACTGTGTATCTTTATTTCATTATTTGCACAGCAAGAAAGTCCAAAACGAGATTCTTGTGTTCTTGTTTAGTCGAAAGCTTTAAACAAAAGCTTAATAACTGTCATTATTGGGTATATACAAATATAAGGCTTAATTTTGCATATTTTGGTGCATGTTTATTATTAATAATATTTGTATTAATATTCTTATTATTGTAAACATTTCTGTATTATTACTTTCAACATATTTAAATGAACTGAGTGGCACAGTAGTAAACACACATAAATCTTAGTTATTTAGGTTGAATCTTTCTGTTTTAAAAATAGTTCACAGAATATCACAAAATGCAAAATTTACATCAGTTTTGCACTGGTTTATAACGGTCCCAGTTTGAATCCTCGAGTGCAATAGTTTTGCAAGAGCCATTCGATTATCTCATTTCCTGATTTATGTATGCTCAGAACTGTACACGTGATTGTTCCCTGTGGGTCCTGCCCACACACATTGTCAATAGGCTGTGATTGCACAAGAATAACCTGTAGGCTTTACACAGAAGGAGACTTGGCTGCCTTGGAATACAGCCTACATGCAGTGTATCAGTGAGAAGCTGCATAGCACGAGAATAACCCTGTAGGCTTTACACAGAAGGAGACTCGGCTGCCTCGGAATACAGCCTACATGCAGTGTATCAGTGAGAAGCTGCATAGCACGAGAATAACCCTGTAGGCTTTACACAGAAGGAGACTCGGCTGCCTCGGAATACAGCCTACATGCAGTGTATCAGTGAGAAGCTGCATAGCACGAGAATAACCCTGTAGGCTTTACACAGAAGGAGACTCGGCTGCCTTGGAATACAGCCTACATGCAGTGTATCAGTGAGAAGCTGCATAGCACGAGAATAACCCTGTAGGCTTTACACAGAAGGAGACTCGGCTGCCTCGGAATACAGCCTACATGCAGTGTATCAGTGAGAAGCTGCATAGCACGAGAATAACCCTGTAGGCTTTACACAGAAGGAGACTCGGCTGCCTCGGAATACAGCCTACATGCAGTGTATCAGTGAGAAGCTGCATAGCACGAGAATAACCCTGTAGGCTTTACACAGAAGGAGACTCGGCTGCCTCGGAATACAGCCTACATGCAGTGTATCAGTGAGAAGCTGCATAGCACGAGAATAACCCTGTAGGCTTTACACAGAAGGAGACTCGGCTGCCTCGGAATACAGCCTACATGCAGTGTATCAGTGAGAAGCTGCATAGCACGAGAATAACCCTGTAGGCTTTACACAGAAGGAGACTCGGCTGCCTCGGAATACAGCCTACACTCAAAAATGTATCTGTGAGAACTTGTATTGCACGAGAATAACACTGTAGGGTATGCACAAAAGAAGGCTGTGCAATCCATGCCACCACAGCACCCACCATATTCTTAAAGAACACAGTCACACGGGAAGGGAACAAAGGATCAATGATAGGTTGTTATTGCTTCGCCTTTAAAATCACACTACCATGAAAATACAAAATGTGTACGTAGCATTCGAGATCCATTCTTAAGGTTTGGATTAACAATAGTAAAATACAAGCAATTACTAGAATTTCATGCATAGGATAGTTCCATTGTGACTTACAAGAACCGAAGGCACGAATGCCTGGACTGTGACAGATACAAATTAAATTTGTAAAACTAAATCAATGGCTCAAAATGAAACTGTTTTGTGTAAGTGTACTACGGTGCATGTGAATCTAAGAATAAAATATGTAGATCTGACACATGCTTGTCGACATTGCCGCCGTGCAGAGTCCCATCGAGTTGCACATCAGCTGTCTGTCTGTCACAACAGAGAACTACAAAACAAGCCACACTTTGGCAACTCTTAAAGCCTAATAACAGATTTGTTTGTACTCAACTGTATTCAAGTGAAGATCACTTTGTTTTACTTTAAAACACTAACACCATTCTCTCGGAACGTTACGATAGTTGTCGTTTATAATATATTAGGTTATCGTACAGGCTAAAACAGGTGACTATACCATATCTCGGTAACAACAATGGCACGGACGGTCGAGTCGGCTTGCTAGCAGCTGGCACGACCGTAACATTTTGCCAATAAGAATAGTTTTGTCAGAAGGACACTTCTAGAACCTGCATAATAAAAACTAAAGATTATATCACGTAGGTTAAGTACACAACTTATTATTATTATTTAAATAACCAATGTACTGAAATGCTGACAAGTATTTGCCAACGCTTCTAGTAGCTCAACCAGGACTATTGCCAGAGACATGTGCCTCTCTGAATGGTCTGGCCACAGTGGTATTAACAGCCTTGTGATAATGTTACACGTTAACTTACGACACGACAATATGCTAAAAATTGTAAAAAATTAGATGACTCACCACAATATTCCACACACTAATGTTAAAATGATAACGCATTTGGTAATTGCATTAAATGCATAACAATGGGCCAATCATTTCATTGTTTTAACATGGAATCATGCATAAAGATGTAATAGTTAATTATACATAACAAAGATCTTTTTCACTCATCAAAAGTTATAACAGTATATTTAATCTATTAAAATTAAATTAATGTAATGAGCTCTCCAGGCAACCCACATGAAATGTAGGGGTTATTTACAAGAATGTTCTGCAAAAACAAATGCCAATCGACAGTAAAATACGTACGGTAGAGGGGATTTAGTCAAAATATGAAACGTAAAGTCTCGTAACATTTTTCCCGCATTATTTATAATATTTATATTATATACACGTCGTTATGTATACTCGATCCGATGCGAGGTCGATTCGTTGGGGCAATTGGAATCACAGGTAGAGCTCAGTCAATTTACAAACTAAAAGCATGCCCTAGTTGCGATGACTTGTAAAAATAACAACTAATAAAATAGTTTCAAAACCTACGTCTGTCGGAAAATAAAAATTCTAAAACCAACTTCCGCCGCCAAACTTGCTGGTGAGACCCCCGATGCCTTTGCCAAACATATTGCCCACGCGACCGACGACATTGGTGGTTAGGTTGGTGACCTTGGCCACGTAGTTGCCGTCTTCTCCCAGAGTCTCTCGGATGGTAACTTTGGGCTTACTTCTGTCCCCGTCATCTTCGATGCCCGTTTCGGGGTAGCTGAAATAGGCCAAGCACCTAGTATCACAATAACATATTATAGCAGCATGTTCAATACTACGGGGCTCCCCCAAGGCCACCACCCATTAAGGAAGTACCTTATTAAAAGTTTTATTTTAGATTGATATTATTGAAAAAAGGACGAGTAAAGTATGTGAGTGGCACCGTTAGAAACATGAACCATACTCACTCTGATCCGTCCTCCCCTCTTGCGCTCATTGTGAGAGCACAGGTGGCCTCCTCCGTCTGCATTCGTTGAGATGTCGTCTGGTACATCTTAGAGTTCAGCTTATCCTCCATGACGCCTTGGAGCTCAAAGTCCGAATACAGTTTCTGAAACGAATACGTACATGTATCCGACGGTAAACGACCACTCGCAGACGACAGACGTGCGGTGCAGCCGTACCCACCTTGACAACGTGAGCCAGACACATACACTGGTAGAGGTGGAGCGAGTGATCCAATCTCTCTCCCAACCAGTTGCACAGCATCTGGATCTGAGCCGTGTACCACAGCTCGAAGAAGTTTAAAATCCACAACTCGTCGTTGACTTTGCTACGAATTTGGTCCATGCAGTTCCGTGTGAAGTTCACGTACGCCTGCCCCATGTCTTTGCCAGAACCGGACACATTCTGAAACACGGGCGAGATGCAACCGAATCCTCTGGCGGTCGTCGTTACGATCGTTTAGATCCGAATCGAACGAAAGTCGACTTACCGTGAAGCTGAGAATCGACCCGATGAGACTGCCTTCGTCGTAACGCGAGAGTTTCGATAGGGTGGCTTCGAGAACAGACACCAGTTTACTGATCATCCCTTGGGTCATGCTTGCTGACGTCTTCTCAATCAAGTCATCAATCTTTGTGTGGTACTGATGCTATAGAGAGAGAGAGAGATATTAAGATAAACTGAATTGTCCTAATGTTGATTTTCTTTGTTGGGGTACTTTATTGCAATATTGCAAGTCTAATTAATTATCACTTTGGAATGTTTGGTAGAGATGATATTAGAGGAGGGGAGACTCAAGTGATATCGAGCATAATATGAGTTTTAAGTGGGATTCAAGACAAAAAATCTTGCTAAAAATTCTCCCAAGAACTAAAAGTAAAATAAAAAATAGAATCTAGGCACATTTTTTCTAAACCTGTGGATTAGTGCCACATATTTACTAGCGTTGCCGTTCGATATGAATTTCAGCACCGATAATCGGAGCAGTAAAATCGATTATCGATCGCGATAATCGACTTAAAAAGATATCGATCAATAATCGATAATCGAATCAAATTTAGGTTATTTCTTGCATAAGAGGCGGACCATTTGCGAGTATATATCGTTTCCAAGGGGGGGGGGGGGGGGGGGAATCTCTAATATTCATATTGTGCTGTTTGCCACGAGATGCTACTCTGCCGAGATCGAAGATGAAACTGGGGACTGCTGGCTGTAGTAGTGGGGTGGACTGTGGAAATTGCCTTGTCAATTGCTTGACCTTGAGCCGGTAGGAGGGGCTAAGGAGGTTGGAATGCAGGAGGGGCGGTTGGCTTGCGCTGGGAAATGCGCAGTTGTCATTCGGGATTCATGACAGCCGGTTACACACCATGGATACGTGAGAAAACAATTTAGCAGCAGCGTACAATACACGCGCGAACAAATAAATAATGGACCGGAAAAAGACAATAGTCTGAAATTGGGATCACTTTAAAATAAAAATTTGATGTCGCGTAAGCATTACATTTTCGTAAATGTGTAGGCCTACTAAGATTTGTCGTGTTGCCACTGTAAGCCACTTTACCATTACACTTCCTACAAACTACACTCTTACTGTCTGATTTCTTTTTTTTCATTGACACGAAAACCGAAGTTTTACACGCCTAACTTCTTTTGCGGCGGAGTAAACATCTGTTTTAGCCGTGGTCAAAAACATCGCGCGAACGGATCAAGAAACACGTGCTCACTGCAGGCGACAGGTTACCGCTCGTGACTAGGCCTGCCCGGTCCCCCTTCTACTGCTCTACGGGGGAAGGGCAGGCCTGGGTAGGGAGTGGATGATGAGGGGTGGGGGTTGAAGCTACTACGCTGCCAGGCGCCACGCACGTAGGAAGCGTAACGAGCGGTAAATTCAAAATCTCGGCCGGGCGAGCCATTCGATTATCGAGCGATTATCGATATAGTAATAATCGATTCGGGAAGACTGAATCGATTATCGATCGTTTCGGCGAATAATCGTATCGATCGATATATCGACTATCAAACGGCAACCCTAATATTTACAAACTTCACCTTTATTAAGTAAGTCAGTTTATAAAGTCTAGGATATTCCAAGTATTTTATCTGAATTAAAATTTCTAGATTGTATATATGAGAGCAAGTTGAGTGAGTGTCGAGAGGAAATCCCTGCTGTGAACTTGTGGAGACAGTGTTGACTTACGACATCAACTCCGTCCACGGCACACAACTTAAACGACTGGTTCTTGGCGTCGAGTATCACGTTCACCATTGCACACATCTCCGACGGAATAATGTAGTCGGTCGAGATGAAGGTAACTCCCTTCTTCAGCCATGACTGGAAGGCATTTTCAGTCCTGTCAACAGTCAACACATCTTCAGTATAGGGTGTAGATAGACAACACCTAAACAAACGAGTTGTAAATTGTCAACAGTGTGTACATCAAACTGAAATTGTTTGTATTTCGGCTTGGTTTTGCGACTCTCTAACAGTTAATTTGGTTAGGATGCAGTTAGGTTCAAGGAATTTGCACCCCCAGTTTTGGGTAGTGATGTGAAATTAACGGTAGGCCTAATTTATAACTCGGTAAATACAAATTTAAAAATAACTCAGGCTTATGCTTGTATGATGTGAAACCACTGCACAAAACACATCGATGAAATCTAGATGGAAACTTCAAGTACAGCAATGAGTATAAAATTACCAACTTAACACAAATAAACTAAAAACAAAATCCCAAAGAGATTTCATAACTGTGTAGTAATTTCTGAGTTTTCGATTACATAGAAATGGCAGATTACCATCTGAAATTTACCAACTCGCACTTCTAGTCTTTGGCCACTTTTTTTTTGTTTACGTTGTGCTAATGATTTTGCCATGCATATAACATTTAAATAACAAAGACAATATACAACATAGAATTTCTTGAGGATGCTTCTCTTGTATTGAAGAGCTATTGCACCATTTACATGGCTTAAGCCTGTATTTAAAATGTATGCTTACAATTTGTATGAGATATATATATATATATATACATAGAGAGAAAGAGCTCTACCAATGTTCTTTTCCGTGCAACTTTATAAAATGATATTAAAATATAAAACTATACAACTGCCTACAAGAATAAGATAAGATAAGATATTTTATTCATCACTTGATTGATACATTGTAAAAATATGGATTTCGTCAGATTTGTGGTTAACATTATTCTAGGCTAAAGCTACTAGCCTACTACTTCTACATACTTGCTATGCATATAATTGTGGGGTGAAAGCACTTGCACACGTTCTCGTACACATCTGAACACAAATATATAAGATCATTCATACAAAATGGGTGATCATGATGATGATTGTGATATCCTCTATACTTATTAAATCTATGCATCTATATATGTGTATGCACTAAATATACTTAATGAATAAAATTTTCAAAAACAGGCAAAAATACAAAAATTTCTATAGACAGCTCAATGTCTGTGAAATCATGGGAAAACACAAAAATGTCTGTGGACAGATCAGCACATAAATATATGAGAGTGTGGTTTCGTTGTTTTCAAGTTGTGGGTTCAGAGTGGGGATGCATTTATAAGGATATGAATTCTTGGAGTGAGCAGAAACTCTCCTTTGTGGCGAATGATTTTAAATTGTTTTTGAAGATAGACAGGGAGTTGAGTGATTTAATTTGCTGAGGGAGTTTGTTGTAGAGAGAGGTTGCAAGATACTCCGGGCCTTAGTAAAGAGGGAAAGATTATGGGTTGGAATATGGATGTTGTTGCTTGCTCTGGTGAAGTGGGAGTGGACGGATGAGTTATGGACAAAGAGGGTTTGATTTGAATGGACGAAGGTGCAGGCTGCTTGTATTAAGGTGCTCGTGAGTGTGGGTATCCCCATGGTTGTGAAGAGGAGGTCTCTACACGACTGTCTTTTGGAGACACCGGCCATTATCCGTATTGCTCTTTTTTGTAGAGTGAATACTCTTTTTGCTTGTGTTGAGGCTCCCCAGAATAATATTCCATATGATAGGTGAGAGTTGATGTGTGCAAAGAAGACCAGCTTGAGGATGTGGGGGTGCACTATTTGCTTGAGCTTTCTTATTATGAAGATGCCGCTACGAATTTTGGAGGAGACATGATCGATATGCATTGTCCAATCCAGGTTTTCGGTTAGTATTAGTCCGAGGAATTTTGCTGGGTCAGAAAGAAACAGGATCCAAATTTAGACTTAAGATAGGCTATTAAATACGTCTCTAAATAAACTGGGACGTACCTTTGAATGCAGGACTCGATCATATCACACGCCATGAGCTTGAGTCTTTGTTCGAGGTGTTGTCTGAACTCTGCATCAGGCCAATGCAGGTCACGAATGAATGACTGCAATGCATCCAGCTTCCAGAAAAGGTCTTCCGAAGTAGCACAACCGTTCCTGATGCAAGAAATGGCTACATTATATACAGCCAGCGGCATCAGATTTACTTGCAATGGAGAGGTAAAAACAAATGTGAATGAATCATGGCCTAGCTCGCCAATTGTTTTAGTATAACAATCCACTAGCATGTAAATCATTTGAAGTTGTACACATTTCAGTGGTGATATTTGATATGTGTTCATTGTTTCATATACACTAAACAAATGTATCATCACCATAACGTGCAAACGTAAATGGTGATTTATATTAAAAATAAGCAAGAAAATAACTAAGGTTAATTAAACAAAACCTCGAGCCCCTGTAGGTTTACGAAGCATGGATGTATAATGTGTTGTGTAATGTGTTACGTATGTATAATCACAAGAAGTGTACCTTAATTAGGGAATGCAAATAAATGCACGACATACAATGTTCGTTAAGCAGATTTCTTAGTTTTCAAGCCCGATTAGAAGAAATTCTTTACTAAAATTCTATTTTAATTAAAAACGTTTAAATTACCAAAAGGGGATATGTTTAGTGACAAAAATGAATCACTCAGAAATGGAGATTATAGCTAACTATGTTAAAAATATTTAGAATAACAAAAAAATTTAATACAGAGATTTGCAAGTGAAAATTGCGAAAGTACAGTAGGCCTACATTTTTGTGTTGGGTTCAAAAATTCTTTGCTTGACTCGAAGCTTAGCAGAACAAAACAAATGAACACCCTTTATGTTTTTTTGTAATGAATCCTATTGTTCACAGATCAACATATGCATCAATATATACTTACAACTTATATACACACTATATAAGTAATCAAATTTTGATAAGTATGAGACTGGCAAAATGCCTAAACTATGTACAATAAAAAGTTGAAATATAATATTAAATTTGCAGAGATATATTCTTTATTATTTGGAGAAATCTGACGGGCAAATCTTAAGTAAGTAATGCTAGATTTTGGCATACCCACTTCAAGAGATACTAATCATTTTGGCCCCAGAGCTCACTAAATTACACATCCTTGGATTAAATGTCTTAGTGAAAAGTTAACAAAAATGTAACATAAGTTTGCTTTCCTAGGCAAGAACTAAATCAAAATAATATGTTGCTAATTTAATAAGAAAAGTAAGCCTACTCTACTTGAATTGCAAGCTTTGTATTTTGAATTTCACCGGGGGAAAAAACTGAAAATGGAAACAATTTGACATACTGGTAACAATTCACTGGTTAATAATAGTGTAAAGGTATTTACAACAGACAGTATGGAGTTATGGACAATCATTCTTGAACATCCTGCACCACAACTTTGCAAGCACTGAAAATAACATTAAGTACTACATGGGGATTGCAAGGCCTTGAAGAATAACCTCCATTGTTGGCCTCACACAAGAGGCACATGCTACACATATTCTCGATTCATTAATACAGGCTAGATGATACTATAGTATTTTTCACCTCAGAAAACGGAGTCCCAAATAGTCGCATCAAGCTACTCAGCACGGCGGGGGTGGACCGTTTATTGGCCTAACTATCGTGTTTCATTTTCCGCCTGTCAATCAACCCTAATTATCTGATCTTGCCATCCCATTGTATTGACATTGTTTGAGTAAACATTCGTCTATTGTATAAGCTTTAACTTGTTAGTTTGGTTAGCCACCCTATTTGCTTGCAAAGAGGTGGACAACTGACCCCGGTGGCAACAAGCAATAACTCCTTCCTTCCGGTCGTCAACTGCTAGTGACGTTTTGACACGAGATTACACACCTCTCGTGACAACTCGATGGCTTTCGGAGCGCTGTTTACCGCTCCATTTTCCAAGGTGGAAAATACTATAGGTATTATTAAAATGAGTGAGGAACATTTTGGTTCCATCTTGCATACAAAAATAACAACCATAGGGCCTATTTAATCCTAACCAGTGTGGTAATACTTCTCAAGACTTCCACATTCTTTGGAAAAAATTTCTCTTTTATTTTAGTTCAGACGACAGGCACGCTGAAACACACATACAAAGCACACCCGCACACACATACATGATATGCACTCGTGTATACACATACAATGTGCATGATAGAGCATACATACATGCAAAACATGTATACACACATGCACACTCACACACACACGCACACACACATACACAGACACGTGCAATATGTACAAACACACGCACACACATATGTATAACAGGGGACTGCATGTTCACCACTGTACATATCTCAAGTTTCACAAGAAAAAAACACCTAAAACATATAGTAGGGGGACCAACTAAACAGTAAAGAAAAACACATGCCTACAAACACCCTCGTACAACTATATAGACACAATCACGTGAAGAAAATACCATCACCCAGTGAACATACAATAGAACCTCATAAAAACTACACGTTTTAGAAAAAGACAAAGCCAATGATAAGACAAACAAGAAACATACCTACACACTTAAATGTACTTTCGTCGAGACAATACAGTAAACATCATGACATTTACATATCCACCCCGATCGTTAAATCACACCGATACCCACATAAAACATCAACAACATAAACAAGTCAATATTAAAATAGGGACAGGTTTGACAAATTTATAAATTGATTATTCAAAAATTTACCTTCTTACATACCTTTGGTTCGTGTAAGACATGATAAAAAATAATTCCTCAATAAACAGATGGACTTACACTACTTAAATTTCTCATCACGGCAGACTGGTTTACTTTTTGCTATCCTTGCAACTAAGACTAGCCTTTTCTGTGCCTATTCCATAAGTAGTATTGTCTTCTTGTTTAAATACCCCAATTACTTTAAAGTTAAAATAGTTAAGGTTTTCCCACAATCCAACATCATAGACAACATTTCTCCTAAATCATAATAGGGAATGCTCCTTAACTTGACCCTCTGTAACATTAGTACCGTCAAAAAGTGTTCTGCAAAACATATATAATTTTTTTCTCGAAGGATTGAAAATCTGTGTTTGGATTGAACCCTTAGAACAGGCCAACGCTCGTCTCGTCATAGACAAGAGTTGTGCACTGACGTTTGCACACACCTTAGTAGTCACAGGGTGTTTTCTTCTAACTCAACACTGGCAAAGATAAAACCATTAAATATGCCCAAAACAAACTTGTAAAAACATATTTTTAGAAGAAACTTCTGGAATAATTTTTTTGTAACAATTTTGTCATATTTTTTAAATTAAAGCACAATCCCTATTATGTAGGTTACTCTGTTTTAATACATAACAAAATACTGTATTCCTGCCAACATTCAAGAGGAAGATGTTAAATATGTCGTCTTGTTGCCCGAGATATTTCACTAACTAATTTGTCCATTACTGAACGCTGTGTGATGCGGACATATTCAGGATAAGGCAATGAACCCGACAAAAGGGGAATGTAGAACAAGAAAATAAGTATTATAGTAAGTAGTGATGACATCGGATCCGAAAAGTTCGAAAAGTTCTTCCACTTCGGAACCGGTTTGGAACCGGCACATTTTTTTGTTAAACCTATAGGCCTAGTCATTAGTAACTAATTTTCAGCGGGTCAAAATTGTACCTACGAAACACTCTTCGAACAATGTCTCTTCGACCCTTCAAATATGCTCTATGTAAAACGTGAGTGTTTTTGGAAGCGACTGTACAGTCGAGAGCAGGATCGGGTTCCGAGTACCCGATGTCATCACTAGTAGTAAGGTTGCCACGCTGACTACCAGAAAGAGGAAATAGGCAAATAAACATACAAAACAAGATTTACGATTAGATTAAATGAAATGGCATATCTGTTATTTGAGCTCCTTTGAAAAAAATTGTATGCCGCATTATAAAATATGGATAATAATATTGTTACTAGCCTAATATTGATATCTCAAATCATATCAATTAATATATTATGTTAAAACTACAGCATCAAATAAGTGACCAACCGATGGAACCACTAAACGGCGAGCTGCTGAAATGAATGGGATAACACTAGACAATATGAGAAGAACAGCAACGAGGAAAATGTTAGAAGAGGAAACTTTAGGACAGAAGTTAGGTTTGAATGTACGAGGAAAATGTACGAGGAGAGTGTACAAGGAGAATACCAGAGAGAAAGGACAGAACCTGGTGATAAATATCAGACATAAAAGAGAAGGACGAAGCCACAACTGGCAGGTGATGATAATATCTGGGCTCCGTTACGATGCTAACAGGGTTAACCACTACAAACTTTTATGTTACTGGTGCTATTTCACTCTCTGATCTACTCAAATTGGAATCATCATTAGTATTATAACTTATACCTACAAGCTATGTAAGTATAGTTCCTCTATAGCGAAGTATGCATAGTACAGTACTACAAACAAGCGATTAAGTTGTTCTCATCTTGTGGATAGAATACTGCAGTTCTAGTTCTATCATAAACCAGCTCAGTGAAAACACACTCTCACTCTCTCTCTCTCTCTCTCTCTCTCTCTCTCTCTCTCTCCCTCTCGCTCTCTCAGCACAAATAGTACTTTCACCTTACACCATTCAAATCACGCAGAAGCTGTACAGATGGTGTGATTCTGAAATATGAATATACATATATGTACATGTACATAGAAAACAAAGGAATCGATCAATAGGTTAGTAGTTTATAGTCGTGGTACAACAAGGTCGGTGTTGCTTCCGTCACGGTGGGTGAGCGGCAGCCAACCAGCGGTCGTGGCTAATTCAAATACCTGCTCGGGTTGGCCGAGACCGTAAACACGTCATTGATTGACGACGAAAGTATTACCGAAGTTGTTGTACGACGACTTTAGTACGAAGTAAGGACTAGTTAAATCAGCTTGGCTGAAACGTTGACAACAAAATAATGCTTTTATTTGCTGTACAGTAGTTAACTTCGTACACGTGTACCCATATAATAGACCAAGACCATGTAATGTTAACCATGTTTGTTAACACAAATACTATCCTTTAAATACATGGCATTAGGGCATTTTACTCATATACTCATACAATATGTACCATAAAATACACTTACCCTTATCTATAAATATTTTATAAAAACTCAAACAACATATTTTGTTTTACATATTTCACGTATTATTTTTGAGTGAAAATATCTTGATACTCATGATTGTAACTTATAAAATGTGTCACTGTAAACTACAGTACCTGCTATTTTCAAATATTTACTTTATTTATTTATTTATTTATTAGGACACATAATATTTATACAATTACAAATTTACTTATAATGTATGAAATAATTATTTGAAACAGTTTTCACCGTGTTGTCCATGTCTTGAAATCTATTCATAAGCTCTCATGTAATACTGCTACTTTTCATATCTTGTTATTACGGATTGGGTAAGCAAACTAATGTAATGAGTAGGCCCCTAATGTAATTTTTTATATTTAGTTGTTCAGATTTAGTTTTTGAAATGGGACGTTTTCTTAGTAATACAATTAAAATTGAACTATATGGGCCTATAATCTGGCATATTTTTAATTTTGTTTCTATTATGTTGGCTGCAGTTAAAAGAAACATTCATAATAATGTGTGATTGACTGATCGGTGTACTTTTATATTAAAATGCCATAGTTTGAATAAGCTGCAAAGAATAAGGCGTAAAGCGTACATACCCCTTGATCTCCCAGCGCTCCTTCTCAAAACCCTTATGTATGGACTGAGCTATGGAGGATTCCATCAGGTCGACGTATCGCACTACGAGTGGTGCAAACGTGTCTCGGAGATGTTGGTGGAACCGGCCGTTCTTCAGGTTGTCTGAAGTAGATCACAACAGAGTTCTATCATTTAAACACTAACCTTTTCACCCAATAAAAACCTAGTATCGGTATGTAAAATTGTATTAATGATTGATAATTGATTAATGGGGCTTAACGTCTCATATTTATGCAACTATGGCTAATCGAGACGAGTAGTAATGAATTATACAATTATATATTATTATTATTTATTTTATTATTATTATTATTATTAATATTATTATTATTATTATTATTATTATTATTATTATTATTATTATTATTATTATTATTATTATTATTATTATTATTATTATTATTATTATTATTATTATTATTATTATTAAATTATTATTATTATTATTAATGAAATTATGATGATTCAAGTTTTTTTTATTGCTTCAATACAACCTAGTTTATGCAATGAACCTTGAAAAATGATATCTTCAATAGTTTTTTGTATATACATTTTTTTTTGCCCACCAGCATAAAAAAACTCTTTGCACCAGTTAAAATTCATGTACCAAAAACTATTAAAGAGATCTTTGTTTTTTTGAAACTTCATTAGGCCTATATATAAACATAGGTGTTTCAAAGCACGAAAAGAAATCGTACTTTCCTCTTCCTTGATAATAATTTTCCCTAACGTCAATGTAAACCGTAATACCGGTACTGAGGGTATGAGTATGCATTGTCCAAACTTTGAATGTGTTTTATTACTTGACATTGAATAACATCCCACTTTTAACATCTTTTTTACATGGGTGTAAAAAAAAAAAAGCTGCTGGTACAGTCTTAATAATTATACACAATGTTTTTAAAGTGTGATACTATAAGTAGTATTATATGATAAGTTGTTGGAGGCTTTCACGACCTGTAGATGGGAACAGATTATTTTCTTCTGGGTTATTTCGTCGTGTCGGTATAGAGTTTTCACTCGACGTTTCGCCACCCATGTTGGTGGCTTTCTCAAGACTGGTCCATGATGTATGAAGTGAACTAATAATATACTAAAGCTAGAATAGCAGGCGAACCAATCCGATTCATCCTTGTCCCTGATTGGTTCGGCGCTAGTACCACTAGGCCCTAACCTAAAAGTATTATATGATTTTATATGAACTACATACTGCATAAAAAATGTTTTTATTGTAATCAGTAGGCCTATGATTATTTTTGTTACTAATTAAGCAATTAATAATTATTTAGGGACCAAAAAATAACCACACTGATAACAATATTTTAAACTTCTTTCATATGGTCTTGAATGTTTACAAGACCACATACATCTTATTACACTTCACTAATAATTTTAAATTTTGCATCGTTTCCAACTCTTACCATCAGTCCTCAGATAGTCGTTCATGATCTGGAAGAGAGGGAAAGAGTCCCATGTGTCGGGAGGTTGCTCTGCCAATACTTGATCCATGTCGACAGCAAACAATGACCAGAAGATCTCCGCGTGTTCCACAAGAAGGTCAGAGAACCACGCAAAGGCCTGCCAAAACAAATAGCCATTAATCTTAGCTCCCTAGCAGGCGGCCATGCATTACTTGCTAAATTATTGGTCATTCAAGAATCAAAGTTCCAAAATTGGATCTTCTTAACTATGTGTATAGCTTCTTATTAAAATTGAACGTAATTTTGTTTTTTTATACCTAGATATACCTGTAGTACTGTCAAGTTTGAAAATATTATTAGATAGAACCCTCTAGTATTAGCCACTAAGCTTGTAAAACTGATTTCTCACTTATGCTCTCCAGAGATGGGAAAAACGATAAAGATTTGTGTAATAGAATGTCATGTAGACCAGTTTTTGGTATATTTCACTACAAAATATAGATGCATTCATCTACAAATCCCCAATATGTGTAAACATTTAGAAAAGGAAGATGTTTAATGAAACCATTGCTATAATTGATGTTTATTTTAAGAATACACAAACCTCTTATTTTTTACCATCTTTGCTTGCCTGGTTGGGGGTGAATGTTCTAAATATATGTATGCCTCACACTTGAAAGATAAACATACTAATATAGCTACTGTAAATCAGTGTATGTCTTGAAATTGTATTGATGACAAAATACTAGAGAACTCAAATAATATAAATAATACTTATTACACAGTTTTATAATGAATACAATAAAGTAATCTCCAAAATGCTGACATGAGAGTGAGTAAATACGTTTGTTATTTTCAAGCTAAACTGGCCGGGGTAGTAAAGAAAACAAGAGAATGGACATTTGGCTTCACACCTCATCCAATTACTTGTATTGAGCCAGCTGAACACTGTGTTGTGCATTATACCCCAATACTCTCTACATACTTAACACATCTCAAAGCAAAAATATTCATGTGTGTCATCTTTAATTGATTAAATATTGTACCACCACTTAGTAATTGTACTAGAACATGAATTAATCATTTGTATCTGTTCTATGCCACATTACAATTTGTAAGCAAGCTGCGTCACAGCCATCCTACGTATTATACAGCTAGCTGAACTTACCTTTATAACAGAATGTAAAATGTTAACAAATTTAATATATATGTCAAGTAAATAAATAAATAAATATATATATATATATATATATATATATATATATATATATATATTGCAAAAAAACGTGATTCAACATTCTATGTTTCCTTTTACAGGAATTAAATTTATTTTACACTAATTACCAACCATGACTATTTATTAGTGAGATATCTGTCTAGCTAGACTTAACAATAACATGTCATTTATTGCAAACAAACAATTCAATAATATAAGAAACTACAAAATATACTATGTATACTGAATACTGATACTTTAAGTAGTACAGATTTGTCAAGTCAGCTTACACCTAGTTATTACACTGTATATTAAAGTCTTCCACAAGCCCCTAACCTATAGAAGTCAGTGCTGTAGGCCTAATGGGCTAGACTCTACTCAATGCATATACCAAACGTGAAAAACGGAAAAGCAATCAAACCCAGTGGCAAACAAAGGAATAAATGCAGGGGAAGGTCATGAATATAAGCACTAGTAATGAGACATTTTGCAATAATAATAACATGATCTAGCTAGAAGCAACTGCAGTGCATATCTTGGTGCAAGCCACCACAAACAATCAACAAGCAAAGAACTTCAAAACGTCTATGTTTATATTAGATTTCATCCAGTTTCCGAGAATCCACGAGTGTTACTTGGAAGAATCTGATTGGCTACATGTTTCTAGATTCATACCTATGCTTTGTGCTGAATGAATAGCTCAAAAGGTAAAAAAAAAAAATTGAGAAATGCATTTTTCTAACAAGAAACAAAGGTGTACTTAAATTGTATTGTAATAACATACAAATTATAGAGAATAACCTTGGTGAAGATGTAATGTTGTTAAACAGCTGTGCTTCGTAGACAGCTATGTAGTATATGTGTAATGCCAAGCATGTTAATGTAATGTAAGCCTGCCAACATGCCAAGCCAAGATCTATATACAGAAGAAGGGTACATGAGCGTTACTTACTTTGTCCTGTCAACAAACAAAAAGAGAAGAGAAAGAAGAGTTTAGAAGTTGGAACACATAAAGGGTAACAACACAAACATACCAATATCTCCACGTTCAGTAAACACCATTGAAAGATAAGCAACAAACATTGAACAGAATTTCAAGCCTGGTTCACTCAAGAAGTAACAAGGGAAATGGGGATAGTGGGGTAATGTATACATTTGTTCCCAAGCATTGCTGTAAGTTGAGTATTTTCTATGATGTAAAGCTATTGTTTGGTCTCAATAAACTAGCGTGGAACACGGGTATTTTACATTTGTGAACAAAGCTGAAAATGTGTTTCAAATTGTGGAAAATATTTCAAAGCGTAATGTGTGCCTAACATTGATATGTATAATAAAATACTTGTACATAAAAATATGATGAATATATATAGCCTAAGGGGATGAAAAACATGTAAAATTTTGTTTCCTTTACTAGAAAAGCTATCGTTTAGTAAAGATATTACAGATATGGAAGATTAAAATTGTTTTGAATTTCCAAATGTATATTATCAGCTTGGATATAAAGACAGTGTGATGTGCATTAGTTTGCTTTAGTTTCTCTAGTAAGCTTAAACACGTCTGATATTACAACAAACAGCCTTTCTTTATAGAGATAAAGACACTGTTTACTAGAGATACTACAAAGCTACCAATGTACCTTGGTGCAAACAATGAAAACAAAAATGTGGTTTAAACTTAAATGCATTAAACATCAATTTCAACTGTGTACATTGATTGTGTGAAACTTTCAGATATTTGGATCAGCAATTCAAACGAAATGCCACGCCTAGAAGAAGGAATTAAAGCTAGAAGAAGAATGGATGAAAGCTGAAAGAAATGAGCGCAACCCATCCAAACACTCACCGATCTGTAAGCCTTTCACAGCCAACATGTAGTAGGTTTACGTGTAGAGGGAGAAGAGAGACAACACCAACAATGATTAGTAACAACACCCAAACACAGACCATACATGTGCGACTAGATCGCAGAAAAACCGCCGAGCTGGGGATTCCGAATAACCCTACCCTACTGTCCATTTGCTTTCAATGTATAATAGTAAGCTATTTTTGGAGAAATGGTTTTGCATATGGCTACTGAAGATGCCTGCAGCAAAGATCCATTCTATAAAAAAACTATTTTGTACCTACTAGTACCATGGATTTGTAAGCATGGATTTGTAAGTACAGGAAACTGCATTTAAGATTTACCATTATAAAGCACAACTGAGATATGTTTGGATCAAGACATGTAATCAATGCAAGCCATGTGGCTGTTTAGTGCAGCATAGAGGCGATACAAATCTCCTTTAATCATCTCGTAAATATATAAAGACATGGAATCATTGCAAGCCATGTGGCTGTTTAGTGCAGCATAGAGGCGATACAAATCTCCTTTAATCATCTCGTAAATATATTAAGACATGGAATCATTGCAAGCCATGTGGCTGTTTAGTGCAGCATAGAGGCGATACAAATCTCCTTTAATCATCTCGTAAATATATCAAGACATGTACGGTAATCATTGCAAGCCATGTGGATGTTAAGTGCAGCATAGAGGCGATACAAATCCCCTTTAATCATCTCGTAAATATATCAAGACATGGAATCATTGCAAGCCATGTGGCTGTTTAGTGCAGCATAGAGGCGATACAAATCTCCTTCAATCATCTTGTAAATATCAAATCGAGTTTTAGACACGCTTTGTACGCTTAAAAAAACATGCACTACAAAATAATTTATGAGAGATTGTGACAAGTCCAATCCAATGATCTGCCTAAGTAGGCAAAGCCTCATGTTCTTTAGAATTGTTGAGCTAATGGTTGACATTAGAAGGCTCAATAGGTTATCTGAAGTTACCCATGGATCTATAACGATTCAACAAACGCAAATAAAACACCAACTAGCAAGTGTCACATAGGCCTACTACCCCCAGAAATATAAGAACCAGTGCAAGCAAGGGTTTATAGCCTACTGGGGTAGGATTCTCTGTGGCCCTTAACGCTCCAGCTTCAGCGGTTTTCACAATCACAGATTACATAGCAACATTGAAGGGCATGCTGGGAAAAATGTTTATTTCTAAATACATATGGTCTTCATGGAGCATGTTTGTAGTTGTTTTTGTGTGTTATTATGTGTAGCATGTTAATTTCTTCCGAGTGTTCTGTCCACTAATAAAACCCCGTGTGGCGAGGACACACTAGGCCTACACACTCAGCAGGGAAAACAGGAGACATGAGCAATAAGTACAACACTGAACATAGACAGAACTACAGCTTCAATTCATGCTCCACACGGACCACAAGCCACACTACAGTAGGGAAACTAAATGATAACAAAAGCCTATCAAATAGACTGCTTGTAATATTTCAGACTTCAGATGGTCATGGAAAATGATTCTGCTAGGAATAAGCTACAGATTAATCTGTTCTAAATGACTTAACACTAGATTAATAATATCATGGCAGAATTTCATCATGGGAAAATTTGATCCATAGCTTAATAATAATAATAATAATAATAATAATAATAATAATAATAATAATAATAATAATAATAATAATAATAATAATAAAAACAATTTAGGGAATCACACAGTAACAAGAAATGAATGAAGAAAGAGGAATAATAAAGCTTTTTTTTAGCAACACAGTCATGAAAGTATTGTTTGGTTCCATTTGTGATAACTTTCCTCAGTTATTTAGGCTATGCATTGATTTTATTTGAACGCATATTATATGAAGCCTATTTTCGCCTGAGAAATGCCAGGCACATACTGTACATTTGTGGTCATACGTGATAGCAAACCGCTTATAAAACGATTCAGAACATGCCAAAAAATTAAGTAAATATATATGTTATAAATAGTAAATATATGAGTTGAAGGACATTTTTTCTCCCACATTTTTCTAAGGGGTTTAAACAGGTTATTACTGAGAATATAGAGGTATCCACATACATAAAACGCTGCAGAACCAATATCAACTCAATTGTAATGGTACGAAGTTACGGACTACATGACTCATATTAACAATAACTGACCCTTGACGCGATTGGTAGTTTATATGCACAACATATCATGATATCATTAAGACTTAAACAGATGTTATACTCCAACAAAAAGCTCTCTCTCACATCCCTTTGCTAGTGTACTTTTCCAATATCCACTCACATCTATCATATTACCTATTGCGTCTAATTCTAGTCTCCTTGCTCGTTTGCACGTTTCGCCTCCTCCCAGCCAGTCTTTAGTCATTTCTGTTCAGGTAGCCTAATCTCCAGATAAAACTAATGTTACTCGGATGCAAACTGAGCTGTGAAACTACAGCAGATGCCAGATGGAACGAAAAATACCAAATCAGAGTCAGATTGTTCAAAAGAGGGACAAATTAATCTAAAAAGGGGAGGAATTAAGCTATACAAATTAAATTCTCCCATGGTTTAATTTTGAAAAAAAAAAAAGTTGTACTAGTCTACGTACATAATTTAATAGATGAACTATGCCTACCTTGATTTTTTTGGAATCACTTCATTTTATTGTGAGATTTTACCCTCCAAGCCTCAGAAGGTTGCCCCCGACATAGGTAGCTATTGTTTGACTAATCTAGACTAGATGCTATTGAAAGGCCTCCAGATAAAACTATTCTTACCTCAGCGTAATGTTCTTCATTCTGTTGGAGAAGATCCACACAAAGTTCGGCCAGATGAATCAAGTCTTCCAGCTTCTTACCAGGTGCAACCATAACCTCTCCACTGAGGTCATCTGCACGAAAACATATGTAAACATTCTAATTACCACACCCTTCAAGTAGGCCTAACTGGAGTATGATCAGTGATTTATATCCCAATCTGTATGCAGCTAGATTAGTAGGATTTATATCTAAAATAAAATAATACATTGGCATATGCCCCAAGTCATAGAGTAGGCCTAACCACTAGGGGATAAAATAAATGTGAAAGCATGATATGATTGGAAATACTTTTCAATTCCTAATGTTGGCACACAGTCTGCATATGTCTGTATTTAGTTGAATTGGTAGATATCAACTAAAACGGAACATTTTTAGTTTTAGCTTCAAAATCATAATATGTGGGAGGTGGGTTAGGATGAGACTAAAAATATATATGTTATACCTTAATACAAAGTAAATATATGAGTTGAAGGAAAATTGAAGGGGTTGAATTGTTGAAGGGCTAGCTTAGGAAGGGCTGGGATATAAGAGTGGGAGAGCACAAAACGGTTGCAGGAATGGGGACACCTTATAGTACGTTTACAGCTACGCGTTGCGAGCGAAGCGAAGGCGCGAGCTCCAATCAGTGGCCGAGTTTGCGTGAAACCATTAGCTTCTTTGCTTGAAACTCGGCCGCCGATTGGAGCTCACGCCCTCGCTTCGCTCGCAACGCGTAGCTGTAAACGTACCATTATGCCACAAGATAGGAATTGAGCAAGATCACATCAAAAACAAGAGATTGAAATAAGAGCACAAAATGCAGGTTCTCAACGATAGAATTCAATAGTCTCACTAAAACGTCTGTCAATAATGGAGAAGGTTGATTTCAATAGGGTAGCATTACAGCAAAGAAAATTCTTTTGGTACACCTATATGGTGGATGACTGTTTTGAGTATGTCTTTTGTGATGTTGTTATATTCCACGAAATATAAAGAAACATGTACTAACAATAAAATGCTATACAGAGTGTAGGCCTACAGTATCAGTGTTGGGTAAACAATTGTAAACATTGATAAGAAACTTAAAACCAAAAGTAATGCAAAGCAGACAATTTATGAATAACAATGAAGCAAACATTGTGCACTAATGAAAATGTTTTTCTTTTGTTTAACAAGTGTGGGCACATGAGCTAAACCAAGGTGTTTCAAAAGTAGTAACAAAACTGTGTGATAACTCTTACATTTGATTCAAGTACCTAATTCCCAGATATGCTCAAAAATGGAAAGTAAACAAAATATACAGACCGTAGATCTATCACGACGTTTATCCCAAGAGTTAAACCCGCTTTCAACTAAATCTTTTTCGGGGTTAAATTGGCTTAATGACGGTGGTAAAACAACAATATAAACGTGAAACGGTTTAACTAATAGGTCGCTTGAGAAAGATACAGGCTACTTGGCTCAACCAAACCATTTTAATACTTCATGAATCGTGATAAACGGGCTAAAGAGAATTTAGCCCCATTGATCACAACATGACCTAAAAGTAAACGGGACTTTTAATTTAATATTTTTATTTTTACTAACTTTTAACTAGGCCTGCCTATAATAGGACGATTCATAAAGGGCATCACAACGCTGTGATTTTTCGGCGTCATAAAATGCGTTATTTTTTTTAATGATTTATGGCAAAAACTAGAAGTCTCTAGCTTGTACCAGAAATTAATAATACATTATTGAAGTGACCCAAGTTTTGGTGGTGTGCGCGCACCCGATAATCGTGACGTAACGCTTGCGCATTTTATAAGTCGCAGCAGACGCCAAATTATGGGCCAGCGCCGTGAAGAACTCTCGCTGTAGCTGAAGATATGGTGCTCAGAGAAAAACAAATGGTATCATCGTGTTCTGCGATCTTTTCTCTTTAATAATATTGATAACGAAAATATTTTTACTGAACAGAAACCATAGTTTTGATTAAATTTCCAAATGCCTTCAATTTCACTTAGTTAGCGTATTTTTAACAACAATGAAAGCAGATAAGATAAACGAAATGTTAAGATATTTTCATACTGACATATAGCCACATGCATGCAGAAAAATAAAAAAAATACGGCATGCATATTGAGAGAAACGTGTACACCTGTGCGTTTAATATATCTAGATGCATTTTCGGTCAACTCGGCGGCGGTACAAGCGATCGCCAGAACGAGTCTCGCCCGCGGCTGACTGTTGTTAGAATACTACTCATCCAACAAATGTCAACTCTACCCCAACCGCTGTAGCTCGTGATGGATCACAACTGGCGCACACCTGACTAGTATGAGACACAGGGACGTGAGTTTGTATCTCGTATGCATGTGTTAAATGTTATCGCTCATCATCACCTACTATACACTCATCCTCTAAAGTAAGTAAGTGATGTATAGGACTGTGAAACAGTTAGCAGTCAGCTATGTGATAAAAACTGAGATACCTCGTATTGCTCGATTATGGAATGCATCTGGTTGAAATCCGTGAATAAAATAATATGCAATATTTTGTAGGGCCGACAATTTTCAATGAGTTAATAATGAGTTAATAATAATATTATGGTATTAAATAATATAAAATTGCTACAAAGAAATACGCATAATAAGAATAAAATAATGGTTACTATGGTGTTACCCATGGGCTAAGTTTCAAACGAATAGTAAAAAGGTTGATGTTTTCTGAAAAGCCGCAACGAGATTTCTGTCATACAGCGGTAGGCTGCTGCGCGAATCAACAACAAAACACGCCTGGAAATACCACACAAATACTTGCACATCTTGAAACGAATTATAAGTGACATATTTTTTTTATTTTTCTGCATGCATGTGGCTATATGTCAGTATGAAAATATCTTAACATTTCGTTTATCTTATCCGCTTTCAATGTTGTTAAAAATACGCTAACTTAGTGAAATTGAAGGCATTTGGAAAATTAATCAAAACTATGGTTTCTGTTCAATAAAAATACTTTCGTTTGCAATATTATTGAAGAGAAAAGATAGCCGAACACGTTGATACCATTTGTTTTTCTCTGAGTACCATATCTTCAGCTACAACGAGAGTTCTTCACGGCGCTGGCTCATAATTTGGGGTCTGATACGACTTTTTTATGCGCAAGCGTGACGTCACGATTATCGGGTGCGCGCGCACCACCAAAACTTGGGTCTTTTCAATAATTTATTATAAATTTCTGGTACAAGCTAGAGACTTCTAGTTTTCGCCATAAATCATTAAAAGAAATAACGCATTTTATAACGACGGAAAACCACAGTGTTGTGATGCACTATAACAAAAGCACTACTTCCACAGTGTTTCCTTGAAACATTCTAATGTAAGTATGAAGGTATAATCAATTATATTAAACTAAAATGTGTTTGACAAACGACATATTTAAGTTAATTATAATACATGTATGATAAACATATCGAATTAAGGGAACTCTTTCCTCTTTCATCCTAAAAAAGTAAAAAAATCAGTAGTGTGAATGTGTCAATCAGTAGGCCTATAAATGATTCTGATTTCTGATAGATGCAGTGGACAGATTATTACAAAAGTGAGTGGAAAAAAAGGTTGGTCATATATAATACAGTACATGACAAGAGTAGGTACCTACAAAGTAGTCTATGTGCCGTGGTCATGCATGGCTATGGTCCATAAAATATGATTTTCACACTGCTAAACCAGATTTTTAATATGGAGTTGCTATTTAACCATTTAAGCTACTGACAAATTATACATTACAATTCGTCCATAGCAAAAAGAAGCTTGGCCGAAGCTGTGAAGTTGATGAAAATCACCGAAGGTACCCGAAGCTCATAGCGCATGCATAGGGTTAGCAACCCAGTCAAGTTTAAATAAATAAATAAATATGCATAGGAATATCATAGAAATCACATATGTTCAATCCATAAACTAGTATTGTTTACATTAAAAATGTTTTGGCTGGATGGTCATCTGAAGTGTTGGGGGGGTGTAAATGACCCTCATTCATCACAGCTCCAAGTATCAACAAGACTTCAAGTGTTTTTAAGTGTCTTCTTTGCAGCAGTGAGGGAGTACAAGGGACCATTTATGAACTACTGCTAGTCTACTAGTTCCGGTCGTAAATCTTTTGAAGGCCTTACCCTACATTTCATTTAAGCTGGAGGTGGTAATGTCGATCTTTCAAGTCACGAAAATGTGCTCATTTTACCCACCACTTACCCTTTCATTTGTTTTGTCAAACATTCCTTCCCTCACTCTTGCTGTTTTGAAATGTCAAGTTTGACATGTTCATGTATAATTAATAATTATGATTGGAATGTGAGATAATTGACATAGCCAGACCCTTGAATTCCTTTGTATGAGTAAAAGTTTCTTTGCTAATAGTTAGAGACTCCTAGTCCCGTTGTTTTCATTGTAAAAAGAAATCTTAAACTGATATTTACGTAATATAATTTCAAGCTCTTTTGCCGAGTGTAAAAATATTAATATAAATCCGGAAAAACTGAGTTTATAAGATGGAATTTGTTTTTACAGGTCATCACGATTAATAGGTGAGATGCTCGACGATCGAAACTGCTTGTGGTCAGAGTCCATCCGTACCCTTTTCAGTGACTGTACACAATTTTCTAACTGTTTGGGTTTACCGACAGTGAAATAAAGGAACTGTAGTAAAGTCTACTGTTAAAATAGGCGTAGAACAGATCAGTCTTCTGTGAGCCAACCCTACCTGCGGTTCCATAGCTACGGTTAAATAGAATAGTAGCTGTAATTACTTCGCAGGCTTGTCTAGGGCTTAATAAGAACATGTAACTTGTCTGTACTACGGTTAAATAGCCACAGGGTTTTTAATACATATAGGTCAACTTTTCCATGCCTAGCAGACTGACATATATATTAACTAGGAAAACGCTCCGCGTTGCTAGATGAGAGATTTTTGTCAATACATCAAACAATATGAATTCCCGTGATTAGAAAACTAAATATTTTTTTACAAAATGGCAGTTGAAGTTAAAATTTCAAAACTTGTATCCGGTGTTGACCTTGTTAGTGTGGACATAAATATAAAAAATTATTAAAATCTGTCCATAAGTTTGAATTTAAAAAAAATAATACAGGATTTTTTTCAATAATTAATTTTTTGTAGGTTGGCATCGTGACGAATTTTGTTGGTTATGTTAACAGCATCGAGTTTAGTGGTCACGAGTGTTGACCGAAAATTTCAGCCAAATCCGTCAAGCCGTTTGGCCTGTGCGCGACGAACAATTGTTTTCAGTAATTAATTTTTTGTATGTTGGCATTTTGACGAATTCTGCTAATTATGTTAACAACATCGAGTTTAGTGGTCACGAGTGTTGACCGAAAATTTCAGCCAAATCGGTCAAGCCGTTCGACCTGTGCGCGACGAACAAAATTTGGCGCACACACAAACAAACAGACAAAGCGCCGATTGAGTTGTATGGAGAGATTCGCTATCGCTCATCTAATAAGTTACAGAAGATCCATAATAAAGCCATTAAGGCCAAGTGGTTTCATCTCTGCAATTATATTTCATGTTGGACTGGTTGCCCTTCAATGATGTAATATTTAGTTCTAAAATTTATACTTGAGGTTAAAATTAGATTATAAGCCAAAATTTACAATGAACTGTATGAAAAACCTGCCAATGATTTCAACACAAAACCCAATGTAAACAAATGGAGATAGGAAGGAAGCTGACACATCAAATGTACCCAATGCATAATGATGAAATCAACTCTCTACTAAGGAATACAATAATAAAGCCTTAACCACAATTGTCGGCATCATGATCGCAATCGTAGGAAGATGAACAAATTCCGTTGACAATCCGAATTGCGACACTACGATTTAGTTGTGAGGAAGCCCTATCCACAATTTGACGGCATCATGATCGTAATCCGGAAATTGTTAAAGAGTTAACTAACTCAGTTCTTATGATGCTGTTCACACCTAAATCGTCACGTCAAAATCAGAATTGTAATGATAATGTGTTAGTATTTCTACGATCATGATGCTGATCATGATGCCGACAATTGTAGTTAATGCTTGAACTGCTTACAGAAAAATGAGCAATGGACCTAGTCCCCACGTCTGCAACTAACATAGGCCTAGTAGATGTAGGCCTAAGAGAATATAGGCATGATATGTTATTTAAGTGCGCATATCGTAGGCTTATGCCCTAGCACAGCGGTTCTTAACCTGTTTTCACTCCGCAGACTCCTAAAAAATTATAATTTTGAACACAGACCCCTATGTTCCACAGAAGAGCAAAACGCTTTGAAACAACTAAAAAATATATTTTGTATGACGCCTCTAATGCTCTTAGGTTTGCGGTAGGCCTAACAGCCGTTTTCACCTTTTTCTCATTTTTCAAGTCCTCTAATCTTCTAGGCATATGACACACATTTTCAGACTTGTCTTTAAAAGCTGTATGATTTGTCTCTAAATGCCTTACCAAGAGCGTGTTTCTAAACATTTAAAATTACAAACAAACGCAAAAGGAAGGAATTCCGTCCGCGGACCACTTCAACACCACTTGCAGACCCCAGGTTATAAGAACCGCTGCCCTAGCCTAAACTATAAGAACTAGGCCTATAATAGTAATCAGGGTACGTAATTTTGTAAGGCTTAAGCCTTCATATTAATTGTAGGTGTAATAATAATAATAATAACTACCATAATCGCAGTCTTCATCTAGGGCGCCTATGCCTAGGCCTAGTACCTACTACCGTACTCGATCCCTAGGCTAGGCCTTGATTCTTGCATGAGAAGAAAGGATACGAAAACAAATTTTGAGCTTATTTTTCTTTTTTAAGCCTACATACACAAAAGTAACTAAGTACAAAACGAATTGTTTTATATTCATGATGCGCCTTAAGGGTACTAAAGAGCAGATTTTAGGTTATGTTGACTTTTAGCGAGGAAGGAGACAGCTGTTGTTTACTATTATCCAGTGCCTACTAGATTAGGGTTTCATACGATCAATTTGCCGTGTGTGTTCTCATTGGTCCAAACTCCAAACCAAAAAAGTCGGTTCGACCGTTCGAACAGCCGTGATCCGGGCCCGGCCAAATGTCTGTCACCACAGATAATATGCTGTCAAGTATTGAAAAATTGTTCATATTTCCGTACATCCATTCACTTGCAAGGATATCGGTTAGTACAAAAGATGGTAATTGTACAGTATCGCTGATCGCGTTTCGTACTCTTTTTTTCGTGGGATGTCGGGCAGCTAGCCTAGGGCCTAGCCTAGGCCTAGGCCAAGATCGACCAATACAATCCCCCCCTAACCTCGGACAAAGTCACTTTCGAGTGCAAATCGGTTAGGGGGGGTTGTTGTATCTGGTCGATCTTGGCCTAGGCCTAGCCTAGCTGCCTGACATCCCACGAAAAAAATTGAGTACGAAACGCGATCAGCGATACTGTACAATTACCCAAAAGGTAGACTATTTACTTAAAAATTACATCTAGGCTATAGGCCTAGCCCTAGGCCTAGCCTGTTGACCAGTGACAAGGCCTAGGCCTAGGCCTACGTCAGGGTACGAGAGCCCACAGGGGCCTAGGCTAGATTTCTGCTAGATTATTTTAGATAGGTTAGTGGGGCTTAGTCTTAATAATTGTGCATATCTTGGGCTGACCTACTGCTCAATATGCGAACAACCTGTTAACTGGTCGGCACAGTGCCTAGGCCTAGGCTAGGCCTATGCCTGTTTTTATTGACATCACCTGAAAAAGTAAGGTTAGTACATCATTGACTTCCCTAGGCCTAGGCCTAGCCAAGGGCCTACATGGTGATTGTTCTCTAAACTAGGCTAGGCCTAGGCCTATGTACCACATCAAGTTCCAACCTTGACTTGACCTGACAAAGTAGTTGTTATATAACTAGGCCTAGGTCTAGCAGAAGACTGCTTAACCAAAGAACCAAACAGAAACAAACAAAAAAAAACTTGTTTACGGGCTAAATCCCCCCGAGTTATGCATTGTCCTTTTGGCGGATCAGGGTTGGAAGTTGATGTGGTATGAACTTTATGTCTAGGCTAGGTCTAGGCCTAGCCCTAAGCCTAGGCCTAGGCCTTTGTCTGCCTATGTCTACACATAGGCAGATAAATATATACTGCCACTACATGGTAGGCTAGGCCTACTACAGTTTGCTAGAAGGCACTACCTAGGCCTAGGCCTACTATTCATGCAAGTGCACAGGGTCATGTAATTTTTAATATTTTTTTTGTTTACGAAAGTAACCTCATCAATCATGTTTTAAGCTAAATTCTACCTTAAGTAGGCCTAGGCCTAGTTTTGAATTTTGACATTGTATGAATCAATTAAACTGTTTACACTCCTAAGACACAAGGTTATGTTTATTGTGAGTCTGAAAATTATGGGTCTACTAAAGGCTTAGGCCTATGCACTAACCCCTAGGTGCCAAATCGTGAAACTGAACATATGTAGGCTGGCCTACCCAATACAAAACGTTTCCCTAATATCCCTCCTTCATAGGCTAGACCTACTGCCAGAAAGTTATCAAAATCAAGATACCTAACAAGAAACATATCACATACCCAGTTGTCGGGATGAAACCGTCGCTGATCACACAAAGATCGTGGTTACAAGTAGGCCTATTGATTTTTTTTGGCATATGCCTATGTATTGTATAGGTCTATATTTATCTACATTTATATCTATAATTATATCTATATTTAGTACTACAATAATAGTGTTTGACAATCTCATAGGCTATTAATACTGCAATGATTCTTCTGCTCCTAGTAGACTGGGTCAACTTCTGTGTAGGCCTACCTATCGTTAGAGTTATGGGTATTTTATATTTTATCTTATTTGCATATATTTTGCTGATTTATTAATTTATTAATTATTTAATGCACGCAGAGCTGTTTGGGTATACTTGTAGGCTTCTGCATGGTTTGGCAACATAAAAAGATGTTTAATTGAGATGGTACGAATGATGTACGCTAATGTAGGCTATCATTTATGTTGTTAACCTTGGAGGGATAGTTCCAATATACCTATAAACCATGCCAAATTAAGGTTTTTAATAATATCTTGATAACTCTTAACAATATTGAAACAAGCGATTAAACCCAGATGTGGTCTCTAAGAACTAAACACTGGATTATCTACAAAAGTTCTAACAAAATCACATTGGGGCTATAAATGACCTTTCCAAAATTCTGTACAATTCTCCAGACATACCTAAAAACTAGGGATGTCAATGGGTAGGCCTACTCGTTAATAGTCTGCTCGGATACGGATCCACTTTTCAGTACCCTTTAGCGGTAGTTACCAGTTCCTTTCCAAGCTGAAGTAATTCCATAATTATGGTGTTCAGAAAGTCTCTATGCTTTATCCTCTTTGGGAGTCGCTTCCTCCCTGCAGTGGTGGTCACTAGTTCCCCCCCTCCCTCCACACACACACTTCTCCCGCCACCAACTGGATCATGATGCACACATGGCGTCCAAGTAGTGATACTGCTAATCTTGACGGGTTTGTGTAGCTACATAAATTACAATCACTTTGAGAGCACTCTTTTTGTGCAACAAATATATATATTCAACATAGGCCTAATCTACATTTATTGACTAAAAATCTAGAATTTTTGTTGTAGCCTATGCTGAATGGAAGGCTTTTCTTGTAACAATTTTTTTAAAACTAAGGTTGTCACAGACCTATAGACAAAACCTTTTCTCTAAAAATTTATTTTGTGAACAATTCTTATCCATCTGATGTGATAGAGCTATCCACGCGATAATGCGATAAACTTCTACTCGTGGCTTCTTGCAGGTCAATTTGTCTGAGCTGACTGAATTCGAGTTTATTTACTAGCTGGAATTATTGCCACTCATCTCGCATCCGTAGTTGGTTGGTACTCAACCTTCTTGTAACTTGTTTATTTGTCATCGGCTGTAGTTACCGTATTCCGTCCTACAGGCCTAACGTAAACGGAAATGCCTCCTCCAATGTTGCAAATCCCTCATGTGGGTATCTGTCGAGTGCTTTCCGGATGCTTGCACTGGTTAGGGTGTAGGACTTGTGCGTGCAATAGAGGTTTGCTTCGTAGGCTCTTTATTATAGCTTTTAAGTAAGAGTTATTATGAATCCTTCAGAATTCGTGTTACATTGAAAACAATTTTATAACATCAAATACTGCTACCATGTAACTAGGTATGGATGGTTTTGTGAGTTATTTGACAGCCATAGGCGTGCCCACGGCCCAGGCCGGACCTAATGTGTCAACTTGGCGGTCGGGCCGCGCTGGACTCCAATTTCTTTAGACCCGGCCTGGGCCGAGTAACCTTAAACTTAACTTTAAATTAGTCTTTAAATTAAAATGCACTGTCATCAGCGCGTTTTTACGCAAAAGCACACTTCACCCAGGGCTGCACTAGTAATTTCTAATTTATCTTTTATTTAAATGAAACAAAACATAGCCCTATAGGGGCCACAAGATCCTATGGCAGTGAAAAGCGTCGCGTCTTAAAATCGCGTTTTAGGCCATAAAAGTTAGTGTATCAACTAGGGATGACATCGGGTAATAAAATTCGGAACCGGTTCCAGCTCTCATATTACCCGGGTACCCGGATCCAGAAAACGTATTTTTCGATGTGTAGGGTAGATTTGAAGGTCGTCGCTAGGCCTTGTGAAGGGCGCTGGGCGCGAAGACGAGGGACGAATGACATGCATGCCGCCTGCTCGAATAGCCCCACGGAATACGCCTGCAGTAATCACGTCGAGTAAAAAAAAACATTTTGCAATACACAACTGAAGCACGTACATAAAACATGCTTTTTCAAGTTAAATAAATTGTAATAGAACAAGTGTTAGCCAGAATGTTCACCAGAATGTTAAACAATGAACAAACAGTAACGAATGCCAGTCGGTTCACGTCTGTTCTGTTCCCCGACGGGTCACGTGTTGTGGAAGGGTAAGCTCGCGCCGTACCTGCTGGCTCCATCGAAATCAACCGCAGCAATACTGGCGCGTAAATATAGCCCAGAAACGTACTAATAAATTACCCGGACCTGAAAAACGGCTCCGGGTAATACTTTGGAGCCGGGTACCCAGGTTACCCGGGTACCCGATGTCATCCCTAGTATCAACCGAAAAATGTTTCGCCTACGGCGAAATTGCCTCCGGCGGCTGGGGCTTTGCCCCAGGCCCCAGGCCCCAGCTATACCACGCCACCTTGTGCCAGGTCTAATGTTAGACGTTGCGCACGCCTATGTTGACAGCCATGACAATTACATCAATCTCCACTTAGGTATTGACATCCCTACTAAAAAGCCTTCATTTGTTATGGTTTTAATATTTGGAGTATCCCTCCATCTTAAAGCAGGCATGCACAAGTCAACTGTTCTAAAGTCTACGAGTATGAGGTCTACATGTGCAGAATACAAAGGAGCCGCTCGTTTACCTTGAACCGTTCCTTCACCGCCTGCGCCAAGTCACCGTGGAAAGAAGAAATCACTTTCAACGCTCTGTGTTGGATTCTCTTATTTAATTGCTTCAATGTCCAATCATTAAATAATAAATAGATGCTGGTTGGGATGCCCAGGCCACTCAGTTTGACAAAGTTGTGGTACCAGTTGGGAAATAGGTTAAGAAGGGAGGTGAGTCTAAACTATTCAAACCTCGCAAGATTAATGTGTTGTAGTAATATCTTAAGAACACTACACAATGTTAATACGTAGAGTGATTATTAACCAACTATTAGGTTCATAAGAACTAAAAACTGGATTAACAAAACTTCAAATATTGTGATCTTACAGATTGTAATTTAGAATATTAATTAATTAGGCCTAGGCTATTTATTAATTCTTTAATTGGCTTCCAAAATAACAACTGTAAGGATTGAAATACGGTAGGCCTACGATATTTGAAAACTTTTTAAATCCAGTGTTTAGTTATTTCAAAACCAAATTTTGGTTTTTGTGCACTTTTTCAATACAAATTATGTAGCATTCTCTCATTCTAATACTTGTTAATTTTGCAAGGCTTTAAATGTGAGACTACCCATTCCTATTAGTATTGAATATTATCACTTGACTTTGTTAACAAGGGGTGTATTGAGGAGTAGTAGTCATCATGCATTTTCAGTTGTTTCTAAACCATAATAAAACAAAACCATTGAATAATATTACGCCATCAACCAAGGCATGTCCAGATGATATGTATAACTGGAGGATAAACATGCAATTATCAAGTGGTATCTGCCTAGGCCTACATATTATACAATCAAAATGCCTTTAAATTGGAATTTTATCCAATAGAATTTTTTTTTTTTTTTAAATCCATTCAGTATTTTAATCCAGGATCCCAGGGTTGGTAACTGTTAATCCACTAAAATAGTGTTGTAAAACAAGCACTCCAACCTACTGTTAGAGCGGGTACCCTGCACAAGTGTTGGTCTTGTGGCTGGACATCCCTAGAACAGTGAGATAGGTGAAACCAGCTCACCTTCAATCTTGGCTTCTGCAGACAGTCTGGTATAGTTGACTAATGCTGCGGTCTCCAAGCTCTTCTTGATCATCCCTCGTACCTCTTCGGGCGGGACAGGCGTCACGATATCCTTCATTAACACCTGAACACACAGTTTATACATTAGGTTATGCTGATAGATGCTAATCAACGTTGAACCGTTTTTAAAACTCGCGTTTAAACGTTTTACTCACTCTATCCCCTGCCCTGAGATGAATAAAACGACCTTTGCAGTAAATTACCGAAAAGTTCCGAAACATTGGGTAAAATTACAATTTGTAGCTAGAAAAAACTATAATAGTAGACTAGTACTGCAGTACGCTACGTTCTAAAATATTTGTTTCTTATCTTATATACAAACACTTCTACGCACGTTTAAACGAGGCGTAAAAAGTACAAACGTTTAAAGCCACTCCCACGTTTAAACGTCCCATCCCTATCAGCTGGTATAACTTTACTTTACTTTATAAGGGCCCAATGCTCTCTTTAGCCTGATGAGTGATGGTTGATGAATGATAGCAAGGAAGGGAGGAGGGGAAGCCTGGTACTGGCACGTAGCCTACTCCTGTTGAAAAGTACCAAGGGGACCATCATATACTATATTCGTGACCGGACAAACATTTACTATAATATTGCCACCTCACATTTTGCCGTTACTGTGTTCCAGAAAATTATTTTCGAGTAACTTTTGTGTAACTTTGCCAATACTTAGTTATCAGATCGCCATAAAATGAACATATTTGTGACCGGAAAAATGTTTATAAAAATATGGCTATCTCACATTTTGCCGCCATTTTGTTTCACAGTAACTATAGTGTAACTTTGTAACTTTTCGAACGTTTTTGCCACAAAACTATACACCTTCAACCCACATCGAGGCTTGTGGATGGTCCAAATTTCAAGTTGATCGGACTTTGCGTTCGACCGCTATCGACAGACATAAAAACAAACAAACAAAAAAACAGAACGAAGTGCCATAAAGGTCTAATGGAGACGCTCGCTTAATTATTGCAGAAGTGTGAATGGAATACGTAATCTATTGGTCGGAACTGAACACATGATGCTCATATTATATATGATAATTGATAATGTATGATGTTGTATGCATGATGATTGGTAAGAAACATGATATGTATTTGGAAGAGTTTGCTGAGGCTTATATAATTTGTTGATTCAAATATAAATAAGGTGACATTATTGTGTTACTGCTTAGTTAAAAGTTAAAACCTACAGCTATGCATGCATTAGATGAATACCTGATTAGTGATTGCCATGGTGTTCACATATTTGTGAAACCCCGCATACTAACGGTAAATCTTTCAATGCCTAATATGTCTCTTATGTGATAATACTCGCAAGTATGGACATATGTGTTTCATGATAAAATCATTCATTAAATAAATGTATGGGGTACTTGGTTTTAATGTGGATTTGGAGGGCTAAGAAATCTTCCATTTCAATTTACAAATCTATAATTGCTAAATATGCTTTCATTTTTGCTAAAGGATAGCAGAAATAAATATGTAATACTGTCCTCATGAAGTGTATTTCATGTTTGCAGACTTACCCAACTTCCTTGCGGGCTTCCGTGCGCGATCACATTGTTCTTAGCAAACTACATTCAAGACCGAGCTTCCAAGTCGGTAAGCTGACGATTATCCCTAGGACTTGATAGTCCTTAAAGCTGACGATTATCCCTAGGACCTGATAGTCCCTAATAAGCTGACGATTATCCCTAGGACTTGATAGTCCTTAAAGCTGACGATTATCCCTAGGACCTGATAGTCCCTAAAGCTGACAATTATCCCTAGGACCTGATAGTCCCTAATAAGCTGACGATTATCCCTAGGACTTGATAGTCCCTAAAGCTGACGATTATCCCTAGGACTTGATAGTCCCTAAAGCTGACGATTATCCCTAGGACCTGATAGTCCCTAATAAGCTGACGATTATCCCTAGGACCTGATAGTCCCTAATAAGCTGACGATTATCCCTAGGACTTGATAGTCCCTAAAGCTGACGATTATCCCTAGGACTTGATAGTCCCTAAAGCTGACGATTATCCCTAGGACCTGATAGTCCCTAAAGCTGACGATTATCCCTAGGACCTGATAGTCCCTAATAAGCTGACGATTATCCCTAGGACTTGACAGTTCCCTAAAGCTGACGATTATCCCTAGGACTTGATAGTCCCTAAAGCTGACGATTATCCCTAGGACCCAGTGGCGTAACTACCGCCCCCGCAGCCCCCGCGACCGCGGGGGGGCCCGGGGGTTTTAGGGGCCCGCAAGGGCCCCTGATAGTGTGTGGTCTTTGGTAAGACTTTGTTGCCATGCATTGAACTAATCTGTTTTGAATACGTCCCTGTGTCACGTGTCACAAAAAAAATTGTAAACAAAAAACGGAACAACGAGTGTTATTCACATATTTCTTGGAAACTACCTCGTCCCAGGGTGTGGTTTCCGTGAAGGCGAGCTGCTTTGTGCTAAATGCACTGCTGTTTCATGTGTAGCTCCACTCGGGGAGAAAATAAGTTTTTCCGTATTTAGCAATTTCAAAGCAAACCCCAATTATAGGGATGCCCACCAAAATGTTGACCACAATTGTTAGTTGACATATGGTCTTTTCCTTGAGTGACGAAGAATCCGTCGCTCGCCAGCCGCTACCCTTCTTTAGTATCGCGCTAACTTTCTCGGTGAAGGGTCGTGGAAGTTTTTTGACTTTCGCGCATGTAAAACTGTTATTATATTTTGCGTTGCAATTTGTGTTTATAGTAGGCCTAACTATGTGGTTTTAGTATAAAATTGTAAATATGTGTTTGTGCCGTGCTGTGTAACTTGTGTTTTGTGTAAGTTACTATAAGGAGCAGTTCAGTGTAAGAATAACGATGCGATGAGTTATCGGAGTGAAAGTGGTTGTGCGAAAATAAAAAAGAAGTTGGAAAGAGAAAAGGAAATAAAAAAACTGCCGAAGATCAATTCCTATTTTTCAACATCTTCTAACGTACAAACAAATGAAATTGACATTTCGGAAGTAAACGAAACTGTTAGTGACCCGTGTTGTTCTCACCCCATCTCAGTAAGTGACCACAATCAGACTACTGAGCCGGTTACGTTCGATAATAAAGTTCAATATCCTACAGACAGGGCTAATTTTCCTACTAATATTCTAGACTCTAACACAAAACGTTTGATTATTAAACATGGATCTTGCAGACCCAAAAATATATCTTTTCCACGCGACAAAGATAGTGAGAGGCGATGTTTTTAAGAACATTATCCATCTTCTAGGACTGCTTGGTGAGTAAATAAATTATTAATATATGAATGAATATTACTATGTAACCCCCCCCCCCCCTTCACCCCTCCCCACCGGGCCGCCTAGCTTGGACGTAACCTCCCACACCGACCATTGATTATTGTCTATTGATTATAGGGGGGCCCAAGTGAATTACATTCGCGGGGGGGCCCGCACTAAGCAAGTTACGCCACTGCTAGGACCTGATAGTCCCTAATAAGCTGACGATTATCCCTAGGACCTGATAGTCCCTAATAAGCTGACGATTATGCCTAGGACTCGATAGTCCCTAAAGCTGACGATTATCCCTAGGACTTGATAGTCCCTAAAGCTGACGATTATCCCTAGGACCTGATAGACCCTAATAAGCTGACGATTATCCCTAGGACCTGATAGTCCCTAATAAGCTGACGATTATCCCTAGGACTTGATAGTCCCTAAAGCTGACGATTATCCCTAGGACCTGATAGTCCCTAATAAGCTGACGATTATCGCTAGGACCTGATAGTCCCTAATAAGCTGACGATTATCCCTAGGACCTGATAGTCCCTAATAAGCTGACGATTATCCCTAGGACCTGATAGTCCCTAATAAGCTGACGATTATCCCTAAGACCTGATAGTCCCTAATGAGCTGACGATTTTCCCTAGGACTTGATAGTCCCTAATAAGCTGACGATTATCCCTAGGACTTGATAGTCCCTAATAAGCTGACGATTATCCCTAGGACTTGATAGTCCCTAATCAGCTGACGATTATCCCTAGGACTTGATAGTCCCTAATAAGCTGACGATTATCCCTAGGACTTGATAGTCCCTAATATCTTGGCCACAGCAAAATGTGGAAAAGTGTTCCTGATCTACTCTATGGGTAGCGGTAATTGTATATTTTGCTTACACACCAGAATTTTAATTCATAATTAAACAAAAATTTTATTCTTGTTTATATCTACAACAATGTGCAACGCAGTGTTTAGGTGGGTTTGACATTATCAAAGCTACGTTGGCTTAAATATATAGTGAAGTGGTTATGTTTAGACTCATTTTCAAGTCCACCATCCCTAACTCTGAACTAGAGGTCTGCACGGGCCCAAATATAGAAGCCAGCGCCCGGTATTTCAAGCCCGGGCCCGTACCGGCCCGTACTGAGTAAGCTAATCAAAGCCCGGGCCCGGCTTAGGCCCGCCTGAAGTGTAAATTTGCCGGTAAAAGCCCGTTCAACTGTTAAAGCAGCAAGTTGATTTCTATAGTAGGCTATTTGGCAAGGAATGCGAACGACAGGGTGGGAACAAAAAGGAAATTAGATGAAGCGAAATTCTAGTAGCTATAGCCAATGAAAATATGTAACGTAAAGAATTACAACACAAATGTTGTGACCGGAAGTTTATACTAGTTGGTATTTATTTTAAGTTTTGGAAATGTTGGTAAAATAACATTACTTTTCTTTCATTGCAATTAAAAAAAATTAGAAAAGCCCGAAAAATCTCTCCTCGTTCAGTGATATGTAGGCCCAGGCCTGGCCCGGGCCCGGCTTAATAAACATATCAAGGCCCATGCCCGGGCCCGCGGGCCAAGCCCGTACCCTTGCAAACCTCTACTCTGAACTATCTGAAGAGGTTTTCCAAAGCATGTTAATCAAATGATTTCTTAGGTTTGGATATTAATATCTTTGATACAGAAATATGCATCCCTTTAATAGATACTGATAACAATTCACGTGCATGTTTGTGATTAGGGTGTAGTTTTATGTTGATTGACTCGGTCGTCATTCTTACCCGCTCTAGTAAGGAAAGTGTTGCCTTTAATGCCCCTTCTGGTCTGCCAAATGGAAAGCAGTACCTGCAAATCAACCAACACATTTGAATTAGGAAATAGAAATACATGCCTGTAGATCAGATTGTTTTTGAAAACACCGGTGATTTGAAACAAACTTTTTGACTTCCACCGATAAAATTCCAACATTCAAAGAGAACTGTAATGAGAAAATATGTATCTCAAAAGTAAAAACTTTGTATGTCTGACATGAAAAGTTGAATTCATTGTTGTAGATCACAAAATGAATTTTGATTGTTCAATCTAGAATATAATCAACAGTCAAATGACAACATTCAAACTACTTTGAGGAAATAATTACTTTCACTGAACTCTATTGGTAAGACAGTTATAGGTCTCGCAAAACATCTTCGGTAATGCTTCCGCCACGGGTGGGTGAGCGGCAGCCAACCAGCAGCCGTGACTAATTCAAATACCTGCTCGGGTTGGCCGAGACCGTAAACACGTCATTGATTGATGACGAAAGCATTACCGAAGTTGTTTTGCGAGACCTATAGTTACCTATTTTTATGATTTTACTACAATTGGTTTAATTTGATAATATTTATGTGGTCCTCTTCATCTAGTTGAGGATAGATTTAATGAAAAAGACATTGTCTCCGTGTGTGTGTAACTTTGAGCTAAATTGTATATTATGTACGCAATTTGGTTTTTAACTCTTTTAAAAACTAAATATTGTCAATAGTTTTTGTTATAGGCCTAGATGTTGTGTAATGTAATGTATGTGTCATGCAAGGCCCCAGTGTTGTTTACACTCAGCAACCTGTGGAACAGCTGCTCTGTGATGTCATCACTGGGCCAGTGATGGGGGACGCGGAATAACGCCCACAAGGAACAACGCCCACATGGAACAAGCCCCACATTTTACGATCCCGAAGCTTCCCGAGCGATGCTGCGTTGCCAAATGTTTAATATTGGTTTTGATAGTCGTTACTCACACCTAATTTGCTTAATGAAGGTCAACGGCAAAGCAAGCTTCGGGATCGTAAAATGTGGGCCTTGTTCCATGTGGGCCTTGTTCCATGTGGGTGTTATTCCGGTAGCTTGCATGGCTGCCTGGCTCGCGCTCGTAGACACTAGACAGTGTCCTAAGTCTGCGATAGAGTGCGTTACTCGCGCCAACACGGGCGAATCTGGCGGCCGTTTTATGACGGCGGTAAAATTGAAAAGAAAGATTCGAAAGGAAAACACAATTTGTGCAAGAAAACAGCCCTTGTTATTACTAATTAGGAAAACGCCGCATGAGAACCGCGTTGACAGAGCGCTCAAAATGAAACAGAAAGCGCCGTTTGAGTTGAATTGAAAGATTCACTCCGCCTACGCTACTCTAATTAACCGTTGTTAAATGATACGAATTAGGTAAATTTATTCTAGCGGAACTAAGTCAGTGTGTAGTGTTTTAAGTAACGAAGTCATATCTTCAAAATAAAGAATTATGCTACTTCAAGAAGTAACTAGCCCGCAAGTTTGTAGGGTCTCAGGTTGTGTTTCTAAAACGGGTTCCACTATGTCCGAGGGCTGCTTGTAGAATACAAACCCAGAATTCACCTTATCACTACTATAGGAAAATCTCGCCAACTTGAGGATTTCTGGTTACGGGAATCGGGCCCAGCATCCTCTAATAAGAAACAACGTGTCATTGTTAATAAAGTCCGTGAGCTCAATTGATAATCTGAAAACATCTTAGCGTGAACGCTTATTTGCACGAAACCTCAGAAGAAAGACACTCGACTTGAGAGGTAAATAAAATAAATAAATAAATTTGTATTTATTGCCTACCCACTCAGTTACTAGAACTGATTTTCAGTGGGGGACATGATACTAAATTTATCATGTGCCTCGTTGCTACGTTTACGTGTCGCAGTGACGCACACAAATATGAGACAAATAAAAATATACTTTAAAACAATGTGATATTATAATATGATCTTTACTGTTGAGGTTTAAGTTGGCACTTTTTACAACCTTCCCTGGTTTTAGTACAATAACATGTCTGCTCATAGCTTAACATAAAAAACTGATTGTACTTGCGAGAGTAATTGGGGGAGAATTAGAGAGATTATTTGAACTACCGGTAATTTGTTAACGTAAATTCGCTTAAGATGATTTGGGGTTATCCCTTCTCGAGTTACACCCCCAATGCGTTCGAGTCTAGGGTATACGGCAACCCTCCAAGCATAGTTACAATGGTGGTTGCGGGAAAGGAGATCGAATCCACATGTAGTTCGAGAACGCCACCACTAGCCACAATTTATCATTTTTCGTAATAAACACTGTTACCATTTTATTGACATACATTACAGTGGCGTGCCATCCATGGAAGCAATGGAAGCATTGCTTCCATTTTATTTTTAACTAAATTACCTATGTATACCCTCAATGCTGGTTAACAATATCGCTTACCAGTAACACTAAAATATAATTAATGAACCAAACTTAACTACCCGAATTATGCGAAATAACTGACAGCGCAATGAAAAATCCTTGTACCATATTCTACGCGTTTGAATTCGAGCGCCAGGCCTTCGCTGTGGGCCAAGCGACGAGGGCGGCCGAGGGTTGACGAAGAAAAGCCGAGTGGAAGCAATGCCTCGGATTGCCTCCACCCGGCACCCGTAAGCCAGACTGTTCCGAGACACACGTGGGTTTGAAAGTTGTTCGTGTTTTTACCTCTTTATAACCGTAAAACCGTTTTGTTTATTTTCTAAATTCATTCAGTGTGAGAAGGAATGCGATTCTACATTGATTAGTTGATTATTTGAGTATAATTGTAGTGTGTGACAAATGTTTGGTGTGTTGTTCATCTACGCGCGAATAAGCAATATGAAGGATTGCTTCCGAGTCTGCGAGCTCGATCGGATCGCTTGCTGTGGGCCAAGGATCTAGGTCTAGCGCGGATGTGGAGGATCTAGGTCTAGCGCGAATGTGCACTCCTCTCTGAATTTGTACTATCAACTTTCAATAACCATGAACATGATTGAATGTTATGTAATCGATGAATTATTTGCGCGCCCATTTAGTACTCGATCTTTTCAAGAAAAATGTGCAATTATTGAGAGTGGCCGACCAACACCAGCTCTGCCAAATCTCAATTCAAAAACCAAAAAATGCACTCGGCATTTTAGCACTGATATTTTATAATGGATCAGATTTTTGTTCTTAAATTTCTTATGGTAAATTGCCTAAAACTCGTTAAAAGGCTCTTACGGCAATCACGATAATCCAAAAAAATCCGGGGCTATGCGCCCCGGACCCGCATTGACTGGGGGGCCACCCCCCAGACCCCCCATGCATGTATTAGGTGGGGGGGTGGGGTCTCACAAGTGCCATTGCCAAGGGATTACTTAAAAAAGTAGTTGCTTCCCCCATTAGAAAAGTCACGGCACGCCACTGATACATTACTGTTCTTCAGATTCGAAAGACGTCATATGACCTAAGCTTCAAGTACGTCTTTCATAAATGAATAAATATATTTGTATTGATAGTCTACCCTCTCAATTACAAGAACTGATTTTCAGTAGGGGACATTTATACAATTTATCATGTGCTCTGTTGCTATGACGGCTCCAAAGGTACCGTTTACATGGACAACGGTGCCATACAGTTAAGTTCCAAAGTAAAAAAAAAAAAAAAAAAAACAGTCCGAACCGGGAATCGAACCCTGTACCTTCTGCATTGGAAGCTGGAATTAACAATTCAACATTGGTTTGCTATTACTAGAAAATAGGGGATTGAGATACTGAAAAAATGTCTCGTTCACTCCTATTGAGGTGGCTGTAGCACACATGTCATGTCGTTGACACGTGTTAACGGCCATCTTGTATCGTAAGCATATAGGCCTTCGTTTTTGTTCGCTGATCAAATGTTAATACATTTAGAGTTTGATTACCAGAATCACCGTAGTGACATTACATGAATAGCTTATTTTTACCGTAGAATATACAATTTATTCATGTAGCTAACCGTTAGAAAAAGTTGAAATTGTAGTTTCTAAAAATGCAAAATCGAATTGTACAAAACAAGCATAATAATAATAATAATAATAATAATAATAATAATAATAATAATAATAATAATGAATACGTATTTGTAGGAATATATATATATATATATACCCCCCCCCCCCCCTAGTGTCCCGATCCATGAACGCACGTTACCCTGGGGAATTTATAAAAAAACTCTCTTTTTATTACATTTAGGTCCAGTCTTACAATGTCCCAATAACTACTTATTTGTCGAATAGCTTGTTTTCTCCATGGCAACCACCAATCAAAACCCTTGAAATCCTCCAAATAGCTTAATTGCTACAAATAACTTTCTTATTAGGAGATTGTAAGACCGGTCCTTATTATAGTTATGCAAATCAATTCATGATATACAATACCATTACCCAAAGGAAGTGTATTGAATGACCTGACCATCAGCATGCGCAAGGATGTTTAACACTTCCTTTTTTGTACATTTTGGACAAGTAAAGGCACAAAATGTATGCTATTGTTAGTTTTACTGGGCCCTAGCTGCATAGTACGTACCGTTGTACCACCTACTATTACAGCAGAACCAAGCTCTATTGAACATAGCAATGTCGCATTTACTTGTAATATATGTACAATTTTCTCCGTCTTCAATAAAACGTAATATAATGCAAGCAAAATCATTTCATTATCCTAAATGTCGGTTGAAATAATGTTCCAAAAAACCATGATTGTTCTCGTTCCAACTGCTTGTGCCGGGATACGGAACATTATATTCAAACAAGAACTGTTCTGGTAATTCCTGGACAGGTGATGGTAATGAGACGAAGATTGGAGTGAGAGTAGAGGCAGGTAAAGAATAAATGCCAGAGCAGAGAAGGTTTTCGTCATACTCTTGATTTATGCATGTGGACGACTGTACGTACATCGGACAGAACATTGAACCGTTTTTATACATCTTTATATTATAGTATTATAATTTTTCGTGGCATAATATAGTAACAAAATTATATTCGAATGCACTTTATAGCTTGTATGTATAATTTCATTTTGTACATTTGTTTGGGACAGTATCCAATACCAATTGATAACAATCACAACAATCCCCATTGAAGACTTTCGTAATTCGGATGCTTGTGTGAATGGCAGAACTCAATCCGCAATTACAATCCTTTCGATCGGTATAAAGTTTACTAAATTAGTCCTAAGGAACACATCAGTTCCGTTTTGTAAAGAGGTAACGGGCACTTAAACTAGTACATGTTTATTATTAATGGAGTTTGTCAAGGTGTCTTTAATTTTCGAAAATAACTATCACTGATTTTGCGGATGCTCATGTGAATGGCCATAAAAATCCCCCTAGATTTTTCAATGGCACATTTTCATTAATATCACTTATTTACCTCAAACGTGAATTGCATAAAATAAATTAGCATAAGCATGTAAACACAAAACTGTAAAATATCAAAATACTATGCTTCAAGATTCTACCACACTGAAAACACATTCCTCCGCGTCTTCCACATACCAACATCGGATGACATGACCATTGAGTATAACTTTGAGATTGTTGACTGACAGATCGTATAGAATTAGCAGAATATAACAGAAATCATAACTTGACCTGTGGGTCATTCCATGAAAAATCAACCAATTTGGAATTAATTTGTTGCTGACATGTTTGAGATATTTTTCAAATTAAGCTCATTGATAACTACTTACTTGCAGATAGTAACACAATTGTTTTTTATTTTTTTCGGATGAACGGTTTAGAAGTTACGGGCCTTGAAAGTTCAGTCCGCGTCGCGAAAATGGCAAATTTAAGGGTTTGCGTTTAATAGTGCCACACCTAAAGGGGTGAAGATTTTGGTTTGAATTTTCCTTTCTAGGATCATAATTGAATAGTTCTACTAGAATATGTTTTCAGAAATGTGATACTTAACATGCAAGTAGTCCAAACTGAAGGTCAAAGTCATCATATTAATTTGTCGTTTTTGCACATTTTGGGGTGTAATAACTCTGAGGGGGTTGAAGATAACCATCCAATTCTTTTTGCACAATATACTCTTTAGCCTTGTGTAATAGGAAAAAAATACATTTTTTTGTTTTTCTGTACCCTTCATACCCAAAAATATTCCCAAAATGTAGCAAAAGTCAAATTTTGACATTTTCAAGATCAAGTTATAGAAAAGGGGTAACTTCAAAAAAATTGAAAATTTGGTGTTTTGTTTAACTATCTGCAAAGAACAAAACTGCCAAATATTTATGTGTTACTCAATCTCGTTTAGGAGTTACAGCCCCTCTAAAAAGGAAGTAATTCACCCACTTTACCAGTAGGCGTACAGTGTGATTCTCAAATATAAAACACTATTTAGGCCAATATTTTACCAAATTACCTTTAAAAATAAATTAACATGTCTTTTCCATGTCCCGAAAATCCAGTTTACGGGGGTGGAAAAAGGGGGTGATTTTTTGTGAGGACACCAGTATCTCAAAAACCGAAGATGTTACAGACGTGAAAATTGGTGGTTAGATTCTCCTTCAAAAATAAAGGAATAGTACATGTTTTACCATTTTCCTAACATCCTGTTAAGAAGGATGAAAAGGGGTGGTGCAGTGCAGGGGGTGAATTTTTTCATCTCTAAAACCGAAGATTTCGAGATGTGAAAATTGGTACATAGATTCTTCTTCATAAAGAAACGCGTATTTTACCATTTTTCAAAAAGGTTGCACTTGTATGAGCTAGGGCAGGTTTGAAATGGTTGTGAAAAAGGGGGTAGTTTTTTAAAATGAGGATACTTGTACCGGTATCTAACAAACCGACACTGATATAGCCGTGAAAAATTGATATTTAGATTAACCTTAAAAAACAAAGTAGTACACGTGTGATACCATTTTCTGAAAATCCCGTTAATGGGGGTGAGAAGCGGGGGTGGATTTTTTTTTAAGATTCCTATAGGCCCTACCTCCAAAATCGTTAACGGTAAACGTAAACGCTATGTAAAGGCTTGAAAATTTGTATAAATATTTCTTGAAACATAAAAAACAAGTATTTGAATATTTTTTGCAAATCCAGTTAAGGGGGTGAAAACACGGGGTGATTTTTTAAAACTAAAAAACGGAACATGTTACAGTCGTGAAATTTGGTATTACTATTTACAAACTCATTTAAAAATATGTAAACAATTGATTTACAAATTTTCGAAAATCCAGTTAGAGGGGCGGGGGTTACAAGAGGGGGTGAATTATTTTTTGAGCATAAGTATATTTCGAAAATGGATGATGTTGCAGATGTGAAAATTGGTATTTAGATTCTTCTTTAAGATTAAATAAACATGTTTTACAATTTTTCTGAAATCAATTTAAGACAAGTGAACACGGGGTTAAAAAGGAGGTGGTGAATATTTTATTTTAAAAACTGAAAATGTTATAGACAAAAAACTCAGCATTTAGATTAGATTAGATAATTAAGGATAGTTAGGTAATTCAGTTTAAATAATTAAAAGTCACTAGTTTTACCATTTTCTGAAAATCCAGTTGGGAAGGAGTGAAAACGTGAGGGTGAATTTAGTATTAGCACCACCCCTTTTCATCCTTCTTAACAGGATGTTAGGAAAATGGTAAAACATGTACTTTTCCATTATTTTTGAAGGAGAATCTAACCACCAATTTTCACGTCTGTAACATCTTCGGTTTTTGAGATATTGGTGTCCTCACAAAAAATCACCCCCTTTTTCCACCCCCGTAAACTGGATTTTCGGGACATGGAAAAGACATGTTAATTTATTTTTAAAGGTAATTTGGTAAATTATTGGCCTAAATGGTGTTTTATATTTGAGAATCACACTGTACGCCTACTGGTAAAGTGGGCGAATTACTTCCTTTTTAGAGGGGCTGTAACTCCTAAACCAGATTGAGTAACACATAAATATTTGGCAGTTTTGTTCTTTGCAGATAGTTAAACAAAACACCAAATTTTCAATTTTTTTGAAGTTACCCCTTTTCTATAACTTGACCTTGAAAATGTCAAAATTTGACTTTTGCTACATTTTGGGAATATTTTTGGGTATGAAGGGTACAGAAAAACAAAAAAATGTATTTTTTTCCTATTACACAAGGCTAAAGAGTATATTATGCAAAAAGAATTGGATGGTTATCTTCAACCCCCTCAGAGTTATTACACCCCAAAATGTGCAAAAACAACAAATTAATATGATGACTTTGACCTTCAGTTTGGACTACTTGCATGTTAAGTATCACATTTCTGAAAACATATTCTAGTAGAACTATTCAATTATGATCCTAGAAAGGAAAAATCAAACCAAAAGCTTCACCCCTTTAGGTGTGGCACTATTAAACGCAAACCCTTAAATTTGCCATTTTCGCGACGCGGACTGAACTTTCAAGGCCCGTAACTTCTAAACCGTTCATCCGAAAAAAATAAAAAAAATAGTGTTACTATCTGCAAGTAAGTAGTTATCAACGATCCAACTAAGAAAAATATCAGAAATAAGTCGGCAACCTGCATTGGTTGAACTTCCATGGAATGACCCCTGTACAACTTGTGCTATTATGCCCGTTGAACAAACGGGTGTTGTAATTAACTATGATTTCGTAATAATTTCAAGTCCAATAATATGGTGTACTGAATTTACACATACTATACAAGATACACGTATACAAAAATCGATATGTACAAAACTTAATATCGTACTACAGCTGATATGTAATTTAAAGAAAAAAAACTAATTCTAGGCGTAAACGAATAACGATTCTGGCGAAAGGGTAGTCAGATAACTATAAAAAACCGCCCGAAATGATCTTTTTTTGGTTTGTGTTATCAACATATAATTGAGAACGCATTGACAACGAAAAATATTTTTAAAAAAAGTGGTCATTGCCAGAATTGTGGTTTCATAAAACCTTAAAACTGGATTTAAAAGTTTCAAAGGTAAATTGTAAATTACCGGATAACTAAAAATGTCTTTGTAACTTTTAATTAATTTAATAGAGGCCTAATAATTAGATATTTTAATAATTTTTAGTAATTAATTGTAATTAACTTCTATTACCAATATCAACGGTAAAGGTAAAAATATTTTTATTATTTTAAATCCAGATTTTAGGTCTTACGAAACCATGATTAGGACATTTTTCACGTTTTAAATATTGAGAACCGGTGTCAAGATAATACAGAAAACATTATTTGTGCGTGGTTTCTATAGTGATTCCACCCTTTGCCGTTAAATGAGGGGTCCAAATGCAAACGAGCCAGTAACAAAAGTAGAATTTATACGGCATAATTGTATATCGCGGAGAAAGCATTGCCACTATAAACTCCCGGACATATATAAATTACAGGTATGTGGTAATGATAATTTATTTTATCAATACCACATCACAATAGTTGGGTGCCTTTATAATATTAGGGTACCACGTGACCTCGCGATCCCTTTGGCCTACGAAGGCTACCAAAGGAAGAGGGTTACCTATGGCCCAAACCACCTGGCTTAGCCAGATCTTTGTACATGCAGCACCATACACAAATTCCTGGTATTTCAAGTTATAAAGAACACATTCCTTGTCAATTCTAGACTGAAAATAAATCTGCACTAAAATTATACCATGTTTATCAAAGCCATAATTATGATATTGATATGTCAAACATATTCATATTTCAACATTCTCCTTACCTAGGACCAAGTTATAAAGTTTCAATAATATGCAAGATGATTAAGAAATTAACAGCAGACACATATCTGAATCTAGTACACGATCGTCGGATATGTCGGAGCTAGGTGCACACAACCAGAAACTCACGAACTACACCTCGAAGTTGCTTACTATTACTATTATTCGTAGGTAAGCCGGATAGCCATTCTCTTCGCGCGTACCGCCATTGGCTTTAAACGGGTAAGCGCGAGTAATGCACTCTATCGCAGACTTAGGACACTGTCTACGAGCGTGAGCCAGGCGGCCATGCAAGCTACCGAAATAACACCCACATGGAACAACACCCACATGGAACAAAGCCCACATGGAATAACGCCCACATGGAACAAGGCCCACATTTTACGATCCCGAAGCTTGCATTGCCGTTGACCTTCATTATGCAAATTAGGTGTGAGTAACGAGTAACGACTATCAAAACCAATATTAAACATTTGGCAACGCAGCATCGCTCGGGAAGCTTCGGGATCGTAAAATGTGGGCCTTGTTCCATGTGGGTGTTCATGTGGGCTTTGTTCCATGTGGGCGATATTCCGCGTCCCCCTTCATGTGAGCCTACAATAAACAGTTCATGCATGTGTGAAGGACATGGACACGCGAAGTAAGAAAATGTGTCGATATCAAGAAACCCCCATCCTGACTCCCGACTGGTCAGAAGTGTTCCCGTGTTGGGAGTATTATGACATTTTTACCTATTACATTTTGTAACCAAATTTAAGATAGCAATTTGTTTACTGTTTGTTTTTGTTTTGATAATTTTAGTATTTTATTTAAATATTTGTTTTTCTCTCTGAGATCAAAAGACTATGTTAGTTTATGGCATAAAATAAAAAATAACTCAAACACATTTTCTTAATCAACTTTTTGCAGTCATTTTTCCCATGGGGCCAAGGTTTAAAATTAAACATCCTTCAACATTTACAATCTTGATCATATCTGCAAAATAAAAATTGGTAAATACTTAATTGTAACAATAACATTAGGTCACATTTATGAATTACAGTAAATAAATTAATGTGAATGTGTTTAGAGTGCCTAACAGCTTTGGATATTCAGCAATGGGGGTGGATAGGAAGGAAACCAACAGCTTACCTTGTTGCTGACGACCTTCGGAGTTGGTAGACACATAAAAAGCATAGAAGACTAGACAATCTCCTCTCCACCTTTGTCGGGTGAACACGGCCACGTCAGGCCGAAACAGTTTCGACGTTATTGTCGAGTGTTTCTATGCTCGTTATTTGTCTACCAACTCCGATGGTCGTCAGCAACAGGGTAAGCTGTTGGTTTCCTTACTATCCACCCCCATTGCTAAATAAGTAAATACATTAAGTTACATACCTAAAGTTTGTTATTTGATTCTCCAGTAATATTCTGAGACGTTCTTTAATTTCTTGGAATTTATCCTTTTCTTCGTGTGTCACGGTCCCAACTCCATCTGGCCTAAAACGGAATTGGTAAAGCATTCAAATAAGAGATTTCTTCGTAAGCCTACCACCTTAAGGTCACACCCTACTTTCCTCAACCTGAGCAACAATTGTGTTTGAAGTTTATGTATAGTACATATATTGTTTTTCTTTTCTGTTTTATTATTAGTTTTTTATAGGGGAAATAAGACACCACGTGCATTTGATGTACATGCAAACATCATGAGAAATGGTAATATTGTTTGGGATAATGTTCATGCGGCAAGTCATCATTATCATACACAATTAACGTAGCAAGTAGAACTGATATTCTTTTTTAAAAAGGTCTTGTAATTTGATTATGCCCAGTATAATTATTGGGTATCGTATAATGTATTAATTTCAATTAATGTATGGTATTGTCTATGATGGGCATTTATGTATATATATAGACTTAAAGATGATTGCAAGTCATAACTATTTCAAGTCCAAAGACTTGGATTGTGTTGCACGTAATTTACATTCAGTATACGAAGGATGGTATTGGTTGGTGTATTACTTAATACTTAAGATTACATGGCAAGCAAGTAATGTGATAGTCCAGTTCGCATGTTTTACATAAAAGCTCATACACTAGTAACGAATGCCCAAACTACATAATGAATGCCCCTTACATATTGAGCCACCTTCCTCTAGTTATGCTATTTAGTTTATTTAGTATGTACATAATGTGGGCATTTAATCTAAAACAATGCGCTATGCACATTCATTGCTATTGGACACTGGACGGTGATATCGACTATGTAGTGCTTACGCTACTCTGAGCAGTATAGTATTCACACTGAATGCAATCTACTGTTCTATTTTCAATGCAGATTAGGCCTAGATATGCAATGCACACTTTGAGGGGTGTTGCATGTGAGTCACAGCTTGCGACCCTGACATTACCTTAGCCTATGTAACTCACGGTGAATTATGCTTGTACATAGCTTTATATAAAGCACTTTATATTTCCAGTAGGGTTTGATGAATTTCATAATCTTTGAAGAGAATATGTTTAATTGAAAACAAGCTTGCCTTTCCAAGACTATTGCTATTGAATGAACAAATGCTTACAGTATTTGGAAATAGCAATATATTGTTATTTTAATTTATTTTAGCTGTTTTGTAAAAACAGTTAAAATTGGTAATGTTCAAAATAAAATATACTGTAGCATAAATCTGCAGATCTGTAGTCATTGATGGTAGACATTGTTTTTTTCTTATAACAAGCAGTTAAACTTTATGATGCCAAACATTCATCAACTCATACTGGAAACTACATACTGATAATGATCTACTGATATCTAATGCATTTGTATTAATGCTTGTTTAGGAAATTAGCATAGCTTATCTTACTGACTGATTATAAAACAATACTAAATGAATGTGATTTAGCAAAACTGGTTAGATATGCAATACTAGCCATGCAGTTCCTGATATGTGACCTGTTTGACTGCTTGCAGACAAGAATGCTGCCAACTTCAGCAATACATGTTATCTCGGAAATGGGCTGACCGATACACGTACTGCTTAAGTGGGAACATATGACCCAGTCCCAGCTTACTAAACTATATTGGTAAGACATCACCTTTTAAATTGAATAATTAAATACATTCTTATTTATAGTCTACCCACTCAGTAACAAGACTGATTTTCAGTGGGGGACTTAAAGTGACTAAGCCAACCCTGTAGGCTCTGAACACCATCGACGAGTGAGGGATAACCAATCAAAGATCGATATTTCAAATACGAAACATATGAATCAGTGATTGGACAGTGCGAACACCTGCGGACCAATGTCAGTATCAACAAGGTCGATTCAGAACAATTTTTGAATTTATTGAGTGCCTTGTTACTAGGACGGCTCCAAGGTCACCGTTTACTTATTCCTAAGCCAAGAAGTGATGGAATTGAATCCATATTAGAAGTTAAAAAAAGTTTTGCCTGAAGTGGGATTTGAACCTGGGACCATTGGCATTGGAAGCAGGGATTCTAACCACTGGACCAACGAGCCACCTACTGTACCAACTAATATTAAATATTACATGGATTATCAGACAGACAATTTGAAAAATCCCATTGCTTTTTAAGCACATGCAAATACATTTAAAAGCACAACACCTGTTAGCAAGGCTTCCCATCGTACCTCTAGTGACACAATCATTTGCTGGGAACTATGCTGCAAATGAGTTAACTTGTTTGGTATGGAAAGAGTAATAATTGTCACCCTTGTATTTTTTCTATTATGGTTAGGCCTGGCCTAGCTGGCAACGAAGATGTTAAGTGAAGTAAACGAAATATACTAATATACTACTCCCCCCAACTTGACATGAATTTGCTAAGGGGTAAAAATGTATACATACCAATACTTAACATTTCAAAAGAAAGAATGCAGATTTCAATACTAAACAAACTATCTATATACTATTATGGGTACTATTTCTTAATAACTTTTGAAATATGTAAAATATAGGGCTAGTTACTATCTTGAATACGTCAGCAAAATTTGTTAGATTTTGTCCAGGAAAAAAATTTACAAATCTACTGCACCCCAAACTATGAATGTGGATAAGTGATAACTTGATGGCTGCCATGCTGTGGTTGACCTAACAGTTTTTGGCTATCTTTACATAATATTTATCACATGTAGGCTAGCTAAAATACCATTACATATATACTTATGTCATCATTTGAATGTAAAATGTTTATTTCATTGCACACGAAGAATGTTTTAATTCATGGAGGTGCTCTTTCAAGTAAAGAATACCAAAATAAATGTTGCACAATTCATACACTGTTTAATACCAGCTGGGCTATGTCTGTAGCTATTACACGTTAAGGTAGCTACTACTATGCATCAATATGTTCCAAATTGCAAAACTGTTATTTGATTTAGATTATCATAATATCATTAATATACTTTTTTAAATCTACCCTTTCAAAAAAAAAAAAAAAAAAAAAAACAGATTTTCAGTGGGGGACATTGTACCATTTATTATGTACCTCGTTGCTTTGACGACTCCAAAGTCACCGTTGACTCGTATGCCAGTACCGGTATCATAGATAGATTTTAATCGGTTACAGAAGTTAAACGCACTGGGAACCGGAATTTGAATCCTGGTCCCTCTGCTTTAAAACTGAGGAATAAACCCACAGTACCAACACACTTTTCCTCCTCCCCCTCCTTCTCTTCATACCGTCACGTTCTCCCGTTAGTTTACAGCTATTGGTTTGTTACCAGTGTCATGTGCATCTAACAGTTGAGAAGGTCACCATTGAATGTACTGCAGTACTGTGTTGCATACATTGTACAAGAGTTACTGTGGGGCCAACAGTGGTGAACTGAGTATACAAAACTTATTTTAATAAACTAAATGATCACTTAGTGGTAGTATAGTATTTTATGGAACCAGTTTGTAATGTTGCTGTCTGCCATTATTTCTCAACAAGTGGGATTGTATTAAATGAAAATAAAACAGCTTTTAAGTTGTATTTGTCCCCAGTAGTTGCTTTGTCATGTAGAACTGTTTAAAAGGTAGGCAATTGTAGAGCTTAAGAAAGGCTTGTTTCAGAGGATATTTATGATGTCTTGTTAAAAGTTGATTTAAATACTACAGTTTAACACCAGCATTTTCCATTCTCTTTAAATATTCTTGAAAAAAGACTTCTGAGTGAACCTTAAAAGAGGTCTTAAACATGTTCAAAAATTAAAAAGAAAATTCTTTGGACAAGGCGTAGGTCTGCGGTTCCGACAATATTTTGTTTTACATTTATGTTCCATTGATCCACCTTTAGCGAGTAAAATGAAATTGTAAAGGTTAATATTTTATGTGTGTGTGTTAGAACATCTTTGTTTATATGACAAATTTGGAAAACCAATTATCTTGAACAGTATAAAAAACAAAAATTGTTGTTGCTCTAGTACAAATGGGTATTTTGTACATGGTTTTAAAACAAATTCGTATATCAAAAACTGATAAAGACGAGGCATTTTACAAACTTGATCGTATAAGCATAGAGTTCACGCAATATAAAGAATATGAAACGTCACAAATCAATCTCATTCGCTAATAGAACTTAAATGCAAAACAATATTGATGGTAGGATGCCTTAACCAAAAAATTATTTTCAACGTTTTTGAAAATTGTTGAATTGGCCTATCTCTTTAAAGTTCACTCCTCACATAGCCTATCTATTTTCATGGATATTAAAGAAAATGAAAAATGCCACAAAATGGAACTCAATTGCTTTTATAATGCCTATTTTCAATGACATATCCTGGGTCAGATCAACTTAGTAAATGTGTTTTTATTTATTATCTAATTTCAGTCTGCTTAGCACTTGGGTGAACTTTTATGTTAAAGGATTCAATCTCACTGCTCAAGTTGAAGTTTGTGTAGCCTACCTAGAGTTAGTAAGTGCTACAAATCGGCAAGGGCTAACATACGTATTAATAAAAGTTCTTTTAAGAGAGTTTAATTAATTTTAACATTGAATACATTAGTTATCTTATTTAGCCAAAGATTTAAGGTTCCAGTTTGATTATTAGAAGCGGGATGCACCAGCACATTGGCAGTGAAAGTGAAATGATGCTTGGATGAAAGCCTAAGTAAATCATTCAAAAAGATGTGTTCTAGTTTTAACTGAACTATTCTCTAAGAAAATGAATTAAGTTTTCAAACACTGCATGCAGAAATGAAAGATTGATACAAAATGCATTGCCACAACATGACTAACGTATTTCTTGTGAAGTAAAAAGTAAGTGTACAAGTGTTTTACAAACCTTGCCACAGAGGCATCCTCACAGAGTACCTCCGTGCTAAGTAAAGGATGGTACCGTTTAGTATTAGAGTGTAGTTACATGGTTAGATTGAAACACATTTCCTAGCACTGCATGCACCCTATGAAAACATTGCTGTCTTAGATGGGAGAGAGCTGGATAAACTTATGTGTATCGTTGTTTCGTTAGTTCCGTTACTTTCGTTTAAATATGTTTACTTTTGTGCTGCAAGGTTTGACCATTTTAACAGTTTGGCAGGCTATTTGTTTTGTGAAACCTATGTGGCTTAAAAGTAAGAGAAGAAGACTGGCTTAGTTGTTCTCTTGTTGATTTCACTATGGAAATTATTTTTGATTGTAATTTACTTAATATGGACATGAATTGATACAGCTCCCGCGCAACTAGCCATGTATCCTACATAGTCGAGCTTATTTTCATTTTTTGCTGGAAAACGTTTATAGGCTAACAGAGTCATGCATCATCAATAGGCCTATAGAAGAAACACTTGGAAAGATTGTGTTGTACGTTTGTCGTCACTGTTTAAGGCATTTTAGTGGGGGGGGGGGGGGGGGGGGGGGGCGTCTGTGTGAATATTACATTTAACAGGTGTTTTATAAAATAAAACGTATTAAATGTCCAAAATATATTCCGTACAATCTTGTTGAGTGAAGTTAGGTACACATAAGAACCATAATTCATATGCCCCCAATGTTTGTGAAATGGAAGCTGGTGTGGATTGAGGCTGAAGGTAGTTAGATCTATATGGCAGGCAATTTGTGGTGCTTCAGTGTTCATTCATTCACCACTGTACCATGTCGATTGCACTCTTATTAAAATACAGTATGTAAAGTATATTTTTAAAATTACGATGTCTTATAGATAGAGTTCAGTTTTGATCATTACCTCAATGTATCTATGTATTTATATATTATATATACATGAACTTCCATGTAAAAGAAAAATAACAGCATCTCATGTAGATAATACTGTTATTATAAGAACCCGTACTGATAAAAGTATACTAGTCTGTATTGTAATTTTTGTTTTGCTATTTTAGTGTTAAAATAAAACATACAAAGACCATCAGGTAAACAGCTATCGTGGTTTGTGTGTAAGTAGTGATGGTCTCTTGCTTTATTTCATCTTAGCTTTTTTTTCAAATACAAAGTTTGAATCATGTATGTATGTATGTATGTATGTATGTATGTATGTATGTATGTATGTATGTATGTATGTATGTATGTATGTATGTATGTATGTATGTATGTATCTATGTATGTATGTATGTATGTATGTATGTATGTATGTATGTATGTATGTATGTATGTATGTATGTATGTATGTATGTATGTATGTATGTATGTATGTATGTATGTATGTATGTATGTATGTATGTATGTATGTATGTATGTATGTATGTATGTATGTATGTATGAATGCATGTATGTATGTATGTATGTATGTATGTATGTATGTATGTATGTATGTATGTATGTATGTTTGTATGTATGTAGTCCTGCCATGTAGATTTAGATTGTATCAGGGCACCACCACACTACCAGTGTTCATGGGGAGTAAGGGGAGGGGGGGGGGGGGGGGGGGGGAGGTAGGAAATGTTTACATAGGTAACAAACTTACTTCACAAAAATTTCATGGGAAGGAGAAGTGCTATATTATGGTATTAGCTAAAAATGCAAATTGATGTTGCAATGTTGCAATTCTTGCACTGAGAGTAAAACTTAAAACAGCCACAGCATATTATGCAAGTTGTTATCATCGTGTCCATACCTTCTTGTGACCCATCGAAGTTCAGCTAACATTTGACGTACAGAACTTTAAGCTAGTTTATTTGTGGGGTACTAGTTAGAATTATAATCTTAGTGTTAGAAACTGCAGTCAAAAATCTATAATGTAACCGATAAATTGCAAAACATAAAATATGTCCACTTAAAGCACAGAAAGATGCATCTCATTGATAGAAATACAGTCCATTATGTATGCTGCAACTGGAAATGGTTGCAAAACAGAGGTGCACCTAAGCTCAACATGGTGTTACCTGCGGTGGGCACTCACACCCCAACAACGTACATGATTGTGCATCCAGCATTTAAGGTCCCGGACCAAGGAAAAAATCACTTGAACTTTGGCTGGGAACAATTTATTCAGAAAAACTGTGTGAAGTAAGAACTGACCACTAAGCAGAATTCAGAATAAGTTAGAATACTGGTTATTTACTACTCTAACATAGTAGGTAATTCAAACTTTAATCTTTGTCTAGTCTACTGCAAATTAATATTTTTGTAATCTTAAATATTTAACACTAGACACAACACAATCAAGTTTTGTATGAATATAATAATTTAGCTCAACACTTAACAATGCTTCGTATGCTAATAGTTTATTCCATTTCATAAATTTAGTCGTTTCAGAAGTTACACTGTTTTTGCTTGTGCAAACGTTCATTAAACAAAGAATTACTACTTTACTTTCCGTAGACCAAGCGATCGCATCGCGCATGAGGTGTTGTCATTGAAATTTCAAATTTAACTGAATCCGTTAAGATGTTAAAGATGTCAAGATGTATGCAAACATGGTAGGGCATTTTGAATCCTCGTGCATATGGAAACTCTTAACATGAAACTATTGAATTAAATTTTTTGTCTAATCCAGCCTTAAGGCTGCCATGTTTTTTGTGTATAATATAATATACATAAATAATACAAAAGGGGTCATGGCTAGAGATAAGCTGATATCAATGAGAATATTCTATATTGGTATCAGTTTATCCCTAGCCATAACCCCTTCTATTTATTGTGTTAGTATCGCTTGGTTAGTTATGACAAGAAGTTAATTGAAGCATTGAGTATTATAGTTTTTCTTTATATACTGTATATAGGAATTACTTTTGAAATTTTGCATTACTGTTTAGTGATATATATTTGTAATTCATTATGTTGTATAAAACCACACAGTTTAGTCAGCTTCTCTAAATATTTTGAGTTTGTTAATTAATAATCTCTTGAAATAAATAAGAATAGCACTAAGCTATTCTGGTGAGTATTATGTGAATTCATGAATCTTCTATTTCCAAGCTCTAAGATCCAAGTAAATGTAAGAACATTATGCCCTAGACTTCGAAATAAATAGAAAACGTGTAAACCAGCATTTACATCCCGAAGTTGTGTAAATCGTATGATTGTATTTCTTATTAAGAAGTAAGAATATTCCCACACACAGTTTCCAAGTAGATTGCTCCCGGCTAAGGCATGCTTAAGGGATTTTAACATTGCCAGCGTAATATACCAACCTGGCAGAGGGGTCCGGAGCCTTAAATGTGCCAATTTGTGGACTGCAAAAATAAGCATAAATTGTAGAAGGTACAGAGAAACTACTACTAAGTGCAGTAGGAGATTAATACAATGCTGTAAAAAAAATATCTTCCATTTTTCGCTGGGTTTGCTGAAAATAATTAGTAAGTGTTGGAAATGCTAAAATACGAGAAGATCTTTTCTAGAACAGGGCTTTTGTACCTCCAAGCTCAATAACGTGTTCCAGAACATAAGTGTAGGTGGCTGGCATGTGAATTATATAATTTGGTCTTTATTATCTGTGATTATTTTTACGATTATGTATTCATCTCGGAAACATTAGTTTTATGTCAAAGAAACGACAAAAATCGGATATATCTCAATTCGGAAATGTCCATATGGCAGATATCTCTTATTAAAGGCAACCAAAGTATTTAATTTCATATTTGAATTTGCGTGTTCAAAATATTGTTATTGACCATGTAGTTTCGTTTTACTGCCTCTGATAAAAAAATGTTCAATGTATTCCTCAGTCACATGGTGAGTGCTGGCATTGAGTCCTATAAGATATCTCTTGGAAATTTCTTTCCAATTATTGACCCCCCTGAATATACGAAGTTAGTCACCCAAAAAGAGGTACATCTGGTGCTTACTTATGTTTGTTACAAGTGATAGCTTGCAGGTAAATAGCCCACGTGGTGCAAATACCTAGGAGAGCTTGCCGTGTCCAACTAGAAGCGAGGTTCCGCCGGAACAGTTTTCATGCGGGAGCTATGGTTTCTCTGTACCTTGAGGGTGTTTGAGTGCATTGTTTGTTTCCCAAACCTTTTTGGAAATTGTTACTCAATCGATATGTTACTTTGTATTATGTATTTAAAACTCCAGTATTTTTAGTTCAACCCACTACTTGCAGATTAATTTCAGAGTTGTTTGATAAAATATGTACATATAGACTTCAATCTTATTAATTCCACTATTGCTTAAGATGAGAGCGTTAAGGAAAATTGTTTAGTTGCTAAGCTGAATGTCAAGTACCTATCTGAAATGACTGCTGTAAGAACGTTTCCAAAACGGTCTCATTGTAAGCAGTGAATCCACTGAAAGTGAGGAACCGTTTATGAAACTAACTTAATTAGGTCCTATGTCTATCATTGGGTTATAATGTATTATACTCGACATACATAGTAGGGACAGTGAAGTCTTCTCTAGAAGAGCTCTAAGAAATTATGATTATCTGCATTCTTGGAGCCAAATTAAGGTAGCCTCATAGCATAGCATAACATGTATAACATGTTTTCAAGTGGAAATGATAAAATGATACATAGCTGTCTTTGAAAAGTAATGTTAAACTGTATTGCTGTTACAAGCAAGCTATTCTCCTGTTATTGTACAATATAGACCATGTAGTAAGTTTAAATTACATTTCCAGCTTGCAAACTGTTCACTGAAGAATTGTAGTCCCAAACACATTACAGTAACTTGTAGACTTAATATTGTATTTCCTTTCGATTAGCGAAAACATAAATAAAGGAAACTATTGCGTGGTTACCATTGTATAACTAAACATTGTTAATCCAGATATCTTATGGTGATAAGGTTGAGTATATATTACGTATTCTGGTGTAAGTTATGCAATTTGGTTTCCTGAATTTGGCCCCTGACTCTGGATATAGGATATTCTTTACCTTTGTCTGAAAGTGTGATACTTGATAGGACGAATGTCAAGAATATATCCACAAAATGAATGGACTACAACGGTGATTTAAGCAGTGTCCAAGCTTTAGTACAATGATCATTCCTAATAGTTTAGGACTAAACTAAGAATTTAAATAATAAAACATGTATGCACATAAGCTTTTAATTTTGTTTCAAAGACATAATACTCCTTGTTTTTAAAAAAATCTAGCAAAACACACTTGTACACCCCCAGAACCAAATTTCATTTGCAGTAGAAAGTTAAGCTTGTGTGAATGTTTGCCACACAGTGCACTTAATTTATTGCGCTCGGTTTGATAGAACACTGACCTGTTTCCATGAACATGACTCGCACAGAAGGCAAAACTGTAGTGAATAAGCGTAGGATCTATCATGATATTCTTCTCGGCCCGATCTAGCAAGTCTGCCAAGTAACAGAGGTGTCGATAGCAGCCTCTCACTCCGTACCTCGCACAGTACTCGTCCAGAACAAATACTTGACCAGGACTGAACCAACCCTGGAAGGAAAAATACAAACGTCTTTTCTTTTCTGGAAAGTCCAGAGAGTGGTCAGTCACCTCCTGATACATTTTTCAAATGGTCAGGTATTAAAAATGTATAGCTCGAATATCTCATTACATGTAAATTATTATGTACACGTGCCGACATTTATAAATCAAGGGTAATATAGTTTCTACTCTCGGGGAATATCTTGACGTATAGCAGACCATCCGTGGATGGTTTTTAATTCATATTATTATTATTAAAATTATTGCAAATTATAAACTAGTTATGTTCTTATTATGCTCTTTAAGGTTATTGTGATGTATGTTGTATGTATATTGTATTGCATTTTGTTGTAATGTGTTTTCAAAAGTTCTTTTAAAATAGATACTGAACACTGAACTACACTGACACTGACAAGAACAGTGAAAACTAGCTCCATTTAAAAATGGCATTACTGAGAAAAAATGCAATTTAAAAATGTATAAAGTATAAACAAAGTTTACCTGTATTAATATTATTGTTTCATGTAGCAAATGGTTGCTACATATAGCATCACATTTCAATACTTGGGTAATGGTTAAGTTGTTGTACGGTGATACTCTTTGTAATGGATGACACACTTCAAATGTAACTGTAAATGGTACTCATAATTTATAATATACTGTAATATGTTCAAAATAATACATTATTAATTAATTATTATGTAGGTAAAAGCAGCAAATGAACTAAACTGAATAAACAAACTGAATGAATATATTATGAGTGACAGGTCCTAAAAATGTAGATGGTGAGTTAGTGAAATAAGTCACTCCCCACCATAGGCAAGTGCAGGAGGAGGCCAAGGAAGGCGTTGCCCCCCCCCCCCCCCTCCTTCTTTAGGCCACACTTTTTTTATTTTTGTGTTTTTTTTTTCAACCATCATGGAATCATTCACAAACATGTTAAAAGAGTTTGTCATTATACCACAGGTTATACCAGTAACAAGTTGTTTCTATGAAAGTGTGTTCTCGAAACAAGCGCATGTACCTACCAAACTGCATAGCACTACACGGGAGGATCATCTGCAAAACCTATTTATTGCTTATACACACTGAACAAGATCTCGTATGTTCTCTGTCAGAAGAGGATATTATAGGTAACTTCAAAGAAAGCTTAAAGATGCCTCTGTTTGTAATTTAAATCAATCAATCAAAAATCAAAATAAATAATCATGATTCATACCATAAACACGATTTAAAAAAAGTAATCGAGTACAAAATGAAAACTTGGTAGTTATTTTTAAATTGTACCCCCCTGCCCCATTAAAGAACCCATGCATATGCCCCCTATGTCCTACACCTATACCCCCACATTATTTTCCTTGTTTTATAGGCCTACACGTGTTATCATTTCAAGCTTCTTTCTTTTTTAGACATGAAAATAAAATTCACAAAACAAAACATAAAACAGTAAAAGCTTTTGAAATGATTAAGCATCATCTGACAGAAGTGTTTGTTTGTCTTACCAGGGAGCAGTATGGGTCACTAAGCCGATAGTCCAATGTTAGAGTCTGCAGCATCTTGAATAAGGATGCGTGGTCGAACTTGCAAGGGTCGGCCGAAATAAACTCCTCCATTCCGTGTTTCCGGGCCCGGTCGGCATCTCCCTGAATCTTGGAGATGGTGGAGTTCTTTCCCGCGGGCGTAATGGGCGGCGTGGGTTTGTGTGACTGGCCCGTCGCCCGGTACATCGCCATCACCCACAGATGACATTCGTTCTCGTCGTCACAGGCGTAGAGAATACTATCGCCCTCGCGCACTCCGTTGAAGAAGAAGCGACCCCCCTCCAGATCTGCACACACAGGTGAGCGTTCAATTGGTTTTTACTTTTTTGTTTAGAATATGAACGAGTTGAGTTGAAAACAAATGAAATTAGATCACGGGAAGTTCTGAAAATTTCACTTGTCTTGTGCTCTAAGGCTCGGTTTCACCAAACGATTAGCCGTTAATCCTAGATTAGCTCTAAACAATCATGGCACCTGGTAGAAGACATAATGTATTTGTATGTTGTCGACTTGTTTATTGAAACCATAGTAGCCAATCCGAGGTTATCAAAGCCGATATTAACAAATCGGACCTAAGATACGGTAGGCCCTAGACAACCCACGAATTTTTGCCCTATCGAATTACAAAGTTTTGTGTTTGATTTTAATTTAATACATAAATGAAGCACATAGGCCTATAGTAGACTATAAGATTAATGAAGTTGTTTAGGCTATATGAAATTTAAAAAATCATTGGAGATAGTTCCACATGAAGTCTCAAGTAAGATCAGTAAAATGGTGAACACTATGTAAACATCTCTAAAATCGAAATTACTTTTGCAAGCCTATAGGCTACAGTATATCTATTGGTTTATAAAATTATTTAAGGCAAATAGTTTTCTAATTTGTTCTATGTTTTTATATGTGGAAGAAGAAATGTGCAAGATCACTGAAAATGTGCACAGCTTAGATTGATATCTTGTATTCAATGACTGTCTTTGCCAATGAACTTCCTTGTACTCTAGTTACTGGTAAAAGTAATATTAATGAATGCATGCATGTAGAAACAAACGTTCTAGTTATTTAAAAGTATTATATAACTTACCCATCCCTACCATTAGGTTTGCTAGAAAATAACCACAAAGCTTTGGTATAGACATGGTTTAACATTTCAATACTATGTACTAGTAATCAGTCTTGGGGACGCTACTTGCCTAAAAAGTAGCTTCTACCATTTTGTAAATATAGTGGTGCTAAGTTTGTGTGACGCAAAACATGTAGGTCTAGTGCACTGCTTTTAAACTACTTGTTACTTTTGATCACTTTATTTATACAGTACTCTTGTTTACGTCGCGTAATCACAATTAGTGCGCTTTTCCCCAAGCCTGCCAATCTTAATTGTTATACAGAAAAATTTAACTTGTAATATCAACTAAAAAACATTTAGGTACAGTAAAATTCCTTTAAATTTGGGATTATGCTGCAAAATGAGGCAAGGCCAGAGAGGTAGTGCTGCAGTGAATCCCAGGAGGAGGTGAAGTATATTAATGAGAAGGCATATTATCCGGCAACGAGAGGCAGCGAAATGCCCCAAGGAGTCGAGAATCTGTCACATACTGCGGTAAAGGCACAACTTCCAGAAAGTGCAAAAGGAGTGGATCATTAAAGGAAATGACAAACTACTGTATTGCAAAAGATAACTGCACTGCACAGTTAAAGAGTGCAAACAGAATGTGATATGCTTGGAAAGCAATTATATTGGATAGGAATCACCTCTGTGGGAGGTGAGAATGAAATAGGTAGGCCTACTTGTAGTCTTTAAGACAAAATGGGTGCCTCAGCACCTGGCATCAACTATGAGGAAAATGAAGCCTGTCTCTACTGGAAAACCAGAAAATGTATGACAGCCTTGTAAGCCAAAAATGTAGGCATATGAAAAGAAGATGTTTGAACTTTTAAGAATTAAGAACAATGGGTATGTTGATGTCAAATACCGCAGTAAATTGTCATGCTTTAATTATATATCTCAAGAATGCACCTCAAAATCGGAAATCTGAGTAATAAGCGGGCCGTGGTTTGGTAAGCCCTACAAACTGAATGATAAATGTATGTAGTATTATAATCAGTATGACTGTGATTTTTATTTCATTAAATTATTAATTAAATAAATATCAGTCATACTGATTATAATGTCAGATACATCAATCATTCAGTCTGTAGGGCTTACCAAACCACAGCCCACTTATTACTCAGATTTTCGATTTTGAGGTGCATTAACTTGAGATATAATTAAAAAATGAAAATGTTCTGCGGTTTTCGACATTAAGGTACCGTTCACTCTTAAGACAAAATTAATACACATGGTCTAGTTTAACTAATATTCATGGAATTGATGGTATTATGGTAGTCAGAATGCATTTGTTTGTCCCACACTTCCTGAGCAAAGGTGACTTTATTTAAAACATTAACACAATACAATATGGTTATAAACAGTACAGCTTTGCTATTTTGATTAATAAACAAAATAACAAACATTATGATTTACAATATTAGAATTTCTTTTTCAGTGTTCAATTCTTACACAACCACATCCCCCTTCATTTCCAGTGTAGTACACCATTCTTAAGATCAGTTGTGGCATGTATACTGCAACCCAAGATGGATGTAACCATTTGTTGGAATAACGTATAATTTTCATCCTGAGTTGAGAGAGGGTGTTCAACACAAAGCGCTGTAAAACATTATGTTTGCTATTTTGTTCGTAAGTGGCTAGTTGGCGGCAAAGAGTTGTCACAGGGATCCCAGAAGTAACCACACTGTTCATAATGGCCAAACACACGGGCCAAGCTTGTACCCAGCACAGTGGGGGACGAAGACTGAGCCAGTAAACGTTTGTCAACTCTTGACGTGTTTCTTGGTATTCGTATACCAATAACCTCTTAAGTGGTCACTGGGGTATAGTAAAGCTATTCGAAGGACTATGGGCAACTATGGGGTTAAAAATTTCAACAGGATGCCGGCGTCTCTCAACAACGAAGACTATACATGATTTACATGATTTGGGGAGAGAATTAGATTTTCCATTTTTTTATCTCGGGCACATTCACCACATACAGTACAGTACATACACCCGAGGTCACAGGAAAGGCCTAGCCACTCTCCACTGGGCACAGCGCACACAAAACCCAACCTGCAATTGCTTGCGATATATATTAAAAGCATTAAATATTAGGGCTGCCCAACGATATCGATAATAGAAAAATAATTCGATATCGATATAGAATTAATATGTCGTACGTTTCGCGATATCGATCAAGTGTCAACTATCGTAAAAAAAAAAAGTAAGGCAGTGTTGTGGTTCTGCATCTTTGTGATACATACACTGCAACATTCGCGTTGGTACCTACTCGCCTTTTGTTGCGCTCCACCCACCTTCCGCCAGTAACCCCCCCCCCTCCCCCCCCCCCCCCCTCGTAGCGGCGTGAGCCGCGGGCGCTGGCCGTACGGGAAGCAAGTGGCTCGGCCGGCCGGCAGTTGATGCCTCGTCGTCCGCCGGCCGGGAGTCTCTTACGCCCGCGCTCGTTCTGCCAGTCTGCACACTCACGTCACGTCACGCCAATCACAACATCGCTGTTTTGTGGATACATTTTTAATAATAATACAACACACAAATTGACGCTCATAGTAAAACATTTCGACGTTAAATTATTCACATTAAATTGTTTATAATGAATGGCCTCTGGCTGGTTTGAAAAAAAATAATTACGATATCGGCGAACCGAGTTTAAAAAATTCGATATCGTGATACAATATCGATACTTACATCCGCGATATTGATATGAATTTTTTTATCGCTGGGCAGCCCTATTAAATATGCATTGATTTAATTTTGGTAATACCATTTCCCGCTAAGTAAGTGTTGATTTTTAATAAGTAATCTTACCACTGGCAGCTTCAATGTAGTCAACTGTATAGCCATCCAGCTGCATCATTTCTGATGGCTCAGACTTCTTTTCCTTATAAGTGCACATGGCAAATGTGTATTGTGAAACTTGGACTAAAACAAAATATCTCTTCTTCCATTTTTTCCATACTGCTTTACCAAGAGCATACAGGTACCTGAAAAGTTAAATAATATATAAATATGGAGTTTTTAGCATCATTAAAATGGTCTGATCCCATTTTTTGTACTGGACATTCATTTTATTTATTTTATTTGTGGTCGTTTGACTCTTTACAAAAACATTTATAAACCGGGTTGACCAGATCAAGGTAAAAGAATAAAAATCACACGATACCAAACCAACAGCTGAATGATGCAATTAAAAGCTGCTGCCTACTATTCAAGTGTTGTATGATTGTGTTGTCCTGAACAGAAGTGGGAGCCTTCGTCCCACTCGTCATACCAATCTGCAGTGAAACCCAGATCTAGAAATTGTTTTACATTATCTGCTGACAGTTATCCAGAGTTCAATCAAGTTTAACTAAGTGTTAAAGGCCATATTTTGGTAGTATTTCATTTTATAGATATTTTTAATTGCATTGCATCAAAAAGTGTTAGAAAGGGTTATAGCTGATTTAGACCTTTTCTGTATTTTTGTCTGCATAGTCTAATAAGGAGAATGCATTTCAGAATACCGTAGCACTCGCTTGAAATAGCTTTGTATTCATGAATATATACATGTTCATATGTGTGATGTATAAAGACATAGGTAATGGCAGACTAAATTACATATAGGTCCTAAGGTTGGAATTCATAGTCGGCCCCTACACCTAGGGGCGCCCATTGTTGCTAAGGTAACAATTGTTTGCATGTTATTTCCCATAAACAAAACAAATCCATAGCAACAATGGGTGCCCCTAGGTGTAGGGGCTGACTATGAATTCCAACCTATGTCTTATCTATAGTAGCATATGGAAGACTGATAGCAGATGGTGATAAGGATTCAGAAGTTGACCACAGACAGTCAGTCAGTCATTGACTCATAGATGGTAGATAGCTCATTCTTTTCTCTCTCTCTTACTCCCCCTTATTGTGTAGGCAGTTCAAAGCTAAAAATAACACTAACTTATTGTTAGCACAATATCTAACTACAGAGCAGCAGTTCTTAACCTGGGGTCTACAGATGGTTAGAAAGAATTCCTTCGTTTGGGTTTGTAATTTTAAATTTTGTTTAGAAACATGCTCTTGGTAAGGCATTTAGAGACAAATCATACAGCTTTTCAAAGAAAATGGAAAGATGTCTTTCGTCGAAGACTAGAGGACCTGAAAAACGAGAAAAAGTTGGTGGAAATGGCTGGTACCGCAAACCAAAGAGCTTTAGAGGCATTCGTACAAAATATGTTTTTTCGTTGTTTCAAATCGTTTTGCTCTTCTGTGGAACATGGGGGTCGTATTGAAAATAATATTTTTTAGGGGTCCGCGGAGTGAAAAAGTTAAAAACCGCTGAACTAGAGTACGGTATATACAAAATTAATTAATGAATGTATTAATATTAGTATACACTATACAGTGGGACAAATATGTGGATGCTTACATTTACATAGTAGTGATCCAACTCACCCGCAGTGTTTCATATTTAGTGGTTTATCCATTCTGCAGGCGATCTTTATTCTTAAATCTTGATCTTGGAGGTTTTTCGGAACATTCATTTTATGCCACTCGGGAACTTTGGAAGAGACTGGTGTTGGTTTTAAGATTACTTTGCCTAGTTCCTTGTCTTCTAAGGCCAGCATGCCAGGGTTCTCTGTGTAGAGCTTTACTTTGACCGCTGGCAACGGGTGTGTTGTGGAGAAGTCTCCTTGCGTATCCCACCTAGGACACACGTTGATACATATCATTCATAAGCCACTGCTTGCAGCTGGTACTGGTGGACAGACACTATAGTGCAACGGGTATATATGGCAACGGGTGCGTTGTGGAGAAGTCTCCTTGCGTATCCCACCTAGGACACACGTTGATACATATCATTCATAAGCCACTGCTTGCAGCTGGTACTGGTGGACAGACACTATAGTGCAACGGGTATATGGCAACGGGTGCGTTGTGGAGAAGTCTCCTTGCGTATCCCACCTAGGACATACGTTGATACATATCATTCATAAGCCACTGCTTGCAGCTGGTACTGGTGGACAGACACTATAGTTCAACGGGTATATGGCAACGGGTGCGTTGTGGAGAAGTCTCCTTGCGTATCCCACCTAGGACACACGTTGATACATATCATTCATAAGCCACTGCTTGCAGCTGGTACTGGTGGACAGACACTATAGTGCAACGGGTATATATGGCAACGGGTGCGTTGTGGAGAAGTCTCCTTGCGTATCCCACCTAGGACACACGTTGATACATATCATTCATAAGCCACTGCTTGCAGCTGGTACTGGTGGACAGACACTATAGTGCAACGGGTATATGGCAACGGGTGCATTGTGGAGAAGTCTCCTTGCGTATCCCACCTAGGACACACGTTGATACATATCATTCATAAGCCACTGCTTGCAGCTGGTACTGGTGGACAGACACTATAGTGCAACGGGTATATGGCAACGGGTGCGTTGTGGAGAAGTCTCCTTGCGTATCCCACCTAGGACACACGTTGATACATATCATTCATAAGCCACTGCTTGCAGCTGGTACTGGTGGACAGACACTATAGTGGAAACCACTCTTAGTCAGAACCAAACTGGAAGCGACTTTATGAGGGGGGTTGGGTTTGTCTACATGGTTGTTTGAAAATAGTGTTCAAAGTCTACTTTCATGCACTGCACATGGTCACGGCAGTCTGCGAGGGGTGAGGGGTGGGGGGCTCTTCCTGACCAGCCAGTTAGGATAATTTCATAAGCAGATGTGTCTCGCAAAGCTGTGTTGCATCTCCCTTGTCGGTACGGGGGAGGGGGGCGATGCACCGTAACGCACGGGTCTCTTCAAGGAAGGTAGGGTGGATTGGGCAACACTGAGGACAGTTTTCAAGTAGCGCGCGTTGAATTGATGCTCTGTCTTCAGCGTCCGGTTTGGTTCTGACCAAAAGTGGTTTCCACTATAGACAGTGAATGCATATAATATTTTTCTAGGCCATATCATCTACAGATAGAGTCCAGTTGAAGTTGGTTTATTTTTCCCAAACTTGGTTTAAAAAATCGACGGTTTCGATATTTAGCAGTGTTATTATTTTTAGCTGTGATACAATGTAGTCTACAATCTGTGACTACACGTGCTAGGCCTACTTCACACGTTTACTCAAAGTAAAATGTGTTGGCGAAATTAATATTCTTATCCCCGTTATGGAAAAATGGTCCAAAATTTATTTCATTTCAAACTAAATTTATTAATTTTAAGAGGACGCAACTTTTTGTGCAAGTTTCAGAAAAAGTTTTGCTGTTAAATGGGAATTCAGACAATAGTTTTGCCAGATTTCGTAGTCGTTTCGCATAAAACAGGAGATTTTACTATTTGCAGTGTTTAGTGCCAATCTTGTAAATTTGGCATTTTAATTTAAAAAATGTTGGACTCTTGCTATCAAATGCCGATATTTGATCAAATTAACCAATATTCACAGCAATCATATGATTTCGTGATTGCAAATTTTTTTGGGGCTCTATCTATAGACTTTACAATTAAACTCCTACTATTCTCTCCTAATAATGCACTTAAGACTATTAGGAGACTGCTCTGTATTAATCCTAAAAAGTAACAATATTTTTGTCCAAATATATAGAAAGAGATCCCGTAAAAATTGCTGCTTATACCACAGTATAAAGAACAGCATACTGTACCAAAACTCAAGCTATTGTGTTGCTGCAAATACATGTGCATGCAGGTCCTATGTCTATGGGTAGAGGTAGTGAAAAATGGTGATACCGAAATTCGAGAAATCTTTTAAATGAACGTTTTTTCCCCTACCATATAGTTGTCGATGAATAACATCATTTAGATATGATAAACCCACATTTAGAAATCGCGAATATGGCGAAATCTCACCTATAACACAAAATCGTGATTGAAAGTGTATAAAACTGATCAAAATGCAAATTAACTCGCGTAATTGACCTTTTAGGACGTGTTTTATTCTTCTCGCAAAGTGCGGAAATCGGTCGGTCATTTCCACAGAAAAGCTGATTACGTTAAAAATGTAAAGCCTTGTAATTACATAATGAAAGTTGACAGTACAGAACATATAACTAGATAAACTTTGTTTTAGTAATATTACTTAATAACTCCCCCCCCCCTTTTTTTAGTAGCCATTTTGACCATTTCTGTCAAATTGCAAAAAACGTGAAATTTGTATTTTTCAAAACAAAATTTGTATTTGTATGTCACCATATCTCATTATCTCTACCTGTGGGCTAAATAAAGCCGATCAAGTACTACTACAACAGAGGTAGTGATTAAGGTAGTTTTTATTATGGTAAATACTAAACAACGTATGGGAACCCAGTCTTATGGTTAATGTTTTTGAATGAAAGAAAATATTTATACTGCATATAATCTAACATTTTTTTTTCTAAACATAGCCAATAAGAAACAACCTCTAAGTCTCTTACATGGGTTTAGAAGCCTCTGCTTGATCTGTCTGTAGTTTCTCTCCTCCTTCCACTTCCATAGTACAGTAAACTATTCGATTGGGTGCCAAGGACTTTAATCCCTTGACTTCCATAACAACAACCTGTTGGCAGAGACAATGGGTACTGATGAGTTGGTCCTCACTCCTCATGTTTCGTGCTCCAGCTCATTCAAAGCAGCCTAAACACGGTGTTGGTCTTTTAAAACATGTCATTTGATTTATCAACTCAAAACTTTTCCCTTATGTCGATTCCACTTTCAAAAAACTCTCGTCCAAAATAAATGTTGCACTTTACAAAGCAATTTATGGTTAATTTAAAAATATATATTTATATATTTATATATTTTAAGTGGATCAAGTGTGACTCGAAATTGCTTGAATTTTCTCAATATCAAATTTCTAATATACTCACAAGATGCATACAAAATCATAAAATGGTCGTCATTGGCACGTCCTCGCATTGATCTCTGCAAGTTTTCTCCCATTAACTTAGTTCAATCAACCTACAATACTTTAGTTCCATAATACGCTAGGGGTGGGATAAGTCGGTTTATTACTTAATTGGTTAATCGGCGATATTAACCGTGGTTAACCGACTAACCAAAATCCTTTAAAAAATCGTATAAATATCATAAAATATGCATCGAAAAAATTAAATTAATTTCTTTAATCCTATTAAATGTTAGGCACGCATGGGCATGCCAGCTACAGTACATTAGAAAAACATTAGTTTTTTCACTTTTGTGTTGTATTTGCGGGCCATTGTTGAGCTCACGGTTAACAGAGCGAGAAAAACCTTTAACCAGTTTTCCAGCCATGGGCGGTTAACCCACTGCGCCAGATATACGGAACCGTTCCGTAGCGCCGTAGACTGGCCCAAATTCTGACATACGGAACGGTTCCGTACGTATTTATAAATGCGCGCGGGTAAACGTAGTACAAACAATTTCACATGGGTAGCAGCACTATATTACAGCAGACTTCTTTGCCGATATAATTATGATTTTTTTTTGAACAATTTCTCGAACACGGCCATTTCACAGACGAATACAGATGGCAGTGCATTGAGAAAAAATAGGCTTCTCAGCTGTTTGTTAGGTTTGTTTACATTTTTGTGAATATGGCTAACTTCCAAGTTGTAAGAAATACATTGTATGCAAGTTATTATTATATAGTGAGTCAGGAGGTGAAGTAAGTGATTTTAGTGATGCGGAACCTAAAAGTGTTTTATCAGAAAGTGATGAAAGTGTTTTAGGCCAAAGTGATGTTGATTACAGCTGTGAGAATGGATAGCAGTAGGCCTACACTGCAAGTAAACACTGTACAATAGCAGTATGCCTAGTTGTAAGCTTTACAAGACTCATGTGGTTGTAGTATACACTTTACATGACTAAAGAACTGCGATTGTGAAATAAATGCTGAATTTCCATGTTTAACTGTAGCCTAGGGGCACAAAAACCAGAAAACTACTCATGGCTCAATGGGTTAATCGGCTAACCGATTAGTTATCCCACTCGTATAATACACTGACCTGGACATTCTTCATACCATCATATGAAACTTGATGTGTGGAAATCTGCAGTTAACAGAACTATTAAGTAATAACCTGAACGTTTCTCCTATTCATGACACTCTTACGTACGTCAATAATATTACCACCTCCGTCCGAAATATTTGTTTACAAATTCATTTTTATTTTATGTTCTTACTGTGCAACACACTATGATTGTATGAAAATATCTTTAGGTGTAAACCTATACTTTTATCACCAGTATTTGTTTTTGTATGGAATTGAGCTTGTCCTTGCGTAATTAATTTTATTGCACTTGTGAACCGTGGTTTTCTTCTTTTAGTTGCGAAATAAAATCATTTAAATTTAAATAATACTTTAACAAACTATGTACTCATTTCTTTACCAGGCTGCCACTTTACCCGTTAGATAGAATTGTATAAAATTCCTTATTTTGAGCACAGCTTATTTAAACCTAGTTTTATTTTTAGGTTTAAAGGAGTGAATTTTTAGTTTGTGTCTTATGTATTGAATGTAGTTTTTGTTATTAGAATAGGGCACATCTGCACTGGTGACTTACAAGCAAATGTACTATCAAAAATTAGGTGGTACTTCACTGAAGAGTTGGAGATACTATGCTGAAAGCTAGATAGGGTGATTCTAGAAGATGGAGCAAATTGGTTAGCCTAGGATGGTTGAGTTGGAGATACTATGCTGAAAGCTAGATAGGGTGATTCTAGAATATGGAGCCAATTGGTTAGCCTAGGATGGTTGAGTTGGAGATCTTATGCTGAAAGCTAGATAGGGTGATTCTAGAAGATGGAGCCAATTGGTTAGTCTAGGATGGTTGAGTTAAAGATACTATGCTGAAAGCTAGATAGGGTGATTCTAGAAGATGGAGCCAATTGGTTAGCCTAGGATGGTTGAGTTGGAGATACTATGCTGAAAGCTAGATAGAATGATTCTAGAATATGGAGCCAATTGGTTAGCCTAGGATGGTTGAGTTGGAGATCTTATGCTGAAAGCTAGATAGGGTGATTCTAGAAGATGGAGCCAATTGGTTAGTCTAGGATGGTTGAGTTAAAGATACTATGCTGAAAGCTAGATAGGGTGATTCTAGAATATGGAGCCAATTGGTTAGTCTAGGATGGTTGAGTTAAAGATACTATGCTGAAAGCTAGATAGGGTGATTCTAGAATATGAAGCCAATTGGTTAGTCTAGGATGGTTGAGTTGGAGATACTATGCTGAAAGCTAGATAGAATGATTCTAGAATATGGAGCCAATTGGTTAGCCTAGGATGGTTGAGTTGGAGATACTATGCTGAAAGCTAGATAGGGTGATTCTAGAAGATGGAGCCAATTGGTTAGTCTAGGATGGTTGAGTTGGAGATACTATGCTGAAAGCTAGATAGAATGATTCTAGAATATGGAGCCAATTGGTTAGTCTAGGATGGTTGAGTTAAAGATACTATGCTGAAAGCTAGATAGGGTGATTCTAGAATATGAAGCCAATTGGTTAGTCTAGGATGGTTGAGTTGGAGATACTATGCTGAAAGCTAGATAGGGTGATTCTAGAAGATGGAGCCAATTGGTTAGTCTAGGATGGTTGAGTTAAAGATACTATGCTGAAAGCTAGATAGGGTGATTCTAGAAGATGAAGCCAATTGGTTAGCGTAGGATGGTTGAGTTGGAGATACTATGCTGAAAGCTAGATAGGGTGATTCTAGAAGATGGAGCCAATTGGTTAGCCTAGGATGGTTGAGTTGGAGATACTATGCTGAAAGCTAGATAGGGTGATTCTAGAAGATGGAGCCAATTGGTTAGCCTAGGATGGTTGAGTTGGAGATACTATGCTGAAAGCTAGATAGGGTGATTCTAGAAGATGGAGCCAATTGGTTAGTCTAGGATGGTTGAGTTAAAGATACTATGCTGAAAGCTAGATAGGGTGATTCTAGAATATGGAGCCAATTGGTTAGTCTAGGATGGTTGAGTTAAAGATACTATGCTGAAAGCTAGATAGGGTGATTCTAGAATATGGAGCCAATTGGTTAGTCTAGGATGGTTGAGTTAAAGATACTATGCTGAAAGCTAGATAGGGTGATTCTAGAAGATGAAGCCAATTGGTTAGCGTAGGATGGTTGAGTTGGAGATACTATGCTGAAAGCTAGATAGGGTGATTCTAGAAGATGGAGCCAATTGGTTAGCCTAGGATGGTTGAGTTGGAGATACTATGCTGAAAGCTAGATAGGGTGATTCTAGAAGATGGAGCCAATTGGTTAGCCTAGGATGGTTGAGTTGGAGATACTATGCTGAAAGCTAGATAGGGTGATTCTAGAAGATGGAGCCAATTGGTTAGCCTAGGATGGTTGAGTTGGAGATACTATGCTGTAAGCTAGATAGGGTGATTCTAGAAGATGGAGCCAATTGGTTAGCCTAGGATGGTTGAGTTGGAGATACTATGCTGAAAGCTAGATAGGGTGATTCTAGAATATGGAGCCAATTGGTTAGCCTAGGATGGTTGAGTTGGAGATACTATGCTGTAAGCTAGATAGGGTGATTCTAGAAGATGGAGCCAATTGGTAAGCATTGATAAGTTGTGTTGGAAATAACACCTGGGGAATTTGTTGTCACAGAAACGTGTTAGTTTACAGGTTGGCCCTACATGTGTTGTCACAGAAACGTGTTAGTTTACAGGCAGGCCCTACATGTGTTGTCACAGAAACGTGTTAGTTTACAGGTAGGCCCTACATGTGTTGTCACAGAAACGTGTTAGTTTACAGGCAGGCCCTACATGTGTTGTCACAGAAACGTGTTAGTTTACAGGTAGGCCCTACATGTGTTGTCACAGAAACGTGTTAGTTTACAGGTAGGCCCTACATGTGTTGTCACAGAAACGTGTTAGTTTACAGGTAGGCCCTACATGTGTTGTCACAGAAACGTGTTAGTTTACAGGTAGGCCCTACATGTGTTGTCACAGAAACGTGTTAGTTTACAGGTAGGCCCTACATGTGTTGTCACAGAAACGTGTTAGTTTACAGGTAGGCCCTACATGTGTTGTCACAGAAACGTGTTAGTTTACAGGTAGGCCTAGGCCCTACATGTGTTGTCACAGAAACGTGTTAGTTTACAGGTAGGCCCTACATGTGTTGTCACAGAAATGTGTCAGTTTTCAGGTAGGCCCTACATGTGTTGTCACAGAAACGTGTTAGTTTACAGGTAGGCCCTACATGTGTTGTCACAGAAACGTGTTAGTTTACAGGTAGGCCCTACATGTGTTGTCACAGAAACGTGTTAGTTTACAGGTAGGCCCTACATGTGTTGTCACAGAAACGTGTTAGCTTACAGGTAGGCCCTACATGTGTTGTCACAGAAACGTGTTAGCTTACAGGTAGGCCCTACATGTGTTGTCACAGAAACGTGTTAGTTTACAGGTAGGCCCTACATGTGTTGTCACAGAAACGTGTTAGTTTACAGGTAGGCCCTACATGTGTTGTCACAGAAATGTGTTAGCTTACAGGCAGGCCCTACATGTGTTGTCACAGAAACGTGTTAGTTTACAGGTAGGCCCTACATGTGTTGTCACAGAGACATGTTTGTCACGGGTATATTTGTTGTGGTAGGAACGTGTTTCATGTGTTCTCACAAGGACGAATTTGTCACAGGAGCACGTTTCTGACAGGAGCATGTTTCTCACAGGAGCATGTGTTCTCACAGGGACGTGTTTGTCACAGGAGCATGTGTTCTCACAGGGACGTGTTTGTCACAGGAGCATGTGTTCTCACAAGGACGTGTTTGTCACAGGAGCATGTGTTCTCACAGGGACGTGTTTGTCACAGGAGCATGTGTTCTCACAGGGACGTGTTTGTCACAGGAGCATGTGTTCTCACAGGGACGTGTTTGTCACAGGAGCATGTGTTCTCACAGGGACGTGTTTGTCACAGGAGCATGTGTTCTCACAGGGACGTGTTTGTCACAGGAGCATGTGTTCTCACAGGGACGTGTTTGTCACAGGAGCATGTGTTCTCACAGGGACGTGTTTGTCACAGGAGCATGTGTTCTCACAGGGACGTGTTTCTCACAGGAGCATGTGTTCTCACAGGGACGTGTTTGTCACAGGAGCATGTGTTCTCACAGGGACGTGTTTGTCACAGGAGCATGTGTTCTCACAGGGACGTGTTTGTCACAGGAGCACGTTTCTGACAGGAGCATGTGTTCTCACAGGGACGTGTTTGTCACAGGAGCATGTGTTCTCACAGGGACGTGTTTGTCACAGGAGCATGTGTTCTCACAAGGACGTGTTTGTCACAGGAGCATGTGTTCTCACAGGGACGTGTTTCTCACAGGAGCATGTGTTCTCACAGGGACGTGTTTGTCACAGGAGCACGTGTTCTCACAAGGACGTGTTTGTCACAGGAGCATGTGTTCTCACAGGGACATGTTTGTCACAGGAGCATGTGTTCTCACAAGGACGTGTTTGTCACAGGAGCATGTGTTCTCACAGGGACCTGTGCTCTATAGGAAGGAATGTGTTTGTCAGGGCAGCCCATAGTTACCTCAAGCTGAAACGTGAGCACCACATCTAGTTTGGTCAGCTGCGTGTCGCTGTCAGCAGAATCTCCCTCTAGTTTAGCGAGGGACCCCTGCGATCTGTTGGACACATATGGACATCACATCCCGTCACACACGCACACAAGTACGGCTACTCAAAACTCACACAAACACAACATGACATAACAAGTTAATCAAATCAAATACATCCAAAAACCTCTGCTTGAAGGCTAATACTTTGTACGGGCATAAACAAAAATAATTGTGAAAAATAATTAATAAGTGTAATATTGTAACAACAATAAATAATACAAGTAACAATAATAATTGTAACTGTAACAATAATAATGTTTAAATTATAATAATACATATATAATACTGAATAAAAATTATAATAAAGTAAAAATAATCAAATTAGTGAATAATGCAAAACACAAATATGAAGCAAATGTGGTAAAGCTGCAGTTATAGCGTGACAACAACAGATGAAAACAATAACAACATTCTACCTGCCTTAAGACAGAGCTTCTCCTGCGACTACGGACAGCAAAAGAAGAAAGAGCATCACATTATTAGTCAACAAATCAAAAAAACAAACTAAAAGTACAAGCCGTTTCTTTTCGGTTAGCTTATTATTTTATGCGTGTTATTTTATTTTCGAGACAATTTAGAATTTAGAACCAGTGACATTCCACAAGGGATTGCCAGCGAGGGTTGAGAGCCATAAGGGGAAGCAACATACCATAACTGGTTCAAACAACCAAGCATTTGTTCGTGCTGTGAAGCATGTGTTTTTAGCAGGTATTTAATGCAGGGTATTTTAACTTGATTAAATGTTTTTAAAATGTGTAGATTGGAATAATGAAAAGTCTTAAAATGATTTTTGTGGCTCAGAATGTAGATGAAAGTGAATAACAATGTTCAAAACTCAATTAGTTTCAAGTTATTAAGTACATGATGTAACAACATCTAACTTCTAGCTATTTTATTATGACAAACTTGCACTTTTTCTATTAAGGAAAATAAAAATAACTTGCAATTTAACAATATAGCACCTAAGCATGTAAATATGAAATAAAATACAACCCACATATCAATTTTGAAGAAGTGTCACTTACGCCCACATGACTTTCCACCCTCGTATGTTAATTATGATCTGCCGCTGACTGCAAAGACACCAAAGTGATCAACGTCAACTGAGTCAGATGGGCAACGAGCACACTGATCCCCAACATCTCTTGTTGCATGTCACGGCCACACAAAGTACATGCGTCAAATAAAAACAACAGCAGAGTGGGCAAACCAACGAAACAAAACCAGGTGTAAAAGCATTCGCAAACACTAGCTACATGGATGCAAGTGCAACTGCCTTTATAATGTATACACACATTTTCACACACCAACTATGCCGGCGTCCAACTACGACACACGATACAAATCTACCCTCCTGCAGAGAGAAGTCGCTAAAACATCTGGTAAATTATTCCAGATTACATTCATAATTGCAACCAGTGAAACTTTGAAATCCATCAAGGCTGTACACGTAGTCGTACGACCCGTTAAGACAACAGGACGGGAAGGAATATCAAGCAGCATAACCCGTGGAGGTCGTTTCCGACCGTGAATAAAACGGTGCGTAAATAGTTACCGATAATCAACGGTCGACTAGAGATGCCGTTTGTGAAAACAGATGTAAACATGAATGGCATGGATTTCCATTTCTCTGATTGACAGCCAATAAATAAAGTCACTGGTGTAATATGTGATTCAGAAGCTGAACCGTTTTCTTGTTAGTGTCATAATATGTACTGTGTATGTCTTCCTTTTCTTAATGGATATTGTATTCTTAAAGTCTCACATTTCAACTATCGCACTATGTCTAGTATGATGCATATCAACTTAATAAACCATTATCGACACTACGAGAGTCTGTTTACAACAAAACTCCAACGCCATGCGAATACCCATGCTTTAGCCTCGCGTCAACTTCCTAACCTGATTGTATGCGTTTTATGAAGTATTGGCTTTCATTTAGAGTTGAAATAGTTCAGGAATGCATAAAATACTGATCTAAAAGTTATCACATATACTGACTAACACTGCCTATGTTACCACTGAAGAAAAACCTTGGTTTTCCTTCTTTTTACAAAATTGTAAACCAATACATATTCTTTTAATAGTATCATTGAAGTAGGAATAAGTAAATGAAGAAAGTATTGATTATTGTGTAACAAACACTGTACATTTAAACTAAGTACTGTACATACATCTTTGCACTTCTGGCTATCACACACTGTCACGCATCAACACAGTGACCTAACCTTGAAAATTGTTCATGTAAACCTAACTGTAGAAACAATACTTTATGTAGTGAGTACTGTAATACGTACACCCCTAAGTTGTCCTGGTTGTGGGGGCAACAATTGTAGTTTTGGGTGTGGAGTTCTGCCACAGGTCAATTCGACAGCTGATATTTCATTGTTTTCTGTAGCGCTTCCAGTGTAGTGTAAGAAGTGCTATCGTTGGTGCACGAAATGTCAATCCATACAACACCCTTCAACTAACTCATGTGAGCTACAGACTAGCATGCGGCTTGCCTTGCAATAGAAGTACCAGGGGCTATTTGGGTCATAGCAATTTTCAATATTCATATAGTAATTCACATAAAATGGCAATGGATTTTGTTATTCTTTATACTGTATAAGGTAAGGAAATGGCTATTAACGATTCCAGGATGCGAAGGAAATACATAAAGTTGGTTTTAACTTGATACAAACATGACAAAATCGAATTGAAAAGTGGAGTAACATGTCAAAACTATGATGATTGGGCCTTAAGACGAGGGAAGTCCTGGTAAACGTGCCTCGTGCGGCCGTGCCTCGTGCATTTAGAACAGGATGAGTACAGAAGGGATTCAGAGAATGCCGACAGTTAAACTACTTTGTATTGAACGAGAAGCAGAATATGCCTTATCACATTTTTTTCTCGTAATGTTTTATTTAGACAGTATTAGTTTGTATATTTTTTAGATAAGTGCACTATGCCCTTGGTGGTTAATCAATATCAAGATTCATTGCTAGAGTAGTACGGAGTTACTTTGTTCGTTTGTCCTCTGGTAATGGTAATCCCTACCTACATGATAACCAAGCTCGATTCCAAGGATAGTTCTGCTGAAAAAAGACTTGTTAACTACTGTACGTATAAAAGATTTAGTTAGTTGGCATTGGCCAATCACTGTCTTGTGTGATCAATTGTAATGTATAGCATTTTTGGTTGTGGTATCCTATTGAATCACATGAATAACTGACCCTCCATTTTATATTCTATAAACTAAAATTCAGTTGGGCCACCTACTAGTATGCTGTAATTTCATGTTCAAAACAAGCAAAAACTAGTCTGTAATGAATTTGCTTCAATATGGGGTCTACCCAGTGGCCAGTACCATAAAAATGCAATTAAATATTGTTAATCTATTTATTTACATGAAGACACAGTACAGGATTTAATGCCATTAGGCATGACCAATAAAAAAAGACAAAATAAAAAGACAAAAATCTATACAATTAATTATCAGTACCGTACAGAATATGCCGCAGTAACATTGCATTGCCGGTTTTCGTGGCAAACATAATATTTTGTTATTGATATACTATTTCTATGTGGAAGAGGCAGTTTTCAAACACTACAAAATATGTTTTGGATATTTGTAGGAGATGCCCAATTATTTGGATTGATAATGGAAAAAATTGGAAATACATACAATGTCATTAAAACAAAAACAAAATACTTAAATAAAAAAAAGTAGATAATGGGTTACTTGTAACAGGGAAAGATACCTCTACGTCAAAAGCCGCACAAAAGTTTCCTTTTTTAATTATATCTCAAGAATGGACTTCGAAATCGAAAATCGGAATCTACAGCACACTGGTTTGGTAAGCCCTACATACTGAATGCTCTAAATTGTGTCACATTATAATCAGTACGGTTTTTGTTTCTAATTAATTTTATTATTAATTATAGATTTAATAATCAAAATAGCTATACTAGTAGTTATAATATTGCATTCAGTCTGTAGGGCTTGCCAATACACAGTGTGCTGTTGACTCAGATTTTTGATTTTGTGTTGCAATCTTGAAATATAATTAAGAAATGGAAATTTCCTGCTTTTTTTGACAAAGAGGTACCCTTCGCTTAAAGCAGCAGCAAACTTTTTTTATTTCAATATCTTGTAGACTGCTCAATACTGATTTCTTGTGCTACCTGGCACCACTGTAAAACCCTTCAATGTTAAGTGTGGCGAGATGAAACGAAGGATGAATTACATGTTTGCCTTGTATGGGCAAATATAATTAATATTAAACAATACTTGGGAAAGTTAAGTCTTCTATTGAAACTCGTGTCAAGTTAGTATGTATAATTTTGCCACAGAAACATGATGAAATGAAACAGTTCTAATTTGTGATGCGATTGTTTCTTCTTACTGGCATGAGAAATATATGTAGGAAAAGAGCAGCCTTTGTGCACGTACATGTATAGCAGTAATTATACTGACAGAAATTGACATATACCATTGATATTGAAATCACATAGCATTCACAACAACAAACAACAGTTGCCATTTTGTATGGTAGTTGTCAGCATGGATAGGTCGGGTAGGCTCATACGGGACACACGTTCTAGACATCACACCTAGTCCACTTTCAAATACATACCTGTGGTTGTATCTTTTCAATTTTTGAAGGCCATATTTGGAATCCATAGAACCTTTTGAGACTGGCAAAGATTCCAAATTTGCCATTAGTAAATTTATTGATGATTTTAGTTCCTCGATGTATAGAGATTCCATTTCTTTGAGTACAAATTTTGGCATCAATTTTCGATTCTGGCACATGAAAACAAAAATACACACATTAGCATAATGTTTATGTGATATTTTTGTGATATTTTTTTCTGTGTGTGTGTGTATATGTGATTATTTTAACATAATCTTACAATTATATGCATACATTTAAATACACTGTACAGGTAGAGTAAATGGATGAATTCGCTATCAAGGCTTTTGATTGTTCATTTTCGACTTAAGTGACGAGACATTGTGGTGATTGCATACATTTAGTGGAGTTTAAACTATTTTTAATACTGTACACCTAGGCTTGAGCTTGGCACAATAGCTACATTCACTACGTACTCAGTGGGGTATTGATTTATTAAGCTTGATCATCCCAGTTTAACCTGCCATGTAAATACTTTGAAAGAGGAGTTCATCAGTTCAACCCACTCCCAAAAAAGTTGGCATTGGATATCACGATATATTCCAACTATTCTTATATTGTATTGAATCAACTGTACATATTACAAGACTATAGGCACCGTGTGTTAGTACACACAGCGCTATATGTGGCCAAATGTAGCAACTTATTGATGAAGATTGCATTCCGTGGTTGAAAATAGTGCCGGATATTACTGTGAAATATCTTGTTTTTTGTCTTTTGTTGTTCAATTTTCTTCTTGTTGTGTTTGTATTGTGTTTTTGTTGTTTTGTTTCGTGTTTGTTTTTGTTTTTTATTGTTTTGTTTTGTTTGTGTTTGTTGTGGGTTGTTTGTTGTTTGTACGTCTAAAACGTGTCGATTTAAATGGCGACTTGCTTTTATTAAGATGACCTGATTAGATTTATAATCTGCCCAACATTTTTAAAAGCCATATTTAATTAAACAATTTTCACAATTTTGCCATTATCGACATAGGAAGAACGACGCTGCTTCATTGTCAAGTTGCGTGACATTGCCACTTGAGCGCTTCATTCGTTTTCACTAGCCCTCAGTGGCCAAACTCGGTGCTTATACGTTAGGCAAGATATGTAAAGAACTTTTTATTGTTAGGTTACATGCATAAATTGACAATTAACTGACATTCACATTTAACAACAATAAAGCAGAAAGACACCTTAAGAAGGCGGTGATTTAGTTTACAAAAGTACCACTGGATGGCTATCTGACAGTTTTGAAACAGGATTAAGCCCCTGTCATGTAAACACTTACATCTCAACCCTATCCAATACTCACGACTGAAAGTATACCAGCATGTTTATTAGTTTTCTATCGTAGGTTGTAAAAATCTTCCAACTTAAAATAGATATTTGCATAGTTCAGTTTCCATCTCACCTTCTCCATTTCCGCAACTTTCTGCATCCGTCCGTCCAACTCTCTTCTGATCGCAGCTGCTTGTTCATCAGCTGAGTCCAACTATAGAAGCAGAAATACCTAATTAGTCTGGATCACGTCTCTAGCTTCACTTACACTTGCGCATGCTTCCCTTTGCGTGGGCCATGTTTATGACTGGGGGTGTACCAAAAGATGTATTGTAAGTTTGGGAAGGTAATAATCCTTAAACGATAAGGTTACTATTAATTATGCTGTTTGACAAAGTGAACACTGCTTTAAAAATTGTTTTGCAAGTTTGTGTGGGTGAGAGAAAAAACAATTTATTGTCAGCAGCTGTCTGATGTACATCAGGTGATCACAAGGATCCAGCATACTAATTACATAAATTGCTATCTGGCAGTAGCCATTCTTCTCTCGAGTGAACAAGACCTCGGTCGAAACTCTCGTTATATTTGTATTATGTTTTTTATGTGTACTTCAAACTCGCAAATCCGTCATCTTATACGAAGGTATCCTTTGGTTGGATCCTTTTCTCACTTTATATACCATAAATTAAAAACAAAATCTATTTGAAGACAAAATAAATTGTTTGTTCTCCTTGCCTCAAACCTGTGATTAATTTGTGAACCAGAACTTGCTTTATTTACATTTGTGATAATATATCCTGAATATCGAATAATACAATGTAACATTTCGTTTAGAAATGAAAGTAAACATGTAGTTTTTCCATGTGGCAATACACCCAAGATATATTTAGATTACAATAAGGAACATTTTCGCTCATGAGCATACCTACTGTGCAATGGGCAATGGCACAAGGTGTATTATTATAGCAATTGTCGTGCAAAGTTGTCGTTATGAAATTTTGAAACAAGAACCTCCTACCCTCTAAAAGGGTGCCTTCCTCATCTTGGGATACTGCATGTATACTGTACTACTGCTCTCCTACCATAAGTTTGTTATATGTGGTCAAGGATTTACATTAGAGGTATATACATGTCTCTAGAAGTATACGTACTAGAAAACAATGCTTAACAACCAATCCAGCATATTATGGTGTTGATATTATTTTGTTGTTTATATTTTATACCAGTAGTTACAATGTAACAAGCTGCTTCGAACTATGGTATGGACACTCAAAATATTGAAGACAGTACGTACTTGTAGGGCATTAAAAAGCAACGTAAACTGGAGAATGACACAATACGTACTCGTAAGGCATTAAAAAGCAACGTGAACTGGATAATGGCAGTACGTACTTGTAAGGCATTAAAAAGCAACGTGAACTGGATAATGGCAGTACGTACTTGTAAGGCATTAAAAAGCAACGTGAACTGGATAATGGCAGTACGTACTCGTAAGGCATTAAAAAGCAACGTGAACTGGATAATGGCAGTACGTACTTGTAAGGCATGAAAAAGCAACGTGAACTGGATAATGGCAGGACGTACTCGTAGGGCATTAAAAAGCAACGTGAACTGGATAATGGCACGACGTACTCGTAGGGCATTAAAAAGCAACGTGAACTGGATAATGGCAGGACGTACTCGTAGGGCATTAAAAAGCAACGTGAACTGGATAATGGCAGGACGTACTCGTAGGGCATTAAAAAGCAACGTGAACTGGATAATGGCAGTACGTACTCGTAGGGCATTAAAAAGCAACGTGAACTGGATAATGGCAGGACGTACTTGTAAGGCATTAAAAAGCAACGTGAACTGGATAATGGCAGTACGTACTCGTAAGGCATTAAAAAGCAACGTGAACTGGATAATGGCAGTACGTACTTGTAAGGCATGAAAAAGCAACGTGAACTGGATAATGGCAGGACGTACTCGTAGGGCATTAAAAAGCAACGTGAACTGGATAATGGCAGGACGTACTCGTAGGGCATTAAAAAGCAACGTGAACTGGATAATGGCAGGACGTACTCGTAGGGCATTAAAAAGCAACGTGAACTGGATAATGGCAGGACGTACTCGTAGGGCATTAAAAAGCAACGTGAACTGGATAATGGCAGTACGTACTTGTAAGGCATGAAAAAGCAACGTGAACTGGATAATGGCAGGACGTACTCGTAGGGCATTAAAAAGCAACGTGAACTGGATAATGGCAGGACGTACTCGTAGGGCATTAAAAAGCAACGTGAACTGGATAATGGCAGTACGTACTTGTAAGGCATGAAAAAGCAACGTGAACTGGATAATGGCAGGACGTACTCGTAGGGCATTAAAAAGCAACGTGAACTGGATAATGGCAGGACGTACTCGTAGGGCATTAAAAAGCAACGTGAACTGGATAATGGCAGTACGTACTCGTAGGGCATTAAAAAGCAACGTGAACTGGATAATGGCAGGACGTACTCGTAGGGCATTAAAAAGCAACGTGAACTGGATAATGGCAGTACGTACTCGTAGGGCATTAAAAAGCAACGTGAACTGGATAATGGCAGTACGTACTCGTAAGGCATTAAAAAGCAACGTGAACTGGATAATGGCAGTACGTATTCGTAGGGCATTAAAAAGCAACGTGAACTGGATAATGGCAGTACGTACTCGTAAGGCATTAAAAAGCAACGTGAACTGGATAATGGCAGTACGTACTCGTAAGGCATTAAAAAGCAACGTGAACTGGATAATGGCAGTACGTATTCGTAAGGCATTAAAAAGCAACGTGAATTGGATAATGGACTCCTCAGTACATACTCGTAAGGCATTAAAAAGCAACGTGAACTGGATAATGGCAGTACGTACTTGTAAGGCATTAAAAAGCAACTGGTGCTCAAACTTCTTGACCCCGAGGATCTGCTGAAACATGTCGTAGAGTTGCTCTTTAGAAAGTATCAGCTCGCTGTTGAGTGACTGATGCTGCATCCGGGAGGGCCGCTTGGAGTCGTCGTCTCCCACTACAACACAGGGGAATCTCATTTTATTTTACTATTTCACATTAAAATACATATTTGAAAATATGTATGTGGTATTTTGATAATGATTTTTTTTTTGCAAAATTACTAAATATTTTATTTGTTTTCAGCTGGCGATGCCCCCTGTGACGCATCGTGGACCAAATACAGAAGGACAGCAGGGATTCTACTCTCAAGACAAAATGTAAATGCCTCCTGCCTCTGATTTCCTTCTATATATTTTATCTTATCTGTCTAGTTTGTATTAAAGTTCGTCTCTATCCAAAATACACGCCGTTAAAGAGGACTCCTCAAAGGGAGGCTTATTTCCTGCTCACTGTGCAAGGTCAAGCTGGTCACCAGGAAGGATGCACAGTTTAAAAAAAAAAGTAAAGCAAAAACCACCCGCTTGACAAGAGCGAAGACGGAGGCTCAGGATTCGGTCCTTTTTCAAAGTGTCGGCCATAATTATCTCTTGCTCAAGAAAAATGACCATCACTAACTTTCCTATAAACCCATTATGAGAATGGCTTATCCTGAATATTCATGGTCGACGGTCCATGTTGTTTGAAGTTATCTTTACTATGTTAGAAGGTTAGTGGTTTGCCAAATAAAGAGATTATTGACAGCATTAGTCTCCAACAATAAGAAACAGTTCCTTTTAGTTCGCATTTTGCCGGCACGTATTTTGAATTGAGACGAACTGTAGTTGCTTGTTTGTTGCATATGCTTGTTTGTACATGTTAGCTGTTGTTTATTTATGTTGTAATGTATATGGCTTATTTAATGTGATGTTCATGTCTCTATTGTGAATTGTTTCCATTGATGCTTCACATACATAAAATACAGTTGTTTTCAAATTTCTCTGGAAAATTAGTGGTTTATCCCAACAACCCTTCTTCCTGTAATAAATGTATCTATTGTATTGGGTGAGCTACTTAACAACAGAGTATGACATCAGAAATATTAATATTTCACATCCAACTGAATTCCATGATAGTAGTAGAAAGAAGGTTGATGAGATTAGTGGCACATACATATCTAAGAAGTACCGGTATACTGAGACTGCTTGGTTGATGAGATTAGTGGCACATACATATAGTGAATGAAACATATCTAACAAGTACCAGTATACTGAGACTGTCAACAAATCCCTAAACACAAAATAACGGATGTTATGAATGTAAACTTCATGACACAATTATTATGGTAAACAATTTTTATAATATTATCGTTAATAAAAAAAGGTGATTGTATCTCACCCTGCAGTTAGTACAACATGTACCGGTACATGGATTCTTATTGGTGACATGTGGTGAATGTGGATCACCAACTGAAGGTATATTAATTATTACTTTTACCTACGTCTATCTATTAGCTATGTACTTACAACTAAAAATATCCACACACCTTTGAATATACAGTCAAACTTCGCCATCCAGGACGTTAGAACAGTTTCTTTACTCAACCCATCAATTTCGGGAAGAGATCTGTAACAGAGGTTTAAATTACAAAGAAAGCTTTATCCTTCAATTAAATACAATTTGTTGGGAGTATTATTTCTAAAAGTAAGACAAAATGTAACAAATTAGAATATGCTAAGGATGTTATAATAATAGTATGTACCTATATTGTTTAGAAATCAAATGCCAGATATTTTACACTAAAACTTATGACTAGAGACGTTTGTTTTTCGGAATCCTCGTGACTGGTTGGGGTGGGGGGGCAAAGCATTCACTGGCAAGGTTATTAGATAGAGCCATTTAGCTTTATATGCAAAAGCATCAGAACAATAGGACTTTTTCAACAGTCAGAAAATCTTTAATTGGTTTATGATTTAGCTTAGCTACACACAAAACAACAAAATGACACATGGTCGTGGTCCAATTTTCCATTTAAGAAGTTGAATTCAAGAATTTAGATGAAAAGTTTAAGCAACTTCCATTCAATTCGTGGCATTAAATTTCGAATTGAAGGCTTTAAGTTGCATTTAACTGTAGCATAGTACGGTAACTGTTTGGGGTATTATGCTTCGGGTGTGGTGTTTATTAACAATATAAACTGAATAGAAGAATGGTTTACTGTTCTAAATTTAACATTGAATGTTTATTGTTTATTGTATGGTAGCTTCTGTCGATCCAAAACAGTTCTGGAAATTGGAATTGCAATGAGTTGAACGAAAAATGTATCCAACTTCTTTCATTAGATCAAACGGACAGTGTAAAACGGCCTTAAGACTAGTGAATGTTAGGGTTGGGTTCAACGTGAATGTTGCATAGGCCTACATGTTGTCATACTTTGGGAAAGGGTAATCTACAAAACATTCACACATTTAAGTAAATCCTAGGTTGTAGATAGAAGAACGATGGGTAGTCACACTGCACACAGTTCACGCACACACAAACACACACAAACAAAATAAACATCCTTAGCAACATAATCGTTCCTCACTGACAAGTCTTACAAAATAAAATGTAAAAAAGCTACAATATTAAAACACAGGCTTTTGTGGTCTGGGTTAATAAAATTTAAATTAAAAAAATTAAATTGTTATTAGTTATTTTATTTAGTAATTTTAAAATCTACAATAAATTAAACGTTCTTGTCTTATTTGCGTTGTTTGTCAACTACCCATTGACCAAGAAACATGTCCATTTTTAGTTAACGTAGGCTAATGTAAAATAACCTGTTTATAACATTAAGTGATATTCTGCCAATTTCAACTATATTTGTAGGGAAGCGTCTAAACTCAATCTACCCATGTGTATAGGGCAACTACCAATGAAAAAAAATTAATTTAAATGCGATTAACATAATATCTCTCCATTCCCTGTGGCAATGGGTTAATATGGTAGGTATTGCTGACAAATTTCAAGCGGAGGAATGATCACCGCTGACCAGTGCGTAACGGTATGCACGATTGCAAGTGAGCTGGGAACCGGGGGGTTGGGAGGGGCATGGCCCCGCAATTTTGCCCCGCAGGGAATTTTTTTAGGGTGTTTAGTCACGAACACGTTCAAATGGCTTTGGAGAGAGGTCGGGGGTTGAGAACCCGTGCTAAAATAATACTTTGGTGGTGGAAAACCAAAAAGTTGAAACATTTACTTTATGAATAAATACTTTGGATGAGGAAATACTAAGTACAACAAAACGTTCTACATAAATCGCAAATATACATAAAATAAAAATCGATACAAATTAGTGCCGATATGACATACCGTCAGTATTTTTTAGTAACGGTATGCATACTGGCTCATACCGCCCCACTTTAACCACTGCCGCTGACTAACCCTTTCCAGTATATAGCAATGAAGTCTGCATAGCCAGCAAGTTAGCACAACTTATTCACTGTCTAATGTGCCGGTATTCATGAAAGGAGCCAGCAAGTTAGCACAACTTATTCACTGTCTAATGTGCCGGTATTCATGAAAGGAGCCAGCAAGTTAGCACAACTTATTCACTGTCTAATGTGCCGGTATTCATGAAAGGAGCCAGCAAAGTTTCATACATCAAACTAGTTAACCCATTTTAGCTGTGCGATTCTCTAAGATCGGTGTTTCACACAAATCGGTAGAAAAGCGGGAGAATTTAAGGTTTTATGTTTGCACCTTTACAATTCAATATTGGAATGATGTAGGGCAATGTACATATATTAACAAAAAAGTGCAGGCAAAGTTGATTAAGTTTGGATAAATTAGGCAATTTCAATAATATCTCGAATTGCCTAAAGTTTGATCCTAACGTAATGCAATTTTGTTTTTGGAATATCCGTAGATCTTGGAGACGTTTTTAAGAAGTTTAAAAGATTTTGAAGTGTACGAACGAAACATCAAATGTTCATGCTTTTCAATTCTCATTTGGGTGAGTGTGTTTTTAACAAAAAATATAAGATTTTTTATACGTTTCCACCCGTAACTTGGTGTAATCGCGCTTACCTGACTCTTTTCTCGATATTGTTTCTAAAAACCTCTCTGAAGTCATGCTGTGAGCAAGCGCCGGACATCACCATCTTCATCACTCGCTCGGAACGTAGAAATACTTCGAAGTAGCTTTGCACTGCGTTCTGGAAGGCCTCGTCTGCCATTATCTGGGTGTCCCCTTTCAAGAAACTCTGGAACACAAGATTTACTAAGTTATTTCCAAATCAAGCTACACAGCGGCTATTTTTGGGTTCACTGATTTCTTTGCTCTCTTTGTACAAGGTTGTAAACGTCGCTTAGGTTGACAGGTTCTCCAACCAGCAAGAAGGGTGGATGCATAGCTTCCAAAAACAATGTGACCTCCGATTATTTTTTACTCGATACACCAAACAACATAAGGTACCGAATTTGAGAATCGCTCAAGTTGATAACTATAACCAATCAGTGGCGTAATTCTCGAAATGACGGGGCCCGTATGCAAGTTGGATTTTTTGGGGCCCCTCTTTTAAGGACTGAAAACTAAAATGTAGTACTTGAAGTATAGTAGGACAACAATTTCTGAGACCAGACGATTGTCACGTTGTTTTTGGTTGTGTAAGTTAAGATTGTATTTTTTGCTATTCTGAATCTGTGAAATCTGTGAATACGTTCTTATTTCTTTTACAAACATTTATAAAAAATTGGTGGTTGTCAAGGGGCCCCCAGGTCGCGGGGCCTGTAAGCACCGCATATCTTGCACTATAGGGAGCTACGCCACTGTGTCGAGGTTTGTCGAGGGGGGGGGGGGGGTTGTCGAGGGGGCCCCCAGGTCGCGGGGCCTGTAAGCACCGCATACCTTGCACTGTAGGGAGCTACGCCACTGTGTCGAGGTTTGTCGAGGGGGGGGGGGGGGTTGTCGAGGGGGCCCCCAGGTCGCGGGGCCTGTAAGCACCGCATACCTTGCACTGTAGGGAGCTACGCCACTGTGTCGAGGTTTGTCGAGGGGGGGGGGGGGGTTGTCGAGGGGGCCCCCAGGTCGCGGGGCCTGTAAGCACCGCATACCTTGCACTGTAGGGAGCTACGCCACTGTGTCGAGGTTTGTCGAGGGGGGGGGGGGGGTTGTCGAGGGGGCCCCCAGGTCGCGGGGCCTGTAAGCACCGCATACCTTGCACTATAGGGAGCTACGCCACTGTGTCGAGGTTTGTCGAGGGGGGGGGGGGGGGTTGTCGAGGGGGCCCTCAGGTCGCGGGGCCTGTAAGCACCGCATACCTTGCACTGTAGGGAGCTACGCCACTGTGTCGAGGTTTGTCGAGGGGGGGGGGGGGGTTGTCGAGGGGGCCCTCAGGTCGCGGGGCCCGTAAGCACCGCATACCTTGCACTGTAGGGAGCTACGCCACTGTGTCGAGGTTTGTCGAGGGGGGGGGGGGGGTTGTCGAGGGGGCCCCCAGGTCGCGGGGCCTGTAAGCACCGCATACCTTGCACTATAGGGAGCTACGCCACTGTGTCGAGGTTTGTCGAGGGGGGGGGGGGGGTTGTCGAGGGGGCCCCCAGGTCGCGGGGCCTGTAAGCACCGCATACCTTGCACTGTAGGGAGCTACGCCACTGTGTCGAGGTTTGTCGAGGGGGGGGGGTGGGGGGGTTGTCGAGGGGGCCCCCAGGTCGCGGGGCCTGTAAGCACCGCATACCTTGCACTGTAGGGAGCTACGCCACTGTGTCGAGGTTTGTCGAGGGGGGGGGTGGGGGGGTTGTCGAGGGGGCCCCCAGGTCGCGGGGCCTGTAAGCACCGCATACCTTGCACTGTAGGGAGCTACGCCACTGTGTCGAGGTTTGTCGAGGGGGGGGGGGGGTTGTCAAGGGGGCCCCCAGGTCGCGGGGCCTGTAAGCACCGCATACCTTGCACTGTAGGGAGCTACGCCACTGTAACCAATGCGTATGTATAACATTTATGAACCAAAACTGCAGTAGTTGAAGGCGAATATATGGTTTAGTTAGAGCTGCATAGTGTGTACTACTGCAAGCGATGGTGAGTACTTTTCAGAAGAAAGGCTGGTTTGTGGTATTTTCTAGAGTCGATTGTTTTCGTTCCCTCAAGTGCAGATCACTTCAGTAGTGTTTACTGGCTTGAGTTCGTGTATGTATTGTCAGTTGACTCACCCCTCCTGTTTACAGTCTCGGCCAACCCGAGCAGGTATTTGAATTAGCCACGGCCGCTGGTTGGCTAACGCTCACCCACCCGTGACGGAAGCACTACCGAAGTTGCTGTACGACGACTATAGCTGCAAGTGCAGTCTTAATTATATATATATATATATATATCAAATTCAAAATAGGGTCCACTACTCACTTCAGTACAGGCGCTCAACTTGCACAAAGGCATTATTGACATTTTACGGTATCTAACATGAACAACTTCTGAGTTGCATTTTTCCGCGGTGGATAATGATTCGGAAATACCTATTGGTGCATGACTAGCATTTCTAGTGCCGGCGCAGTTGGCGCATCGTTATAGTAAATAACGGGTTTTGCGTTCCAGGTTCGATTCCTGACTTGCGTGGGCATGGATGTATGTCTTGTCTTCATACATCACCCTGTCCTGTATCAGGCATCGTCTCGATTCACAACTTGGCCAAAATGTGAAACGCGTGTACGAAAGTTTACCACAGCAAAGTCTTCGACAAGACGATGATTATAATAATTCTTGCTTTATGTTTAGTTAAACTATTCGAGACGATGAGGGGTGACAGATGAAGGTGCTGGACAGTTACAAAAAGTCCCTTACATTATGCGGTTTTCGGTCGACGTCGAAGCATCTGGGCATCAATGTAATCACACTAGATTAATTCTTGAACACATAGGCGCCGACTACGGGGGGGCTTGAGGTCTATAGCGCCCCCCCTGAAGAAGGTCAGGGGGGCGGAGCCCCCCCCCCTGAGATTCAATGCAACGCATAGAAAAATACGAGACTTTCTCATGGTGATGCGCGAACTTATAACTTCCGTCGAAACTCGCCAAGAAGTTTAGCAATCCAAGTAATTTCAAGATGACGATTCACAAGCCATAGCGGCCATTTTGCCCAACACGGTGATGGTGTTTTGTATCAAACCGAGTCTTACTTTCAAAAGATTTTACCGTTTTTGCAAGACATTCACTTTACAGGCCAGGGCGATGGGGCTGGAAAAGCCAATGGATTACTGTCAAAAACTCTCCAGT
>OX246746.1:35653261-35809449 GCA_945910005.1 Isoperla grammatica | reverse complement strand
TGCTGTGTGCTCTCTACACTGCTATGTGCTCTCTACACTGCTGTGTGCTCTCTACACTGCTGTGTGCTCTCCTGCTCTCTACACTGCTATGTGCTCTCTACACTGCTATGTGCTCTCTACACTGCTATGTGCTCTCTACACTGCTATGTGCTCTCTACACTGCTATGTGCTCTCTACACTGCTATGTGCTCTCTACACTGCTATGTGCTCTCTACACTGCTATGTGCTCTCTACACTGCTATGTGCTCTCTACACTGCTGTGTGCTCTCTACACTGCTATGTGCTCTCTACACTGCTGTGTGCTCTCTACACTGCTGTGTGCTCTCTACACTGCTATGTGCTCTCTACACTGCTATGTGCTCTCTACACTGCTATGTGCTCTCTACACTGCTATGTGCTCTCTACACTGCTATGTGCTCTCTACACTGCTATGTGCTCTCTACACTGCTATGTGCTCTCTACACTGCTATGTGCTCTCTACACTGCTGTGTGCTCTCTGCTCTCTACACTGCTATGTGCTCTCTACACTGCTATGTGCTCTCTACACTGCTGTGTGCTCTCTACACTGCTGTGTGCTCTCTACACTGCTATGTGCTCTCTACACTGCTGTGTGCTCTCTACACTGCTATGTGCTCTCTACACTGCTATGTGCTCTCTACACTGCTGTGTGCTCTCTACACTGCTAGGTGCTCTCTACACTGCTATGTGCTCTCTACACTGCTATGTGCTCTCTACACTGCTATGTGCTCTCTACACTGCTATGTGCTCTCTACACTGCTGTGTGCTCTCTACACTGCTGTGTGCTCTCTACACTGCTATGTGCTCTCTACACTGCTGTGTGCTCTCTACACTGCTGTGTGCTCTCTACACTGCTATGTGCTCTCTACACTGCTATGTGCTCTCTACACTGCTATGTGCTCTCTACACTGCTATGTGCTCTCTACACTGCTATGTGCTCTCTACACTGCTATGTGCTCTCTACACTGCTATGTGCTCTCTACACTGCTGTGTGCTCTCTACACTGCTATGTGCTCTCTACACTGCTATGTGCTCTCTACACTGCTGTGTGCTCTCTACACTGCTGTGTGCTCTCTACACTGCTATGTGCTCTCTACACTGCTATGTGCTCTCTACACTGCTATGTGCTCTCTACACTGCTATGTGCTCTCTACACTGCTATGTGCTCTCTACACTGCTATGTGCTCTCTACACTGCTATGTGCTCTCTACACTGCTATGTGCTCTCTACACTGCTGTGTGCTCTCTGCTCTCTACACTGCTATGTGCTCTCTACACTGCTATGTGCTCTCTACACTGCTGTGTGCTCTCTACACTGCTATGTGCTCTCTACACTGCTATGTGCTCTCTACACTGCTGTGTGCTCTCTACACTGCTGTGTGCTCTCTACACTGCTATGTGCTCTCTACACTGCTGTGTGCTCTCTACACTGCTATGTGCTCTCTACACTGCTATGTGCTCTCTACACTGCTGTGTGCTCTCTACACTGCTAGGTGCTCTCTACACTGCTATGTGCTCTCTACACTGCTATGTGCTCTCTACACTGCTATGTGCTCTCTACACTGCTATGTGCTCTCTACACTGCTGTGTGCTCTCTACACTGCTATGTGCTCTCTACACTGCTATGTGCTCTCTACACTGCTGTGTGCTCTCTACACTGCTGTGTGCTACACTGCTATGTGCTCTCTACACTGCTGTGTGCTCTCTACACTGCTGTGTGCTCTCTACACTGCTATGTGCTCTCTACACTGCTATGTGCTCTCTACACTGCTGTGTGCTCTCTACACTGCTATGTGCTCTCTACACTGCTGTGTGCTCTCTACACTGCTATGTGCCCTCTACACTGCTGTGTGCTCTCTACACTGCTATGTGCTCTCTACACTGCTATGTGCTCTCTACACTGCCATGTGCTCTCTACACTGCTATGTGCTCTCTACACTGCTATGTGCTCTCTACACTGCTATGTGCTCTCTACACTGCTATGTGCTCTCTACACTGCTGTGTGCTCTCTGCTCTCTACACTGCTATGTGCTCTCTACACTGCTATGTGCTCTCTACACTGCTATGTGCTCTCTACACTGCTGTGTGCTCTTTACACTGCTATGTGCTCTCTACACTGCTATGTGCTCGCTACACTGCTATGTGCTCTCTACACAGCTATGTGCTCTCTACACTGCTATGTGCTCTCTACACTGCTATGTGCTCTCTACACTGCTATGTGCTCTCTACACTGCTGTGTGCTCTCTACACTGCTATGTGCTCTCTACACTGCTATGTGCTCTCTACACTGCTATGTGCTCTCTACACTGCTATGTGCTCTCTACACTGCTGTGTGCTCTCTACACTGCTGTGTGCTCTCTACACTGCTGTGTGCTCTCTACACTGCTGTGTGCTCTCTACACTGCTATGTGCTCTCTACACTGCTGTGTGCTCTCTACACTGCTATGTGCTCTCTACACTGCTATGTGCTCTCTACACTGCTGTGTGCTCTCTACACTGCTGTGTGCTCTCTACACTGCTATGTGCTCTCTACACTGCTATGTGCTCTCTACACTGCTATGTGCTCTCTACACTGCTATGTGCTCTCTACACTGCTATGTGCTCTCTACACTGCTATGTGCTCTCTACACTGCTGTGTGCTCTCTACACTGCTGTTTGCTGTCTGCACTGCTATGTGCTCTCTACACTGCTGTGTGCTCTTTATACTGCTATGTGCTCTCTACACTGCTATGTGCTCTCTGCACTGCTATGTGCTCTCTGCACTGCTGTTTGCTGTCTGCACTGCTATGTGCTCTTTACACTGCTGTGTGCTCTTTATACTGCTGTCATTTACCAGCATTCAAAGAGTTCTAAGTTTTAGTGTTACTAGCGCCATTTTGGCTATTCAGGGGCGTGGGAACGGGGGCAGAAGACGGTTACATAAGAATGTTTGAGGGACATTAATGGAGGTTTATGCACATAGTGAAAAGAAAACAACGAAGAAACCTTACTTCAAAGACAAGAGTTGTGAATTTGGTTTAATCAACCTCGGTGGAAGGCGCGGGGGGGGGGGGGGGGGGTGATAGGGAGAGCCCCAGGCGTCATAGGCGAAAAGTTGTGTACATTTTAGACTACGTATTGGGTGTGATGCCTCAGAACCAATTGTCAATGTTAGTTTAGAAATTGAACAAACGTTACTACGTTACTATTTCTACTTTAAGTACTGCAACGAATTCCTTAAGTGGTGATGTACAAACGGGTACTAGGTATTGTTACCGAATGTTGGACCCCTATTTCTGAAATTGTGACGTGCGAAGAGTTTCTTCGTGCCCAAATAAACGTGGACGTTGTAACTACAGGTTTTTGGGTTTGAGGCTGGAATTCTTCCAGAAAACATAATTTTTGTTGAAACTGCTGTGATGACGCGTAACGAGGTAGAACATATCTCTGTGGTGTAACAGTTGTTACGCATTACAGTAGTCTACGCTGCAGCGTTTTGTCCATTAACACTGCAAATGTTACACAGTCGTGAACTGACACGCATAAATGCACCAACCACTTACATTACGAAGATGTTTTACTGTACCTATATCAAAGAGTGTATAGTTTTAAATATGCATGTATAAACATTTAAGCAAATTGACTTAAAAATACACAAACTGAAGCTTGTGAGTAAACTCAGTCTGCAATGTTCTGGCAAGAACAGGGCATCGGTAACCCTGGGTAACTCCAGACTACGCGCTGTATGGCCTATACATGCAACCCGGCATAAACAGATGCTGTGTTTGTTATTTTTTTTAGTTTTTCTTTAGTCTCTGGAAGTGATTGTTGTGAAGGTAACCCTCACAGTTTAGGCTGCAACGTCACGTCAAATAGTTAAATACTAATGTGCCAAAATGTGCCGAACAATATAAAATTCCTATGAAATAATAAAGGGAAATACGTCGACTCGGCCCCTCCACCAAATTGTGATCATTTGAGAAAAACGCCTTAATAATCCGAGTATACAGTCTTGTCCTAGCTGTATTGACAGTAGATTGGAGATTAAAAATGTTAATGATTTATTTCTTAAATTTTTGACCATAGAAGTTTGGGATTGGATTCCTCAGCGTGATACTTATAGGTAGAGCCAAGTAAAATTCGCGTTATGAAATAAAATGAAACTGTAGTTATACCTCTGAAAATGATAATTGTGGACGAGACGTCGTGTCAGGATGCTAATTATGCAAATTTTGAATGACGAAATAACGAAATTTGGAGTTTTAACGACGTTTCCACGATGTATCTGTGTATTCGCGAAATGAGACCGAAATAACGAAATTGTGTTAAATACTGGGCTAGAATAAGTTTAAGTGTAAGAAAAACGCGCAGAAGAATTTAAAATATAAACGAAATAGATAGAAGTACTGTTCATACACAACAAATGACTCGTTTTTATTTGAGTGATATTCCTAAATTGATTATATAACGTTTTTTCTTCCTTTTTTGTTTGTTATGCGCCTTATAAAAAATAGCACCACCAAAGCGCGAAATGTACATTTTGAAATACGAAATTTGGGAACTATACCATCATTTCTGTAGGGCTCTACTAATAGGTGGCTCCAAATGTCATACGTGACGAAAATGGGTAAATGCTATTGACTTCCACCCTTCTAGTCTCGAAGCCTAAAGGCGAGTAACTTTAGTCTGCATCCTTCCTCCATGCCTTGAGCGACATTCAATGTTGTATGGTCCATGGTTGGCGATATCTGCGTGGGGAGTGGTGTGTTTTGCTTGCCGCACAGTCACCACATCAAGCGAGGATCCCTCGTGACTAGGGAACGTTGTATGCTATAGGAGTTCAGCTACTACTGCAACCTTAGATTTGTATAGCTTCTGTCATCTTAAAAGTAGTGTTTTATCCATTAGGCTGGTGCTGTACTAGGGGAATAAGCTTTATACATATTTTGAGGTCAATGGAGCTCCAACTCTTGTTTCGAACTCTGCATTCATATTTCTCACGATGTCTGTCCGTTATTTAGAGTCAACTAGATTATTTCGAAAAAGTAAAATATGTTTTAACTAGTTTGGATGAGCGGTTAAATGCGTCTTGCGGGAATCCCTCTGTAAGGACATCCGGCCTTGCGGGGATCACTCTGCACGGACATCCGGCCTGGCCTAGTGGTAGACCGCAACGTTTCAGCTGGGACTTTTAAGGTCGAGAATAATTTCACACGAATCAAATATCTCTATGGAGATTCGTTGCGTAGATATTTCTGTTTGGGTTGTATTCAGAAGTAATTCATTAGTAAAAATATGAAAACTAACAAACGCAACTTATGCTCGACAGTTAACAATGCCAATCCGGCATCTACGAACTTGAAACTCAGTTTCCCTACGAAATTGTATTGCGAATTGTTTGTTGTATTGCGAATTGTGTGTTCTATTGCGAATTGTGTGTTGTATTGAGCATGGTGTGTTGTATTGCGCATTGTGTGTTGTATTGCGCATTGTTGAACTTCGTCTGGTATTGGACGAGGAAGTTTCTTGGAACTGTGAGTTGAGGGTTCCGCAATCCGCAACGGCAGAAACGTGTTTTTTAATATCGATTTTTTTTTTTTTGTGTGGTTTTAATGTATTTCTTGTGAATGTAGCCCTAAAAGTTTGGGAATAAACGCCACTTTAATATTTAAGTACCAATGCTGCGAAATGTCCCAAGAAATATTTAATTTCTATGAAATAATAAAGGGAAATACGTCGACTCGGCCCCTCCACCAAATTGTGAACATTTGTGAAAAACGCCTTAATAATCCGAGTATACAGTCTTATTATAGATGCATTTACAGTAGATTGGAGATTGCAGATTAATATGTTATATTTCTTAATATTTAATTATAAGTTCAAAGATACCATAATGTGTCGTCAATAGCAGTTTTAATCGATGTGTGTATATAATTGTTGTCACTCCTAAAAAATATAGTGGAATATTGTTGTACGTCTGTTTCGCACATCTTGCTTCCTTCCTTGCTTACTTGCTTACTTGCTTACTTGCTTGATTACTATCAATTATTACTAATGCAGTTCTATAGACATAATTTCAATAAACTCTCTGTAGCAAACTTAATCAACTGCGTTGATGATCGTGTGTGATTGTGGAAATATCCTTACGGACAGTCAGGTACTATTTAAGGAGTGTTTACAATGTAAACTAAGGGTCACAACAATTGGAACAATATAAATAATGCCTTGTACATAAAAACATCAACATTTGTATGCTTCACAATACAACTTATAAACTAAGCTTAAGCTTATAAACTAATTTTAAGAACATGGTAGTGAGACACAATCATGTTATGTGTATATGGGGCTTGCTCTACCTTCTCACTACCATCATTGTGTTTTGATTGATGTATTTCAATCGATTATATATTATATGTTAACAATCATGTTAAAAATAAAATATATATAATTATATATTATTATTATTATTATTATTATTATTATTATTATTATTATTATTATTATTATTATTATTGTGATAATGAAGTGAAAATTTTAAGTGAAGTACAGAACTATTACAATTTCAAAAAACAATTTGTAGCAAATACTAAATTTAAATTTTATTCACTTCAAATTGTTTCCTAATCTAAGAAATTTCAAATATAATTTCAAAACTGATATTTATAAAATGCATCTGTACATCAAAAAGCGTAAAATTATAACGTCCTCATAAGGAACGTAAGTACTTGTAGAATCCTGTATTGTGTTGTCTTAAGACGTTCATTCATTGGCATAAGGCCTCACACTAGAGCATATATAATGTATGAATGCTTCACACTAGAGTATATATAATGTATGAATGCTTCACACTAGAGCATATATAATGTATGAATGCTTCACACTAGAGCATATATAAAGTAGGTATATAAGTTTTGGCTACCAGTACGTGCTCAACAGTAGTAATATACGTATGATTGTGTCACAGGGAGTTTGAATAATATATGAATGTTGTATGAATGATCTGAATGTATGGTATTATTACCTGGAGTTCAGCTTCAGCCTTCTCGCTGACAACGGAAGGACTTGGGCTGGTAGGTCGAGGCAAAGAGTTAGTTCTCGAGGCTCCCGCGCTCAGGCTAAGGGTCTCGCTAGCAGCACTGGCCGGCGACAGGGATCTAAAACACAACACAAACTGTATCATACATATGCGGGTACCACTTCAACTCACTGTGGTCTTTCGGCGGAAAGATCGCACGCTACCAAATGATTGTACAAATTGATTGGAAGTAATGCCAACCAATTATATGCATAAATGAAGTCTTAAAGTAAAAATAGAAGAATGTATATGAAATCCGGGAAAATATTATAATTCGTATGAGTGATAAACCAGAGAAGATGCAATATTAAGAGACATTCCGAATATATATATATATATTCCTTTTCCTACTAAGACAAAACAAACTACGGACTCTTATCTGATTCAAATAATGCTTTAAAAAATGTGTCAATCAAAGAATTTTGGCAAAAATGTAATTATTAATTAATCACTTAACTCGTTCAAGTCATATTGTTTCTGAGTTACATCTAAAATTGATTATTAAAATACAATTATCGATGTAAATCATCCGCAGCACGGCTTTTACTTGGTTACTGCGCTAGATCGTCGAAAACCCGCATCTCAAAGTAATTAGTAAATAATAATAATTGTTCGTATAAATCCCTGCCTAGAGGTCCGGCCGCTGTACTATAGGCCGGCCGCTGTACTATAGGCGGCCTATCCTATCCACAGTATAGTTTATTTACTCCACTACTTTTATTAGTAAATACTAGAAATACTAGTCAAACAGTAAGGATCCTTGCGATAAATAGTCAAATACAGGGATATTAAAGTAGTGCAGTGAATAGTAACGCAGTGATAGTGAGTGATACGTATAGTTAAATATATCTGGTGTAGTAAATAGTAGCGCAGTATACTTGCGGTACACTGTTCAAGATATGTATTATTAAATATATCTGGTGTAGTAAATAGTAGCGCAGTATACTTGCGGTAGGATTCAAGATACGTAATCATGAAGTGTAGCATCCATGGACGTATATTAAAGTACTGTGGTGGTGGCCCGTAGCAGTTCTTGCGGTGATATTTGTAACTTCTAGCGTCGAGGTAAATCGCCACAATATCTTTGAAGCAGAGCCTGAATTTAAGTCCTCCAAGACGTAGAGTTACTGCACGGTTGATAACATTTCTAGTCGGCTATTGCGATCGAGGTAATAAGTAATCTGCATGTTTCTCCGCTCCCTCGGGCTCAACTGTGCTGGCAGTCATTCTCGTCTCACTCCCGTCACAAGATTGGATGTCTTGATTGCATGGACAGGCTCCATTTAAAAAGATGACGAGCAACCATATTAATTGGAATGCACATTCTCGAATGCTGTCATACCAATTCCACATCGGTTCACAGTAATCTATTAGAACGATTTCACGTACAGCAGTTTCGCAAGGCAATAGAATTAGCTGATTCTGTGATTCTCCGTGCGACACTTGGCAACGCTGTCGAGGGAAGAAGCCGTTCCTTTGCAGGATGACACACATTTATAACCATGCTCAGGGGGTGCGAGTTGACGGGGGGGATGGGGGCTGGTCTGGTAGTTCCATCCCTGACTCTGGTTTACTGAAAGGTATCCCCGCCGGGGATGGCTAAATCCCAACCTCTGGATACCTATCTCATCTCATATCATATCAAGTGACTTTAATTTACATGATAGGTTAAAACTACAAAAAAAGTTGGTGAAAGATTAAAATACCTGAATGGTAGGTCTTTTAATGTTCCCTTTCTTAATAATACCTCAGATCGCTTCTAAGGCCATCTCGAGGGCAATAATACCCCAAAAGATGTTTTGCCTCCGGCGGCTGGGGCTTTGCCCCAGACCCCTTACTGCCCACGCAGATACTATACTTTGACACCCCCCCCCCTCTTCCAAACCGTCAATTGGCACCCTGACCATGCTAGTCGTACTAGTTACCTTGGCGGCTATAATCTCGTGCATGCTTGCTTATTGGATAAGCCGAGGCGCAGTGTATCAAGTCATGATAGGTATTCTCTTGTTACAGTATCTATTTTATCAGTGTTATAAAACGTTATCGTTTTCTATTGTTTTCTATTTGCACTGCACTCACAGCCATTTTCAATAAAACATTTGGAGAGGTTGTTATCGTAAGATACGCGAGATCCATTAAACGTGCCTCGTTCAGTTTTGTGCGTAAGTAAGGGGAAAAAGGATAACTGGAGATATTAAATAGACACTAATTAACTGTGAGATTAAAAAATGAAGCAAGAATATGTCACAGGTAATTCAGATAGTGACGGTTTAGGTTTTAATGTGACTTTGTTTTGATTCGCGCTATTGCGTCATAATACAATAATTTCGGAGATAGTGGTTATAGGCCTACTCATTGTTTCTTGATGAATACGTCCATGGTATTTCAGTGTCTGACCTTGAGCACCTCGCAATATTATACCACGATTGATATCTTGAAAACGGCTCAATCTAGGGTATTATATTTTCGCCATCTTTGAACTCCGGCGCCATTGCAACCATACTTGAATACTCAGCCTTCTTTAATAAAATTCGTAATTTCTATCATTTTGAAGGGTTATGCTTGTTGCACTACATGGACGTCGACGAGCACCGAGCGCCGGAAGTGGATGATCCGACCAATCAGGGCGAAGCGGCGATGTTCGTTGGTTCCAACTTCTTCGGATCATCTACTTCCGGCGCTCGGCGCTCGTCGACGTCCATGTAGTGCAACAAGCATTACATTGAGGTACAGCTTTCTTGAACGTCGGTTCAATTCGCGGATCCCATCGAGAAGGCTGAGCATTGAGGAAGTAGTATGGTCGTAATGGCGGACGCCCAAGGTGTCAGCGCCCACTAAACGGCGCGTAAAATATCCTATATTGAAAAAGGAATTTCTACGCAGAATTTGGTTTTGTATCTACTAAATAATTGATCCTCAAAAATGACAAAAATCAAAATGTTAGAATTATTTCGAACCAATTTGTTTTGCTAATTCCAAAGCAATCAATCAACATTTACATACCGCATCTTTTTCACGGTATTTCTTTAGTGTTTTATTATAAAAAAAATTGTCGATAGTTCAAGATTATTTTTCATTATTTATGGCGTCTTAGTATTTTCTCTTTTGTTTTGTTGAGCGTTATTCGATTTCCGGTGCAGCCATGGCAAACAAAGAGTTGATTGGTTCAGAGAAAGAAGCTCGAAAAACAACGAAACAATTTTCTGTCCACAGTTGTTCTACGTCTAGAGAAGATGCATGTAGTGTACAAAACATCTCTGCGCTTCGCTTTTGTGTTTGGTTTATTATTTTTGCGGAGGTACCTTGATCAAAGGTTTTACTACACTACCCTGTCTGCCAAATCCCGATACAACGCAATTTACTATTCACAGATATGTCTATAAGGGACTTCCAATGAAGCATTTACGAGCGCACCTCATGTCTCGTCAACAAGTGAGCGTATTTACCAATGTGTAAAATGGGAGCTAGTGTAGAAATGCACTTTTAGAAATAAGATAATAGATGCATGTATGAATTTATGTAATGGCAAGACAACCCCTCAACCGAACCAATAGAATGTGAAACCTGTCTGTCTGGCTCGCAGGGATCTTTATAATGTTATATAATTGTTAGTTAGTAGTATCCAGATGCGAATATAATACCCTATAATGAAGTTTTCCCGACATTTACAGAATTATGGGAAAAGTGTAATCTCCGGCGGCGAGGGAGAGGATACCCCCTCATTATATGGTTAACGTTCCTCTTGTAATCATGTTAAAAATCTCCCCCTTTTGCCAACTGATTAATTAACAATTTACGCCCCATTCACAAAATAAATTCAAATCACAGTGACAAATGGTAAAATAAATTTCTGGTTTCACACTTCAGAAAAGCTGTTATAAAATGAAACGTCGGCGCAGTTGGCCAAGGTCGATTAGGCGTTGGTCTAGTAACCCGCGATCTCTGCGTTCCAGGTTCGAAACCTGGCTTGGGCATGGATGTCTTGTGGCGTTTTTTCATCCTCATAATCACCCAATCATCGTCTCGATTAGCCTCGTTGCAAAAAATATGCGACGTAAAACCCCAAATATCATCGTAATAAAATGTAACTGGGATTATAATGGATGTTTGAGACGTTGTCCACGGCTAAAGATGGCGCTGGAAGAAAGTCTCGTAGTCGTGCGACATTCCCTGTACTCTCGGCCGTTCTGTCGCGATCATGCAGACCGGTATTTACGGAACTTGATAGATCGATGTCTTCAGTCTTTTAAAGGAGATGGTACAGCAATAAGATTTCCAAACGAAGATCATTGTTTTCTACATTTTGTCCTACCAGGGTAGCGACAGCTTCAGTCAATTAACTGTATACTGGCCACGCCATAAGAAGCGAGGTGCCCTCTAAAATTCTGAGAAGATAGGGTCGCTCCACACGGTCTATTTCAACGGTATTCAACTCGAGATTGCCTGATAGCTGAATTGTTATTGTCCACTGTATTGACTGCACCAACCGTGAATGGAATGCAACTCCACCACGTCTGACAACATGCTGACGATATTATCACTACAATATCTGAGGCAGGAGAACGGGATGCAACCAGATTTATGTTGATAGTTGTCACATGCGTCACTTCCCTATTACATAATCCGTGACGACAACACCTTCAATTTAACGCGACGCGACTATATTAACATGTATACGTGTATATTTTCGTCTCGGCTCTAATGCGATCCGAGCAAGTAATATGTGTCATCCATCAAATATATTAATTCAAGTTTCTTTTAGGCTTTCCTATTTGCTGACGAACTCACAAACTCATGTCGTTAAGTTAACGGCGGACGTGTTTGTAAAACAGAAACAATATTCGGGTAAGTGAACACGAAGACATGTGCGTCGTGCGAGTGGGTAGCGAAGTAAGTTGCAGGGGATCTCACTCGCAACCAAAGATGGTGTCGCAACGTTCACGCGTCCTCGCTAAAGCCGTTCACTTTAAGACTTTACGACCATATTGCTGAAATACGGGTAATTTGATTCTTTTTCAAACAGCCTTCGGGACCCCAGGAGAACGTGTAAAAAACGGGACCGTCCCGGCTAAACCCGAACCTTAGTTTAATGTCTGACAGATAAACTGCCATTTAAGTTTGTGTTCGTGCCTGCGCAATTAGATGTAGCTGTAAAATCAGTAGTAATAATTATTCGTGTAAGTTGACTCACGAAACCCAGTCCGTGTCCTATAGTAGTGAAGGTTTCTCGCCTTGCGGGTTGGACATATTGACTAGTGAACGCTATGGACCCTTTGCCTTGGCCGTGATCATTTAGTAGGGAGGTCTAGTAGACTTGGTCAAGGCACGAGCCAAACAAGTGGCTTAGTACAAAAAAACATATTTCACATATATAATATGTGTATATAATTTTAAATGTTGAGTGCACATTTTGGAATGGGCTGTACAGGTCTCCTAGTTACACATCCATAAATAAATGTGTAATGTAGTAGACGCAGACTGCTTTGCAGCAAGCTCGCATTGTCTGTGAAATGAAATTGTGATCCACAAAGAACCTCGTTAATTAGAATGTAAATACAACAAAAGAAAAGGGAATTGTCCACCTGATCCGAACACTGAAATAGCTTTATACTGGGAGTTTTCAACCAAATGAGAGAGTTTTGTATAAAAAGAAAATGTAAAAGACAATTACGTTTTTCGTTATTTTATTTGGAACGAGCTTTGAGGAATATAACTATCCAAGTGATGCATTTATCAGTACTCGGATTCCGTTGGAAAATACATTGTCCGATTTCTTTGTGCTGTAGTAATTACTAGGCGTAACCGTAATACGGCTCTTCATCAACATTACTTGGACATACAGCATTTACGTTTCAGAGTTTTCATGTAAAGACCTTTTGTAGCGCGTGCAAGAAATCTGGACCGTCAACAAATACACAAAAAGGATGGATAAAAAGAATACTGATTTTCATGACGATACAGAATTACCTCCGTGGACTGCATGGGAGGAGAGTGGTGAATGAACTAGCTCAATACATACATACATACATACACTTTCCGTGTTTACGTGGAGATCTGACCTAAGCAAACCGAAACCTGGACTGATAATGCCTGAAGAGCGATTATTTCTCAGCAGACGATCTATAAATGTTGGGGTTCCGCGTTCGCCTTCACTAGCACTATCATGTATCATGTCATCCAAAATCCTCTCGAGGGTTGAGCCTTACATATATTATATATATAATGCAGTGTTGTGACTTATCTAGATAACATCTAGGTCCATTTTGTTACGTATTATCTTTTATCTAGATAAAGTTAATCTTATCTTACATTTTTAAGCTATTAGATAAAAAAGAAGGAGATAAAATAATAAACAAAAATCTAGAAACAACAAAACACATTATTATTAATAAGTTTTTTTTAATATAAAACAAAACAAACAAAACAAAACAAAATGACAAACAAACAAACAAAACAAACACACATATATGGAACTTGCTCAGGTCATTTTCTCTAATAACGTTGAACCCAGCCCTCCCATTTCTTATTATTCATCCATATTATTATGATTGATAATGATTAGAAAACTTGTTGGAAAAATTGCTTTTTTAGAAACAAATCAATATCCAAATTATTATCTTTTATCTTATCTAGATAACGTTTTGGAGAATTATCTTTATCTTTAACTGGATAAATAATAATTTATCTGGTCAAAACACTGATTATGTGTTAATAAAATAGAAAACACAACGGGTTGTTCCGCCACGTCGGCAATATGCACCACGGCGGGTGCCGTATCCTCACATGCGAGTGGGAGGAGCGTTCTTGACAGGCCTAACCTAACCTAACCTCCCGGGTCACTTTGGCGCCAATATGTTAGGCTCCCTGCTATTGGGACCATGCAAGGGTACATTTCGTAACCTCCTGAAAATGATGGGGTTCCAGCATCAACTAGCACGTCCCAGCGTCACATTTTGTCAAGTGTTTTCGGAACCTACAAGCGAAAAGATGGAGGAAATGCGCGCTAAAAATTTGTAATGAAATTAAAAAAACAATATTCTAATCGTTTCCCAATTATAACAAATACGATATGAAAGATAATACAATCCTGCAACGCGTGGTTTAAATAACGGTCAAATTATATAATTCCTGACTATTTCACGAGCTTTTAAATTTTTGCATTTTGAAAACGCCGCCATGATTTGTGAATGCTGGCAGATGCCCTCGCTCGAACCGGCTGGCGTTTTCATGATGCTGAATATGCTGGCGCAGGAAGTTACCGAACGCCCAGCTTATGATATTCAGGAGGTTACGGAACGGCCTCAGCACGGAAATGGCATATTCAGCTAGTTTCGGAATGTACCCCAAGAAGGCTCAACCCATTCGCATGGTTGGATCTGTTGGGGGGATTCCAAGGGGACTTGAGACAGATAATTGCCAAGGGCAGTTCAGAAAAGGCGAGTCGAGAAGGCACAGTTAAACAATTGCTCATTGCGAGTCGTTCCTCGTTATACACTTAACTGTCAAACAAGCTAACATCCAATAGAGTAATTGGAATCGTCATCAATAATATTGCACTATAATTCTATGGAATTAGTATTTATGGTATTCAATAGGTATGCTTATGACACAATAATGGAGTGGTTCACTTACTTTATACAATTTCCTCCATCACAACTTGATTGCTAATAAATATTATTGAACAACGTTAATTAAACGTATAAGTTATGCATGGTTCGGTTAATGTTTGTCCTGGTTTGCGATGCCTTCATTATCCTTCGCAATAAAATACTAACTTCAAAAGGAAATGCCTTGGCTTTAGACCTATAACGTTCCACCCAAATATGGACTGCACGTTTACATAACATAATCTATAGTGTTTTGCATTTCTTCAGTTGTCTGGTAGAACTGTAGACATATTTTTACCATAACTTTATTTTTATCCGAACATATATTTCCTTATTTATTTATTTATTCATCTTAATTACCGGCACTTATCTGTTTGTCAGACATTTCTGTATGTAAGTTTGAGCTCGTTTCTTCTGGTAAACTAAAAAATGGTATGTGAATTTATTAACGGGAAATAAAATATAATAATGGTGTTTTAATAGTTGAATTACAATAATGGGTGTGTTGTTAAATTGTTATGCCGCAAGAATGGTCGTAAGAGGTCCGCTATTAGTATTACCTAGCTGTGTGCTAGGGGCAATGTAAAGTGATGGTTGGCTTTATAGGCAGGCGTACAGCAGTAAAACGAAATGTCAGCGAGGAGACGCGAAGGGTCGTGGATGATTGCCGCGTGAGGCCGTAGCGCCGTAGCTCGCCCCCCACTGTCATGTTTTAGATTGGTTCCATCTGTGGAAAGCACATCCGCGTTATTGTGACATCTTCTGCCCCCCCCCCCCCCACCTCACTAATACTCCAACCATAGGTTTACATTGCACGGATACGATATTGTGTGTTATGACTTTAGGAGTAGAATTTTTAGAACTTCACATTTTAATGTAAGTTTTTAACTAATGTCAGCGAGCTATCATTGTGACCGTATTTACAGTAAATAAACAGTTTCAAGCTAAGTATTTGGTTTTACCTGAGAATATTGTTTCAGTATGTTAACGACGGTCCATATTGATCTCAGCGGATCCTCTATTCTGCATGCAAACAATGCTTTTAGCAGGAAACCGTAGGCTTAGTGAACTGCAAGCTTGCTAAAATGGGATACGTGGTGTGTGTGATATTATACACGAGTGAGAATATGTAGAAGCGAGGCTCTCTCTTCTCGTCATTCACCACTCACCATTTGACACTTTCCACTAGTCATTCACCATTCATTACTCACCACTCACCGCTTACACTCACCACGGCTCATTACTCGCTATTAAAAACTTGCCTATCACATTCACCGCTCACCACTCACCACTTGACACTTGAAACTAGATTATCTGTGTCCCAACGCGACGAGCGAATTTGAATGACACTGAAAGTAATTGTGTAGCCTTCAGTAGGTAACAGCAGAAACACATGTATCACGTTTAGCCAGATTACTTCTTACGACGACGAATAATAATGTCAATATTACTGTAACACAGACAGATGTACAGATTACTGTAACACCAATAGTAACATACGGCCGGCTAAAGAATAAATACAACATGTATGGATTACTTTCCTAAGTCCACGTTAAAATTTTGTGAGGAGAAACGAATTATTATTCGTAATGTTCGTCAGATTACTGTAACACCAATAGTAACATACGGCCGGCTAAAGAATAAATACAACATGTATGGATTACTTTCCTAAGTCCACGTTAAAATTTTGTGAGAAGAAACGAATTATTATTTATAAAAGGGAAAGGTTAGGCTGTTAAACTGTTTTTTTTGTTTTTTTTTAAATACGTAATGATAAAACCAAACATTTCCCAACAACTAAATGTAAATGTCTCTTCAATTTTCAATCGAAAATATACGATAAATAATGCAAATTGAATCAGGAGTTCATTTTGCTCTCAAGTAAGAAAGAACTGATTTATGTATGAAGTATGAAGAGGGGTTTTCAAGTTAGTTGACATAGTTATCCTCGCGAACAACTTATTGTAATTAGCATTTCCTCTCCAACAACTATTCCAGCCACACACTAATCTCCACTTCATAACAGTAAATGCTATTTAAACATGACTTATAAACATTCAAAGGCAGTTTGCATGGTTGGTATACTTGCGTGTATACCATCAATGTATTATGTAATAAAACATGTCCGTATGTTCTGTTTTTCAAAACACTCGTTCAAATGACTATTCCTCGCGTGTATTTTTATCACCATTGTAAAAACTCAATCGTGTGTATATAATAAATAAATGTGATTATTATATATACGGGGTTTAAGTTTAATCCAGCTTTGTCGATAAGTGGATAATGAATGGCGTTATAGAAATTGTAATAAAGGTTTGCCCCACTGGGGATCGAGCCCACATATATTATATATACAACAATATACAGTACACATAATTCGTGTATGAAATAAACATCAGTCACATCACATGTTTAAATTAAATGTAAACTATATGTTTTACTTTGCGTGTGCAGTAATTAATCACTATCAATATATAATCATATTCATAACCATGTCATTGTGTACATTTGATAACTCGTAATTCAAGACCAGAATATTCGAAAACCGTGCTTGTGGTTTTCACACAGAATGATATAGCCTTATACAAAGAACAGTAAATTAAACGGGAAAGTGAACCAGAACACTGCCTCTAGTATATGTCTTCAAGTTTCCATTTACTTTTCTCGTAGATTTTAAAATACAATTTTGTTCGAAGTTTTCCCCTTTTCAGAAAACAGTTCCAGAATCAACAATTTCAAGAATATACACACGTAAACATCTACCCCAACTTGTGAATAATACATAAAACCTACGCGTGAGCATATCTAAAAATAACATGGAACCGTGGAGCGGGAGGGCTTTTCTCATCATTACTCGGTATTGATTGTTATCTTCATTATTCATAAGAGTAGTAGTATTCGGTGACATACCAGGGCTTTATTTTGTAGCATGCGTGAAAATGAGCGCATTCCGCTGATACAAACATTTTTTTCCAATATGGAGTATGAAACGACACTGCTGCTTATACGTTTTGTGTTGATATAGGACAATTGGTGTGAACAGAAATTTCTTTTAAAACCCGTGAATTATATGGAAACAGCAATTCTTTCAAAATGCTGACACACTGTATTCCAAATTTGCTGATATTTCCCGGATCATTAAAAAGTTACTGTTAAATCGTTAAAATCCCCTTATAAGTGCGTCCTGTACAAACAATCCTCTACATTATGTCATCCTTGCGGAGACCAATGTAATCAAGTATTACGTAGTGCGTTATGTTAGCACAGTATTGCGTTTCCGACTACCAGCATGACATTTTGAAGAAGCAACAATGCTTCAGTCGCGTATCTGGAGACTGTGCTTGGGCTTGCAGTTTCGACCCGATGTACCTTCTGCAACCAGCTGGGGATGGAAGTCATCAGATTCTTCAGTCAGTAGCCAAATCATTTGTTAATCATTGAAGTACGTCGAAAATTTGACGCTCACAATAACACATTCGTAGTGACTGTCTCGCCTATAGAGTATATATCCCCCGCCTATATCCCATCATGATAACACATTCGTAGTGTCTCGCCTATAGAGTAATCTACTATATACAGCGGTATATCCCATCATGATAACACATTCGTAGTGTCTCAACAATAGAGTAGTCTACTATATACAGCGGTATATCCCATCATGATAACACATTCGTAGTGTCTCGCCTATAATCTACTATATACAGCGGTATATCCCATCATGATAACACATTCGTAGTGTCTCGCCTATAGAGTAGTCTACTATATACAGCGGTATATCCCATCATGATAACACATTCGTAGTGTCTCGCCTATAGAGTAATCTACTATATACAGCGGTATATCCCATCATGATAACACATGCGTAGTGTCTCGCCTATAGAGTAGTCTACTATATACAGCGGTATATCCCATCATGATAACACATTCGTAGTGTCTCGCCTATAATCTACTATATACAGTGGTATATCCCATCATGATAACACATTCGTAGTGTCTCGCCTATAGAGTAGTCTACTATATACAGCGGTATATCCCAACATGATAACACATTCGTAGTGTCTCGCCTATAGAGTAATCTACTATATACAGCGGTATATTCCATCATGATAACACATTCGTAGTGTCTCGCCTATAGAGTAATCTACTATATACAGCGGTATATCCCATCATGATAACACATTCGTAGTGTCTCGCCTATAGAGTAGTCTACTATATACAGCGGTATATCCCATCATGATAACACATTCGTAGTGTCTCGCCTATAGAGTAGTCTACTATATACAGCGGTATATCCCATCATAACACATTCGTAGTGTCTCGCCTATAGAGTAGTCTACTATATACAGCGGTATATCCCATCATAACACATTCGTAGTGTCTCGCCTATAGAGTAGTCTACTATATACAGCGGTATATCCCATCATGATAACAGATTCGTAGTGTCTCGCCTATAGAGTAGTCTACTATATACAGCGGTATATCCCATCATAACACATTCGTAGTGTCTCGCCTATAGAGTAGTCTACTATATACAGCGGTATATCCCATCATGATAACACATTCGTAGTGTCTCGCCTATAGAGTAGTCTACTATATACAGCGGTATATCCCATCATGATAACACATTCGTAGTGTCTCGCCTATAGAGTAGTCTACTATATACAGCGGTATATCCCATCATAACACATTCGTAGTGTCTCGCCTATAGAGTAGTCTACTATATACAGCGGTATATCCCATCATAACACATTCGTAGTGTCTCGCCTATAGAGTAGTCTACTATATACAGCGGTATATCCCATCATGATAACACATTCGTAGTGTCTCGCCTATAGAGTAGTCTACTATATACAGCGGTATATCCCATCATGATAACACATTCGTAGTGTCTCGCCTATAGAGTAGTCTACTATATACAGCGGTATATCCCATCATGATAACACATTCGTAGTGTCTCGCCTATAGAGTAGTCTACTATATACAGCGGTATATCCCATCATAACACATTCGAAGTGTCTCGCCTATAGAGTAGTCTACTATATATAGAGGTATATCCCATCATGATAACACATTCGTAGTGTCTCGCCTATAGAGTAGTCTACTATATACAGCGGTATATCCCATCATGATAACACATTCGTAGTGTCTCGCCTATAGAGTAGTCTACTATATACAGCGGTATATCCCATCATGATAACACATTCGTAGTGTCTCGCCTATAGAGTAGTCTACTATATACAGCGGTATATCCCATCATCATAACACATTCGTAGTGTCTCGCCTATAGAGTAATCTACTATATACAGCGGTATATCCCATCATTACACATTCGTAGTGTCTCGCCTATAGAGTAGTCTACTATATACAGCGGTATATCCCATCATGATAACACATTCGTAGTGTCTCGCCTATAGAGTAGTCTACTATATACAGCGGTATATCCCATCATGATAACACATTCGTAGTGTCTCGCCTATAGAGTAGTCTACTATATACAGCGGTATATCCCATCGTGATAACACATTCGTAGTGTCTCGCCTATAGAGTAGTCTACTATATACAGCGGTATATCCCATCATAACACATTCGTAGTGTCTCGCCTATAGAGTAGTCTACTATATATAGAGGTATATCCCATCATGATAACACATTCGTAGTGTCTCGCCTATAGAGTAGTCTACTATATACAGCGGTATATCCCATCATGATAACACATTCGTAGTGTCTCGCCTATAGAGTAGTCTACTATATACAGCGGTATATCCCATCATGATAATACATTCGTAGTGTCTCGCCTATAGAGTAATCTACTATATACAGCGGTATATCCCATCATGATAACACATTCGTAGTGTCTCGCCTATAGAGAAGTCTACTATATACAGCGGTATATCCCCTCATAACACATTCGTAGTGTCTCGCCTATAGAGTAGTCTACTATATACAGCGGTATATCCCATCATGATAACACATTCGTAGTGTCTCGCCTATAGAGTAATCTACTATATACAGCGGTATATCCCATCATGATAACACATGCGTAGTGTCTCGCCTATAGAGTAGTCTACTATATACAGCGGTATATCCCATCATGATAACACATTCGTAGTGTCTCGCCTATAATCTACTATATACAGCGGTATATCCCATCATGATAACACATTCGTAGTGTCTCGCCTATAGAGTAGTCTACTATATACAGCGGTATATCCCAACATGATAACACATTCGTAGTGTCTCGCCTATAGAGTAATCTACTATATACAGCGGTATATTCCATCATGATAACACATTCGTAGTGTCTCGCCTATAGAGTAATCTACTATATACAGCGGTATATCCCATCATGATAACACATTCGTAGTGTCTCGCCTATAGAGTAGTCTACTATATACAGCGGTATATCCCATCATGATAACACATTCGTAGTGTCTCGCCTATAGAGTAGTCTACTATATACAGCGGTATATCCCATCATAACACATTCGTAGTGTCTCGCCTATAGAGTAGTCTACTATATACAGCGGTATATCCCATCATAACACATTCGTAGTGTCTCGCCTATAGAGTAGTCTACTATATACAGCGGTATATCCCATCATGATAACACATTCGTAGTGTCTCGCCTATAGAGTAGTCTACTATATACAGCGGTATATCCCATCATAACACATTCGTAGTGTCTCGCCTATAGAGTAGTCTACTATATACAGCGGTATATCCCATCATGATAACACATTCGTAGTGTCTCGCCTATAGAGTAGTCTACTATATACAGCGGTATATCCCATCATGATAACACATTCGTAGTGTCTCGCCTATAGAGTAGTCTACTATATACAGCGGTATATCCCATCATGATAACACATTCGTAGTGTCTCGCCTATAGAGTAGTCTACTATATACAGCGGTATATCCCATCATAACACATTCGTAGTGTCTCGCCTATAGAGTAGTCTACTATATACAGCGGTATATCCCATCATAACACATTCGTAGTGTCTCGCCTATAGAGTAGTCTACTATATACAGCGGTATATCCCATCATGATAACACATTCGTAGTGTCTCGCCTATAGAGTAGTCTACTATATACAGCGGTATATCCCATCATGATAACACATTCGTAGTGTCTCGCCTATAGAGTAGTCTACTATATACAGCGGTATATCCCATCATGATAACACATTCGTAGTGTCTCGCCTATAGAGTAGTCTACTATATACAGCGGTATATCCCATCATAACACATTCGAAGTGTCTCGCCTATAGAGTAGTCTACTATATATAGAGGTATATCCCATCATGATAACACATTCGTAGTGTCTCGCCTATAGAGTAGTCTACTATATACAGCGGTATATCCCATCATGATAACACATTCGTAGTGTCTCGCCTATAGAGTAGTCTACTATATACAGCGGTATATCCCATCATGATAACACATTCGTAGTGTCTCGCCTATAGAGTAGTCTACTATATAGAGCGGTATATCCCATCATCATAACACATTCGTAGTGTCTCGCCTATAGAGTAATCTACTATATACAGCGGTATATCCCATCATTACACATTCGTAGTGTCTCGCCTATAGAGTAGTCTACTATATACAGCGGTATATCCCATCATGATAACACATTCGTAGTGTCTCGCCTATAGAGTAGTCTACTATATACAGCGGTATATCCCATCATGATAACACATTCGTAGTGTCTCGCCTATAGAGTAGTCTACTATATACAGCGGTATATCCCATCATGATAACACATTCGTAGTGTCTCGCCTATAGAGTAGTCTACTATATACAGCGGTATATCCCATCGTGATAACACATTCGTAGTGTCTCGCCTATAGAGTAGTCTACTATATACAGCGGTATATCCCATCATAACACATTCGTAGTGTCTCGCCTATAGAGTAGTCTACTATATATAGAGGTATATCCCATCATGATAACACATTCGTAGTGTCTCGCCTATAGAGTAGTCTACTATATACAGCGGTATATCCCATCATGATAACACATTCGTAGTGTCTCGCCTATAGAGTAGTCTACTATATACAGCGGTATATCCCATCATGATAATACATTCGTAGTGTCTCGCCTATAGAGTAATCTACTATATACAGCGGTATATCCCATCATGATAATTCATTCGTAGTGTCTCGCCTCTAGAGCAGTCTACTATATACAGCGGTATATCCCCTCATAACACATTCGTAGTGTCTCGCCTATAGAGTAGTCTACTATATACAGCGGTATATCCCATCATGATAACACATTCGTAGTGTCTCGCCTATAGAGTAGTCTACTATATACAGCGGTATATCCCATCATGATAACACATTCGTAGTGTCTCGCCTATAGAGTAATCTACTATATACAGCGGTATATCCCATCATGATAACACATTCGTAGTGTCTCGCCTATAGAGTAATCTACTATATACAGTGGTATATCCCATCATGATAACACATTCGTAGTGTCTCGCCTATAGAGTAGTCTACTATATACAGCGGTATATCCCATCATGATAACACATTCGTAGTGTCTCGCCTATAGAGTAGTCTACATTATACAGCGGTATATCCCATCATGATAACACATTCGTAGTATCTCGCCTATAGAGTAGTCTACTATATACAGCGGTATATCCCATCATGATAACACATTCGTAGTGTCTCGCCTATAGAGTAGTCTACTATATACAGCGGTATATCCCATCATGATAACACATTCGTAGTGTCTCGCCTATAGAGTAATCTACTATATACAGCGGTATATCCCATCATCATAACACATTCGTAGTGTCTCGCCTATAGAGTAGTCTACTATATACAGCGGTATATCCCATCATAACACATTCGTAGTGTCTCGCCTATAGAGTAGTCTACTACATACAGCGGTATATCCCATCATGATAACACATTCGTAGTGTCTCGCCTATAGAGTAGTCTACTATATACAGCGGTGTATCCCATCATGATAACACATTCGTAGTGTCTCGCCTATAGAGTAGTCTACTATATACAGCGGTATATCCCATCATAACACATTCGTAGTGTCTCGCCTATAGAGTAGTCTACTATATACAGCGGTTTATCCCATCATCATAACACATTCGTAGTGTCTCGCCTATAGAGTAGTCTACTATATACAGCGGTATATCCCATCATAACACATTCGTAGTGTCTCGCCTATAGAGTAGTCTACTATATACAGCGGTATATCCCATCATGATAACACATTCGTAGTGTCTCGCCTATAGAGTAGTCTACTATATACAGCAGTATATCCCATCATGATAACACATTCGTAGTGTCTCGCCTATAATCTACTATATACAGCGGTATATCCCATCATGATAATACATTCGTATTGTCTCGCCTATAGAGTAATCTACTATATACAGCGGTATATCCCATCATGATAACACATTCGTAGTGTCTCGCCTATAGAGTAGTCTACTATACAGCGGTATATCCCATCATGATAACACATTCGTAGTGTCTCGCCTATAGAGTAATCTTCTATATACAGCGGTATATCTCCTCATGATAACACATTCGTAGTGTCTCGCCTATAGAGTTATCTACTATATACAGCGGTATATCCCAACATGATAACACATTCGTAGTGTCTCGCCTATAGAGTAATCTACTATATACAGCGGTATATCCCCTCATGATAACACATTCGTAGTGTCTCGCCTATAGAGTAATCTCTATATACAGCGGTATATCCCATCATGATAACACATTCGTAGTGTCTCGCCTATAGAGTAATCTACTATATACAGCGGTATATCCCATCATGATAACACATTCGTAGTGTCTCGCCTATAGAGTAGTCTACTATATACAGCGGTATATTCCATCATGATAACACATTCGTAGTGTCTCGCCTATAGAGTAGTCTACTATATACAGCGGTATATCCCATCATGATAACACATTCGTAGTGTCTCGCCTATAATCTACTATATACAGCGGTATATCCCATCATGATAACACATTCGTAGTGTCTCGCCTATAGAGTAGTCTACTATATACAGCGGTATATTCCATCATGATAACACATTCGTAGTGTCTCGCCTATAGAGTAATCTACTATATACAGCGGTATATCCCATCATGATAACACATTCGTAGTGTCTCGCCTATAGAGTAGTCTACTATATACAGCGGTATATCCCATCATGATAACACATTCGTAGTGTCTCGCCTATAATCTACTATATACAGCGGTATATCCCATCATGATAACACATTCGTAGTGTCTCGCCTATAGAGTAGTCTACTATATACAGCGGTATATCCCAACATGATAACACATTCGTAGTGTCTCGCCTATAGAGTAATCTACTATATACAGCGGTATATTCCATCATGATAACACATTCGTAGTGTCTCGCCTATAGAGTAATCTACTTTATACAGCGGTATATCCCATCATGATAACACATTCGTAGTGTCTCGCCTATAGAGTAGTCTACTATATACAGCGGTATATCCCATCATGATAACACATTCGTAGTGTCTCGCCTATAGAGTAGTCTACTATATACAGCGGTATATCCCATCATGATAACACATTCGTAGTGTCTCGCCTATAGAGTAGTCTACTATATACAGCGGTATATCCCATCATGATAACACATTCGTAGTGTCTCGCCTATAGAGTATTCTACTATATACAGCGGTATATCCCATCATGATAACACATTCGTAGTGTCTCGCCTATAGAGTAGTCTACTATATACAGCGGTATATCCCATCATAACACATTCGTAGTGTCTCGCCTATAGAGTAGTCTACTATATACAGCGGTATATCCCATCATGATAACACATTCGTAGTGTCTCGCCTATAGAGTAGTCTACTATATACAGCGGTATATCCCATCATGATAACACATTCGTAGTGTCTCGCCTATAGAGTAATCTACTATATACAGCGGTATATCCCATCATGATAACACATTCGTAGTGTCTCAACAATAGAGTAGTCTACTATATACAGCGGTATATCCCATCATGATAACACATTCGTAGTGTCTCGCCTATAGAGTAATCTACTATATACAGCGGTATATCCCATCATAACACATTCGTAGTGTCTCGCCTATAGAGTATTCTACTATATACAGCGGTGTATCCCATCATGATAACACATTCGTAGTGTCTCGCCTATAGTGTAGTCTACTATATACAGCGGTATATCCCATCATAACACATTCGTAGTGTCTCGCCTATAGAGTAGTCTACTATATACAGCGGTATATCCCATCATCATAACACATTCGTAGTGTCTCGCCTATAGAGTAGTCTACTATATACAGCGGACTATCCCATCATAACACATTCGTAGTGTCTCGCCTATAGAGTAGTCTACTATATACAGCGGTATATCCCATCATAATAACACATTCGTAGTGTCTCGCCTATAGAGTAGTCTACTATATACAGCGGTATATCCCATCATCATAACACATTCGTAGTGTCTCGCCTATAGAGTAGTCTACTATATACAGCGGTATATCCCATCATGATAACACATTCGTAGTGTCTCGCCTATAATCTACTATATACAGCGGTATATCCCATCATGATAATACATTCGTAGTGTCTCGCCTATAGAGTAATCTACTATATACAGCGGTATATCCCATCATGATAACACATTCGTAGTGTCTCGCCTATAGAGTAGTCTACTATACAGCGGTATATCCCATCATGATAACACATTCGTAGTGTCTCGCCTATAGAGTAATCTACTATATACAGCGGTATATCCCCTCATGATAACACATTCGTAGTGTCTCGCCTATAGAGTAATCTACTATATACAGCGGTATATCCCATCATGATAACACATTCGTAGTGTCTCGCCTATAGAGTAGTCTACTATATACAGCGGTATATCCCATCATGATAACACATTCGTAGTGTCTCGCCTATAATCTACTATATACAGCGGTATATCCCATCATGATAACACATTCGTAGTGTCTCGCCTATAGAGTAGTCTACTATATACAGCGGTATATTCCATCATGATAACACATTCGTAGTGTCTCGCCTATAGAGTAATCTACTATATACAGCGGTATATCCCATCATGATAACACATTCGTAGTGTCTCGCCTATAGAGTAGTCTACTATATACAGCGGTATATCCCATCATGATAACACATTCGTAGTGTCTCGCCTATAGAGTTATCTACTATATACAGCGGTATATCCCATCATAACACATTCGTAGTGTCTCGCCTATAGAGTAGTCTACTATATACAGCGGTATATCCCATCATGATAACACATTCGTAGTGTCTCGCCTATAGAGTAGTCTACTATATACAGCGGTATATCCCATCATGATAACACATTCGTAGTGTCTCGCCTATAATCTACTATATACAGCGGTATATCCCATCATGATAACACATTCGTAGTGTCTCGCCTATAGAGTAGTCTACTATATACAGCGGTATATCCCATCATGATAACACATTCGTAGTGTCTCGCCTATAGAGTAGTCTACTATATACAGCGGTATATCCCATCATGATAACACATTCGTAGTGTCTCGCCTATAGAGTAGTCTACTATATACAGCGGTATATCCCATCATGATAACACATTCGTAGTGTCTCGCCTATAGAGTAGTCTACTATATACAGCGGTATATCCCATCATGATAATACATTCGTAGTGTCTCGCCTATAGAGTAATCTACTATATACAGCGGTATATCCCATCATGATAACACATTCGTAGTGTCTCGCCTATAGAGTAGTCTACTATATACAGCGGTATATCCCCTCATAACACATTCGTAGTGTCTCGCCTATAGAGTAGTCTACTATATACAGCGGTATATCCCATCATGATAACACATTCGTAGTGTCTCGCCTATAGAGTAGTCTACTATATACAGCGGTATATCCCATCATGATAACACATTCGTAGTGTCTCGCCTATAGAGTAATCTACTATATACAGCGGTATATCCCATCATGATAACACATTCGTAGTGTCTCGCCTATAGAGTAATCTACTATATACAGTGGTATATCCCATCATGATAACACATTCGTAGTGTCTCGCCTATAGAGTAGTCTACTATATACAGCGGTATATCCCATCATGATAACACATTCGTAGTGTCTCGCCTATAGAGTAGTCTACATTATACAGCGGTATATCCCATCATGATAACACATTCGTAGTATCTCGCCTATAGAGTAGTCTACTATATACAGCGGTATATCCCATCATGATAACACATTCGTAGTGTCTCGCTTATAGAGTAGTCTACTATATACAGCGGTATATCCCATCATAACACATTCGTAGTGTCTCGCCTATAGAGTAGTCTACTATATACAGCGGTATATCCCATCATAACACATTCGTAGTGTCTCGCCTATAGAGTAGTCTACTATATACAGCGGTATATCCCATCATAACACATTCGTAGTGTCTCGCCTATAGAGTAGTCTACTATATACAGCGGTATATCCCATCATGATAACACATTCGTAGTGTCTCGCCTATAGAGTAATCTACTATATACAGCGGTATATCCCATCATCATAACACATTCGTAGTGTCTCGCCTATAGAGTAGTCTACTATATACAGCGGTATATCCCATCATAACACATTCGTAGTGTCTCGCCTATAGAGTAGTCTACTATATACAGCGGTATATCCCATCATGATAACACATTCGTAGTGTCTCGCCTATAGAGTAGTCTACTATATACAGCGGTGTATCCCATCATGATAACACATTCGTAGTGTCTCGCCTATAGAGTAGTCTACTATATACAGCGGTATATCCCATCATAACACATTCGTAGTGTCTCGCCTATAGAGTAGTCTACTATATACAGCGGTATATCCCATCATCATAACACATTCGTAGTGTCTCGCCTATAGAGTAGTCTACTATATACAGCGGTATATCCCATCATAACACATTCGTAGTGTCTCGCCTATAGAGTAGTCTACTATATACAGCGGTATATCCCATCATCATAACACATTCGTAGTGTCTCGCCTATAGAGTAATCTACTATATACAGCGGTATATCCCATCATTACACATTCGTAGTGTCTCGCCTATAGAGTAGTCTACTATATACAGCGGTATATCCCATCATGATAACACATTCGTAGTGTCTCGCCTATAGAGTAGTCTACTATATACAGCGGTATATCCCATCATGATAACACATTCGTAGTGTCTCGCCTATAGAGTAGTCTACTATATACAGCGGTATATCCCATCATAACACATTCGTAGTGTCTCGCCTATAGAGTAGTCTACTATATACAGCGGTATATCCCATCGTGATAACACATTCGTAGTGTCTCGCCTATAGAGTAGTCTACTATATACAGCGGTATATCCCATCATAACACATTCGTAGTGTCTCGCCTATAGAGTAGTCTACTATATATAGAGGTATATCCCATCATGATAACACATTCGTAGTGTCTCGCCTATAAAGTAGTCTACTATATACAGCGGTATATCCCATCATGATACAGAGACGCGTAGAAAGCTTTTCATATTTAAAAAATAATAATGAAATGTTGTGAAATGTGGTTCGTGAAATGGAGCTGCGACTCCAACTCTCTGGGCGACTGAGACACTATCTCGTAGGACTCGGATCTCTGTAGCGGCCGAGCTCGGATGAAGATGAGAGGTGAACGATGAAAGATGTATTTAGAACTCTAAAGCGCAGAACTGTGAAGACTGACGAGCGTTCACGTGCAAGAATGGGGGGGGGGGGGGGGGGGTGTGTGATACATGAAATATGATGAGCAGCGGGGGATGAAGCCGCGGGGTGTTGGTGGGGGGGAGGGGGAGGCGATCAATAGATGAAGGACGTCCTATGCGACAAACAGACGGTTAACTTGGATCAACACAATCGCCGAAAAGGTTGTTGCCGAAAAGGTAACTTGTGTAGAAAAATCAAACCTCGACTCCAAACCATCTTCCTCTCGTCCTATGTCAACTATCTCTGGGAAACGAGACACATTTTCAAGTGTGTGTTTGTTCCCGCCAAAACTGAACCGTTATTAAATAATTAAATGGGAGTGACAGAGAATACCATTGCCTCTTCGTCGACCAACATACCACAAGGATCTATTCATACTAAATATAATTATAAGAAAAATAATATTATACAAATAATAAATACAAATAAGTAAGTTAGTAAGTACAAGTAATAGGCCCATACTTACAAAGAATTGTAAACTATTACACGTTGGCCCAAGGCTTTAGAATTTTTAAAATTATATTTTCAAGAATGGATAGCTGAATGGAATTAATTGTAAGAAAATAGACAAAATGCCTTTTGTTCTTACATTAAATTTTTAATTCAATAGGAAAACAATATACTCGTTTTCCTGAATGATTGGAATGTCCTTCACAAAGGTCTGCATCTAAAATTTCTATGAACATACATGTATATTTTATTAGTGGGTTTCAGCCGATGGCATGTAAACATTCAAAGATATATTTTTCGCGAAAATACGGATCAAAGATATTATTTGGCAAATCAAAGTATGGTTTAACATTTTTTTCTTTATGTGGTATACTTCAAAATTATGTCCTCAAACTATAATATTATGACCTGTTGCAAAACGCCACCACTCGAACTAGCGAAAATCATTAGATTTGCTATGGAAATTGTTTGCAAGAAAGTGATTTATTGTGCAATCTTGTGTTACATTACAATATACGTAATATGAAGCTATTGAACTAACCAGCACTTAAATCACCGATAAAACCCAAGTAGTTAGGGTGCGTCTCAAATCGAATCTGACCTGCTACCAACTAGCCTGCTACCAACTAGCCTGCTAGCCTACTCACCACTAGCCTGCTATCACATTTGGACATGTCTACTTTATCGGCGACTTATCTAGGCCGCCTGAAAGCAAGGCCTAGGCCGCCTGAAAGCATGGTTATGTGAGGTTAGGAAACCAAACATATGAAATAGGCTATGTATATATACATGTATCCATTAGATAAGATACTATCCCACCAGCTTTGATCATTAAGTAATTAATAAGTCAAAATTATCACTTACGTACACACATAATACAATCAGCAATAGCCATCGCATTAACACAATCTTCCGCCATTTTGCTTTAGCAGGTGAAGTAGGCTCGCTAGCGACCACTTTCGGCAACTACGCTCGGGTGCTAGCCTACTAGCCAACTAGTGACATTTGGACACCAACTACGTGACGTCACTTCCTGCAGATGAGTAGGCGAAGCAGGCCAAGTAGGCCAAAAAGTCGATTTGAGACGCACCCTTAGTAGTGTACCGACTAATACAATTTGTCTACCACACCCGGTAAAAATTTGTCAAATTGGGTAATTTTCGAGCTAAAAAATCACCCAAAAGAAATACGTAGTAGCTTATTTCGATCTTATGGATCTTGGAGAGTTGGACAATGCTTGTCATACAACTATTTGGTTTCAATGGCCTCCCCAAGCATGTCTTAAGGTCTTAATTTCACAACAGCATTTGCCTTTGTGTAATTGGGTACTAGCTTGGTTACAGTACGCGGCTTACAGAGAGCTCGAGCTGTATTGCTCCATAGTTAGATATAGTTATTTACTAGGTTAGTTATTTTTTAGCAAGGTTGGCAGCAGAAGGTTTAGATTCACAGGAATGGAATTAGAGCGAGAGAGTTAGCGTGGGTGAGCAGTGTGGGCTGGCGGAGGGTTGGAGCTAGGGAATATCGTGGTAGAGAGAGGAGCTCGAGTTGTTGAGAAAACGAGCAAGAGTTCATCGAGCAGTTTTGTGAGCAAGAAGATCGTGTGTGATAGTGTGAACGAGGAGTGTGGACTGTGGAGAGTTGCAGAGAGTAATTGGCCTAGTAGAGTGTGGAGATAAGTGTAGTAAGCCTAGGCCCTAGGCCTAGGAGTTTAGAGTTTGGCATTAAACCATTATCAGAACATTTTGTGTGCGTAGAGAAGTATCTTTGCTCTTACACATATGTGCTGGTCATGGCTGTACCAGCAGCGAGCTCGCGCTGTGTTGCTCCATGTCTGTTGGTCATGGCTGTACCAGCAGCTCGCGCTGTGTTGCTCTATGTCTGTTGGTCATGGCTGTACCAGCAGCTCGCGCTGTGTTGCTCTATGTCTGTTGGTCATGGCTGTACCAGCAGCTCGCGCTGTGTTGCTCTATGTCTGTTGGTCATGGCTGTACCAGCAGCGAACGGCTGCGAACTGCTACTGAGAGAGACTGCACATCGGTCGCACCGATCTCGTCGACAAGTGTTTGTTTCAGCCTTAGGGCATCCTGTATTTTGTCAGCATTAGGGCTGCGCCCGCAGAGGCGGAGGGTTACTTGGATGGAAGTGGGTAGATACCTACCAAGTAACCCTGGAGGTGACTAACCGACACAAAGGTATTATTATGATCCGACACGTGCATTCTTACGGCGCCGGCCGTACTGCACACCTAGTCAACCAGTTGAGCGGGTAGCCAGGCTATGAATCATTCGTGTAGGATAATTTCCACAAGTCACAACTATGGAGAAACAATGTTTAGATAGCGACATAGTGCATACCTGACTCAATCTCACTCAAGTGGATACATAATTTGTTCCAGCCTGCAGTGCGTCCGCAATCTTTACAATCCACATACTCAAGTCGCTCCACAGCATCTTTGAGGCTGGGGACGTCACAGATGGGCGTGTCGGAGCCAATCAGCGGGCGGCTTTCACTAATACTCACATTTGGTTGGCCAAGCCTCACTCATCTGTGAAGTCACCAGCCCTAAAGTTGCTGTGGAGCGACTGCGACCTTCTACCGTTTGTGCGGCCACAGCCTAGAGACTCTGGGTATTAGTTGAGACGAGTGAAGCAGCTGTGTATGATGCTCGTTAAGCCAGGGGGCGCGTCTACGCGTTCGATCGCTGTACAGCTTTCATAATGATTCCGCGACTAAATCCACATTTCACGCCATGCCGGTAAGCCGGAATCTTCAATTCAACGTTGTTGTTTAATGTGTTTAAGTTGTTTAATAGTTCGCTATCAATTGGTATTATGCTTCGTAATTAGTGTATACATTTTTGAGCTAAAAGCCCTTATAAGTAAATCGTCTTGTTGCTATTTATTTACAAGTTCACACATTTTTTTCAAGTTAAACTATCTTGAATGGTGTGACGTCATCAAACGCTGTTTATGAATGAATTTCCTACGCCTCCGCTACAAAACAACGTAACCGCCGTGTTTTGCCCGGTCAATCGTAATTATAATGATAATCTCTTCTTAAAATCCATTAAAAACCCATTATGTTCTGTATTTCCATAAAAATTGTTCTAATACTACAAAATATTACGTTTTGTATTAATCGTGTATGTGTGTACACTGAGTTATTGTTGTGATATGAAACTAATTCCCTTTCAATGTGATTTTATAAGAGAAATAATCATTAAATAACTTAAAAGTTGGTTCATTTGAATGTGACTCGTTACCTCACTACGAAGTCATACGGTCATACCTTATATTTTCCCGCCATAATGATAATTGGAATTTCCAGTTAACGTTTACGAATGAATGAAAATATTTTTTTTATGAAAAATTTAACTTGTTTTGAATTCAGAACGTACAGTCTGTAATTTAGTAGAATAAACATATAAAAGAAGAAGAAGGAAACGTTTGAATAAAGAAAAAAAGAAAAAAGTCAGAAGACGAGTCAAATAAAACAACAAAAAACATCCAATAAAATGTTTCTGAACTTGAATACGATGTATTTCGAAAGATAAAAGTTTTATATATCTCGGACGAATCGTGGTATGAAATTCGATCTAATCTGGATATCTTAAAAGAATGAGATACACAGAAATTGATGGAAGTCTGATAAAATGTAATACTCTCGTATTAGATAGCATTTGATATGCATTCGTCCTTCTTTCGACTTTCTTCAATATTTCTAAGAGCTCCTAATGCCAGTATTTCAGTAATATCAATGAATCGTTTGAATTATGGTTATTGTTATTTGATGATTATTATTTAGAATTTAATTTAAATAAATAACTATTATAGAAGTTACTTTTCATTTAAACCAAAGTTATAATTTTGTTTTTGTTTTCGTCTTGTTTTGAGTTCCTATACACGATGATTATCTCTCGGTTTGGTAATTCTCTCTCCCCAAACTTCTGACGAAACGATCGTGTGCTGACACCGTTGAGTGAGTAATATAGGGTAGTGGCCCAACGCCATCGGCAGTTTGTCTACCGCGTCTTAACATCCAACATACTTTAGTTAGGTAGTAGAGTTCGCCACGCGTACACAACGACAGAGCTTTCGGCTGTCTTCGCATATCTTCGGCGAAGTAGCCGACCAATCAGGCTCCGTCATCGCGTCGCTTGGCGAACCCCTACTACCCGACTAACGTATGTTGGGCAATAAAAGGCGGTAGACAATCTGCCGATGGCGTTGCGCCTCTACCCTATACTATTCAATCAACGGTGACACTTGTGGAGAAGCAAGAAAAACCAACAATCTTCAAGAACTTGTCGTGGGCTTTCGCGGCCGGAGTCGTTAAAAAAACTTGGCTGTTAGATATCGTCGTTTGCATTGATACTAAAATCCTGACGTTTCGAGCCGATTGCACGGCCCATCTTCAGAGTTATTGCACTTGAAGAGTGCACACACAGAGCACACGTATAGACGTTGTGTGTATTTGTTTCCCATCACCGCAAATAGCTAAATATGAGTTCACTCTGGTATAGCCTAGCAGGGCAACGCTCCTATCAGTTATTCATTTTGTTTTAATTATATACATAGGTCCAGTCTTACAATGTCCCAATAACTACTTATTCGTCAATAGGTTGTTATCTCCATAGCAACCACCAATCAAAAATCTTGAAATCCTCCAAATAGCTTGCTAAAAATAACTTTCCTATTAGGAGATTGTAAGACCAGCCCTTAGTAAATGATTATGTAACTATTGGTAGGATGTTAACTATTGTGCAGTATTTTACGAGTTAAAATTTAAAATACAATAACTGAAGTTTTGTATAGCATCGTTATACATGTGATATTAGAATTGTTTCTTTTTAATTCGCTTTGAAGAAGAAATCCACTTTCTTGAACCCCTTGTGCACAAGAAAGAGGAAGGGGGTATATACGCTATCGCTCGCTTCGTTAAACAGCTCTTTGAGATGATTGCGCACAGTGAAGTAATGCTTTTAGTCGCACCACACGGAACAATATGACTCACCGTTGCCAATATTGACTTGAGTAGGCCTATACCTAAAACAGAGGGATCCCATTTACGAACACCAAGAGAGCTATTCCTGAAATATGTCACTCACTTATACCGAAGACAGTAATTATACGTAGAATATAATAACAGAGGAACGTGCTTGTTTTCAGCATTGTAACATTTCCTAGTTGCAGTCACGTGTAATGTTACAACCTAGTATAGATCTCAAAAATATAAGAGATTGTTGTATATAACTAGGAAAACGCTCTGTTTGACGCGTTGATAAGCGAGCGCGTCAATATCTACGAACTTTCTGGCGAAAAGTTTTCAATGCTAATACGAACAACAATTAACAACAATTCAAGAATGCGCATTGCAAAAATTGTTCTTATTTCCATGGCTATTATACTTTCCGACATTGTTGTATGCAGTGCAATGTGCGTTGCTAAGAATTTTCGTGGTCATATTTTCAACACGGTCCGCCACCGTTACTAACACTTATTGACAGCAATAGAAATGTAATTTCTGCCTCTAATACGTATTGGATCGCGTTTACATTAGTATGTTCGTGACCGGACAAAAATTTACTATAAGATAGCCACCTCACATTTTGCCGTTAAAGCGTTTTAGACAAATATTTTCGAGTAACTTTCGTGTAACTTTGCCAATACTTATCACATCGCCATTACATTAACATATTCGTGACCGGAAAAATCTGTAAAAAAATCTGGCTATCTCACATTTTGCCGCCATTTTGTTTCAGAAAAATATTTTGCAGTAACTATGGTGTAACTTTGTAACTTTTCGAACGATTTTGCCTCAAAACTATACACCTTCAATCCACATCGAGGCTTGTGGATGGTCCAAATTTCAAGTTGATCGGACTTTCCGTTCGACCGCTATCGACGGACATAAAAACAAAAAAAAACAAAAAAAAACAAACAAACAAAAAAACAGAACGAAGTGCCATAAGAGTCAAGTAGAAACGCTCGCTTCGCTCGCTTAATAACTTTATAAACAGCCATTTTTTTTTTTTGACACTAGTATCAAATCAGACTATATACATAACACGTAAAATCAACAATATCCGATGAATATGATTGTTACGATAATTAGTTTAGTTGTGTAGTACAAGTCTAAAGTCAAGATATAGGTCTCTAAGCGTTGTCATGACTAGAAAAATTAAGAGTAAGACCTGTGTGTAAGATGAATGGGGGTGGGACCTGCCACAGTGGATGTCCAAAAGACGCGAGAAGGGATCTGCATGAGTGCTCAGGAGGAGCGAGGGGGGTTGGGGGCGTCTCAGTCTATGGCTGAACCATTCAGATCTCATGCATGTACGGTGTTTTCACTTTACCTTCAATAGTAGTCTTTAAAACTATTTCGAGCCTCGAAGTGTGCCCAAATAAGTAAACGAACCCTTCTTCGTTAGTTTGCTCTTTGAATTATTCCTCACTTGTCCCTTAATCTAGCCAGAGATCTTCCAGTTGATCAGCTTACACCACGTCATATCGAACAAATCTGATCTCTGCATCATGTAGCTCTTGTTTTAGATCCAGACTTGAACTTGCATTATTAAAGATTCGACTGTCAGAGAGTTATACAACAGCTTTACAAGTACTTATAAATAACTGTCAACATCTGTTTTTGTTTACCGCCATGCACGGACGTTTGCAACAATGCTCAGTGAATTCGTGTCTATTCAATGCATCTATACTTGATTAATAATTGATATCTGTGTTCTAATTCTTTTGATTGAGATCAATAAGGAGGAAGCACAACCTATACGGGAAATGTACTAAGGAAGGAACTACTAATATGTAAATGCTATACTACTATACGAATCATACTAAAGAAGGAAATACTATATATGGGTAGTAGTATATACTTACAAGTATTATCTACATAAGAATAAGGTCATAATCAACTGTTGAGGTGAATAATTGAAAATATAGGTAGGTATATGTGTGATTATCATGGTATACAAAGGGGCGTTGATACATATTTTCTTGGGATGCATGTGTACTTTTGCAGTAAAATTAAATCATTTACTATGATGTTTTACAGGCAAAATAATGAATAATGATAATTGATACTTTATTAAGAACTTTCGTTTACAAAAATGTACAGGGCTGGAAAAGACATGCATGGGAAAAGATATACCCTTAAACGTTCAACACTAAAATAGAATAATTAAATATTTACATTTTCTCGCTGGATTGTTTGTATCAGGAAAAGTGTATAAAAACACCCGGCTTACAATATTTGCCACGAATCGAACAGAGTACAGCATGTTTGCGTTCTCGCAGCGGCTGTTGCAAGAGATGACGAGACTTGTTTTCAAAACATCTGTTTTCCACGGCGGCTTCGTTATTGTTGATCGTTAAATAGCGAAAACATTGGGAGTCTTCGTAACTGTCTACTTCGTTGAAGCTTTCTCAGTATTAACGGATACCCGGCATTTCTTAGGAAATATTTTGCAAAACGTCTAGATTTAGTAAATATTTTGTTTGTGAAAGTTTTCAATATTTTAATTTTGTTTAATTGTTCTGCACACGGAATCGAGGTAATGTAGCACGAGCTCAAATAAACAAAAGAAATAAACGCTAACACTAAAAAAGGGCAGTAATTAATATTAATATTTTTGTTCATGTCATCAACATTAGCACGGAAGTGTTTTCATTCAAATAATACTCTAATGCCGCTTTCTTATTTATTCCTACCAGAACAAATACGCTAAAGTAAAGGCGGAAAATTAACATTAATAACGTAAGTATAATAATTTATCTTGGAGAACACAGTTTATTATGTTTTCATAATACGAGATCACATTTTCCCGCGACCCGTTTCATAATTAAGTGTGGGTTAATGGAAACGAAAATTATGTAGTATCTTATATATCTCACTGTTTGATTAAAAATGAATAGAAATTTGAAACATAGAAAAGAAACCGGTGAAACCGCTAGACAAGTCTAAACTGGTACAACTTTATTATTTCAAAACTTGTATTATGCGAATGCATATTATCTAGGTTTGGCTCATGTGTTTGAGTCTTGCCATTCCAGATTTGTCGTGAATCATTTGCTTCCTGTCAAACGGCCGACCCGGTATCATTTGTCACCGTACGGGGCACGCTGTACATGGCTGGAATAATAGTTGGCTATAAGGTGGGTTGGGCTGGCTAATATGCATTCCTCTAACTTCCCTTATATTGGACACATAAAACATTCCGTAGGGTCTACATCCCTTTGTGGGCGGAGCTACGAGTGACTGATAAAGCATCGTGGTCAAGTTTGATAATATATCTGTCAATGTGACTGATCGTCTTGACATTTGGATTCGGGTTCAAAATCTATTTGCATGAGTGGGTATTTATTTCGTAATGCTGCTGCCCTTGATATAATGACCGTTTCGTTTGTGATAACGATATACATAGTTTATAGTAATGCAAAGGTATGTTGATGTCCCTTAGCGTATACTAATCACGGTATTGTGGGAATGATATACTTACAAATTCTCTTTGGAATGCCTCCTTATTTTGTTTGACAGGACACTCTCAGGGCCGTGACAAGGGTATACAATCACCCGGGTATGACCGGGAAAGAGCGGGTCCGTGGCGCACAGCCCCGATTTTTTAAAATTCTTTCTTATAGTGTGACTAGAGTGTTTTAACGAGTTTTAGGCATGTTTTTAAAAACATTTGTTACCGGTGAATGGTGTGATATTAACGGTGGTACTATAGCAATTCAAAATCATCTATACTCCCAATTTTTTAACCAACCCCTAGATACCCCTTCGGACACTCTGACTGTAAAACCCGCGCCAAATTAACGTGTTTTAGTTATATTTGCAGAACGCTACACAATATTGAAACAGCCAATGGAAGAATTTATAACCAGTTGATTTCCCCAATGACAACCGTAATGATCGCAATCCTTGAAATGACGATATTGTGTAGACGTTCTCAAAATATGTTTTATTTCTTTGGCGTGGATTTTACAGTGAGACTCACCATTCCTCTTAGCTATTGATTTACCCACAAAACTACTACAAATCCATTTAAGCGTTCCGGAGTAAACGAATAATAAAATTAACCAAATAATTCCCAACTGATCCCCAAACGACAGACACGCAATAGGTGAGGTGCCCTGTCACTGTCCCTAGCATCGACACCAGCTCACTCATTCAGTCCTGATTTCAAAAATAAATTTAAATAATGAAATGACGGTATATTGCGCATTGCAGATTATGCAGAGTCCGTGTAGAGGGGTAGAGGAGGGGGAGGGGGGGGGGGGGGTAGCTCACTCGGTGTAACACCCTAGGGGCAGTTACACACACAAAGCCAGCCAGGCCTCTTGAAAACAACGAATACAAAGCGTGTGTTATGAAGTAGCTCAACAATGAAGAAAGTAGTCGGGAAGACCCTCAAGTCGCTAGACATTGTAGTGTGTATATGTATAATGTATTGTGTTTTGAAAGTATCTCTGCACTCGTTCCTTGCAGGGAATCCCTTACCTGAGCCTGAGCGCATGATTGTCGTGTGGTGCGGCTTGCAGACACACGCGTCACCCCTCTACGACCTACGTTATTCTTATGTTCCTGCTTAATTTGATAGAGAACCGAAGACTGCATGGCTTACTTTTCTATATACTGCCTAGTATATAGAAAATGCATGCACAAATATTTGCCGACGCAAACTTACCGTTAATTAAAAATGGTGGACTTGCCGGTGCAGATAAACTTTCGGAAATCGGAATGAATTTTTAGCTATTTGCGGGATAGTCGATTGAGCCACAAATTTACGAAGCTCCCTCGCATATTTGCGTCGGCCAATCCTTTTGTGCATCCGGTTTCATCAATTTTCGGACGCAAGTCAACAGTTGCGTCCGCAAGTGGCTTTGTGCATCTCTTCTTCAATGAAGTTCATAATTGTTGTTCTGTCAACGAAAAGTGGGAATAATGGGCCCAATTTCTTTCTTGTTTATAGCTTTCTGCGCAAGAATAATGTATGCGCATGCTTTATAGCAAATGAGGTCGGTGGATGGTACCCTATATACTCCACTTCAATTTTAAATATTCCATTAGTCTTGTAATAGTATTACAACTATCTCCAGTAATATCACGCCTTGTATTGTTAGTATGATTCCATGTGACAACTTAATGATATTTGGGTGTAAACGTCTCATATTTTTGCAACGATGTTTACGAGCCGTGCTTTTAATGTTTACGTTGTAATTCAACGAACGTGTTTGAAACATTATTTAAACAGAGTAGACATTTACTCTGAAAGAAAAAAGTTTATTTTCATTAGTGTATGTAGTGAACAGAGCAACAACGACGACGACGACGATGAGAAATGGCTTTGATCGCTTCCTCCATGAAAAGATGGATTTCAAATACCAGTAATTAAAAAAGTGTACACATTTGTGCATGGATGAACGCTCAGCTCTTGGTACTTCCGAAGCGTGGGAAGTTGTACAGAGATTGTGTTTGCATCCTTTGAGAATATTCGCTTTGAGCTTGTGAAGCTTGATGCATGAGATAGTCTACAAAGCGCGCGTGTAGGCGTAGATATACTGTGGTTCAACCACATCCAGGGGTGCAGTACTAAATGAAAAACTGCCTGGGCTTGAAGAAATGAAATGGGGTCATATATTAATGTTGAATTTAATTAGGAAGGACTTATGTACTATATAGATGTGTTGTCAGTTTTATTGGGATGAAATACTACTATAACATTGGCAATAGCTTATTATACTAACACTGGCTAAAAACAGAAACTTTCTTGACATGCCCAATAGTTAGAGAACTTAGAAATTAAGTTAAGTTAAAAGCTATAGCATAGACACACAAGAACTTTACTTGCTGCATATGATTCAATTTTTAGGTAGACAACGAAACTCCTGTTGAATATTTTCGAACGTATACTTATAGCTTTACATATTAATATGATAATGGCTACCGTGTAGGCCCAACCCACAATTGTTTTTATTTTATTTAAATATTAAGTATGAAACTATCATGTAAAACAAGATTCACTGTAATTTAGTGTCAATACTTTTCTCTTTGCCCCAGATGTTTATGGTTCAGATTTCACATGATCATAGTGAGACAATCGGTTTTAAAATATTGCAGTCAAATGGGTATCAGATGACAATACCGTGACAAGTGGCAAGCGACAATATCGTTATGGGGTAGGGTATCTCAGCATTTTGAAAACTGGACACAAGATGATTTAAAGTAGGATCAGTAATTTTTTTAAGGGAAATGGTTTACAATATATAGCCTAGGTGAGACCATCGTGTCTAGGCTCCACCCAGGCTGTGCACCCTGTGCCTGGGCGGCGTCTAGGCTCCACCCAGGCTATGCACCCTGTGCCTGGGCGGCGTCTAGGCCCCACCCAGGCTGTGCACCCTGTGCCTGGGCGGCGTCTAGGCTCCACCCAGGCTGTGCACCCTGTGCCTGGGCGGCGTCTAGGCTCCACCCAGGCTGTGCACCCTGTGCCTGGGCGGCGTCTAGGCTCCACCCAGGCTATGCACCCTGTGCCTGGGCGGCGTCTAGGCTCCACCCAGGCTATGCACCCTGTGCCTGGGCGGCGTCTAGGCTCCACCCAGGCTGTGCACCCTGTGCCTGGGCGGCGTCTAGGCTCCACCCAGGCTATGCTCCCTGTGCCTGGGCGGCGTCTAGGCTCCACCCAGGCTGTGCTCCCTGTGCCTGGGCGGCGTCTAGGCTCCACCCAGGCTATGCTCCCTGTGCCTGGGCGGCGTCTAGGCTCCACCCAGGCTGTGCTCCCTGTGCCTGGGCGGCGTCTAGGCTCCACCCAGGCTGTGCACCCTGCGCCTGGGCGGGTCTAGGCTCCACCCAGGCTATGCTCCCTGTGCCTGGGCGGCGTCTAGGCTCCACCCAGGCTGTGCTCCCTGTGCCTGGGCGGCGTCTAGGCCCCACCCAGGCTGTGCACCCTGTGCCTGGGCGGCGTCTAGGCCCCACCCAGGCTGTGCACCCTGTGCCTGGGCGGCGTCTAGGCTCCACCCAGGCTATGCTCCCTGTGCCTGGGCGGCGTCTAGGCTCCACCCAGGCTGTGCTCCCTGTGCCTGGGCGGCGTCTAGGCTCCACCCAGGCTATGCTCCCTGTGCCTGGGCGGGTCTAGGCTCCACCCAGGCTATGCTCCCTGTGCCTGGGCGGCGTCTAGGCTCCACCCAGGCTGTGCACCCTATGCCTGGGCGGCGTCTAGGCTCCACCCAGGCTGTGCTCCCTGTGCCTGGGCGGCGTCTAGGCTCCACCCAGGCTGTGCACCCTGTGCCTGGGCGGGTCTAGGCTCCACCCAGGCTATGCACCCTGTGCCTGGGCGGCGTCTAGGCCCCACCCAGGCTATGCACCCTGTGCCTGGGTGGCGTCTAGGCTCCACCCAGGCTATGCACCCTGTGCCTGGGCGGCGTCTAGGCCCCACCCAGGCTATGCTCCCTGTGCCTGGGCGGCGTCTAGGCTCCACCCAGGCTGTGCACCCTGTGCCTGGGCGGCGTCTAGGCCCCACCCAGGCTATGCACCCTGTGCCTGGGCGGCGTCTAGGCTCCACCCAGGCTATGCACCCTGTGCCTGGGCGGCGTCTAGGCTCCACCCAGGCTATGCTCCGTGTGCCTGGGCGGCGTCTAGGCTCCACCCAGGCTATGAACCTGGGCGGGGTAGGCACAGCCCAGGCCCAACTTCACCCCTACACATAGTTTATCATAACAACGCAACGATTATCCAATCGTGAAGTATATTTTCCCAGTCGAAAGTGAACAGACTACAGACTGCGTTGGAGGAAGGAAATAAAAAGAAAACGAATGATTGAGATTTTCAATTTAGTGTGCAATCTTGCGAGCTGTTCTCGCGGCATCACATCCATATGCTAATGAGTTCTGCCAAGAAGCGGTTTGATTAAGGCGGCTGTGGAGTGGGCCTATCTATACCCGAGCACTGCGCCAAGACTTGAGGGGCTGGCTACTCGAAATAACATGCAGTCATCAAGCGATCTGTGTTCAATTAGTTTCAGAACCGAACATTCTAAATCATTTCTGTGTTAAATGCAGCTATTTATAAGTAAATACTTTCACGCAACTTTTGCAGTTACAAGTCAACTTTTTTGGAAAGGTCTGTTTTGTATCAAAACATGGGGGAAATACGGTGGGTAGAATTTGTTATGTCTGGATACCGAATTGAAAATATGTTTTATACGTTCATATGCAGATTTGAAATCAATTTCAAACCTGTTTGGAGTGTTAAAAAGTCTTTGAATACGTCTTAAAACTGGGTTTAGGTCGATTGAAGTTAAACCCATTTCCCATACGGTTGAGATTTGAAAAGTGTATGTGTTCACTATACTCCTACCAAGCCGTTCAACATGTTATGCATATAGGCTTAGCTCATTCGGCTATAATTGCTGGTACAAGTTGACTTCTAATTTATAGTTTTTGTTTGTTATTGAGCTATTATACCTTTCACATATTGTAGAACATGTACCACAAACATTTACAGACCTGTCTCATGTATACAGGTCATGAAATTGGTCAACACTATTTCAAAACTGCATGTAAACATAGTAATTGTTTGCTATTGGGTGAGGTCTATGAATAAAACAGTTGCAATACAGTATAATATATCTCAGCAGTGGCGTAGCTCCCTATAGTGCAAGGTATGCGGTGCTTACAGGCCCCGCGACCTGGGGGCCCCCTCGACAACCCCCCCCCCCCCCCCCCCTCGACAAACCTCGACACAGTGGCGTAGCTCCCTACAGTGCAAGGTATGCGGTGCTTACAGGCCCCGCGACCTGGGGGCCCCCTCGACAACCCCCCCCCCCCCTCGACAAACCTCGACACAGTGGCGTAGCTCCCTACAGTGCAAGGTATGTGGTGCTTACAGGCCCCGCGACCTGGGGGCCCCCTCGACAACCCCCCCCCCCCCCCCTCGACAAACCTCGACACAGTGGCGTAGCTCCCTATAGTGCAAGGTATGCGGTGCTTACAGGCCCCGCGACCTGGGGGCCCCCTCGACAACCCCCCCCCCCCTCGACAAACCTCGACACAGTGGCGTAGCTCCCTACAGTGCAAGGTATGCGGTGCTTACAGGCCCCGCGACCTGGGGGCCCCCTCGACAACCCCCCCCCCCCCTCGACAAACCTCGACACAGTGGCGTAGCTCCCTACAGTGTAAGGTATGCGGTGCTTACAGGCCCCGCGACCTGGGGGCCCCCTCGACAACCCCCCCCCCCCTCGACAAACCTCGACACAGTGGCGTAGCTCCCTACAGTGTAAGGTATGCGGTGCTTACAGGCCCCGCGACCTGGGGGCCCCCTCGACAAACCTCGACACAGTGGCGTAGCTCCCTACAGTGCAAGGTATGCGGTGCTTACGGGCCCCGCGACCTGGGGGCCCCCTCGACAACCCCCCCCCCCTCGACAAACCTCGACACAGTGGCGTAGCTCCCTATAGTGCAAGGTATGCGGTGCTTACAGGCCCCGCGACCTGGGGGCCCCCTCGACAACCCCCCCCCCCCCCTCGACAAACCTCGACACAGTGGCGTAGCTCCCTACAGTGCAAGGTATGCGGTGCTTACGGGCCCCGCGACCTGGGGGCCCCCTCGACAACCCCCCCCCTCGACAAACCTCGACACAGTGGCGTAGCTCCCTACAGTGCAAGGTATGCGGTGCTTACAGGCCTCGCGACCTGAGGGCCCCCTCGACAACCCCCCCCCCCTCGTCAAACCTCGACACAGTGGCGTAGCTCCCTACAGTGCAAGGTATGCGGTGCTTACAGGCCTCGCGACCTGAGGGCCCCCTCGACAACCCCCCCCCTCGACAAACCCCCCCCCCCTCGACACAGTGGCGTAGCTCCCTACAGTGCAAGGTATGCGGTGCTTACAGGCCCCGCGACCTGGGGGCCCCCTCGACAACCCCCCCCCCCTCGACAAACCTCGACACAGTGGCGTAGCTCCCTACAGTGCAAGGTATGCGGTGCTTACAGGCCCCGCGACCTGGGGGCCCCCTCGACAACCCCCCCCCTCGACAAACCCCCCCCCCCTCGACACAGTGGCGTAGCTCCCTACAGTGCAAGGTATGCGGTGCTTACGGGCCCCGCGACCTGGGGGCCCCCTCGACAACCCCCCCCCCCCCCTCGACAAACCTCGACACAGTGGCGTAGCTCCCTACAGTGCAAGATATGCGGTGCTTACGGGCCCCGCGACCTGGGGGCCCCCTCGACAACCCCCCCCCCCCCTCGACAAACCTCGACACAGTGGCGTAGCTCCCTATAGTGCAAGATATGCGGTGCTTACGGGCCCTGCGACCTGGGGGCCCCCTCGACAACCCCCCCCCCCCCCTCGACAAACCTCGACACAGTGGCGTAGCTCCCTACAGTGCAAGATATGCGGTGCTTACGGGCCCCGCGACCTGGGGGCCCCCTCGACAACCCCCCCCCCCCCTCGACAAACCTCGACACAGTGGCGTAGCTCCCTATAGTGCAAGATATGCGGTGCTTACGGGCCCTGCGACCTGGGGGCCCCCTCGACAACCACCAATGTTTGGTAAATTTTTTTATAAGAACGTATTCACAGATTTCTCAGATTCAGAGTAGCAAAAGATACAATCTTATATTACACAACTAACAGACAACGTGACAAATGAAAGTATAATCTGCTGCCAGAAATGATTATTTTCCTTAAGTATTAAATTTTAGTTTTCCACCCTTAAAAAGTGGGGGCCCAAAAATCCAACCTTACGGGCCCCGTCATTTTGGTTACGTTACTGTCCCGCAGTATTGTCTGATATTATCCGAATATATTACACATTTATCTATCTGTGCATTCCTCTGTCTTCTGTCACTTGTCTATATTTATAATCTTGATGGTCGGTTTTCAAAAGGTGTAAGAAATGAGATATTTTTTATGGTATTACCATTGAGTTTCCAACCAATTCAATGGTATTACCGATGTAGGATGGCGGTATTTATGGCTAGTTAAGGCGGTTTCACACAAAAATAGAAGACATAAGATTTAAGGTTTAACGCATAGTACTTAAGGGGTGCTGGTACACATAGAAACGTAAGCACAAAGAGTTTATGAGAAGGCATGGCACTCGTTGAAGTTCTTTGGAGGTTGCGGCCGAATACTGTACTGCATAATTATTCTATATATATATATTATATATATATTATTATATATTATTATATATATATTATTATTATTATTCGGTGACGTAGGCCCCTACATGACTGTGGTAGTCATAACCTATTAAAGTAGATGCTTCTTTGACTCAAGTTTTTCGTGCGTTGTTTTAAGGTTTAAGCATAAAGTTGAACATTGTTCAACTTTCTTATGCCTTAAAACAGAAAATTATGCGTTAAAACTATGTCTTAAAACTAGTGCATTTGTGTGAATGCTAGTACGTGTTTTCTATGATCCATCATTACGATTTACGACTATGCGTTAAACCTTAAATCTTATGTCTTATGTTTTTGTGTGAAACCGCCTTTAGGGGCTGTTGATGCTTGGTGCATTTATGTTGTTAGTTTTATTGTAACGTTGTATTTTGTGTCGATGAATTGTTGCAGTGAAGTTGCACATATTAGCCCGCGGACCACTGTTTTAAACCCACTAGTCAAGACAGTGCAGTAGCCTATATGTTGTAATGCATCTGTGTAGGCGAAGCTGGAAGAAATAAGACCCTCGTTAGAACAATGGACATGTATGACGTAGTTTCTAGTTTCATCTTGGCTAAAAGTGTGGAAATCGTTTTCTTCTTTTCATCACCATCCATCATCCGGCTACATCAGCATCCAAAGAGACAGGCTTGAGTTGCAATTGAATTAGGTCACTCACTGTATTCCCATCAAGACATACTCGTCTACAAACTGCAATTTCAGCATTTAGCGCTTCGTGTTTCCCGTGTGCTTCGATCCTCTCAATAAACTTGTGTCTGTTTTATCATCTGGAATCGAAAATGCTCGTTCTGGGGGTAAAACTTTTAAATACCGTTATTGTTAGTGTAAAGTTTGAAACAAAGTTACGACTTGATGATAAGAACGGGCTCGTCTGAGAGATCGTGGTCCGTGTAATATAAGTTACTAACAACTTGTAAGGATCTGACAAGCTAAGAAGACCCTTTCTGGGAATGTGTTTTCTGTGATGACGAATGAAACGGGTTGATACGTCCTTATAATAAATCGACGCATGCTGGAATACAATATGGTTTTCAGTTCAGCCATTCAGTTATTGATATCGCCAAGAAATGTTTCCACAACAAAGTTTTTTAACCGAGACTCTTCTTATTTTGGAAACACAATTGAATAACAAAACTTTTGTGTGTCAAAGTATTTCTTTTGCCATGCCAATTGTTGGGAGTCTCAGAGGAAATGTTCAGCTTTGAACGCATATAACATGACACGGGCGTGAACGAATTGATGATAAAAAGGCGGACGTTGTGTTGCCACAAGTACCGTAGTGACCCCAACAACAGGGGAAACAAGGTTTTGTTTGTGCTCCGGTTATAATTTAGTTTTTATGTGTTTTGAAGTTAAAGTTTTTGATAGTTTTGGTATCAAATTGATTGTTAATTATATCTGTATCAGCGGTGTTGTTATTTGGTGAGTAATACTTGTTGAAAAGTTTTTATATTACTTTTAAGTTTTGAATTTTTGATAAACAACAAATTTGCACGTAAACCCGTGCTCATGGATACAGATGGGCATTCAAGTTCTTTTTAAAGAGATGCCACTTCATAGAGGTCACGGCTTATAAGATGTCTGTGTATGGATCACAGCATGTAACAAATTTAAAAAAGATTGTGTGACAGAGTGATTACGCGTGACGGAAAAATGTTGAGCTCCAAACTTATTCGTGTACTTCGTATTTTTATAACAATACTTTTAATACATCGTATGGTACGAGCAAATTTTCAAAGCCAGTTAAATGATGGAGATGTTCTCATTAGAGTGCTGCGTCGTGATACATGGGAAAGTTTAATGGTATCGACTAGATGCAGAATATCTAGTCAAACACTTTGTACAAGTGCAATTGCCAACAGGTATGTGAGTGTAAGCCGAGTACGGAGTAGGTGCCACAGAAATGTTGCGTCTCGTGGTGCATTGAGGCTGCCAAAGTCTCGCATGGCTATATTTGCTATTATTCTTGCATTGTGTGGTGACATTGAAACAAATCCAGGCCCAGTAACTGGGAATAACAAACAGATGCAACCTGGTTCCTCAACTTGCAGCAGTGCTGGTCCCTCAACTTGCAGCAGTGGAGTGTATAGGAAGTGTAATATATGTAAGCAAGCTGGGCGAAAGAATCAAGTCTTTTTAACGTGTTGTTCCTGTTCGCACTCCTACCACAAAAGCTGCCTCAACATGAAAGCATCTGATTTTCGTAAAATAAAAATTTCTTCCTGGTCATGCTGGGGTTGTTTGCTCCCTCAGTTTGACGACTCCTTCTTTCATAGAAGTAACTTACCTTTGCCACTAGTGCCTAATCATAATGAAAGAGGTTCAAAGATGAACTTATCGCTATTGTCATTTAATGCACGAAGTCTTAAAAATATCAAAAGACAACCTGATATAGCAGCGTGGCTGAGTGTACAAAATCCTGACATCATGACAATTTGTGAAACGTGGCTGAATGATAGTATCAGTAATGGGGAAGTTTTACCTACGGGTTACACCATTTTCAGAAAAGATCGTGATGTTGGAGGTGGCGGTGGAGTTCTAATAGCAGCCAGACCAGAGCTTAAACCAATTTGCATGTCTTGTTTTGAAACTAATGCTGAAATAGTTTGGGTTCGCATTACAATCGACAGTTGTGACTTCTTGATTGGATCTGCATACCGGTCACCAAATGCTACACCACATATAAATGACCAGCTTTTATCTTCCTTAAATTTGGTACAGGACCATCTTCATGAATACTCTGCTGTTTTACTCTTGGGGGATTTCAATATTGCAGTGAAGTGGAACTTAACCCCTCCTACAGCCGAAAATATTCTGGCAGAGTCATTTTTAACTTCATTCTATGATCTATTCTTACACCAGTTTGTGACGGAACCTACTCGCCAAACTGCAGCAACTAATGCAATTCTTGATCTTGTATTATGCAATAACCCTACATTAATTGACAATGTGCAGACAATTCCTGGAGTCAGTGATCATTTGGCTGTAAAAGTTGAATTGTCTAAGAAAACCCCCAAATTCAAAACAATCTCCAAGAAGTGTTTCAACTACAAAAGAGCAAATTGGGATTTAATGAATGACCTTCTAGATGAGAGGCTACCCACTCGCTTTTATAATGATATTGAATCGTCATGGCTAGAATGGAAAACAGCCTTCTGGAGCTGTGTGCATGAATCTGTTCCGACTACAGTCTTCAGAGGAAAGCAACGAGTACCGTGGATTACTAAACACATTGTTAAAAATCTAAAATTGAGAGATAAACTTCATAAAATATGGAAGAAATCTGGAAATGATCAAGCCTGGCACACGTATACTGTACACAGAAACAGGGTTAAGACTGAAATTCGCAATGCGCACAATCGTTACATATGGAATTTAACAACAAAAAATAGTAAAGCAATGTGGAAGTACATTCATTCAAGGAATGGATCATCAGCCCCCCAACAGTTCATGGTGAATGGCCTGCTTGAGTCGAACCCAAAAAAGTTAGCAGATGCATTTAATGGTACATTTCAACAGAATTTCACTCCCCCTTCTGATGATTCATCCCAATCACCAAATCTTCACGAGAATACAGTGCCAATAACAACGCTAAACATCACACACAGAGCAGTAAGAAGACACTTGGAACGTCTGAGAGTTGATTCAGCCACAGGGCCGGATGGCATCCCTTCAATGATTCTGAAAATGTGTGCAGCTTCCATATCTCCATCTCTAAGCTCCATATTTAACTTATCTCTGCATACTGGCGTGGTACCTTCTGACTGGCGTATTGCAAATGTAATTCCAATTTTCAAATCGGGGATGAAGGAAAACATCTCGAACTATCGACCTATATCATTAACTTCTATCATTTGCAAAACATTGGAGCGCATCATATTTCAAGAGCTACTGAAACACATCACAACGGCTAATATTCTTAATGAAAACCAACATGGATTCATTCCAGGTAGATCTTGTTCAACGCTTCTTACGAAGGTAATCGACAATTGGCAGTGTGCCCTGGAAGATCCTAAGTGCAAGCAGGTGGATGCGGTGATGCTAGATTGGTCTAAAGCATTTGACCAGATTCCACACAGGAAATTACTAAGCAAGCTGTTCTATTATGGTGTACGTGGATCCTTACACACTTGGTTAGAACATTTTTTGACAGATCGATCACAAAAGGTTGTGTTTCAGGGAACAGAATCAAGTACAATACTTGTTACCTCAGGCGTACCTCAAGGGTCAGTTCTTGGTCCGTTATTGTTTAATATATTTATGATGGATTTGCCTCAATGTGTTTCTTCGGATATGAGCCAATTTGCTGATGACTGCACGATTTACAGAAAGATTATGACAAAGGAGGATTCAGAAACTCTACAATCTGATTTAAAAAATATTGACAATTGGTGTACAGTTAATGGCATGAAGATTAACCCCCAAAAGAGTATGTCTATCCGATTTGCAAGATCCAAGAATCCATTCCCTTGTTGTTATTTGATCAATAACTTGCCTATTCCAGAGAAAAAACGTGTCAGACTACTAGGTGTAATTGTTACAAGTGATCTAAAATGGAACACTCATTGTGAAGTAGTACGAGCCAAAGCCACCAGACAATTATATTTCATTGCTAGACACCTGCATCATGCTCAGCCCAGCACCAAAAGGGCTGTTTACCTAGCGCTCGTTAGACCTCATCTCGTCTACGGCTGCCCAGCGTGGGACCCAACATCTATATGCAACAAGATGAAGTTGGAGCGTGTCCAAAGTAGAGCTACACGCTTTATTGCTGCTAGGTCGCAATTTACCAATCATAGTGCTACGGCAAGACGTGCATCATTGAAGATTCCATCTCTGGAAACATTCAGGAAAAAAGTAGAGCTACAATTTTTGTGGGGCATGTTGAATGGTAGGACAAACCTGGATCCATATGTAAGACTGCAAGCCTGTAATCGTAGTGCCCAATTTGGTAGGGGTCTATTGTTCAGGCCACCTTTTGCCAGAACAGCAGCCTACCAGAAAGGGTTCTATTATAGGGCTTGTCAATCGTGGAATTCTCTTCCACTGAAGATCAGGATGGCACGCTCATTAGATGTCTTCAAAGCGTCTTTAACGGAGCATTTTTTAAACATTGTTTTGTAAATTTTGTTTTTTTTTTATTCTTTTTTACTTCATTTTTAACAGTTCTGTCTTATAATTATATTTTCATTCGTATAATGTTTTCATGTTTTTTGTTTTGTATTTTGTATTTTGTATTTTGTATTATGTTCATTTATATATTTAGATTTTAAGTTATTTTAGTATGGGTTGGCAGTCACTCTTGTGTGTTTGGAGCTGTGCTCTTTTCTGCCAACCCCTATTCAATTCACTTTTGTAATGAATACAAATAATTAATAAATAAAATAAAATAAATAATGGCGTCTGAAGTCCAAAGTTTGTGATACAAAGCAAGAAAGGTTGGAAAAGGAATACTTTCGAACTCTCGCTTACTCAAATAGTCATCTTTAAAACGGCTACTTGAAAACCAATAGCATCTGAAAGTGTAACTCACTGGTTATTGCTAGCGAAGAATGTCTGTGCTGGAGCTCCATTCAAAGCAATGACCTTCACATTACGGCTAAACGATTAGGAACATATTTTCCTTAACGTGTTCTCGCCAATGCAAACAGCGCTAAGGATCTTTTATAAATATTGTGAGTGAATATCGATAGGAACAGTCTCTAAAACCTGTTGTAATGCACAATAATCAATTATCATTGTTAGGGATTTAAATGGTACCAATTTGTCCGGAAATTCTAGAAAAAAACACGCGGGTATTTTCGTTTTTTCCGGACATGTCGAAAAAATTGGAGTAGAATTATAAATGTTAATTGTTGAAAGTTGTAGTGTATGTATCCAATATTCAGGGATTGTTGGCCCGACTGCTCGCAGTGCTATCTGTGACAGAAAATGTTTACAGCACCCCTTCGTAGAACTGCAGATTCACTTGCAGTATTGCAGTATCAGTGTCATAAACATCAATAAAATTAATAACAAACTGAATTAGATTTCATTATTGTTATAATTATTTATTCATGTTATGTCAAACGGCCTTGCCAGACGAGAAATTTTTTTCGTATCAAAAAAATAATTTACATATCATATTACTCTTATAAAAGAAAACAAAAAAACTTGATAATAAACATGTAATTTTTTACAAGATTGCGGCGTTAGTTTCTACCTAGTTAGTTAGTGTCTAACTTGTGTACATTATGTCTCGATATGTTGCTAATTAATGGCACGAATTATTTTTTAAATCCGTTAATAAGTTTTCTTTACATAAATTTAAACCTTAAAGTTGATTTTTTAATGGATTTTCGCATAATTTCATTGAACCGTACGCTCTTCATGAACGATTAAACTTATCTGTGTATAGAAAGTTGCGTAATGTCAATTACAGGTTAGATCTAAAGCGGGATATTGTTAAGTCGTACAATGGCCGCATTTAAACTATAGTAAAGGCATTTTAAACTGATGGCAAAAGTCATCGAACATAACGCGCCCTTGTTGCCATTCGATTACAGCTATCGAAATTCCAAATCTACAGCGAGAACGGTCTGTATGCTACGCCATTCTTGCTGATACTATGTGGATCTTACTTCTCAAATACGAATCAAATTAGTGGATCACTGTAAAAAAAATACGATATAAATTCCCGTAAATAGAAACCAAATTTTTTTTACAAAATAGCGGTTAATGTTATAATTCCAAAACTTCACCAAGTGTTGACATTGTTGTTGTGGACATAGGTGTACAAAACTATTTAAATCCGTAATTAAGTTTTGATTAAAACAAATAAAAATTAAATTTTTCACTAATTAATTTTTGCAGTTTGGCATCTTATTAATTATTAATTAATGATTAGCAACATATTGAGAAATATTGTACACAGTTCTAATGTTGTAACTAACGCAGCCATCTTGTAAAAAAATTACATGTATATTATCAAGATATTTTTTTGCTTTGTTTTGTAAGAGTAAAAATATGATATGCAAATTATTGTATTGATACTTTGAAGAACATAGCTCATCTGGCAACGCTGAGCGTTTTTCTATAGTCCATACAAACCCCAGTTGACAACACAGAGACCTTCGAGATCTGAAAGTTGGATCGTTTGGCCAAACTCTGACATTCCTTCCTCTACTCAAGCATCGACCGTCATCATGATTGTGAGATAATGCAAGGCTCGCCGACCGAAGGTAGTTACGTATCGAAGCGAGAGTGGGGATACTCGTACTTTGGTCAGAGGTTGGTGCAAACGCTACCCGAGTTTTTGACCTTTGGCTTACCAACAGCGACATAAATGAACTATAGTATTCCATCACGGGAATTTGAATGCAGAATGCTTTTTCTCGCGCCTCGCTTCCTATTGGCCGCAGAAAAATTACTTTAGTCAATCAGAGGGGTACACGGAATAACGCCCACAAGGAATAAGGCCCACATGGAACAAGGCCCACATGGAATAACGCCCACATGGAACAAGGCCCACATTTTACGAACCCGAAGCTTCCCGAGCGATGCTGCGTTGCCAAATGTTTAATATTGGTTTTGATAGTCGTTACTCACACCTAATTTGCATACCTGATTTGCATAATCAAGGTCAACGGCAATGCAACCTTCGGGATCGTAAAATGTGGGCCTTGTTCCATGTGGGCGTTATTCCATGTGGGCCTTGTTCCATGTGGGCGTTATTCCATGTGGGCCTTGTTCCATGTGGGCCTTGTTCCATGTGGGCGTTATTCCGGTAGCTTGCATGGCCGCCTGGACCCTTATTCTATAATTATCCCGCTATGGAAGCGGGCCGCTTTGGGTCGAAAGCGGCCGATATGGAAACAATTGCCGTTCCACAACAATATAACTGTCTGAATAATTTCCAAAACTAGTGTTATTATTTCTCATTTGTTTCCATATCGGCCCGCATTCAAAGCGGGATAGTTACAGAATAAGGGCCCTGGCTCGCGCTCGTAGACAGTTTCCTAAGTCTGCGATAGAGTGCGTTACTCGCGCCAACACGGGCGAATCTGGCGGCCGTTAAGTTACTTACCCGTTTGAAGCCAATAGCGGTACGCGCGAAGAGAATGGCTATCTTAACGGCTTACCTACGAATAATAGTAATAATAATAATAACAACAATTATTATTATTATGAAGAATGAATATACTTCAAGGAATTCTCCATCCTGCCGGTGGTGTTGGTGGTTGTCCAGCCATACGAAGAGCGAATGCTAAGATGGGTTCAAGAAAGTGGCCACGAACTCTTAAGTTTGTTTAGATGTTTGTTGAATAATGTATTTATTTCATATAATAGGTAGGCGCTAATTGTGCGTAGTGGATTAAGTAAGGTAAGCGCATAGACATACTCGACATTTATGTCCGTACTACATGATCGCACCAGGTATGACCGAGTTTGTATGTGTTACAACAAAAAATGTATAATAATAACTAGGAAAACGCCACATGAGAACCGCGTTATCAGTTGAGCGAATAATATTTTTGACAGGATTGCGGCGTGAGTTAAAAACTTACAACTTATGTAAAGTGTGTTTGGATATGTTGTAAATATTTTCATGACATATTATTTCAATCCGTCAAGAAGATATTATAAAAAAAAAAAACTTAATATAAAACCATTAATGGTTTTTCGTGAAACAGTCGTCTACTAATTGGGCTGTACATCATAAACTCTTTTACATATCTGTGTATACAATATTGAGTTAGATAATGGTTAATATGTAGAGAGTAGTTTTTTATTTTATAGAGAAACGCATGTTAACCATAATAAAAGAGTTTTAAATGTTGTAAATAAGTATAAATATATACTTATATACTTATATAATGTACACGAAAAACATCAAACATATCACACAATTAATGCCATTCTATGAAAGTTCAATCCAAAGGCACCATTAACAGAGGCAGTGGCGTAACTACCGCCAGGCACACCCGCGGGCAAAGCCCGGAAACCCCCACTTCGAGGGGGGCCCTCAGGGGCCTTGGAGATTTTCCCTGAATTATTAATCTAACTCAAAATTTTATATTTCCTCTAATATCGCAAAATAGTTGTGACACAATATTTAGATGGAAACTGTTCAATATTCATTTATTTATTCTTTATTGACAACAGGTCACAAGACCCACAAGTGCAATATAATAAAGTTGTATACAAGGACAAGTACAATTAATAACAAAACAAAGACAAGTACTGGCAATTAAGGAAATAAAATACAGCTAGACGTACACTTCATAATATTCACACAGGCGTACATGTGTATGTCGATAACAGTTAAAAATAAGTTTTAGTGAAGGATAAAAGAGAAAGAATTACAAAGGAACAGTACTTTTAGCGGTGTTTAGATATAGCCGATTTGAATGCGTCCAGTTTCACTGGCATTAGCAAAAGGGTGTGGAGAGGGGGGGGGGTGGTGTAATGTGCTTATTTATTTATTTTACAGCAATCGCTTTCAGTAGTGAAACTGATTTACAAAAATTACAATGTTCTTTACTGACGGCCTACTTAGCCGGTACGCTCTTAAGTGACGCCGTGGTGGTTTCTTTTGTTACTTCCGTCTCGATTAGCCCTATCGAAAAATATGAGACGTTAAGGCCAATTTGTCAATCAATCTTTTGTTACTGCACTTATTCGAACTTTACACGAACGACCACACACTCAATTCTGATATAAAAATTGGCTCATTCTGTCACTTTTCCCAATATGCGTACTACCCCGATACTTTATGCTGTTGCCTATGGGTGGACAGGGTAGGGATGCCGGGGGTAGACTAGACACAAGGTAGTATAAGAATAGCGAAGAATTGTTTGAAATATTATTACTCAATGCTTAAAATGAAAGCTGTGAAATAAAATTATTCTACCTGCTAACAAGGAAATTACAAACCAACAATTTCAACAAGGTACATCTTGATGATGTCAGACTAGTTACATTCTACATTTAAATACTCATTGCTAAGGGAGTATAATAATATTGAATAATTGACCTGAAATACTATTACTCTATCTGCTAACGAGGAAGTAATATACGATGACATAGCAACTATAGGTTCATCGTAGTGATGTAACTTAGTTACTTAAATCATTTAAAAGCTCGATGTTAAGGGAGTAATAATATTGATATTGATTGAATGAGGGACCTGAAACACTATTACTGTATCTGCTATCAAGGAAATGATATACCGAATAAAAATATCAACAACAATGTTTGACGTGATTATGTAAGCGTTACTTTCTACATTTAATACTCATTGCTAAGTTCGTACGTATATTTAATTAATAAGTGATCTGAAATACTATTACTTTACCTGCTAACGAGAAATCACATATCATGAAATTTCCTCTTTAGCTGGTAGAGTAATAGTATATCAGGTACATCCTTCAATATTATTACTCCCTTAACAATGTGTTTTTAATGTTGTAAGTAAATAAATCACATCATTGCGATGAACCTAGTTAGTAAGTAAGTAAGTAAGTAAGTTTATTTCCAACACAAAATGCATACAGAATATACACATACATAGTAATAGTACCTATAGTACACATACACATACATAGTAAATACACATTTTGCCTTGACCCTTAAGGTAGTTAAAAAACAAACCTTGTTATTTAGGCATCGTTTATAATTTCCTTGATAGCAGGTAGAGTAATAGTATATTACTCTACCTTCTTCATTCAATATAATTACTCCGAGTTTTTAGATGTTTTTGAAGTAACTAACTTACATCATTACGATGAACCTAGTTGCTATGTCATCGTATCTTCCTCGTTAGCAGGTAAAGTAATAGCTTATTTCATGTCCCTCATTCAATATTATTACTTCTTAAACAACTACGTTATTACGTTGAAGTAACTACACCTACATCATCACGATGACCCTAGTCGCAATGACACGGTGTATTTCTTTATAGTTAGCAGGTAGAGTAATAGTATTTCAGGCTTTTCATTCTATATTATTGCTCCCTTAACAATGGGGTTTAATGTAGAAATAAACTAGTCTTACATCATCCCGATAGACCCTTTTGAAAAGACATGGTACACGATTTCCTCGTTAGCACATAGAGTAATAGTATTTCAGGTCAATTATTCAATATTATTATACTCCCTTAGCAATGAGTATTTAAATGTAGAATGTAACTAGTCTGACATCATCAAGATGTACCTTGTTGAAATTGTTGGTTTGTAATTTCCTTGTTAGCAGGTAGATTAATTTTATTTCACAGCTTTCATTTTAAGCATTGAGTAATAATATTTCAAACAATTCTTCGCTATTCTTATACTACCTTGTGTCTAGTCTACCCCCGGCATCCCTACCCTGTCCACCCATAGGCAACAGCATAAAGTATCGGGGTAGTACGCATATTGGGAAAAGTGACAGAATGAGCCAATTTTTATATCAGAATTGAGTGTGTGGTCGTTCGTGTGAAGTTCGAATAAGTGCAGTAACAAAAGATTGATTGATAAATTGGCCTTAACGTCTCATATTTTTCGATAGGGCTAATCGAGACGGAAGTAACAAAAGAAACCACCACGGCGTCACTTAAGAGCGTACCGGCTAAGTAGGCCGTCAGTAAAGAACATTGTAATTTTTGTACATCAGTTTCACTACTGAAAAAGATTGCTGTAAAATAAATAAATAAGCACATTACACCCCCCCCCCCCCTCTCCACACCCTTTTGCTAATGCCAGTGAAACTGGACGCATTCAAATCGGCTATATCTAAACACCGCTAAAAGTACTGTTCCTTTGTAATTCTTTCTCTTTTATCCTTCACTAAAACTTATTTTTAACTGTTATCGACATACACATGTACGCCTGTGTGAATATTATGAAGTGTACGTCTAGCTGTATTTTATTTCCTTAATTGCCAGTACTTGTCTTTGTTTTGTTTTTAATTGTACTTGTCCTTGTATACAACTTTATTATATTGCACTTGTGGGTCTTGTGACCTGTTGTCAATAAAGAATAAATAAATGAATATTGAACAGTTTCCATCTAAATATTGTGTCACAACTATTTTGCGAAATTAGAGGAAATATAAAATTTTGAGTTAGATTAATAACTCAGGGAAAATCTCCAAGGCCCCTGAGGGCCCCCCTCGAAGTGGGGGTTTCCGGGCTTTGCCCGCGGGTGTGCCTGGCGGTAGTTACGCCACTGCCTCTGTTAATGGTGCCTTTGGATTGAACTTTCATAGAATGGCATTAATTGTGTGATATGTTTGATGTTTTTCGTGTACATTATATAAGTATATAAGTATATATTTATACTTATTTACAACATTTAAAACTCTTTTATTATGGTTAACATGCGTTTCTCTATAAAATAAAAAACTACTCTCTACATATTAACCATTATCTAACTCAATATTGTATACACAGATATGTAAAAGAGTTTATGATGTACAGCCCAATTAGTAGACGACTGTTTCACGAAAAACCATTAATGGTTTTATATTAAGTTTTTTTTTTTTTATAATATCTTCTTGACGGATTGAAATAATATGTCATGAAAATATTTACAACATATCCAAACACACTTTACATAAGTTGTAAGTTTTTAACTCACGCCGCAATCCTGTCAAAAATATTATTCGCTCAACTGATAACGCGGTTCTCATGTGGCGTTTTCCTAGTTATTATTATACATTTTTTGTTGTAACACATACAAACTCGGTCATACCTGGTGCGATCATGTAGTACGGACATAAATGTCGAGTATGTCTATGCGCTTACCTTACTTAATCCACTACGCACAATTAGCGCCTATCTATTATATGAAATAAATACATTATTCAACAAACATCTAAACAAACTTAAGAGTTCGTGGCCACTTTCTTGAACCCATCTTAGCATTCGCTCTTCGTATGGCTGGACAACCACCAACACCACCGGCAGGATGGAGAATTCCTTGAAGTATATTCATTCTTCATAATAATAATAATTGTTGTTATTATTATTATTACTATTATTCGTAGGTAAGCCGTTAAGATAGCCATTCTCTTCGCGCGTACCGCCATTGGGGACGCGGAATAACGCCCACAAGGAATAAGGCCCACATGGAACAAGGCCCACATGGAATAACGCCCACATGGAACAAGGCCCACATTTTACGAACCCGAAGCTTCCCGAGCGATGCTGCGTTGCCAAATGTTTAATATTGGTTTTGATAGTCGTTACTCACACCTAATTTGCATACCTGATTTGCATAATCAAGGTCAACGGCAATGCAACCTTTGGGATCGTAAAATGTGGGCCTTGTTCCATGTGGGCGTTATTCCATGTGGGCCTTGTTCCATGTGGGCGTTATTCCATGTGGGCCTTGTTCCATGTGGGCCTTGTTCCATGTGGGCGTTATTCCGGTAGCTTGCATGGCCGCCTGGCTCGCGCTCGTAGACAGTTTCCTAAGTCTGCGATAGAGTGCGTTACTCGCGCCAACACGGGCGAATCTGGCGGCCGTTAAGTTACTTACCCGTTTGAAGCCAATGGCGGGGGTACAGGGTATAACTGTCATTCCAGGCAACAGCCGATATATTCTACCAGTTTGTTGATATGTCTCACGCTAGGTAGCAGCACTGGTAACTTCTCTCGTTCAGACATAATATCGGTAGAACAGCCTACTTGGTCATTGTTCATCGACAAAAGAAGCAGACGGCAATTACATGAAATATCCGATCACACTGATAAGTTAAGTTGATGAAGTTAACTGTGAATACCTTACAGGGGCGGACTGGAATAAAAAGACCCGGGATGCTGTGTTTCAGGGGGGCCCGCACGAGGTGGCGTGGCGCAGCTGGGGTCTGAGGCAAAGCCCCAGACGCCGGAGGCAAATCGCCGAAGGCGCAAACATTTTTTTGGGGTGCATTGAATTTTATGGCCTAAAATGCGATTTTACCAGCAGGGCGATTCTCTAAGATGCGCGGTAAATTTAACTTTAACGACACTTGTGTTAAACCTACCACACGATAAGCTACCGCGCGATTCCCAACTACCATTTCATAACGTTCGATAACCGTATCGAAAGGACGTAGCCGTTGCAGCAGAGCAGCGCCTGTTATATATTAGTTTGTGTATGTTTTCGAGACGGCTGTGTACACTATAGAAAGTTAACCAATGACAACGCGTGAATAAATGGAACGTTTGCCATTGGGTGCGTTTGATTTTGGACACCTTCTGCACATATTGCAGCATTAGGGTTCGTTTGATTTACCGTCACCTTTTGTACTTTATGCCATGTATCCCATGAAATAACATTAGTGCAAAGAGTGAGTGAGTGAGTGAGTGCAAAGAGTATAAAAGGTGTAGCAAATCAAACGAACCTAGTGTTTGAACTTAGAACTATAGGCCTAGGGTTCTAGGCCTACCCTACTTGCCGTGACGGCAAGGCCAAACTAGGAAAGTAGGGTTATGATACAAAATTACTTCTAGACTTTTGTTACATAACTACAAATTATATTTCCCTACTCACACACATATTTTTAAATATAAATATCGTATATTTGTATCGATTCACACAACAAATTTCTATAATCAATTAGTTAAAAAGCTGAAGTGAACATGAAACGGCTTGAAAAGTCCGCCATGTTTTCTTATCGCACGTCTAAAGGCAGGGGTATGGAGCGCGCTACTTTTAACGTAGATGGTAACGATCTTTGTCGGTAAAACACGGTAGAGAATCGCTAACTCAATGCGGTATGGCTCGTAACGTCCAAAACGGGCGTTAAATTTACCATAGACCTTAGAGAATTGCCCTGCAGTAGCACTACCGGACGCGTTATTAAAATGTTAAGAAAACGATATTCGAGGTAGGCCTACGGCCATTAGTGTTACTGACAAGTACTAAATATTGTCACTCGCAAAATGCTAGCGTGCGATATACAGAATATCAGCAATATACACAGAAGTAGCAATATATACAAGCAATATATATAGTAGCAATATATACATCATAGGGCCCGGGATTCGACCGCATCCTGGCATCCCTAGCCAGTCCGCGCCTAGGCCAACAAGAAATGTTATTACGGATTACCAGAACCCAGGGCCTATTTACGCTCATCTAATTAGGCTACAGTCGTAGTAATATGTACAAAGGGAATTACACAGTAATACTCAATTGCTATATAAGTAGCAGTGTTAAGATTATCTAAACAATAAATCTAATAAATCTATTAATTAAATAAAATACATATTTGTATCTATTGTCTACCTACTCAAGTACACGAACTGATTTTCAGTGAGGGACATCATACTATGCGTATTATGTGCTTTGTTGTATTCTACTCTACTGCAGCACCGTACAGTAAGATTCAAGTCAATTAGGAGTCAACCCAGACCGCAGCCGGTATAAATAAACCCACTATAGAGTCACACACCAACATTTTACTGTCATTGATGCACAACTACCATCAATTCATCGTCTCCAACAGCATAATTGTATAATAGAGACTCAATTCAATATATAATGATTTAATGAACTAAATCGATAGGCAGTATAATGCGGTTTAAATTGGGGTGTATACCGGTAGATGTTGCGTGATTGCGAATTGACTCTGGCATGTTAGTGGTGGGGAACATGAATACGTGGGTTAGCAAGACCGTATACACGTATGTAGTTATTCGAAACAGCTACTATTGATTAAACCCTGAAAGTTGCTAAGAACATAAGAAATACCATGCCATACTAAAACTTGAAATACTCAAAGTAGTTGCTGATTTCAATTAATTTTTACGCTAAACATTGAATCTGGTTCAGAAAATCTTTGTATTACTTATTAATATGCTCAAGGTGGTAACTTTGTGTAGTCCCGAGTATTTATCGCAAAACATTGAATTTGGCACACAAAATCTGCTTGTAACTTATTTACATGCTCACGATGGTAACTTTGTGTAGTCCAAAACCTTGATGAGTAATGTTCGTTAAATTCTGTTGATAAGAAGTATATTCTTCAAAATTTGTTCAAGTTGTGGACATGATTAATCGGAAAACTAAAATTTGTATTACAATACCTTTAAATTTAGCAAAACGAAACCAATTTTAAATAAAATAAATAAATAAATAAATAAATCAACATTTAGAGTCTACCCACTCAGTAACTAAACTGACATTATTATATGGGTTAAATCTATGACTGTTTTGAAATGTCAATGTTTTTATCGACAATGGAGTTGCGCGGCGCGTGCAGGCCGTACAAACCTTTGCGAAACATGTTGAAATGTCTGGACGTACCTGTTTGAAATAAAGAGGGGTGGGTCGCACGATTGTAGCCCTTTTGAGAAAACTTGGCGAGGGCGTTGAGGGTTGCCTGTCATCATCTCTGACCTTGGTAGTGGCTAGATGCTTATCAGCCAACTTATGAACCTTTACATTGTGACCAGTACACACTTCACAGTACACATGCCTCCATGTTTGAAACATGTAATTTTACATGACATTACAAACGTGTTTTACCTTAACATAAACATAAACAGTTATTTATAGTTATTTGTTATTAAAACTAAAGATTCAATTATGTTATTACTTATTAGTAACAAGCCCTAACTAAATTGCACAGAAGCGCGTGGGTGGAAGAGTTGTCCTAGGGGGGGGGGGGGGGGACAGCCCCCAGTTTGCTCCAAAGGACGCTTTTTTATTTTCAACGCTTTTTAATCGATTTTGGGATGTAAAAGTAGGTTATGAATGGTAGAAATTGTACTTTGTCAAAACATGGTTCCATTTTTATTAATAAATCAAAATGGAACCATGTAGTCATAAAAATGCTCGTATACATCAAATACAAAAATATATATTACATAGAAAGCATCAACAAACAATCTTGAGAGATGCAAATGGTAACTGGTCATGATTGACTTTAGTCATAAATATAAAATTACAGTTAATATTGTTATATAAGTTGAAAAAAAAAAATTAAGAAATATAATTATTATCCAGTATCGTATAGTATTATACTGACAGTAAAATTTTAAACAATTCCTGAATTCAGGAGGCAGGGGGGGGGGGGCAAGTGCCTCCCCCCCCCCCCCCTCGCGGCGCCCACGGTGTCAAGTAAGGCTCCTTAGCACTCAGCTCTGGAATACCATATCCGTGTCTAGAAACTTTCCTCCGCATCTCAGTCTCGTAATTGGATTTAGCGCTCGTAATTATCCGTTGCATAGTGCAGCGTTCGCATTTGTACCCCTCTTTGTTCGGTCGAAACAGTTCTCGCAATCCGATACTAGCGCTCAGCCACCTACAGTAATTAGTGGGAACTGAAAAGGTCAATTATCATTATTGTATGCGGGTATTGATTGAGCGCTTATCTGGATATGAGAGATGGAGCAATTGCTGCAGTGTCGACATAGGTTGGGTCTCAATTCAGTTCTCTCGTTAATATACATCAATTTAATGAAGTATTGCATTGTTCATCATGTTCATTAGGCTGGCGGTTAACATTAATTATCACCTAAACCTATATATGATAATATTAAGGCCGTATGTTGACCTATCCTGCGAAACTGCTTTAAAATTGTCGAAAAGTAAACCAAAGTATGTCATTACCATGGAAATATCTTTTCTTATAAATATTACTGTGTTCCTTTAGATGTTTCCGTTTTTTTAATTAACTTGTGAAATAAAGGTGAGTTGTAACAACATATTACAAAAAGTTAAATAAGCTAATTTGAAGAACGGAGTTATTTATAAAGAGCATTAAATTCTATTGGAATGACACGGTTTGGTTAACTTTTGACAATTTCAAAGAATTTTTAACCGACAGCAATTGGGTGGTTGCACAGAGTAGGTCGAGCTACAATCATAATTGACGAGTGGTGATTTACCCGCCCCCTGACGTCACGAAGGAACGTGGCGCCCATAGTTGGGACAAATCCGCGAACTGTTACGCTTTCACGCGCTTAATGTACGACACTTATCTCGTTGTAGCTGTTATAATATTCACTTTTCAGGTATAACCTATGGGAAAGCGTAATCAGTTCACATCCCAGTGGTCAATATAAAGGTTAGTTCAAAATTATAGACCCAGTAGTTAACTTGTTATAACAATTCGCGCATCAAAAGGATAAAATGAGCAACGCGTGATTTGTTTTTTCAACTTCAATTGGCGAAAAACTAATAATCGGATTTTGACGAGAGTTTCTTTAGCATGTGTTCCAATAATGTGAGACAATAAACAGATAAACTTTCTAGATGGAAATTGCTCAGAACGAAAATTCATAGCATGCAATAATATGCAGGGTGTAGCGGTTGGGCCTCAAAAGTAGCGGTTTTGACCGTGAAACTAAGCACCTTGCATATTAGTGCATGCTATGAATTTTCGTTCTGGGCATTTTTATCTAGAAAGTTTATTTGCTTATTGTCTCACATTATTGGTACGTATTCTTAAGAAACTCTCGTCCAAATCCGATCATTAGTTTTTCGACAGTTGAAGTTGAAAAAACAAAACACACCTTGCTCATTTTATCCTCTTCAGTGCGTGAATTGTTATAACAAGTTAACTACTTCGTCTATAATTTTGAAATAACCTTTATATTGACCACTGGTATGTGAACTAATTACATTTTTCAGGTTATATCTTATCTTAAAAATGAATATTATACCAGCTAGAACGAGATAAGTGTGGACGTGTTTTGCGTGGATCCGTCCGGACAGTAGGGACTTTTCCCAACTGCTAGTCACGTGACACAGTACTCGGCGCAAGCTCCGCCTATCACCACTCGTCAATTGGAAAGACATAGGACGATTAAGTACAATTGGATCTAGTAAGGTAATTAAAACAACGGAAACATTTAACGGAACAGAGAAATATTTATGAGAAAAAGCATTCAATTCTCTATAGGTGATGACATATTATTCGGTTTACTTTCGACAATTTGAGAGCATTTTAACCGGCAGCAATAGGGAGTCCCGCGGGCTAGGTCTACATGTTGATGTCATCAGCCAGGCTTCGCATTAGATCGGTTTATAGTCAGACTGAACTTACAAATGAGACTAAAACAAAAGATAATAATTGCTTTCACAGTAGGCAACTATTGTGACGTATGTTGTCAGTTGGTGAGGATGTCTCAACCTAAGAGCCGAAATGTAGGTCTCAACCTTACAGCCGAAATGTAGGTCTCAACCTAAGAGCCGAAATGTAGGTCTCAACCTTACAGCCGAAATGTAGGTCTCAACCTAAGAGCCGACATGTAGGTCTCAACCTTAGAGCAGACATGTACGTCTCAACCTTACAGCCGAAATGTAGGTCTCAACCTAAGAGCCGAAATGTAGGTCTCAACCTTACAGCCGAAATGTAGGTCTCAACCTAAGAGCCGACATGTAGGTCTCAACCTTAGAGCAGACATGTACGTCTCAACCTGAGAGCCGACATGTAGGACTCAACCTAAGAGCAGACATGTAGGACTCAACCTAAGAGCCGACATGTAGGACTCAATCTAAGAGCAGACATGTAGGACTCAACCTAAGAGCAGACATATAGGTCTCAACCTGAGAGCAGACATGTAGGTCTCAACCTAAGAGCAGACATGTAGGACTCAACCTAAGAGCCGACATGTAGGACTCAACCTAAGAGCAGACATGTAGGACTCAACCTAAGAGCAGACATGTAGGACTCAACCTGAGAGCAGACATGTAGGACTCAACCTAAGAGCAGACATGTAGGACTCAACCTAAGAGCAGACATGTAGGACTCAACCTAAGAGCCGACATGTAGGACTCAACCTAAGAGCAGACATGTAGGACTCAACCTGAGAGCAGACATGTAGGACTCAACCTAAGAGCCGACATGTAGGACTCAACCTAAGAGCAGACATGTAGGACTCAACCTTAGAGCAGACATGTAGGTCTCAACCTAAGAGCAGACATGTAGGACTCAACCTAAGAGCAGACATGTAGGTCTCAACCTAAGAGCCGACATGTAGGTCTCAACCTGAGAGCAGACATGTAGGACTCAACCTAAGAGCAGATATGTAGGACTCAACCTAAGAGCAGACATGTAGGACTCAACCTAAGAGCCGACATGTAGGACTCAACCTAAGAGCAGACATGTAGGACTCAACCTAAGAGCAGACATGTAGGACTCAACCTTAGAGCCGACATGTAGGACTCAACCTGAGAGCCAACATGTAGGACTCAACCTAAGAGCAGACATGTAGGACTCAACCTAAGAGCCGACATGTAGGTCTCAAACTGAGAGCAGACATGTAGGACTCAACCTAAGAGCAGATATGTAGGACTCAACCTAAGAGCCGACATGTAGGTCTCAAACTGAGAGCAGACATGTAGGACTCAACCTAAGAGCAGATATGTAGGACTCAACCTAAGAGCAGACATGTAGGACTCAACCTAAGAGCCGACATGTAGGACTCAACCTAAGAGCAGACATGTAGGACTCAACCTAAGAGCCGACATGTACGTCTCAACCTAAGAGCCGAAATGTAGGTCTCAACCTTAGAGCAGACATGTAGGACTCAACCTAAGAGCAGACATGTAGGACTCAACCTAAGAGCAGACATGTAGGACTCAACCGCAGACATGTAGGACTCAACCTGAGAGCCGACATGTAGGATTCAACCTGAGAGCAGACATGTAGGACTCAACCTAAGAGCAGACATGTAGGACTCAACCTGAGAGCCGACATGTAGGTCTCAACCTAAGAGCCGACATGTAGGACTCAACCTAAGAGCCGACATGTAGGACTCAACCTAAGAGCCGACATGTAGGACTCAACCTAAGAGCCGACATGTAGGACTCAACCTAAGAGCAGACATGTAGGACTCAACCTAAGAGCCGACATGTAGGACTCAACCGCAGACATGTAGGACTCAACCTGAGAGCCGACTTGTAGGACTCAACCTAAGAGCAGACATGTAGGACTCAACCTAAGAGCAGACATGTAGGACTCAACCTGAGAGCCGACATGTAGGTCTCAACCTAAGAGCCGACATGTAGGATTGAACCTAAGAGCCGACATGTAGGACTCAACCTAAGAGCAGACATGTAGGACTCAACCTGAGAGCCGACATGTAGGATTCAACCTGAGAGCAGACATGTAGGACTCAACCTGAGAGCAGACATGTAGGTCTCAACCTGAGAGCAGACATGTAGGACTCAACCTGAGAGCAGACATGTAGGACTCAACCTGAGAGCCGACATGTAGGATTCAACCTGAGAGCAGACATGTAGGACTCAACCTGAGAGCAGACATGTAGGACTCAACCTGAGAGCAGACATGTAGGTCTCAACCTGAGAGCCGACATGTAGGTCTCAACCTAAGAGCCGACATGTAGGACTCAACCTAAGAGCCGACATGTAGGACTCAACCTAAGAGCCGACATGTAGGACTCAACCGCAGACATGTAGGACTCAACCTGAGAGCCGACATGTAGGATTCAACCTGAGAGCAGACATGTAGGACTCAACCTAAGAGCAGACATGTAGGACTCAACCTAAGAGCAGACATGTAGGACTCACCTAAGAGCAGACATGTAGGACTCAACCTTCAGCATCGTGTATGGAGTGCAGTTGTTTTTCGCTTCATTTGGTCGCATGCATAGTTTTTTTTTTGTTATAACGAGTGAAGAGTTCTTGTACTAACAGTAGATTCAGCTTTATTGATTCAACATTACAATAAAAAATTAGCTCCCCCTTACTATCAATATCCTACCCCTCCCCCCCTTTCCTACATAATAATTGTTTTACTACCAATCAAAACTTATGCTGCTGCACTGCAAGTAACTTGACTGCGATACCACTTTGCGGTATACACTAAATAAGTACCGAACAGTTGGATCGTTGAGTGAGAAATATAGGTCACTCAAAGGTTGGATGAACGTTTGTCGAACACATTTAAGGTCGAGAAACTTTTTAATTAACATTACATATTTATGATTCTCTGGATTGGGCAAACTACTCAAACGAACTAGTTTTCTCTCTGTTTAGCGGACATAGGCGCAATAATTGCTGGTCCACCCATTATCTTACGCTCAGAATCAATGATAAGCATGTAACCAGGGTATCACTTTATTTTACTTTATTGTAATTAAGGCCAGTGTAGGGCTCAATGCCCTCTTTATCCTGATGAGTGATGAAGTGATGATTGATGAATGATAATGAGGAAGGGAGGAGGGGAAGCCTAGTACCGACACGTAGCCTACTCCTGTCGAAAAGTACAAAGAGTACCATCGGCTTTACGTCCCATCCGAAAGGACGGTGTAACTTTGACCAGTCATAAAGGTTCCTCCACTAACCTGGACTGCCGAGCAGTTGACGAGAAGAACGAAGCTGTTACACAAGCTTACGAACCCTCCAATCTGCTCTAACCAATGGTAACTATAGTGTTTCAGAGGAGAGTGGTCACGGTGGTCACGGCTAAAACGGTGGCTTTCTCTGAGAATGGCACAGCGTATGAACGTATTAAATACATCGGTAGTGTTATTCTATAGAGAGTATTGGCCAGGAAAACTATTTGAAAATAAAACCTTTGGAAACAATAGCTATTGATGATACGCCATAACTATATTAAAATAAAACCTTTGAAAGCAATAGCTATTGATTATACGCCATGACTATTTTAAAATAAAACCTTTGAAAGCAATAGCTATTTATTATACGCCATATCTATTTTAAAATAAAACCTTTGAAAGAAATAGCTATTGATTATACGCCACGGAAATCATTTGGAAGCTTCCATCTAACTGTTACACCCGAAAGCGGAATGTTTTCCAGGCCAGAATGCGTCGGTTACAAGGACGATGGTGAAGCCGGCAGACAAGCCACAGGGTGTTCAAAATACCATGTCAACGTGAAATTTGTGTACGGGGTTGACGGGGAAAGGTGAGAAAACCACGCCATATCAAAGGTTTTTTGAAATATCTTAAAAACGCTACATTATATTAAAAAGTGGTTACTAATCAACATCTAGTTTCAGAAGATCTAAAACCTGGATTAACAAAATATCAAATATTTCAATCATTACGGCTGTTGATTTGAAACCCTATAAATTATTAATACTTTAATTTGCTTCCAAAATAAAAACCGCAAATATTAATTTTTGCAACTGTTTTTGATCGCTTGTTTAGTTCTTACCAAACTGAGCGTTGGTTTATAACTACTTTTTCAATATTATGTAGCGTTCTCAAGATATTACTAAAACACGTCAATTTAGCGTGGACTGCCGATCCCCTTGGCTGATTGCAGAACAGTAGTACTCTCTCACAGACAGCAATGAGACGCATAGTGAGTGATACGACGGATAAGCCATAGCCATAGCTAGTAGCTTTGAGTTGAACTATTAAGGGGGTATTCCGTAACTCGCTATGTAGCGCCGTAGCCACGCTCCACCCGTAGCGAGACTATAGCTACAGACGCCCCGTCTTGTATTCCGTAACTCGCTATGTAGCGCCGTAGCCACGCTCCACCCGTAGCGAGACTATAGCTACAGACGCCCCGTCTTGTATTCCGTAACTCGCTATGTAGCGCCGTAGCCACGCTCCACCCGTAGCGAGACTATAGCTACGGACGCCCCGTCTTGTATTCCGTAACTCGCTATGTAGCGCCGTAGCCACGCTCCACCCGTAGCGAGACTATAGCTACAGACGCCCCGTCTTGTATTCCGCAACTCGCTATGTAGCGCCGTAGCCACGCTCCACCCGTAGCGAGACTATAGCTACAGACGCCCCGTCTTGTATTCCGCAACTCGCTATGTAGCGCCGTAGCCACGCTCCACCCGTAGCGAGACTATAGCTACAGACGCCCCGTCTTGTATTCCGTAACTCGCTATGTAGCGCCGTAGCCACGCTCCACCCGTAGCGAGACTATAGCTACAGACGCCCCGTCTTGTATTCCGTAACTCGCTATGTAGCGCCGTAGCCACGCTCCACCCGTAGCGAGACTATAGCTACAGACGCCCCGTCTTGTATTCCGTAACTCGCTATGTAGCGCCGTAGCCACGCTCCACCCGTAGCGAGACTATAGCTACAGACGCCCCGTCATGTATTCCGTAACTCGCTATGTAGCGCCGTAGCCACGCTCCACCCGTAGCGAGACTATAGCTACAGACGCCCCGTCTTGTATTCCGCAACTCGCTATGTAGCGCCGTAGCCACGCTCCACCCGTAGCGAGACTATAGCTACAGACGCCCCGTCTTGTATTCCGTAACTCGCTATGTAGCGCCGTAGCCACGCTCCACCCGTAGCGAGACTATAGCTACAGACGCCCCGTCTTGTATCCCGTAACTCGCTATGTAGCGCCGTAGCCACGCTCCACCCGTAGCGAGACTATAGCTACATACGCCCCGTCTTGTATCCCGTAACTCGCTATGTAGCGCCGTAGCCACGCTCCACCCGTAGCGAGACTATAGCTACAGACGCCCCGTCTTGTATTCCGTAACTCGCTGTAGCGCCGTAGCCACGCTCCACCCGTAGCGAGACTATAGCTACAGACGCCCCGTCTTGTATTCCGTAACTCGCTGTAGCGCCGTAGCCACGCTCCACCCGTAGCGAGACTATAGCTACAGACGCCCCGTCTTGTATTCCGTAACTCGCTATGTAGCGCCGTAGCCACGCTCCACCCGTAGCGAGACTATAGCTACAGACGCCCCGTCTTGTATTCCGTAACTCGCTATGTAGCGCCGTAGCCACGCTCCACCCGTAGCGAGACTATAGCTACAGACGCCCCGTCTTGTATTCCGTAACTCGCTGATGGGGATTTGTAGCACACTCTGAACGCTGGAGGTATTCAGCCCAGTATTCGTAGCGTTCCGAAATTCAAGGCGCGTTTTTCAAAACGTATTGATTTGAAAGCTCATCAAACACTGTACAGGAACGATGGAATTTGACCGTTATTTACAACGAGCCTTGTTAGATTCTATTATCTTTCGTTTCGCCTTTTATTATTCATAGAGAATATCAGAATATTACTTTTTTAATTTAATTTCACATTTTTGTGCACATTTTCTCCATTTGTTTTGCTTGAGGCGTTCCGAAACACACATAGAAAATGTGACACTGTGGCGCGTATAAATGCTAATGATGTGTAGATGTCGAGAGCATTCAGATGGCTTGATAGATCACGACCGTGCTTGGAGTGCAGATGTTTGGCCCACCCTGTATTGCCCTGTAAAATGCTATGTTTGTGAAAATCAATATAAGTAACTTTTCCACCGCAGAACATTGGCATAAAAGCCAGCACAAGAATTTAATTAAACTAGATCAATACCATCGAACCGTGGTATAAGATGTACAACAACTACCTCCGTAGAGACTATTACGGGTGACTAGCTTGTTATAAAACAATTGCAAATAATAGAACACATGCAGAAGAACTTCAAGTACAATCATGGGGATTACATGCCGCATTGGACACGCACGGAAATACATGATTTCCGGTATTGTGTTCAAATTAGTGCTTGCGTTGGTATCAGTGATAATCAAGGATTATAGCCAGAGGCAGGTATTTGTAGTACACACAGTAATTTCCGTTTTTGTTATCCATAAAAGTGGCGAATTGGTGCTGAAAATAATTTAAAGACATTTTATGAAGTGGAATTTTTGTTTCGAGATTTTGGGGAATTCGTATACACGGATTTCACTATGAAGCTGCAAGTTACATCAGGAGTATAGTTTGATCATTCAAAAACAGTTTTTTTTAAACCAGTGAAAATGGAATTTTTTGTTTTATGTTGCCCCAAATCGGTGATTTAAAATGTAATCAAAATTTCCTTTCTAAGCGTTGAAGTTTTGTTTGTACCACAAGTAGGCCTACACCTGGCTCTGATCATAGATCTGTGAGCTCAACAATTGCAATTAAAATTTAAAAAAATCAAATGAATTTAATGTACGCGTATTTAAAACTAACAAATAGTTATTCTGTGTATTGATTGTCCACAACTCTAGGTGGTTATTCGACCTTGAAATAAACCCGTTGCGTTGTAAACCGCGTGTTAGAATGCGTGCGTTATATAATAATAACACTTTATTGAACATGTACTTAAATCATATTTTTACAAAACTTAAATAAGGACAGAAATTCCTGAGTACCACACAACTCTTAAATTTCACAAAAGCAATATATATATATAAATAAATACGATTTCTTGGATTTTGTTGGTTGCAAGATGTATAGTACGAAAACATTTTAAAAGGTCAACCAATCCAGCGTTTATTTTCAAAAAATAAAATTAATGTCAACGTTTCGACGACGAGTGTGCTAGAGATACCCAGTGATGTTTCGCTGTGGCAGTGATTTTGATTTTGTATCTCTAAGGGCCGGTTGTACAATCTCGGGATAGGGTTCTAGATTCAGTTATCCCTTGGTTGACCAACAAATTGCGTTGTACGACCTCCCTATAACTCTCATTCCTAGGTTTATACCACACATCACTTATACCATGGATCAGGTACCGTACAAGCAGATATCTAAAGGGATATCCCAATGAAAAAATGGCGGGCGGAAAAGATGACGAGAACTTCGAAGAACAGTTCGTAATTTTATTGATATTTATGTAAAAGAAGCTCTTATGCTCTTAAACCTAACGTTTTCATGCATGATTGAAAAATAATGTTCATGAGGTTTCGGCCGCCAAATGCACGTAGGCGGCAAAAATCTCTCATCGCAAACTGACAGTTCCTTGGCTGACAGACTCTGCATATTTTCGAAAACAAGTATAAGCCTAGGCCTACGCCTTATGACAACTGAAGCCTAGGCCTACTATGCCAAGAGGACCGTCATATTACTAGGCCTGTATTTATGTATTCACATTAAAGACAAAATGAGACATTGGCATAGGCCTAGACTTTACCTTGTAGGCCTAGGGTAATCTAGGCCTAGGCTATGTTTCTTGTGTTTTGAATACGCGAAGTTCTGGATTGACACGGCTTGCTTTGGTAGTAATTTTCGGATTAAATAACTTTATTCACTAGTCTCCAACAGTCCTTTGAAGGAAAATACTTTGAACGCTTTTTATTAGCAGGATTCTCAAAGATTTCGACATGTTATTTCAACTTCGACGTGCATTTGTTTGTTTTGATTTTATGAACAGTGTTCGGCGATCACACTCACACCTCGCGGAAGATAGGCGAACTTTGTATTCATATCGACGCTCAAATGTAACCAGATTCTGGTAATATAACCAGATTCTGGTAACATTTGTTTGCCATCTTATGAACATAATTCCCCAGATGCAACTTATCCTTGGGATGGCCATCCTCCACCTAACTTTTGATTGTACAACGCAACACGAACTTCATCCTAGGGATGGGCCATCCGGGGGATTCGGATCTAGGATTTTATACCGAGATTTTACAACTGGCCCTTAGTGTTTTTGGTTGTTGTGGTTTTTTATTTGTTTTGTTTTCTTCTTTATTTTTGTACATTTTGAAAAAGACGAGTCTACACGTCGTCGAAACGTTGACATGTATTTTTTGAAAATAAACATTGGATTGGTTTACCGTTTAAAATGTTTTCGTAAAGCAGCCCCTAGGCCTATTATATAAACACATAAATTGTAAATACAAAACATAATAGTGGTGGTTGGTGAAATACCTGGCAAAGAGCCAAGTTTAGGTGGTTCAGGCGCTCACACACTCACACACAGCAACAAACGCCGTGAAACACATGAATCGGATGGAAATGCGCTTGCTTCAATAAACCAAGATTGTTCTCTCTGTTCTTTAGCGGGTGCATTGTAATGGAAATGGTAAGTAGGGCGATTGCTATGCCAGGCGGGTATTCTATTGGAAAAGCGTTTTATTTAAACCGGAAACATGTTAACTGAACAAGATGAAGTATATTGAGAAAAGTCTCCCGCTGGCTGGCACTTATTCGTAATGTGGACTTCAAAGGCAGATACACTTCGTTGAAAAGACGGGTTGTTGCCGACATCGGTCTGGGCGGTATCCAATTGACCACTTGCGATCGCTTCCTGCGTTGCCAAGATGTGTATTTAGCGAAGAAGCGTATCTCTCTCTATATCGCTCTCCCTAAAATCTTTCCCCCCTAATCCCCGTAGCAAGCAATAATATCTTGTGAGTAATGCTTGAATGCTTGAATAATGCAAATAAATAATGCAAATAATTTACGATGTTACCAATGAAAAGAACCCTTCGAACCTGCACTGGTAACCTTGCAGCCAATTATTGTGCCAGGCAGCTAGGCGGTATTAGGCCTACAATAAAATTATCTGCGTTGAAAGTGTGGACAAACACGGTTCATTGTCCCTTGAGGGAATCGAAACACGTCAAATTTGTATTCATACATCCGGAAAATGAAATAAGAACATATTAGATAAGATCCGAATGGTGGTTACTACGCTAAGATTCATCGAGTAAACAGGCATTGTGGGCCTATTAAATCACGGTTGTATTCACATTTTGTTAAACAAATTAAGTATCAATATTGTGTTCGTACACGAATTCGTGTTGGAGTATTATTGCAAGTATTATTATTGATATTCATTTCTTCCTCTGAAGATAAATGGTGCAACTCATTCGAGATCATCGCTGATCGAGTTTGGGTATGATAGCTCAAGTCCAAACATATTTCTTGTCGCTTTATTTTGAAATATGTATATAGGCCTAAGGACTTTATACATTATACATATTTCAAAAAAGGCCTAGATCTAAAGGTAGGGCGTTTATTCTTGCAGTATAATATTTAGCCAATAATGTTGGGCTTTGTTGAAATATGTGTATAGGCCTAGATAATAAGGTAGGGCGCTTATTCTTGCAGTATAATGTTGGCCTTGTTCCACATTAGCACGCAAGAACGCGTGAAACATCTTCCTAGTCACACTAAAGTAAAGAGGAAGCTAAATCAGAGTAGACGTGTAAACGTGTATGTGTAGTAAGCTGTGCTCTAAGATAAGTGGGCAGCACCTTTCTGAGCTCTCTACCATTGTGCAAGAGGATCAATAAAAATACTCCGCGCTTCTTTCTTATCAACGAAATATAATATTCCACGAACTGAAATGGGTTAAGATTTAAGATTTTCTTTATAGTTACTTTTTATCTTTACATTTCTTTGAGGAAAAGATTCATCGTTAGGTTTTGTGTAGCGATGTAGGATGTTCAAAGCAAAAACTAGATGAGGTAGGTTAATTGTTAAAAAAAGGCCTTATAGAACGTTGTTTACTGCAGTTAGATCATCCACTCTGTCTTTCTCTGAAGCTTCCAGCGAGCGCTAGAAAGAACAACGCTCATCCATTGCAAAACACATTGAACACTCCCACAACGCTCTGGACACACTACTCATATTTCAACGCTGAAGACTCCAATTAAAAATTTCATGCGTCTACACTCTACAATGGATTGCATTTTTGTAATTTATCTACGCAAATGATTGACAATTCAAAATTTGACATTGTGTCTAATTTTTTGTGCTTCAACTTTACATACGTACGTCATAGTTTCGTGATGAGACAAATAGATAAATAGATAATGGTCTTTATTTAAGGCGGGATTAAGGCCAATAAGACCTTATTCATCCAACAATTACGTAACATTTTATCAATACAAGTATAATATATATTAGTAATACAAACCAAATAGTACACACTAAGATTAACATTATTTGCGAATATATTCTAGCAGCATTGCCATTCATACATCTTGTTTGTTCATACTTCTCATTCATACAACGTCACTTAATCAGAGCAAGTACATCTTAAGGCACATGCATGTGAGTTTATAACATGTGTCAGCAGCAGTTTTTATGAAGGTTGTAAATACAGTTTCTGAATTTTATTCTTGAGAATATTATAATCCAATCATTGATGTGTGCGTCCCTGATTTCAGTAGGGAGAGAGAAGTTCCAATAGCGTTGACTCTAAACTAATTGTTTGTTCTATGGACTGGGAAAATACGTTGAGTACCTGACCTTGTATTAAAAATGTAATTTGAGTAGAGTGGCCAGAGAGGTAGGACCCGGAACCTACACCATAGCCAGAAGCAAGGTGGCAAAGCTACAATGTAAGCGTTTTTGGGGACTATTTGGTTTGTACCACTTTAGGGATGTCATTATGTATGTGTATGTAACATTCCTTACACGGTTGAAGATTGTTACGTGTTGATTACGATGCTTGTGTGGCGCTAATCAATAATAATTACGCTCACTGAGAACTCTAAAGAGAGGATCGCACGAACCTAGTATGATGCGCAAGAGAAATACTACAACAGGGTCTAGACAACTGGACAATAGTTATAGTATACAGGCCTATCAGTAATATACTACCAGGAATGTAGACGGTGGCATAGGGGCCGTCAAAGCAACGAGACGGAATAATTAAAATCAGTTGTTATATTGTTATGTGGCTAAGCTATGTAATATGTATTATTCATGTATTCATTATATTTACTAAGAAAACGCTCTGTGTGACGCGTTGTTGAGCGAGCGCATATACAATATACATCCCCTTCCACTCTGTCCAAGAGTTTCCAAACTACCGCCATGCATCGACCAGTGCACAGCCTTCCAAAAACCCAACGGAAAGTAAGGCATCTCATCACTACAATATTGTGCTGGTCTTTATTTTCAAAGAGCTTTGTTTTCGTTGTGGTTACTTGCCTTAATGACAGCTTTATAGAACCTATTTGTACCTCAAATACTTATCGAATCGAGATAAAATTAACATATTCGTGACCGGACGGAAAGTTACTACAAAATTACTATCTTACATTTGCCGCCATTTTGTTTTAGAAAAAAACTTTTTAGTACTTTGATGTAACTTTTTAACATCTTGACCAATTTTTCCGCAAAACTAATGGCGTTCAATGCACGTCGAGGATTGTGGATAGTCCAAATTTCAACTGTATCGGACTGTCCGTTCGACCGCTATCGCGAGACAGAAAAACAAAACACGAACAAACAAATAGAATGAGTGTCATAAAGTAGAATGGAGACGCTCGCTTAATAAATCCAGCCTGAGCTGATGACCCGGCCGAGTATCGCGTGGGTGTTAACAACGAGGGCGCCTAGAGACAGAAGCTCTCAGTACAGACTAACTCGAGGCTGGCGTCAATGTGCTGCGCTCATCTATTCTACTTATTCGCTCTTGACCTGGTTAGAGCGCTCAGCGGACTGACTCGAGGCTGGCGTCAATGTGCTGCGCTCATCTATTCTACTCATTCGCTCTTGACCTGGATAGAGCGCTCACTGGACTGACTCGAGGCTGGCGTCAATGTGCTGCGCTCATCTATTCTACTCATTCGCTCTTGACCTGGTTAGAGCGCTCAGCGGACTGACTCGAGGCTGGCGTCAATGTGCTGCGCTCATCTATTCTACTCATTCGCTCTTGACCTGGTTAGAGCGCTCACTGCACTGACAACCACAAAATAGACATTTCAATAACGTTAATTTGCATGATCTTCACAATTTCATCGCCTCAAGGCAAGGCAATCAAAAGACTTTTGCCTCACTTTTGAACAATGGCGATTGGGGATGAGAACTTTTGGGTACGTGCCAAACAATAAAATACAACTTCAGATTCACGTTGCAGCATTTCTGGACAGAATGGTCACTATTCAACTCTGTGATAGTCAGCTTAGAGATGGCCGCATACAAACAAATATTCCTAATGTTTGTGGCCCACTATGTGTCAAATTATTTTACAGTACAAACCACGTTTATGACGGTAAAAAAAATTGTATTTTTAAATTTGGTTTGTACCGTTAATTATTTGAAGACACCTGTAATATACATGTTTTCATATAGCTTACATGTTTTTGGATGACTATGTCGTGAAAGGGGTTAAAGTGTGTAATATTTGTAAACATGGAGGCACCACAGATATGGTCAGATAGAGACACGCCTACTATCTCTGCTGTCTGTTCTCTTAGACGCACTAGAGGAAATAAGAGAAGTGAATGTTGCGTCTAGGCCGATGGTTGCAGCTCTTTCAGATATTACATTAGGGCCCGCATCTTCCCGGGACGTTGGTTGGTTTCAATCCTTCATCATTTCTTGAATCCATCGCATCGTTCTTAGGTACTTCACTATCAAAATGGTGCTAATTACATAGGTTAATTTTCCATTATAGAGAAAATAGAGAAATGCCCATCACAACTTTTTCCTATAATACTAAAAATAGATGACAGCAATGAAAATAGTTTTCTGGTTGTTTCTGGGTTTACAACAATTATACGCACAACTGCCATAACTTATCAATTCTAGATTATATATTTTGTATGCATTTTTTTTAAATTTAAGTTAGTCTTTTTTTTTTATAGATATTTACCAGTTTGTTGATTTCATTCAGATTTTGGCCATGCTAGCGTTGCACAATTTCACGCGCGAATGACGCTTGACTTGGACGTTTTTATTATATTTGTCTCCATTATAAAACAAGTGTCGGCTAATCAAATAAAGTAGCACAAAATAAACGAAGAAATGTAACAAGCATTATTGGCGGGTATATGCAAGTGAGCAGTCTGATACTTGAAGCCGGTTTAATACATGGAAGTACTAATCAAGTCCAATAAAAAGTAAATTATCCACCTATCGCATTATTGCTTAAAGAAGTTCGCATTGAGGTGTGGGACACACTTTATATAAATTAATTGAGTTAATAGCACTCCAACCACTTACATGGTTTTACAAAGGCTCCGTTACATGCTGATACAACCCGGGCTGCTGCCACGTGAGCAGTGCACACAGACCTGTCAATAACACAGTCTCCTCTCACTCATATATTCCCACTGGAGTAACAACTTTGAAGGTCATGGTACAAACTTGGCTCTGCGCTAATTACTAGATTAGTCTAGTCGCAGCTAAGCCTGCAACGTTGCAACATGAGGCGTACCTTGTCAATGCGTTGTAGACAACTATATGACAAATGTATCACTCACATGTTAGATTGAGGCGTACCGTTTCAGGTGCCAATGCGTTGCAGATAACTTCATAGCAAATGTATTACTCACATGTTAGATGAACTAAGAAGTGCTGTAAGTGGATAAGCTTGCTCATCGATTGTGGTAGAATTATAATAGAACGCTTGGATGAATGATTGTCTGCAGGACTAAAATCCTCCTGAACGCTAGAAAATGAACGTTTTGGCAACTGCTGAAGAAAATGTGTGTATGCAGACATGAGGTCTTCCATTGGATGTTGGATTTACAGTTAACAAAATAAGTACACACAATGATGCCGCTCAAACACTTTTTCTTATATATTCTGAGAGGTTTAATAACTATATTAACCACGCTTGAACCCTACCTCCTCCTAGGAGAAACTGATAATTTGTTCCTGCTAATCCACAGTTACTCCAGTTCACATTCAACCAGACTTTAACAATAATTGGTTAAACAAGTATGCTTTACTTTGGATTGTTTGCAACACGCGACAGACAAGGAATGAGAATACCATTCCGTTACCTCACTGAATTCTTATATTTTCATGCGGCAGTACATATTCATAATTGCATAGTAAAGTAGATATTTACTTTTGCTGGTACAGTCCGTTATCCCAAGGTTTCAAGAGGTTTTAGATGCTCTATAAATAAGTTTACCTATTGCAATAATTTTGCGTTAAATATACCGGTAATATTGGGTCGGATACTTCCCGTTCAAAATCAACCAGAATAATTATATCAGAAATATCGGGATCTGGTTATTAATAAAATGTGTATATTATCTCACAGGTGTGAATCAGTTCAACATAATATTTACTTGTGGATGGTCAGTGGATGATTACGATACACGAGACATAGATTACATTTAAATGTTGTGTAATTCTGCGGGGTAAAATATTGTATCTCTTAAGTTATCATCCGATGTTGTGAACGTAAATCTTCATCTTAATATATTTCTGTGATACAAAAATCCGTCAAGTTCAATTGTCTCAATGCAGAGTGGATAAAAGAAAGTTTGAGGACAGATCTTTTGTTTACGTTTGAAAGAAGAATTCTTTTCACTTGATGAAACCTTATGAATAATGTATTGAAACATTGAGAAATGAAGACGGAACTGTCTACACATGAGATGTAGAACCAACTGCTAAAGTAAGTCTATAGCTTTGTATTAAGGATGCCGCGCGTTATGATAATAAATTCATATCGATAGTCGCAATTTTTTACAACATATCGCGGTATATATCGTGATAACATCGTGAGCATATAATAATATCGCGGGACGATATTATCGCGATCAATCTAGAAATCACGCCGAATGGAGACGTTTCCCAAGTTGGCCTAGTTATATCTTCGATCGCTGGTTTTATAGTTAATTAACTACAATCCTTACGTTGATGATGACCTCGCTTTCCTTGGCAGCTTTCATGCGTTAAACTCACTAACTATACTTGAAGTAGTGTTGCTAAAGAATATATCTTTACTATCCCTGTTGTATATAATATGTTGCAGACTGTGTGTGTTATGTACATACTTAGAAAGGGGTTAAAATCACAGCACTCGACACATTTCGGGAAAAACTTCTATCAGGATTTCCGATGAAGGAACTTACCCAAATAACTCACGATAAAAATATTATTATTAAGGGTTCTTGAAACTTTCAAAAGCAGCATAGAAAATTATTCTACTCGGCAATTAATGTATTGCTTGGGTATAACTTTAGCTCATAGTTTACATTTTAAATCGCAATGCCAGTATAATATACATATGTCAAATTGCCAGGGTTCACGAATAGGCCTAACTAACAACTTATCATTACCTGCTGGGGTCAATGAGTGATGGGTACAGCCATGTGTTATCCGAGTCACATTAGTTCTTGTGGGAAGGCGATTTAACAATGCCACTCACCTGTTAAGGCATAGGGCATACACGACACGTGATACTAGAACTACGTGATAGCTGCACATGATGATTTTGACGTCGACTTTCAAAACATAGGATACATATCTTAAATACTGCGCTAAAGTGCTTTTTTCCCCAATGCTTTTAGATGTATACATGAAGGTACCTCTAAGTGTTCTTTTTAATTTGTAATAATTATCTTAAGGCCCACTAAACCCAAGCATACATATCGAGTCATTAGACGCTGACGCTTTTACGTAAGTCGAATGAAAAAGTCCCACCGCTCAGCGAGGCTTCGTTCGCCCTAATTCGGTAACTGTTTTATGAAACTCCCGATACCGATTCGGGCCGCTATGGGTCGAAAGCGGGCGAGAGCGATTATGTAACTTTTTTATGCCCGATACCGCCAAATTTAACCCGGAATGGAAGCGTAAATCCCGATACGGATTCGGCACCTCTTTCTAGGCCGATATGCGTGTTAAACGTTATTTTTTAGCTTATTAACATTTGTTTTCAGCGAAAACTAGGAGGCGATTTAGATTCTAACGAAGAAATATTGTACGTCGTAAGTTGAAATTCTTTTCCATAATTTGCTGTATTAAATATTATTTTGTTGAGGTTATGTCAAACTATACACGCATTTACTGACGGTCTAGGCCTAAATATCCCCTCCCCCTAAAGGTCGTATGTCTAGGCCTAGACCTTCACAGCGTTAGCCCTACTCATATGTACACAAAGTGGCAGCAGAATGCTAGGCCTAGTATGTTTTAAAACAACGCTGAACAACGTTTTCGGTCGATGGCATTTTGAGGTTATAAACAAAAACAAAAGACGATCACAACATGACTTGTGCGAACTGCGAAGCACTCGGAAAAGCTGAGTTTCTGATTGGTTACGACTTCGGCAGCTCCGTCTCTGTGTGATGTGCTCGGCTCGGCACGGCATGGCAGTCCCATATCGGCCTACCCATATCGGACTACGCTATAGAATCGCTATTTTTTTATTTTCTCTCCAAACCCGCTATGGGAACAACTAATACACACGCTTTGGAATCGGCACGGATCCATATCGGGAAATTACAGAATAGGGGTTTTCGTTTTGTCTGTGACGTAGACCGATAGGAGTTCGATCGTGTGGCTGATATCCCCATTAAAATTGAACGCGAGAAACAACGTCTCACTTCCACGTCTCGTAACTCACTCAATTGTAGCCCGATTTCCAAATGAGTGACATCGACGTAATCTGTAAATCATTGTGATTATTGTGAGTGGTTGTTTTTGTAGATTCTGACACATGCGAGATTTTTTTGATGATGGAAACAAAACCTTGTAATCGCCCGCCCGCTAAAATCATGCGTGCTTTCTCGCTACGCCCGGCTCATTGCGACAATACTGTTTCAAATAACACGCCGTAAGTAATTTGTTTGTGGATACAGCTCAAATCTGTTTCCATGGTAAGAAAGATGACAGTTTGATACAGAAATTGATACCAAATTCAATTGTCGTATTACAATTAATTCGGTCGTTTGAAGCCTTATGCGTGGACTCGGTGTAGCGCATGCTATTAGCGGGCAGGCAATTACAAGGTGTTGTTTCCATCATCAAAAAACCTCGCATATGTCAGAATCGACAAGAACAACCACTCACAATAATCACAATGATTTACAGATTACGTCGATGTCACTCATTTGGAAATCGGGCTACAATTGAGTGAGTTACGAGACGCGGAAGTGAGACGTTGTTTCTCGCGTTCAATTTTAATGGGGATATCAGCCACACGATCGAACCCCTATCGGTCTACGTCACAGACAAAACTAAACATGCGCTGTAGGGCGAACGAAGCCTCGCTGAGCGGTGGGACTCTTTCATTCGACTTACGTAAAAGCGTCAGCGTCTAATGACTCGACAAGTATGTTTGGGTTTAGTGGGCCTTTAAGAAGGAAATTCAAATTCAAATTAATTGAAAAAAGGAAATGTGTGCAATAATAATATTGCTAACGCGTTTTAAAGTATAAAACAGCATAATTTCAGGAGTTCTTAGAATTAAAGTCTACCTATATTTTTAAATGTACACTTATTCTTCAGTTATGACTGTGAAAAAATGACACGTTTGTTTAATGTGAGGCCAAAAGGCTATTCCTCCGTGACGCCAAGAGCGTAATGTACACCCTTATCACCTGAACGGGGGATAATATACTTCATTGTAACGGCCGTAACTTAACAATGACGGCGGCTTGGCATGTAGTAGGAACGCATTATATGTTAATAGTAAAGTACTTTCCCCTCAGAGAAAATAACGTAACCGGTGTCAAAATAAGAACAATGTGATACAATTGTTCTGCAACACTACATGAAAATCAAATCAGTTGCCCTTTACTTTGAATACAGTAGACAAACGTCGCAGTTCGTATGTTCGCAAGACTCCAAGCTATATCAGACATGGTGCGATAGCGGTTTATACTTGTGTTTCGCCCGTCTACCTGCGTGCATAGAAACAACAGGGTTCGGTCCTAGGCCCAAAGGGGCCTAGATTGAGTAGATCCCATAGGACCTGGGCACGCTACACATCTGCAATAATATAGATTACCTAATTGGAAAAGTACTATATTAAGAAACCACTTTACAAATTGCAACAGCTATCTAATTACTAAATTTAAATGTTCACTCATTTTGTTTAACTGAACCTAATATGTTAATGGTTTTCCTTAAGCGAGCACTAACATGTAATAAACTTTGAAACGCGTTTCTGTAGACCCCTATTAATATTCTGATAACATATAACAAGATTACCGCGGGATAATAAAAAGCTACCACCATCGAAATAGAATAGTTGTGATTAAGCGAGAAAAACGAATCAAAATTGAAGTTTGGCCAGCAGTGAAGCATACTCACAAATCACCTTCTGACTCTGAGTGTATGTAGATGAGCACCATGATTATTGTTGTCTTGTATTTTGTCTGTTACAAATCAACTCCTGCGTCAAATAGCGCATTTAGAAACATTGCAATGGTGTTGGTATTTATTAACCTTACAGGTTTAAAGACACAGTAGGTGTGGATAAAATGATTGATGATGGTAATACAAATAAGTTATAAGCAAGGGTATGGTCTTATGCGCAATGATAGTTGACTGATTAAACAAAAATCAACATTTGTTTAGAACCTTTACACAAACCAAATCATAACAATATGAAATTGAGTAACGGCAATTGACGAATGAAGCTGAATTTAAAAGGCTTAAATTTCCTGCTCGAGACACTTGAAAATAAATGACAAAATATTACGTACCACATGAATACAACAGTGTAAAATCAGTTTCAGTTTTGTTTTTAGCCTTCTAAAGAATTACTTTCGCTACAAATGTCATGTGTGCAAAACATATTTTCTATGTCGACCTTTTTTAAAGACAACTTATGCCACGAGCTTTTTCCTATCCCTTCTTTTAAGGGGAAGAATGCAACAAAGATCATAACTTTATTCTACTTTGAGGATATTTGTGTGAATGAAAAGTATAAGTTTTGAACAGATATAGAATTTGCAATGCACTCTATTTTTTTGTTTTTTTGAAAGACTACTGTAATGAAGTTAAGTTCCTGAATAACTAATGTAATTTGGTCCACCACCATGATCCTTTTTGGGAACCAAACAAAGTTTCTCCTACTCATATGCGTTTTCTATTTTAAACTTCAAAATTAACATCTGCTACATATTATTCCAACAAATTGTTTTGAAATTCAATACGTTTTAACATTATATACACATATAGGGAATCCAAGAGAAAAAGTAAATAAAATAAATGTACAATATAATAATAGGTGTATTGCTATTTTACTAAAATGAACCATATGTTTATAAATCTGAAGAAACGTTTCCTATTATTATCTGTAGATGAAAAGTCTACATCGTGAAAACGTCGGTCAAAACTCGTAGGTTTTCTAGTCACGAGTTGAAAGAACATTCAAAAGAGACGTCTTGAAATAGATGTAACCTCCGAGAGTGGATATTGTTACAGCAACAGTCTAGACTGTGGCTGTGTTTTTGTGTTGTTTTGTTGCACTGCGTTTCAAGTTCTGCTGCTGAAGGAATGTTTTCTACATGATTGGTTAGCCGAGCAGGCGGCTCGAGTTACAGACAATCACAACTGCTCTGCTCTGCGTCGCTTCCATACTGTGCATGGGCTTATTGTGCCACCTACGATTCAAGTGATTAATAATATGTTCCTGAAGTAGTACTATTACTCGTTGTATTCATGTAATATAAATTATAATCATTATAATAATTAATTTAATTATTAATTAAATAAAAATAATAATAATTATAATTTATTATTATTATTATTATTATTATTATTACTGTTATAATTATTAATGTTGTTATTAATATTATTGTTGTTGTTATTGTTGTTGTTGTTTTGTTGTTACTACTAGTTGTTCTCAAATGCAATGTGTCTCTTCTTTGAGTAACAAACAGGGCTAATGAAGTAAACAATTGTTAGTTCCTAAATTTTATATTTAACGAATTGAAATGTGATTTGACTGTTTGTTATTCAGACGTATTTGAGACAAATGTTTGAAAACTAAACTATTAAATGTTTGATTTGAGAATTAACGCGATGCCCATTATTTGCCTCTTCGATTACAACAGACCAGCATACACTGTTTTCGTGTATAGGCTAAATATTTGTTCTTCATTGAATGCACAATTTAAAATATTACATTTAAAAAATAATAGATCTATTTAATATTATGTTTGTAGTAGTAATATGTTCGTTGTATTTGTTATATTCTTTATTTGGTATATTTTTGCGTCCGCCCGTTCAGCTCATTAACTTGTCTTTAGTTATTGTATTGCTGATTATTTTTGCAATTTAAATGGAAAAGATAATCGTGACTTTATCTTGGCTCATAACAGAATATGTAACTGGTTACTGAGCTCTCTATAACTTTATCTTGGCTCATAACAGAATACGTAACTGGTTACTGAGCTCTCTATAACTTTATCTTGGCTCATAACAGAATATGTAACTGGTTACTGAGCTCTCTATAACTTTATCTTGGCTCACAACAGAATATGTAACTGGTTACTGAGCTATATTTGGCTTCTCACGTGCCGTATTCATAGATCATGAAGAAGGATATTTCCTCGTAAACACAACAACACTGAAGTATTCTGCAAGCTGTGATGTAAAGCCGCGTTTACAGAAAATGATTAATGTGCAGCAAATCGTAAGGAGTATGGTTTAATAAGTAAGTCGTAAGCTGTCTCCGCCTCTGAATATTTCTTTGAAAGATATGAATACTTTCATAAGTACACCAGTCGAAGTGCTTTCGAACGCTCGTCAAGTTAAAAAACACGAGAGTAAGAGACGAATATTTGACTGGAGTAGCAGTGACTTTATTTGCTGCATCTTTGTAACGTCACGAACATTGATTGGATGATCGCAAGCGATACGACACTAGTTCGATCATGTTCAACTACTCACCTTATACGACTCTTGTGTGAACGCTTACACGTCAATCATTTGCCCGAACTTGATTAAACCATAAACCTTAAACGTTAATCATTTTGTGTAAATGCGCCTTAAGCGGAATGGGTATTAAAACCGCCCAAAATTAATGTTTTTACTTACATCATGAGAACGCTTCCAAATATTGAAAAAGTGATTCTGGTTCTGTCTTTGGTTTTGTATCAGCTACACAATGGGTTAAAAAACATTCACAGCTTGTTATCGTTATGATTGTTATTTTATTTATAATTTTATTATTAATAACTACAAACAAAATAAAATACTGACCGTAAAAATATTTAATTTTTAAATTGTTTAAACCCAATAAGTAGCTGATACCTAACTAAAGACAGCACCAGAACCACTTTTTCAATATTTGGAAACGTTCTCATGATATAATTAAAAAAACATTCATTTTGCGTAGTTTTAATACTAAGGCCCGGTTTTTCAATCGGTCATTAACGGGCCCGTTAGCTGACAATCCGTTATCTGCATAGGGTTTATTGTGTTACAGATTACGGACCGTCAGCTAACGGCCCCGTTAACCGATTGAAAAACCGGACCTAAGTTCCGTTAAGGTTCGGGTCCAACACGTTGCTTGGTAAGCAGGCAGGCGAGCTCTTACCTTGGCAGGCTGGCGCTGCTGCCCGGAACCTCTAGTCCGCCACTGGGTTCAGAGTGGTGCTGGTGGTGATGCTGCTGGTGCTGGTGCGGTTCCGCGTGGTGACGGTGATGATGGTGATCGTCTCCACCGCGATCCTCATCGCTTTCCTCCTCCGACGAGCTAGGATCGATCATGGTGAGTGGTGATCACACCTACAACAATTTCAGAGGATCAGTATCATTAATTTTTTTATTTATTAGAGATGTAGTATATGTTTTTAGAACAACTAATATGTAAAACAAAAACGTGTACACATATCCCCGAATAAGTTAACAATGTTATAAAAGTTGTACCTTCAAGCCGTGTGACGTACATCGGCCGACTGTTTCGTATATATGATCGCCGGCCGGCTAGTGGTATGACGTCACCACTTCAAGCAATCCTGCATAAAATTACTCGTAACTCAATATTGATGTATTTTCTGTCAGAACACGTATATTCTTTCAATGATTAGTTAACGATCCTACTACTAATTAAACAATTGTCAACATGCACCGATTAACTTCACAGTAATTTGTGGGTTTCACATGCGAGATGGTTCCAGTGAAATGAAGATTACTTAGCACCATAGCGTGTGTATGCCTGTTTCACTTCTTCAGAAGAAGTGAAATATTGTTAGTTGGTTCTATTTTAAAGAAAACATTATCAAAATGGTAATGATTTTAAGTGGGTAAATCAGTTAAATGGTCGTAAGCCCCCCACCATGATTCTTTGAATAAGTTGTAAGTATATTCACAGTTATGTATTCAAATTATTGACAATGCTTTTATATTACTACTTAGGAATTTGGAAGTATACTAAATACTTATACGTTGTACGGCTAATTTTACAAACAATTCCCAAGTGATCCTTTGGAGGAAAAGCAGCGACCCGTTTAAGAGAAATATAATATGTTTCTGTATCTGTATCCTAGTGTTTGAAAGCTAAAATTCTCAGAGCTCAGAAGATGAGTAAAAGCATTAAATTACTCATTTCGCTACTCCGGAACTAGTTAGAAGTTAAGCAAAGAAGTCATGTAATGGGCAGATTGATAAACACACGCGAGGTTTACACCAGACGATATGACAGACGGTAGGAATACAGTTGCAACTTTACGTTCAATCCGGTGTTTCAGACAGGGACGGATACCTCTACGTCAAAACTACACACAATTTTCATTTTTAAACTATATCTCATGATTGGACTTCGAAATCGAAAATCTGAATCAACGCGCACTGTGGTTTGATATGACCTACATACTGCATGTTCTAAATTGTGTCTTGCATTATAATCAGAATGGTTTTATTTATAATTAATTTAATTTCTAATTATTATTATTATTTATTATTATTATTTATTTTACATACACAACAGAATTGCACAATTCCACAAAGTGTGTTTTGATAAAACAAACAAAAACGAAAACAACAAAATATCCAACAAATATCATATCATGTAGTACATAAAAACAATGATGGTCGCATATTCATGCCCCATATGTCACTGCATTAAAATGGCCTTTTTAAAAGTACGTATAGAGTCATTAAAAATATCAACACCCTCTTGCGCATTTATTAAAAAACTATTGTAAGTTGACGTCATGATCCTATTCAAGCAAGAATATTTAAAAACATTAATGCGGCTTCTATAAGTTTGGAAAGGAATAGCACGTCTAGTTAATCGAGGCGGCACAAAGAAGTTAATGCGAGAGAGTAAAATTGGATAATCTATAATATTATTCACGATTTTGTACAGAAAACTGACATCGGATAAAGACCTCCTTAGAAAGAGTGTCGGAATTTTTAAATCAGCACACGATTGGTCATAATCTCGCCTGTGGTATTCCTTTCCAGTCTTAAAACTTATCCATTTAATGAACCGTTGTTGGATTCGTTCAGCTCCAGTAATTAGAGTTTTCTGATATGGATTCCACACAGTAGAGGCATAGTCAAGGTATGGACGTACAATAGATAAATACAACATCCTGTTTGTGTGCACCGAAAAATCCTTTAGACAGTTCCTCTTTAGAAAGCCCAACACTTTAAACGCCTTCATAGTCATTTAACTAACATGTGCTTTAAATGACATATCTGAAGTGAATATTACACCGAGATCTTTTATTTGCTGCACTCGTTGCAACACTGCGTTTTTCAGATTATTATCATACAGAATTACATGTTTTACCAAGGCAAACGTAATTGATTTACACTTGCTGACGTTTAGACAAAGTTGCCACGTTTCACACCAACTCAAAAGTGACGTTGAATCTTTCTGCAAGCGAACACAGTCCACAACCATACTTATTGGAAGATATAACTTCAAATCGTCAGCATATAAAAGACACTTAGCTCGTGTTAAAAGGGTAGGAATATCATTAACAAATAAAACAAAGAATAGAAGACCCAGCACTGATCCTTGCGGCACACCAGAGGTAACAGACACTGGGTCTAATTGTGAACCATTAACTACTACCACTTGCCGCCTGTTGGATAGGTAACAAGACAAAAGGTCGAGCAATTTACCACTAACACCAAAATATGATGTAAGTTTGTGCAACAAAAATGTATGATTGACACTGTCAAATGCCTTTGAGAAGTCCGTATATATCACATCTACTTGTTTGGAAGCATTTAGCTGCTCCGCTAGATCATCAGTGTAAACTGCGAGATTCGTAATAGTTGAACGACCACTGAGAAACCCATGTTGACAGTCAGTTATGTATTGTTTACAATGACGAGAGATATGACGGTGTAAAAAACCTTCAAACACTTTTGAGAATAACGAAAGCAATGAAATAGGCCGATAGTTTTCCACAATTGCCCGGCTACCGTCTTTCAACACAAGTGTGACATAGGCTAGCTTCCATCTGTCAGGGTAAACACTGTCTGACAAGCAACGGTTAAATAGAATGGTCAACGGCCTATAAAGAGGCTTGGCACAGCGTTTGATGAAAGCTACTGGTAGTTGGTCAGGACCAGATGATTTACCATTTACCAATTGTTTCAGCCTGAGCAAAACCTCTTGCTCCGTGATTAACAAAGGTGACATCAATTCATAAGACACATGAGACAATTCAGGTAGCACTGGAGGAACAGGGGAAGAAGTAAAAACTGATTCAAAGAACGAGGAAAACAAACTGCAAGCTGACGTAGTCTTGTCGGATTTTACATCATCAAGGAACACTTCATTCGGTACACGATTAGTGCGCAACTTACCGGAAATGAAGCGCCAAATACCTTTTGGTTTGTCTCTTACCTTTGATTTAATAATCAAAAAAACTATGCTAATGGTTATAATATTTCATTCAGTATGTAGGGCTCACCAAAACGCAGTGCGCTGTTGACTCGGGTTTTCGATTTTGTGCTGCAATCTTGAGATTTGATTAAAGAAAAAATTCTGGGGTCTTTGACATAGAGGTACCCTACGCTCCTTGAATCCCGATTTACAAAGTAAGGTACCCAGAACAATCTATACTCTAAAAACATGAATTTTACTGTAAATTGTGACGTGCGTTCATGAACCTTAATCTAAAACACTGGTGACATAGATTTACGTGGATTAACATATGAAATTGAAAACGCATGGAAATACAGTTACAATTGTTACTGCCGTCGTAACGCGAGCAGTGGGCGTTTCATTAGTCACGTCTTAAAAGCAAAGCACTGCAGCAACAAGAGTTTTCACTTCTTTGACCCGTCACCTGGCATTATTCTTGGCTTTGACTGGACGTCTTTTCGTTGGTCCGAATTAATCTTAATACAATGTGCGAATATGTTTATTTTTCACTAGTCCTTACAAGCTTAGTTTCTTGCACTTATCCTGTTGCAAGCATAGTTTCTTACACTCATCCTGTTGCAAGCTAAGTTTCTTACACTCATCCTGTTGCAAGCTAAGTTTCTTAAACTCATCCTGTTGCAAGCTTACTTTCTTACATTCATCCTGTTGCCATCTTAGTTTCTTACACTCATTCTGTTGCAAGCTTAGTTTCTTACACTTATCCTGTTGCAAACTTAGGTTCTCACACTTATCCTGTTGCAAGCTTACTTTCTTACACTCATCCTGTTGCAATCTTAGTTTCTTACACTCATAATGTTGCAAGTTTAGTTTCTTACACTCATCCTGTTGCAAGCTTAGTTTTTTACACTCATCCTTTTGCAAGCTTAGTTCCTTACACTCTTTTTGTATAGAAAGCAAGCTAAGCCTCCACGAGGTTCTTGATACACTGACTGCTTATTATGATAACTTTGCTTTGCTTTTCATGGCTCTGCTAATATAAATGTGGATATTATGTTATCTACCTAATTATGTACTCCAATAACATTTTGTGCTGCGTAAGGTGTGCTATGCAACAGAAACATTATTTTTAAATATAACGTTACATATCGCTTGTAGTTTTATGATATTATAAAAACGGTTATTAAAACAGCTTAAATTATTATAATAATAACTGTTATATCTAGTTAAACCAACATCAAATGTTTGCGTATATAACCACCTAAATTTCATTGATGAAATAATAACTATACACTATGTAAATAAACCTGCAGACTAATAATTTTAGTATGACATTGTTCTCGTACATTTCAACCCAGCTTGTGTTAGATTCAGTTGTGTTTTTAAACTAGGTAATGTATTGTTAAATGTATAACTGCATAAATGGCGATACCTCACACTAAATTAATGTTGTCACATGCAAAAACTAACTGACCCGGAATAGATGTTGAAATATATACACAGTTGTCCTCGGTCTGAGGAAGGAGTAGGAAGTAGCCTCCAAAAGTTCACCGGTTTTAAAGTTGTGACCTGACCTTGGTACTGTAAAAAAATGTATGTGTATTTCAAATGTAAGGTATATTTTTAATGCAACTCGATTCGCATACACAAACTGTTTTCCTCAATTACAAAGCCCGAGATCATGATACTATATATTGATTGACACTGTCGACCTATAATAGCGATACTGTTTATGAAACTGTTACTTGCTGCTAATATCAGGACTGGGCGGAGAAGCTGGTCCATTAGAGTAGCAAAGCCTTTCATAAACGGTTTACGGGTGCGCTGAGGGCAGAGTACGTGACGAGAAGTGTTCGACCCCGTGGCTGCGCGCGGGTAGGCTGTCTGCGGGGGCGCTGAGGGCAGAGTACGTGACGAGGAGTGTTCGACCCAGTGGCTGCGCGCGGGTAGGCTGTCTGCGGGGGCGCTGAGGGCAGAGTACGTGACGAGGAGTGTTCGACCCCGTGGCTGCGCGCGGGTAGGCTGTCTGCGGGGGCGCTGAGGGCAGAGTACGTGACGAGGAGTGTTTGACCCCGTGGCTGCGCGCGGGTAGGCTGTCTGCGGGGGCGCTGAGGGCAGAGTACGTGACGAGGAGTGTTCGACCCAGTGGCTGCGCGCGGGTAGGCTGTCTGCGGGGGCGCTAAGGGCAGAGTACGTGACGAGAAGTGTTCGACCCCGTGGCTGCGCGCGGGTAGGCTGTCTGCGGGGGCGCTGAGGGCAGAGTACGTGACGAGAAGTGTTTGACCCAGTGGCTGCGCGCGGTTAGGCTGTCTGCGGGGGCGCTGAGGGCAGAGTACGTGACGAGGAGTGTTCGACCCAGTGGCTGCGCGCGGGTAGGCTGTCTGCGGGGGCGCTGAGGACAGAGTACGTGACGAGGAGTGTTCGACCCCGTGGCTGCGCGCGGGTAGGCTGTCTGCGGGGGCGCTGAGGGCAGAGTACGTGACGAGGAGTGTTCGACCCAGTGGCTGCGCGCGGGTAGGCTGTCTGCGGGGGCGCTGAGGACAGAGTACGTGACGAGGAGTGTTCGACCCCGTGGCTGCGCGCGGGTAGGCTGTCTGCGGGGGCGCTGAGGGCAGAGTACGTGACGAGGAGTGTTCGACCCCGTGGCTGCGCGCGGGTAGGCTGTCTGCGGGGGCGCTGAGGGCAGAGTACGTGACGAGGAGTGTTCGACCCAGTGGCTGCGCGTGGGTAGGCTGTCTGCGGGGGCGCTGAGGACAGAGTACGTGACGAGGAGTGTTCGACCCCGTGGCTGCGCGCGGGTAGGCTGTCTGCGGGGGCGCTGAGGGCAGAGTACGTGACGAGGAGTGTTCGACCCAGTGGCTGCGCGTGGGTAGGCTGTCTGCGGGGGCGCTGAGGGCAGAGTACGTGACGAGGAGTGTTCGACCCCGTGGCTGCGCGCGGGTAGGCTGTCTGCGGGGGCGCTGAGGGCAGAGTACGTGACGAGGAGTGTTCGACCCAGTGGCTGCGCGTGGGTAGGCTGTCTGCGGGGGCGCTGAGGACAGAGTACGTGACGAGGAGTGTTCGACCCAGTGGCTGCGCGCGGGTAGGCTGTCTGCGGGGGCGCTGAGGGCAGAGTACGTGACGAGAAGTGTTCGACCCAGTGGCTGCGCGCGGGTAGGCTGTCTGCGGGGGCGCTGAGGGCTAAGTACGTGACAAGGAGTGTTCGACCCAGTGGCTGCGCGCGGGTAGGCTGTCTGCGGGGGCGCTGAGGGCAGAGTACGTGACGAGGAGTGTTCGACCCAGTGGCTGCGCGCGAATTAAGTGGCTGTTTGCAGATGCAGAAGGTTTCGTTTTTCCACCCTTGACTTCTTGTTTATTATAAATATTTGTAAAATTTGCCCAACGCGCCCAGGAATCAGGTGAAATAATGCCACATTTTTTCTAACCAACAGTATTATATTTCTAGAGTTGCATGTAGTGATTGCAACTGACAGAGTTCTTCCTCTCAGTGTACAGCCGACGTGGTTAATGTGTTCTTTCAGATTGTGGATACAATTGTAAAGTGAGAGAGAATACCAGCCATACCAGCCACAAGTTTACGAAATATTGGCAAAACAGGGATTAGCAAAAAATGTTCCGAGTTGCCCCTTGGCAAGTTCATTATGTAAAATCGTTCATCCATGTGGCTCAGTTGCTAACCGAAGAAGTTCTGATAACAATAGATAACACTTTGGCCGAGCATCAATCGATCCTGCTTCACACTCTGAGGCGGGTGGGTCGTACGCAGCGACTAAAGCCGCCCGCTTCACACTCTGAGGCGGGTGGGTCGTACGCAGCGACTAAAGCCGCCCGCTTCACACTCTGAGGCAGGTAGGTCGTACGCAGCGACTAAAGCCGCCCGCTTCACACTCTGAGGCAGGTGGGTCGTACGCAGCGACTAAAGCCACCCGCTTCACACTCTGAGGCGGGTGGGTCGTACGCAGCGACTAAAGCCGCCCGCTTTACACTCTGAGGCAGGTAGGTCGTACGCAGCGACTAAAGCCGCCCGCTTCACACTCTGAGGCAGGTGGGTCGTACGCAGCGACTAAAGCCACCCGCTTCACACTCTGAGGCGGGTGGGTCGTACGCAGCGACTAAAGCCGCCCGCTTTACACTCTGAGGCAGGTAGGTCGTACGCAGCGACTAAAGCCGCCCGCTTCACACTCTAAGGCAGGTGGGCCGTACGCAGCGACTAGAACCGAGTAGCCCCCCTTGTTGAGCAGGCTACCATATGCCGATGTGTGTGTGTGTGTGTGTTTGTGTGTGTGAGAGAGAGAGAGAGAGAGAGAGAGAGAGAGAGAGAGAGAGAGAGAGAGAGAGAGAGAGAGAGAGAGAGATACATATATATATATATGACCCGGCACCTCCACCAAAGGAGCAACGCGAGTGAGCTACAATTATCTGCCACATACAGTGATGTGCGTGTGCGGTAGACGGAGGGGGGGGGGGGGGGGGGGGGGTGTATCTCATGCAAGCTCGTTATACACTAAAGCAATTATTGCCCGCATCTGTTGTAGTCCCCTAGTTATGTTGTGCACTAATGCCTCGTTATAGAACAATGGATGCTGCTCAAATGCAGTGTATCACTAATAACTGGAGCTCTATAGCCTACTCTCCAATGATATCTTCTCGACGTGCTTTCTGACGTAAACGGTTAATACAGAATGGTAATAGTTAATACATTAGTCATTACTAATTGATTATCTTTCACATACTTGCTACTTTCAAGATGTGTTTCATAGTGGCCTGGACAAGGATTGAACTGATCGTGTAAGTCTATACACATTTCGACTCATAGCTATATTTATGTATTTATTTATTTACAATACATGGACACTATAGCATTTTATGCCAATAGGCGTGACCACCAAACAAAACAAAAAACAACATTCTACACAATAACAACACACATAACAACACATATAACAATACATATATAACAATGTTGTCAACAATAAAAGGGACAATTAAAAACGTTAAAAACAATAAACAATAGCCAAGGCAAATCAGAAATTTACAGGTTGACGTGGAAAGAATGAAGCATAAAAAGAATGTGGACTGGATGTGATGTCCACAGAGCCAGGAAGTGCGTTATATAGGACGGAAGGCGTGTGAAGATGGAGCGATGGAGCTAGGTAGGTGCGGCAGTAAAATTGCCAGTATGGAAAAAAATTAAAGTCAAATTTGTATATATCGTTTAAATACATTTTACGTTGCTTTAAGACGGCATACATGGTATATTCACTTATATGCAAATATAATTGGAGTTCATTATTTACTATAAATATCGTCGGTTCTGTTATTTGATTTATTTATTTATTTATTTATAAGACCATAACTCCCGTTAGTACTTTTATTGACTGCTTCCAGTAAGGTTGTAGCGTCTGCCACTACGTGTTTATCTTGGATATTAAAAATAGTTTGAAAAGCGTGAGGATCTATAGGCTTTCTATCATATCTATAAATTGACATTCAATATCAAAATCTTGTTATCAAGTGGAACTAGCTACGTTCAAAATTTGAAGATATTCTCAAATAGGATGCAAAGTTGATGGTGATTGTATAGAATGAGTCAATTCGATCCAAACTTTACATGTATAAAGTCTTTATTTTTAAATTTCTGTGTACATTGATGATATCTATATTACCACATAATCCCAATCTCTTGCCATGTAATATTAACTTTAAAATTTAAATATACGAACGGAAAAGATAAGATTTTTACGGTTTTTGACCTGTATCTTTGTTAAACACAATCAAGCTTTTAATAACAAGAATCTAACATTGACTTTGTGAATAATAACCAGTTTGACTGTAGGAATAGGATCTTAGAATTTCGACCTATAAACACGAATATGTAACTCGGAGAAATATCGGCATATGCTAGCTATAAAGTGCTTAACTATCGACGGTTCAACGGTTTAGCCACGGTCGCTCAGCCGGTTCCCATACGAACACCGAAGTTAAGCAACCTTGGGCTAGGTCAGGAGGTGGATGGGTGACCATTCTCCTCTGAAACACTAGTTACCGTTGGTTAGAGCAGATTGGAGGGTTCGAAAGCTTGTGTAACAGCTTCGTTCTTCTCGTCAACTGCTCGGCAGTCCAGGTTAGTGGAGGAACCTATATGACTGGTCAAAGTTACGCCGTCCTTTCGAATGGGACGTAAAGCCGATGGTCCTCTTGGTACTTTTCGACAGGAGTAGGCTACGTGCCTGTACCAGGCTTCCTCTCCTCCCTTCCTCATTATCATTCATCAATCATCACTTCATCACTCGTCAAGCTAAAGAGGGCATTGTGCCCTACACTGGCCTTAATTACAATAAAGTAAAGTCAAGTTAGTATGTTCAACCTGTTGTGCTTGTAATTGTCTATTGCCACCGCTATGTGTGCTACCCGTCCTCAAAGAGCTCGTCCCGTCTTCGTCACATCGCACATCATATCAAGAATTATTTTATTTTGTGGTAATATGTCTTTGATTCAGCTTTATCGGACATCTGGTGGCTGAATAAATCGAGTTTTAAAGGAGATGGCAGGCAAACCCAACCAGATTAGTGATTTACGTTTGGTTACTACTCAACAAGAGAATTAAAAAAAAATCGACTCAAATGGAGCAATATTTGGGGAGTTACGACCGTTTTATGTTCCGAGTGCGTTTTGTAGTGACGTCACCAGGCTGGCAGGCCGGGCGGCCGAACCTGAGAACAAAGCCAATCTCACAGTAGCAGCGTTGTGTCCACCGGTACAATTCGTCTTGATCGTATGTAGCATTTGTTTACTGCTTACTAGAGTGCTGGGTAGTGTGTTACATATTATATTATACATATGGTTATATATTTATTATTAAAACTGTGAGATGCCTAATTGTTCCGTGTTTGTATGTGCTACCACATCAGATGTAAGCAGGATTAGGGCCTACATACATACGCGTTTCCTAATCGCGAAAAGTATCCCAAGACATTTGCGGCATTGTCTAGAAATGTGCATAGGAAGAATTGTGTACCTAGGGAAAAGTCTCGTATCTGTTCTACGCATTATATTGCATCTGTTTTTAACGAATCGGATATAATGAAACATTAGTTGATGCCAGACGAATTTAAGAAATTCCCGCGATTGAAGAGAGGTGTAGTTCCTACTGCTAATTTAGCAGGAGACAACTGAGCTATCAAATGCCAAACAGCCTACTTACTCATTGCATCTACTAAAGAAAGCAAATGATGATATGTGATTGTGACATGACATGCTATACCTTCCCATTCAGTTGCGTCAACTTCCAAAGTTCGGACGGATAATGAGGAGCTAGATATTATTAGCGAATTTCAAGTGTCCAGTAACGTTATTGAAGTTGGAATTCAATGTGAGATGGGTACCGAAATTTACCGGCCAAATAACCCTTGTATGTAGATGAAATCGTAGGGGATAACTCTGACGGTGAATTAGATTCATCTTATAGTCTCGACTCGAACCAAGAAACGGAACTGAAGACTCCGATGATCTACTCGAAACGAAGGATGATACATCTCGCGCTTATGATCCCGTTGTCTTTATGATATTTTTCTCAAATTTACTTGAACTTTTTAAAATCTGCCGGCAGTCATCAAGTTATTATAACTAAACGCTGGTATAAAGGAACAATGTTATCTATCAGAGCAATGTGTAAATTAGAACCCTACAATATAGCATTCACAGACTGTAAAAAAACAAACAATCGCTAGCTAATATTACATTCGTATTCCTTCTGCTCTAATGTTTTCGGGAATAACTTGCAATGCATTTCAGACATTTACGGAAACACTTGGACTACAATTTATAGAGTGGGGTGAATCATAAAAACAAATAACAATAATATTTACAAAATTCCCATCGCTTTACTTGCATACAAAGACGATCGTCAAATTAAGTAGAAGTTTTACGTAATTTGTGATCCACATAAGCCTACCAAGTTACGTACTCCCCTCCGCCTGCCCTTCCTATCTACCTGAACACATACTTCGTACAATTTAATTACAAGGTTCTTTAAAAAAATTACATTATCCAGGTAGAAAAGTAAATTGTCATTTGAAAACAAATATAATTTAATAGAACAAGTAGTATGCCCCTTCCTGTTATACATACTAATAAAAATTAACATTTTGGTACTATGAATCATTATGCTCACCCTGATGTGGCCACTGTGGTTTACAGCCCACCGATGTTTTGTATCCCGTGTATACTCCCGTGTCCAGATTCATTTGGAAATCGTTCGCGTATTTTTGTTACTGTACACGGAGGAATAACTCTTCGATTACCCCTTCCAATTGAAACCCTAGAATTAATCCATGACAAACCGGTGGTATGTAAAATATTTCCACAAATCGATTGAAACTGGTTCGATGCTAAGTTTTTTTGCTTAATTTTGTTTTTTGGGAATACAATCAAGTGATGTCGAACAATACCCAGCGCGTCCAACGACATAACTTGGTGGTCGGATGCATCGGTGTGTTCCACACGCTACGTTTCCTCGGACATCATTTATTATTTTACTTTCCTGGCAGCAAAAACTTTCGCAATCTTGTATTATAGGGCTGCATTCAAAGCACTTATATAATGTTACACAACCCGCCCTACCAGAACAATCCGGTAATTGTCATCCCACTATACTTCACTCTATTCTTGTGAGATGTTTCTAATTCCAGCAATTCTGCATCTGTGTATTCTGGTCTGGCTCGTATTGATATGAGTTTGATAGGCCTAATATATATAAAGTTGTGGATGAGGGTAGGCGGGTGTATAATACGGAGATTTTAAATAGTGTCCCCTGGGCCTTCACAAACCGTAGTGACACTACAGTGACAGTGCAGCACAGCGCCCGGCCGCACACGTGCATTCTCGCGGCGTGCTCGGCCGGCGAGCCAGCCTGGTGACGTCATCACGATAACTTTGAACGCGTGTAGCTCAGCGGTCGATTTTTTGTAATTTTTTTGGATGATGCCATTATTCTTAAAAAATATTCTAGTAATTTAAAAAAAATACGAGAGCGCCTTCGATTTTCACCTGCCTTCTCCTTTAATATGTCGCTGTACGGAAACTATTGCGCTTACAATGACGTCACTGTACGCGCACTGTTCAAGCCAACCCGAGGGGACAGATACGAAATATATGAAGCGCTCGGCTTTTAACAGTCCCAATCAGCCTATCTCTTGCAGTTGTGTTGTGCATTTCGTTTTCGAGAGGACCAATTCATTAGTTAACATTGCAGAATGGGTCGCTGGATTAATAGTTGTTTGAGTCATTTATAAACGCATCACTTCAATCACAATTTTATTTTTATATTTTCACTAACAGGATAAACACTACATTTCCAACTTTGATGTTATCGTACACCACACTAATCTTCCTGTGGCACGTTGTATTTCTATTGATAAGGAAAGCTATACTGCAGTCATTGTGTTAAGTGGGGACCGAGCGCGAATACGAAGCTCTGCCGGCCAGCGAGCGTGGGGTGTATTTTGAAGTTCAGAGAGAAAATTACTGAAATCGCTGCCGAGCGGACCAGGAAGTTTGTTTTGATTTTTTTCGTCTTACCCACCGTTCTAGAACATGATCATGTTTGACATGTCAGATGTTTTCCCACAATCAGAAAACAAGCTCAAGGGGGATCTTAACTACTGAAATTCATTCATGATTCCTTGATCAGTGATTGAAATAGCGTTTACTTATGAACCTGTGTATGTAGAAACAGAAATTCCAAATTAGCGAGAGCTTTATATTTTGTGAACACGATTTGCTAACTATGCATTAGAGTGTGTGCATGATATTTAACACATAAACATAGAAATATTAGTCTTGGAATATTTTGTATACTTTATAAAAGTTTTCTTTTCAAACAATGCACAATAGAAAATTAATACAATGAAAAAGTAATTCTAAATTTAGAGAAGGGATAGATCTGTGCTTTATTCTTGCATAGGCTTCAGAGTATACTCACGCATTGCTCTCAACCGTTAAATATGAGTTTAAGAGAAGAACACAATGCAGTGTTAGATATCCCCAACTGAAAGCAGTGTAAGATATGGCCTAAGTTATTCCACCACGGCCTCACGACAGGTGAATGTGAAGCTGAGAATAACTGGGGTAACTATGACGCGAGTGAATGAATGTTTCAAGACTGGCAAAGAAAGTTGTCAAGAAAGCGTCAAAAAAGATTCTACGAGTAAATTATGTATTATAACAAGTAAACAACAAACTCCATGTTTAGAAAACTTTAATGCACGGACACGAGTTACAATGTTAACTGTCAGCGGATGAGCAGAATAAGTCGTTTAGTTGGTATAATCAAATAGCTTTGCAATGTCTGTGTAATGTTGGTAGTAATGAACTTTCATTACCCTGCATGCAGTGTCAAACAGCTTCCTGTTTCATCCTCTTTAACAGAACAAAACCCCTCTGTGTGGAAGCATAGCATACGCCAACGTAATCACAGAAAGTGCTTTATTAAATACCACTGTAATAAGCTAATAATAAACATTAGTGGGCAGGTATCAAACACACCAGTCTTTGTTTAGATGTGTTGTTGTTGGGGGGTATTAATATATATTTAACTCTACATGGGATGACGTAGGCCTTTTCAGCTGTGACAATAACTTCACTGTACGTGGCTTGTGGAAGTCTGTATGAGTAGATAGATACGTATAATATTGTGTCAGTTACACTTAAAGCTGGACAGGGTTGCCAAGTATACGAATGAAACAATCTTAAAATTGTCTTGACATTGCGAATATGTGTTCACTAATGAAAAAAACTGTGTTTTTTATGCTAATCTTTTTATTTTTTCGTGTGTGCTGGTGGGTTTTTAACAATGTAGACCTAGAGTGTACATTTATCAAACACTACGGCTGTTGCTGCGTGTCTTAATGCATCATATCACGGGATATCCTTATTCCGCATATATGTGACTGACATACTTCAATCGTTCCTAAACAGTGAAAAAGAATAACTGAACCTGATGTTAAAGAAATACGGTGGGCTTGTTATTGCTTATTGCTTGAAATAGCACTGTGCTTTAATTTCACTTATCATTTCTCCTTCGTGTCCTTGTTATATTTCCTTAACGAGTGATTTCTCATCCGATAGAGCCGATATTAAATGTTTGGGTTTGAAATTCTTTTTAATTTTGTTCGAAATATTTTAAGACATATTTGCTTTATTTTGTTATAAAACACGAATAATTTATCCTGATTTATATTTCCTCTCATTCACATTTCAGCGTAGAAAGATCTTATGGAGTATCTTTTTTAAAATACTGCTATTTTATCTCTACCTCATTTTATAATTGTTAACGTTGAAGAGAATTTTCCAGTAATATCAGATCGTAAAAACGTGATTTAATAATTTGTTTATTTTTAGATACGAATATTTTCTTTTTGCTGAAGATAATTCTGATGTTTTCAATTATTCAAACATAGACACTTGCAATTGTATTATTCGCATGTATTTGTAATATAGAATCTGATAAGCCGATTTAAATGGTTCAAAATGAAAATGTAAGAGCAAAAGGTTTTGATTACCTACATTCTACTCGTGGTTAATATTTAACTGACAACGTTCGCGTAGAAACTGGTATTCGAAGATAATTTTTAGTAAAATACTGGGGCCGGATTCACAAGAGGTCTTAAAACTTAGGACAGGTCTTAAGTCCTGCTGTACCGTATGTGCTATTATAAATCCATGTTTGGCCTACTACACAGCCCAATTTATGACTGCTTTCGTGGAAATCACAGTGAACTTAAAATATTGCAAGGCGGTGTTTTTAAGTTTAGTGTTTTGTTTTCTAATACCTCCACATTCTAAAAACAGAGAAATGTGTATATCAAGGTAAGTAAACGATATTTATTCATGCTCACACTTCGAAGTCATAGACGTATTGCCACCATCTTTGAAGAAAGATAAGACCAACTCAGACAGGGCATAATTTTGGTCTCAAGTGTTTGTTATTTACTAGGGTTTCTTAACGACGTCGAGTCGAGGCTATGTGTAGGTCCGTATCAGCCAATGGCGTAGTGGTCCTAAAGTTAGGCCAGGCTTAAGTTAAGACTTGTTGTGAATCTGGGCCCTACTTTGTATTTCTTTTTGAAACTACACCGTTAAAGATTTGCTAGGTGTAATAGCCATGTCCTCATTATATTCCCACTTTAATGTAGGTCTAGAAAAGAGTTAAACTACCGGTGAACGGAAGAAATCGAAGGGATAAGGCTAATTATTGTAGATGGCAACGCTTTAGAAGTTTAGATGGTTGCTTAACAATCTGGCTGGCATGCAACAGGTACAGTCATGATTCAATGTGCTGTGATAACCTTCTGGTCTATCGGCACCGAGGTTAGCCACTGAGGGCGCTAGTGAAAACGAATGAAGCGCTCAAGTAGCCAACTGTTTAGCCGCGGTCGCTTAGCCGGTTCCCATACGAACACCGAAGTTAAGCAACCTCGGGCTAGGTCAGGAGGTGGATGGGTGACCATTCTCCTCTGAAACACTAGTTACCGTTGGTTAGAGCAGATTGGAGGGTTCGAAAGCTTGTGTAACAGCTTCGTTCTTCTCGTCAACTGCTCGGCAGTCCAGGTTAGTGGAGGAACCTATATGACTGGTCAAAGTTACACCGTCCTTTCGGATGGGACGTAAAGCCGATGGTCCCCTTGATACTTTTCAATAGGAGTAGGCTACATGCCGGTACCAGGCTTCCCCTCCTCCCTTCCTCATTATCATTCAGCAATCATCAGGCTAAAGAGGGCATTGTGCCCTACACTGGCCTTAATTACAACAAAATACAAATAAAGTAATGCGATGCTATTGCTTGTGTGGTTTTATTTGCATACAGAACTATAACTTTAAGTCCGTAAAGTGAGTGTTCATTCGCCTTGAGAATGGCCTCTGACAAACTACTTGGCTCTGATTAGCTTTGAGTGGATTGATTGGCTTGGCTTCGCGTGACATAGCTTCATGCTCTTGACACATCCTCACTGGCAATGCAGGTGAGAGGCAGCGAGGCCGTTATGTTGACACTCATAATGGCAATTGGCAACATCGCTTCATGTACGTGTGAGAAACCAGGGAATATGTCAGCATTCAGCCACACGCATCACAAGTCGTTACTCTTATACGTGTCATTGTTGTATGAGGATTGTTGCACTATTAACAGAACCGATAGAGGTGGCTTAGCGGTAACACGTGAGACTCTAATTTGGGAGGTCGCCGGTTCGATTTTGATCATAATCCTGAATGAAGGGTTTTCGCGAGGTTTTGCTCAGTCGTAAAGGCGAATGCTGGGACTGAGTCATACTAACAGCCCTCGGACATTCCTCCCCAGCTATCCAAACACCCTAATAACCTAGTTAGTCGTCCTGAAGAGGGGCACATCAGGTAAACCTGGTGTGTACCCTATAACAGGTATTCCGGATGCAAAACAAGTTAACAACTATACTAACAGGAATACATCAAGAACGTTGTTTAAAAGTAAAGCTAACATATTAATATAAGTTCGGCTGTTTGTATTGTTCGTGTTAGTTCCTTGTTGATGGAGTTGTATTCGTGGGGATAAAGCTGAAGTACAATATAACAATATGTTCACCCACCTTGCAGAACACCCGGTTTCGGTATGGTTTTAAATTGCCCCAAAATAAAATCAAAGTATGTCATTCTATAGAGAATGTAATACATTTTCTTATGAATATCTTTTTCATTCCATTAGATATTTCCATTTTTCAGACGTTCTTTATTAGGTGTGAAAGGTCCAACAACATAACATTACAAAATGTATTTAAGAACATTTGAAAAACGGAAATATTGATTGGAATAAGAAAGCATTCATAAGAAAGAGCGCTAAATTCTATAGAGTATGACATATATTCATTTACATTTGGGACATTTTAAACACATTTTAAAGCAAATTTAACAAACCGAAATCGGAAGTTCGTCAAGATAGGTAGGCAAACAGTCTAATGAATTTAAACGAGTGGTAAAATTGGGGTGACGACTGACAACTGACTACTGACGACTGACAACTGACTACTGACTACTGACCACTGACTACTGACCACTGACTACTGACGACTGACGACTGACAACTGACTACTGACTACTGACCACTGACTACTGACAACTGACTTCTGACGACTGACAACTGACTACTGACGACTGACTACTGACTACTGACGACTGACTACTGACTACTGACGACTGACTACTGACTACTGACTACTGACGACTGACAACTGACTTCTGACGACTGACAAATGACTACTGACGACTGACTACTGACGACTGACTACTGACTACTGACGACTGACTACTGACTACTGACGACTGACTACTGACGACTGACTATTGACGACTGACGACTGACTACTGACTACTGACGACAGACGACTGACGACTGACTACTGACCACTGACTACTGACGACTGACCACTGACTACTGACTACTGACGACTGACGACTGACGACTGACTACTGACGACTGACTACTGACTACTGACGAGTGACGAGTGACTACTGACGACTGACTATTGACGACTGACGTCTGACGACCGACTACTGACTACTGACTACTGACGACTGACTACTGACTACTGACGACGAGTCAAGAGGTGATACAGGTGTTGCACGTCGGGGAAATACTATTACCTGCGATCAATCATAGTTATACGCGTAGAACTGAATCATCTCAATTCTCGTCCAATGACAAATCCCTGGGTAATACCCCTGGTCGATATCTATATAGATAGGGCTACTTTACTCATCAACGGAACATAGGCCTACGTCATTTCATCACCTCAGAACTTAGTTGTGCTATCTATATACACGTTTCATTTTCGTGTGCTCATACAGTCATACTCCGGAGGTAGTTTGGTGTATATTTGTGCCATAAAAAGTAATTGGGTTAAAATGACAATATAAAACCCCAACAGTACTCTGCAAGCATTAACAAACAAAACAAAGACACCGGACAGAGCACAAACAAGTCCTGAGTTGTTCGTACTTAAAGGGAAATTTGAAAGTTATTAAATAATACAAAATTAATTGGTTTCCAATGTAACAGCTATAATGATTCAATTATTTGAAATGTTTTTATCCAGTTTTTACAACGCTTATATTAACTTGCCTTGTTTGTCTGGACGAAATCTTTGAATCGATATTCCACCTACTTTTAGATGTCCGATCAAGCTGAAATTTTTAATACAGACGTATTCTTGATGACAATACATGAATCAACTGTCATATTTACTAAATTGTCCATTATTCATCATAATTAATTATAATTAATGTTTTACATGGAAATCGATGAATCTTTGAATCGATATTTCACCTACTTTTAAATGTCTGATCAAGCTGAAATTTTGTACACAGACGTATTTCTAATGACCAAACATGAATCAATTGTCATATTTACTAAATTGTCAATTAATTCATCATAATTAATTAATTCATGTTTTATATAGAAATCGATGTTTAACCCACTTCCCAACGTCAAATCGAATTGAAAGTTTTCACACAGACGTATTCTTATGACAATACACGAATCAATTGTCATATTTACTAAATCGTCAATTAATTCATCATAATTAATTAATTAATGTTTTATATGGAAATCGATGTACAGTCCCCTTCCTAACGTCAAATCGAGTTGAAAGTTTTTACACAGACGTATTCTTAATGACTTCACACGAATCAATTGTCATATTTACTAAATCGTCAATTAATTCATCATAATTAATTAATTGATGTTTTATATGAGAATTGAAGTTTAACCCACTTCCCAACGTCAAATCGAGTTCAACGTTTTCACACAGACGTGTTCTTAATGACAATACACGAATCAATTGTCATATTTACTAAATAATCAATTAATTCATCATAATTAATTAATTAATTGATGTTTTATATGGAAATCGATATTTCACCCACTTTCCAACGTTGAACTGAGCTGAACGTTTGCACACAGACGTATTCTTAATGACGATACACGAATCAATTGTCATATTTACTAAATAATCAATGAAACCATCATAATTAATTAATCAATCGATATTCGATATATATTCGATTGCAAGATTCTTTAAGACTAAAAAGTATAAAATAATATTACATGAAAAAAATACTTTTTTTAAAAAACAACGCTTATATTAAAATGCACTAAAAAGTAAAAAATAAATTTTCGCCCAACAAATGTTTGCCTCACTCGGAAAATAAAAGCGTTGGGCGCTTTCCCTGCATAAACAGCAGAATACTGCAATCTATGTCAATACCGAAAGCACCCAACGCTTTTATTTTCGGAGTGAGGCAAAAATCTGTTGGGCGAAAATTTATTTTTTACTTTTTAGTGCATTTTAATATAAGCGTTGTTTTTTAAAAAAAGTATTTTTTTCATGTAATATTTTAGTTCTGAAAACAAATTATGGGTATATAAACTAAATAAACCACTTTTTTAATCTTATGTTGCGTTGTTAAGATATAACTAAACGCCCTTAAATTGTCGCGGTTGTTATTGGTTTCTAAACTATCAACTGTAAAGATTGTTAAAACTTCTGTAATCCAGGGTTTAGTTACGTTCTAAAGAAACTAAATGTTGACATTAATCCCTTTTTCGGTGTTATGTAGTGTTCTCAAGATGCTATTAAAGCACGCTAACCTTGGGTGGTTGTAATTGTGAGTCTACCCATCCCAGTAACTTGGACTACTTACAATCCTAATGCAGCAACATTCTTGTAATCAGAGGTAACTATGAAACACACTTAACGTGCGCCCCGTTAACTTGGACTACTTACAATCTTAATGCAGCAACATTCTTGTAATCAGAGGTAACTATGAAACACACTTAACGTGCGCCCCGTTAACTTGGACTACTTGCAATCTTAATGCAGCAACATTCTTGTAATCAGAGGTAACTATGAAACACACTTAACGTGCGCCCCGTTAACTTGGACTACTTACAATCTTAATGCAGCAACATTCTTGTAATCAGAGGTAACTATGAAACACACTTAACGTGCGCCCCGTTAACTTGGACTACTTACAATCTTAATGCAGCAACATTCTTGTAATCAGAGGTAACTATGAAACACACTTAACGTGCGCCCCGTTAACTTGGACTACTTACAATCTTAATGCAGCAACATTCTTGTAATCAGAGGTAAGCATGACTCACAGTTAACGCGCGAGTTCTTACGTAACTTGAAACGTTCAGTGTGTTAGTTTCCCGTCTGTAAATTCCCGCAGAAAATCGTACTGCTGAACATTGCGACGTTTTTAATGTAACTACACCACAACGAACATTTTCGCGTTTCTTTCTTTCCGGCGACACCGACAGTTGCAACAGAGTTGGCCGCGCGGGGGGTTCTTCATAAAACACACACGAATTACTGTACGGTTTCACACGGAAAGGGAAGGGTAGGGAAGGGAGGGAAGGGAAGCTCCATGCAGCGCTGTGAGGTGGGAACCAGGCCGCTACCGATCAATGTGGAGAGTTTTCACTCACTCTCATAGGCCTAACACAAAAACAACACGAAACCGTTTCGACAATCTACATAAATCGATAAGTTTACAGATGTGTGGATTGCATGAGGTTTAGCGTAGTCGTTGGTCGCTATTGGTGTTGGGGGAGCATTCTAGCCACTATTGTGATAACAACACAAACATGTAACATGAGATGTAGCGTAGTCGTTGATCGCTATTGGTGTTGGGGGAGCATTTTAGCCACTATTGTGATAACAACACACAACATATAACATGAGATGTAGCGTAGTCGTTGGTCGCTATTGGTGTTGGGGGGAGCATTTTAGCCACTATTGTGATAACAACACACAACATGTAACATGAGATGTAGCGTAGTCGTTGGTCGCTATTGGTGTTGGGGGAGCATTTTAGCCACTATTGTGATAACAACACAAACATGTAACATGAGATGTAGCGTAGTCGTTGGTCGCTATTGGTGTTGGGGGAGCATTTCAGCCACTATTGTGATAACAACACACAACATGTAACATGAGATGTAGCGTAGTCGTTGGTCGCTATTGGTGTTGGGGGAGCATTTCAGCCACTATTGTGATAACAACACACAACATGTAACATGAGATGTAGCGTTGTCGTTGGTCGCTATTGGTGTTGGGGGAGCATTTTAGCCACTATTGTGATAACAACACACAACATGTAACATGAGATGTAGCGTAGTCGTTGGTCGCTATTGGTGTTGGGGGAGCATTGTGGTAACAACACACAACATGTAACATGAGATGTAGCGTAGTCTTTTGTCGCTATTGGTGTTGGGGGAGCATTTTATCCACTATTGTGATAACAACACACAACACACCACGCGTAACGCGTCATAGCTCAACGATCTATCTTTACCGTGTGGTAATGGTTCGTCTAGTTATTACACGTTGTACATTCTTTACCTTCATCACGCCCGTCATTTTTATGCGAATACTATTTATATTATAACTGGTTTAATACACTAAATTTTTCAATGTGAATCCAGTATATTTTTACAAACAAATTTTTTAAATCAAAAGTATATCGTATTTGTATTATATGTAGTGAAAGTGATTTTATACTATAATATCTATTGCATCGGTTCAAAAACAACTAGGATACGATATAATATGTATTAATGATAATACGAGTTTAATAGCTAAATCCAGCTTTATGGGTTAAGCCGAGGATCTTCGTTTGATCCCCATTAAGAGAAAACTTTTATTACAAATTGCAATCTCTTCATATACATAAAGCTGGATTTAGCTTCACAATTCGTATTATCATAGACAAGCACGTGTAAGGAAACACACAATTTGAATGTGGAATTGCATGCAGAGACTGAAAACTAAAAATAAATCCAATTTCATGGCCTAAATAACGTTGGTTGAGTTTAAATGTCAGCTATAACACAAGATATCTGCAGAATTGATAGTTCAATACCCACGCGTTGTAGGCTGGGATCTATGTGAGATGTATTATCTGTGTGGTATGTCTTCCGTAAAATACAACACAAATGGTTTTCATCCGAGAAATAAAGACCTCTCAATGAGGATGGTAAAAAATACTCAAAACCGATAATTTTACCGAGAGCAAAAAACACTTGTTTAAAGGCACTAGAACTTAAATGATGCATTGATATCACATTTAGGGGTTAATACTAAGATTAGTGTGATTCGTTTTGTTATCATGAATACTATTTCTTTACTCTGCCTAATTTAATAATAAACTTGACTCACAATAATTGGTATCAAACTGTTTTCAGGTATTATTTTCACGCGCTCATGTTTGGAAGAAAATATAATATACGAAGTCTTTAACGTCCGTCGTATAAAATGACTCAAAACCTTTTTTATATTTTCATAACTAATACATATTATTGTTAAATATTGTGTTGTTGTATTCCTTGTGCTAAGTATATTTAACCTCACTTCAAACACTCTTAAAAGAAACATTTACATAATCCTGTATAAAGTTCCAATATGTTTTATTTCTCCCTATTAATATTTGCCCAAATTTGTGACTAACTCATATTGTTTCTCCGCGTATCACGTGATCTTTGGACTCTTCGTTAAGTCTCCATGTATGGTAGACAATTGAACAAAATTATTAATTTATTATTGTATAACATAAAAACTCATCCTGTGTAATTATAACGTTACTCTTTTATGATCCTTGTTAAGCAAACAAAAAATATATTGGATCCCATGCAAGGAAAAGTCACAAACGCATTGGACGCCTGGCTCTGTCGTTAATTATGTTCCAGCGAGGTCTACACGAGGTTAATAATATATATGCAACCTTCGTTAAGAGAGTTGTGTCTACATAAAAGCAACACAAATACCAACTAACTGCAGACACAAAAACTAATTAACACTGAAAATACGTGAATGACAAGTGTCCACAGTTCACATGAAGATAATATGTACAATGTTGTAGACCGTGCTCACAATAGCGTTTCAGTACAGTGTTGCCAACTATCGAGTTGAAACTGTTCTAGAATAATCCACGATCATCGAATACCTTGGAACAAATTATCTTGTATCTCCTTTTGCGATACCTAATTGCTCAAACGCAGTGGACGTCTATTCACATAACTGAATAGAGTGAATACGTTTTACGGCGCTATTCAGGACGCTGCAAAGTTTCAACAAAACGTATCCTGGCTGCTAACGCCCGGTTTCACCAACGTATTTAAATCGGAGATTAGCTTGATCGGCGCCATCACCAACTTTCCATAAAAAATAATCTTTCATTCAGTAAAAATATTGTATAGTGTTATATTTCAGAATTTAGTAATTAATAAGCGCCAGTTTTAGAGTAGATATAAAATAGCCTAACATTATTGCAGGTATTTACACTCGACAATGTTATATGGTCATAATTCATACAATGATTCATATTCTAAAGTTTGCTACTTATTGTTACTTCGTCGCAACGTTCATTTGTTCTTGTAAATAAACATGAAATAAAAACTAAGACTCGACAGAAAGATCGAATATCCATTGTTGTACTGTTTTAAATACAGGGCATGGATTTCTTTTGAGATAATAAACTTCGGTCATGGCCTTCTGTATGCATTTTACGTAAAGATCCAATAATGCAAAACAAATGACTAAACACGTGTCAGACATGTATTGCCAATCTGAAAGAACTTTTGTTGGTGGCGTACTGAATACATTTTCTCGTTTTTCATGAAAATTAGTTTAAATACCAGTTATAACAGCATGATATTTTATAGCTACTCATAGCTGATACTAATTAATTACTCAATTCTGGAATACAGTCACATGCAATGTTTTCAATACATGCAAAATTATTTGTTTATGTAAAGTTGGTGACGGCGCCGATCAAGCCAATCTCCGATTTAAATACTTTGGTGAAACCGGGTCTAAGACTATGAGTTGCAGATCCTGGCATCCATGTCTATACCATCAGACTAGTAGATAATAGATAGTAGTGTAGTAATGATAGTATAAGTAGTGATAGTGGTAGTGGTAGTGGTAGTGGTAGTGGTAGTGGTAGTGGTAGTGGTAGTGGTAGTGGTAGTGGTAGTGGTAGTGGTAGTGGTAGTGGTAGTGGTAGTGGTAGTGGTAGTGGTAGTGGTAGTGGTAGTGGTAGTGGTAGTGGTAGTGGTAGTGGTAGTGGTAGTGGTAGTGGTAGTGGTAGTGGTAGTGGTAGTGGTAGTGGTAGTGATAGTGATAGTGATAGTGGTAGTGGTAGTGGTAGTGGTAGTGGTAGTGGTAGTGGTAGTGGTAGTGGTAGTGGTAGTGGTAGTGGTAGTGGTAGTGGTAGTGGTAGTGGTAGTGGTAGTGGTAGTGGTAGTGGTAGTGGTAGTGGTGGAAGTAGTAGTAATGTTGATAGTAGTATTATAGTTGTAAAAGTAGTAACAATACTTACCTAAAACACACTGTAGCAACGTTTCCAATGTCAGAACTTATTTTAAACAATTAGTAATGTCAATCGATATGAAATTCCATATCGATAATCGCAACAACAATAAAAAATTATCGCGATATATGGCGATAGTATCGGCGCGAAAAAATATCTTCTCGATATTGCATTATCAATTTTTATCGCGATATTATGAAATAAGCACAAATACTACTTTTTAACATTGCGTCATATGTGTGGGGGGGGGGGGGGGGGGAGGGTAGTGGCGAATAGTTTTCTTGCGGCTACATCGAAGGAGGGCACTCGGCGGCTGTCGGTGGTCGCTCGGCTAACGTTGAGCAGGCGCCAAATTCAAATATGAAATCAAGTCGCCGCGATTATCGGGATATCGCACAGAATTTCATATCGTACAATTATCTCGATATGGCTAGCCATATCGAGATAATATCGATATACGATATTTGTCGATATGCGATTATCGTTGACATTCCTATAAAAAATATAATATGTTTGTAATCTGACCCATTTACTTTATTTTATCTTATTGTAATTAAGGCCTGTGTAGGGCACAATGCCCTCTTTAGGCTAAAGAGGGCATTGAGTGATGACTGATGAATGATAATGAAGAAGGAGGAGGGGAAAGCTAGTACCGGCACGTAGCCTACTCCTGTCGAAAAGTACCAAGGGGACCATCGGCTTTACGTCCCATCCGAAAGGACGGTGCATTTTTGACCAGTCATATAGGTTCCTTCACTAACCTGGACTGCCGAGCAGTTGACGAGAATAACGAAGCTGTTACACAAGCTTTCGAACCCTCCAATCTGCTCTAACCAACGGTAACTAGTGTTTCGGAGGAGAGTGGTCACCCATCCACTTCCTGACCTAGCCCGAGGTTGCTTAACTTCGGTGTTTGTATGGGAACCGGCTAAATCGTTGGCTGACCCATGTATATGCATGGCTGTAAACTATGTAGATATGCTTCTATCGTATTTACGCACGCGATGGTTCTTTCTACCTTTGAATATCAACATAAAAAGTTACCATTCAATACATTAGTAAATTCTATCAAGCCAAAATACATGTAGGATGCTTTGAATTATATACACACGATTTGGTGGATGCAATGTATGCTGAATGCTAGGGACAACCCTTACCTAAATGTGTCCTCTAGTTACTTCATTTAACTTGTCCCCGAATTACGTTTTACTGAAAGCATAGACACAGAGTTTCCGAGTGTTCGGTTGAAAGTGGAGCGTAGTGGAAGTGGTAAGTAGGTTCAGTAAAACTGCGTTAAATGTGTTTGATTGCACTAGAAGTATCGTAAGGTGTAAAGATGGTGACGAAATAGCTCAGCAATTGGTTTTACGAGTGTGAAGCAGCTAAATCTCAATCAGATTGACTAGTGCTTGAGATTGAACCATTGACCTTTCACGTCTTGTTCAAATAGCACCAGCAAATATTGATGGGTCGGTTTGCTCTAGACGATTATTTACGTCGGCCATAAAGGCTGATTCCCGTTGCTTGCGTTGGTTTGGCTCTGCTTGCCCATTGGACATATATATGATCATGTTGGAAGGGGTCTTTTCGTCAAGTAGTTCCATTCAAATATACTGACCATTTCTCGATTATCTGATGGCAGAACATAAGCGTTTCTGTTGATAGCTAGATTGTCCTATAAAATGTATGTGATGCCTGATCAGTTCACTCATACACATGTGAATAATTGAGATTGTAATGTGATGCCTGATCAGTTCACTCGTGCATATGTGAATAATTGAGATTGTAATGTGATGCCTGATCAGTTCACTCTTACACATGTGAATAATTGATATTGTAATGTGATGTCTGATCAGTTCACTAGTGCATATGTGAACAAGTTAGATTGTAATGTGATGCCTGATCAGTTCACTCGTGCATATGTGAATAATTGAGATTGTAATGTGATGCCTGATCAGTTCATTCATACACATGTGAATAATTGATATTGTAATGTGATGCCTGATCAGTTCACTCGTGCATATGTGAACAAGTTAGATTGTAATGTGATGCCTGATCAGTTCACTCGTGCATATGTGAATAATTGAGATTGTAATGTGATGCCTGATCAGTTCACTCGCGCATATGTGAATAATTGAGATTGTAATGTGATGCCTGATCAGTTCACTCGTGCATATGTGAACAAGTTAGATTGTAATGTGATGCCTGATCAGTTCACTCTTACACATGTGAACAATTGAGATTGTAATGTGATGCCTGATCAGTTCTCTCATACACATGTGAACAAGTTAGATTGTAATGTGACGCCTGATCAGTTCGCTCATACACATGTGAACAAGTGAGATTGTAATGTGATGCCTGATCAGTTCACTCGTGCACATGTGAACAAGTTAGATTGTAATGTGATGCCTGATCAGTTCACTCGTGCACATGTGAACAAGTTAGATTGTAATGTGATGCCTGATCAGTTCACTCATACACATGTGAATAATTGAGATTGTAATGTGATGCCTGATCAGTTCACTCGTGCATATGTGAACAAGTTAGATTGTAATGTGATGCCTGATCAGTTCACTCGTGCATATGTGAACAAGTGAGATTGTAATGTGATGCGTAAGTATCCCAAGCACCAGGAGAGCTCCCTACCGCTGTATCCCCTCAGCGGGTAAAGACACAAGAACACAAGCCAAAACTGTTAACGTTCACTAAATATTGTGTTCATATAGGTCTTCTCAGCGATTCGGACCATTCAGAACTTATTTACATTCTCGAAGAACAGATACTTGCATCACTTACGTAAGCGTTGGGTTGTTGAAGCATACATTCAAGTTTCTATGATGTCTTAAAATAATTTAATTTCGTGTTCACTTTATCTTGACCCCAAGATGGTGAGAATGCGAGGACTTAACTGTGAACTAGATTTTGAATTAGGAGCTGTGAGTCATGCCACCCCTTACGCTTGTCTTTCTCATCTGTTCCGTTAGCTATTGAGTTTCTAATTCAAAGGGAATTAATTAAGCGTTGAGTACTGTTCAATCTGCCTTCTAAATAAATAACTGACACTTGCAGTGTATAGGTCAAGTGCTTTTTCAATTTCCTCTTTCATTTCTAGGCGAAATGAGTACCCTTATTGACCCTTCCTCTAGTTAAATACACACATTTTTAATTTCTGTAAAAAAAGCCGTTTCACAATGTTGCACGTTAACTGAAAAAAGGGATTAATTTGTATCATACGAAGAGATACAGAGCTTTTATAAGTAGCAAAGCCATTTCTCTTCTCTCATATCTAAACTAATTTTGTAATTACGTGAAACATCCCCCACATAAGCTGTTCTACGCGTGTTTTTTGTAACCGTTTGTATATTAACTATTTTATCTCCATCATTAATGGGATGAATGCGTCATGCATACAAAAAAAACTTTCCATACCCTAAGGGGAATTCAATTGAAAAAATATATCAAAATACAATTACAATATGGAAAATATTAGGTCGGATTTCAATGAAACAAAAAAGATTTCCACATTCCATTATGATGCATAAAAAATGACGGATTAAAAAGCACTCTTTCAATACCCTGGTGAAATAATCGGTGTATTAATGACTCGCGTTTAATTGAGTAGAAACACAGAAGGAATTCATTAGGGGGAACAAAGGGTAAAATACAGTTTGTGCTTTTTATTAAACAGCTAATACTAATACTCTGCCTTGTTTGTAACAAGAACCAATAATTCATGTCGACCAGTTTGCCAAAACGGTGCTTCACAGAGAGAATCTATAGATGCAACGACCTTTTCACTTAAAGGGACAGACAGGTCAAAAACTAAAAACATCATAATTATGTACTTGTCAACCTTCACATATGGAAAACATTAAGCATGCAATAAATAAAAGTGTAATGATTATATTTTTGGTAACAAAGTTCTTGTAGAATTGCCATTGTTTTCAGCAGAACTGATTCGTGATAACTATCGAGGAGGACAGGCTGCCTTTGAGCGAAATTTGACTCTATTTGGAACATTTTAAGCTAATGTTAATTACTGTAAGAAAATCTGTTTGTTGCTACTTGACTTGACTAAAAAGCCCATTTTGATAATTTTTAAGCGCTTCATTCTGGAGTATGGTTACTTGTAGTAACGTGTTTCGTATCGTTAGGCCAACGTGCACTGATGACCTTGACCGCAACCCCTTAAAGCTCGGGTGACCTTGAAAGTGTAGTTACTTAACGTTCAGTTCTGGTGGTTTAGTACCCATATTACCTTTTTCTGTTAAGAACATTTATACTCAACATTGAGCATTTGTATAGATAAATGTGTGTTTGTACTGAAGACTGCATAAAAAACGTGTCAAATAATTATTGTAACGAGTATTGATGCCATTTTGACTACGAAGGAATTCAAAAGTAATAAGACTTAGTCTAAATATCGACCGCAGTAATTGCACTGATTACAATCTGTTTACTTCTTTACATCCAGTCTTTAAATCCAGACCTATTTTACGCTTTTCTTGGTGTTATATACTGAATTCATAAGATCGTGTTAAACAAGGTCTAACGGCATATTGATTATGGGGCAGGTTCCAACAAAATTATACATAAATTCCTACTAAAACATATAATAATGTATAGTAGTTTTAGTAATAGAACCACCATTTCTCGGTTAAGACAGACTAAATTAATGTTCAGGGCGAGCAGTCATCGATAAAATGTATTCATAGCCCACTACAACATATCATCACTGGTAGCAATGCCATGTCGCCACGGTCGGACTTTCTTAATGTGAGAAGAAGAAAATGAATCACATGAAAACGGCACATTGTATATTGTGTTGAAACAGTTTTTAGTTCAGTTAGTTGATATGTGAGATCACTTGGCACAGAATTTGGCCAGTGTACTTTAAATAAACGTCGAAGAGTGAGATGGGGAAATCCCGATTTCGATCTGTTAAAATTGCTTTCAAAGTATTTTAATTATCAAAAATGTAAATCAAAATATATCATCCTGTAGAGAGTTTAATGCTCTTTCTAACGAATGTTTCTTTGTTCCTACCATTAGTTTCGCTTTTCAGATGTTTTAATTACCTTTTTAATGTGATGCTGCTGACACTTTTAACACCGAATTAAGTACATCTGCATAACGGAAATATTTAATGGAATACAAAACCATTCAATAGAAAGAACAGTCAATTCTTTTTAGGATGATATATTTTCTTTTTCTTTTATAGAACAATTTAAAACAATATTTAATCAATTTTAACAGACCGGAATCGGGTGTTCCGCAAGGTGGGTGGACATGCAAGGTGTTCCGCAAGGTGGGTGAACACACAGCACCAACCAGCAGCAACCTTCTTGAGCTCGAGTGCCATTATTTACAAAATATTGAATTTACTCTGACCAAGCCGGCGCGCCAAATTCTAAAAAAGGCATGGTAAAATTTTAACGACATTTTTATTGTAGCTTCTTCAATAATTATTATTATCTTTTGCATGAAACAAATGATCAGTTTATCAGTTTTTCGTGTTATGATCGTTCCAAATAATGCAGCATTTGGGCAAAACCGCGCCGGAGGCAAAATTTTATTACCAAAAATTCTCAAAATGCCTGCAAAACGGCTTTGAAGTGTGTTCAATTTCATCCTGATACAATGTTTAACACATTCTGTGTGCCGCCAGAAAGTTTTAGCGTGCCACTTCTTGCACGCGTGCCACTGGTTAGCGCCATCTCTGACATACAGCACTGACGAGTTCTCACAATACCATATCGTTGTAATACGACATGTTACTATACCGGCCGCTAGCATTCTGGAACCATTATACCACGCCTATCTGTCTGTGTAATGGTGTAATGGATAACACCAGCTAACCAACGCGTGATTAATTGCCATCCCTGCATCATATTGGTATTGATGAAGTTCATAAGGGCCATGTGATGATAATGATAATAATGCATTTACACTATTGGAGAATGATTAGGTGATGTAATAATGCATTTCCACTTACTGACTTATGTAGTATTATAGTGTGTATTTATGTTCCTTTAACAAAATTGTTAAGAAAATTGAAGTCAATTTCGATATGGCTAAAACTAAAAAAAATAGAGCGACCATCTTTAAAGGAGAATTGTTGGCATCTATGACCCTAATAGTGAACTAAACAAAGAAATAAAATAGTTAATATTTAAATTACTGATGACCCTAATTTTTTGAGGTAATACTATACTACTTACCATACCGCTATACAATGTTACTTTATCATTGGCATGGTATCACATGTGCGTTTTCCACCATCGCCAAACACAGATAACAAACCACTATCCATTATCTGTGTGAACAAACAGTTTGTCATCTCATATGGCGCACAGGAGGCCTGATGATGGCAACTGCATGGTACCTCATGGTACCTCATAGTACTTCTACATCTTCATCTTCAACTCATACAAGAGTTAAATTGTGTCTTTACATAAATGTAATCAATAATATCAAATGAAATGATAAGCACAATATTATGACTCACCAATAAAATTTGAATAAACTTGAAACCTTACCACCAAGAAAGTATATATATGTGTATATAATTGTCAATTGCTCCCCACTAACCCGTGTGCCAATAGTCATGGCATCCTGCGTCAGTCGCACCCACTTGGCCTGTGGCAATTGCATCATTTCATCTAGTGTGGCTGTCAGGCATGTGTCAATTCATCCCCATTATCCAGTGTGGCTGTCAGGCATGTGTCAATTGATCCCCATTATCCAGTGTGGCTGTCAGGCATGTGTCAATTGATCCCCATTATCCAGTGTGGCTGTCAGGCATGTGTCAATTGATCCCCATTATCCAGTGTGGCTGTCAGGCATGTGTCAATTGCTCCCCATTATCCTGTGTGTATCTCAGGCATGTGTCAATTGATACCCATTATTCAGTGTGGCTGTCAGGCATGTGTCAATTGATCCCCATTATCCAGTGTGGCTGTCAGGCATGTGTCAATTGATCCCCATTATCCAGTGTGGCTGTCAGGCATGTGTCAATTGCTCCCCATTATCCTGTGTGTATCTCAGGCATGTGTCAATTGATACCCATTATCCAGTGTGGCTGTCAGGCATGTGTCAATTGATCCCCATTATCCAGTGTGGCTGTCAGGCATGTGTCAATTGATACCCATTATCCAGTGTGGCTGTCAGGCATGTGTCAATTGATCCCCATTATCCAGTGTGGCTGTCAGGCATGTGTCAATTGATCCCCATTATCCAGTGTGGCTGTCAGGCATGTGTCAATTGATCCCCATTATCCAGTGTGGCTGTCAGGCATGTGTCAATTGCTCTCCATTATCCTGTGTGTCTGTCAGGCATGTGTCAATTGATCCCCATTATCCAGTGTGGCTGTCAGGCATGTGTCAATTGATCCCCATTATCCAGTGTGGCTGTCAGGCATGTGTCAATTGCTCTCCATTATCCTGTGTGTCTGTCAGGCATGTGTCAATTGCTCCCCATTATCCTGTGTGTCTGTCAGGCATGTGTCAATTGCTCCCCATTATCCAGTGAGGCTGTCAGGCATGTGTCAATTGATCCCCATTATCCAGTGTGGCTGTCAGGCATGTGTCAATTGATCCCCATTATCCAGTGTGGCTGTCAGGCATGTGTCAATTGCTCCCCATTATCCTGTGTGTATCTCAGGCATGTGTCAATTGATACCCATTATCCAGTGTGGCTGTCAGGCATGTGTCAATTGATCCCCATTATCCAGTGTGGCTGTCAGGCATGTGTCAATTGCTCCCCATTATCCTGTGTGTATCTCAGGCATGTGTCAATTGATACCCATTATCCAGTGTGGCTGTCAGGCATGTGTCAATTGCTCCCCATTATCCTGTGTGTATCTCAGGCATGTGTCAATTGATACCCATTTTCCTGTATACTTTTTACCCGTTTTACCACTGTCAACTGTGCCCTATTGCCATGTGTGTCAATTGTACCTTGCCAGTCGATATACTCGTTTGCCAAGTGTTTAAACGTAGCCGTTACTTGTTTGTATCACTGACCCGGTTGGCCGCTATATGTCAGGGCAGCCTTTGACGTCGTCTTCGCACTGAGGCTTAGGTTTTCCGTTTTGCTGAACCTTCAATCCCCGCTGCGCTGTCGTAGTTGCTTTTCAATCTGACAAAGTTGAATCGTGATACAGAGTAGAGAATGTTTTGTTATTTGTTATTTCCTTTATTTCTAGTTTCTGAGCCCCGTGAAGATCCTTCAACCTTTGTAAAAGTGAACCATAGCTGTGGAATAACCGACTAAGTGTTCGCTTTCTGTGGGGTGAAAGGGAAACCCCGTGTACAAATGGAGGTGCAGTTGGCTTTGCGGTCTTTTCGCTACGCTTGTTGTAAATTAACTAGGAAAACGCTCCGCGTTGCCAGATGAGCGATTTTGTTTTCAAGAAATCAAACAAATCTCTTGCATATCATATAACGCTGAAAAAATATACCTTTATAATTTTTTTTTTTTTTTTACAAGATGGCGGTATACTTACAACCTTAGAACTTGTGTATATTAGTTCTTGACATGTTGCCAATAATTGCACGAAATATTATTTAAATCCGTTATGATGTTTTTTTAAATAAAATAAAACCTTCAAGTTGATTTTTCAATGGATTTTTGCATAATTTCATTCGACCGTGGTCTACTCAAAAGGCTCTAATTCAAAAACTATTAAACCTACCAGTGTATGAAAAGTTCCAAAACGTAGATACAGCCTATATCTAAAATGTCATTTTGTTTAATCATACAAAAACCGCATTTAAATCATAATAAAAGCTTTTTAATCTGTTGACAAAGTTCGTTGTTAACTTTTGCATGTTTGCGGTGAACGTCATAAAACATAACACGTCATTGTAGCCATTCATGATAGCTATCAAAATTCCAAATACATAGTGAATAATATTACATGAAAAAAATATATTTTTTTAAAAACAACGCTTATATTTAAATGCACTAAAAAGTAAAAAATAAATTTTCGCCCAACAAATTTTTGCCTCACTCGGAAAATAAAAGCGTTGGGCGCTTTCGGTATTGACATAGATTGCAGTATTCTGCTGTTTATGCAGGGAGAGCACCCAACGCTTTTATTTTCCGAGGGAGGCAAAAATTTGTTTGGCGAAAATTTATTTTTTACTTTTTAGTGCATTTAAATATAAGCGTTGTTTTTAAAAAAATATATTTTTTCATGTAATATTATTTTATACTTTTTAGTCTTAAAGAATCTTGCAATCGAATATATATCGAATATCGATTGATTAATTAATTATGATGGTTTAATTGATTATTTAGTAAATATGACAATTGATTCATGTATTGTCATTAAGAATACGTCTGTGTGCAAACTTTCAGCTCAATTCGACGTTCGAAAGTGAGTGTTTTATCGATCCCCATATAAAACATCAATTAATTAATTATGATGGCTTGATTGATTATTTAGTAAATATGACAATTGATTCATGTATTGTCATTAGAATACGTCTGTGTGAAAACTTTCAACTCGATTCGACGTTGGGAAGTGGGTGAAATATCGATTCCCATATAGAACATTAATTAATTATGATGAATTAACTGACTATTTCTAGTAAATATGACAATTGATACGTGTATTGTCATTAAGAATACGTCTGTGTGAAAACTTTCAGCTCAATTCGACGTTCGGAAGTGGGTTAAACATCGATTCCCATATAAAACATTAATTAATTATGATGAATCAATTGAATATTTAGTAAATGTGACAATTGATTCGTGTATTGTCATTAAAAATACGTCTGTGTGAAAACTTTCAGCTCAATTCAATGTTGGAAAGTGGGTGAAATATCGATTTCCATATAAAACATCAATTAATTAATTATGATGAATTAATCGATTATTTAGTTGATATGACAATTGATTCATGTATTGTCATTAGAATACGTCTGTGTGAAAACTTTCATCTCGATTCGACGTTGGGAAGTGGGTGAAATATCGATTCCCATATAAAACATTAATTAATTATGATGAATTAACTGACTATTTTTAGTAAATATGACAATTGATACGTGTATTGTCATTAGGAATACGTCTGTGTGAAAACTTTCAGCTCAATTCGACGTTCGGAAGTGGGTTAAACATCGATTCTTATATAAAACATTAATTAATTATGATGAATTAATTGAATATTTAGTAAATGTGACATTGATTCGTGTATTGTCATTAAAAATACGTCTGTGTGAAAACTTTCAGCTCAATTCAACGTTGGAAAGTGGGTGAAATATCGATTTCCATATAAAACATCAATTAATTAATTATGATGAATTAATTGATTATTTAGTTAATATGACAATTGATTCGTGTGAAGTCATTAAATTTACGTCTGTGTAAAAACGTTCAATTCGATTTGACGTTGGGAAGTGGGTTAAACATCGATTTCCATATAAACCATGAATTAATTAATTATGATGAATTAATTGACAATTTAGTAAATATGACAATTGATTCATGTATTGTCATTAGAAATACGTCTGTGTACAAAATTTCAGCTTGATCGGACATTTAAAAGTAGGTGAAATATCGATTCAAAGATTCATCGATTTCCATGTAAAACATTAATTAATTAATTATGATGAATTAATTGACAGTTTAGTAAATATGACAGTTGATTCATGTATTGTCATCAAGAATACGTCTGTGTACAAAATTTCAGCTTGATCGGACATCTAGAAGTAGGTGGAATATCGATTCAAAGATTCCGTCCAGACAAACAAGGCAAGTTAATATAAGCGTTGTAAAAAGGTCTGAATGCGCACGCCATTTCTGCTGCATACTATGTGCATCTAACTTCAATTGTCCTCAAATGAGAATCGTATATGTGGAACACTGTAAAGAAACCAATGTAAATTCCCGTAAATAGAAACTAAATATGTTTTTACAAAATGGCGGTTAAAGTAACAATTCCAAAACTTTTATCCAGTGTCGACATTGTTGGTGTGGATATAAATGTAAACAATGATTTAAATCTGAAAATAAGTTTTAATTTAAAACAAATAAAACGCGATTTTTTCCACTAATTAATTTTTTGTTTCACTTGTTCAATTTTTTGTTTTGTTTTCACTAATCCTCAATGTTAACCGTTATATCGCAAGACATAACATCCCCAATGTTAACCGGTATATCGCAAGACATCACATTCCCAATGTTAACCGGTATCCGCCTATAAAATTGTCAAGAGATAGCGTTACTGTCACCACGACAAGTGTGTGGTGGCAGCTACGATGAGGTCGGTGAGGCAACTTAACATAGCTACTAGATGCGGAACAACAGTTTTTATTAATTATATTAAAATATAAGCAGCCAGTACTGTCGATATCTATTTATGTGAAAGCCTGTACCAATGTAGAAGACCCATGAGCCTGTCATATACGATAAACGTCCATAAATAACGATTTGTTTTACAAATATAACCTTGCATAATATGTAGTCTCGGCGTGCGGTTGCGCCGTGAAAATACGCACCTTGCATTTTAGTGCATGCTACGAATTTGCGTTCAGTGCACTTTCTATCTAGAAAGTTTATTTTGTTATTTTCTACAAAGACTGCTACGCATGTTTGGAGAACTCTCGAACACATCCGATCATTAGTTTTTTGCTAATTGAGCCTGAGAAAACAAACAATTTTCTAGAGCTGTCCATCTCCGATGCGTGAATTGTCATAACAAGGTAAGTATTATGGATATTTTTTTGAAACCATCTTTACAACAATAACTGATATGCGAGCTAAATATTATGTCATATAAGTTAAACCTTAAAAATCAATACCAGAACGGCTAGAACGTGGTAAGTGAAGATGTGTAACATTCCTAGAGCGCCGCGAACCTTGGCAACAACCTCACCCTAGCGCTTCTCATTTTGTCCGCTTGGAGCGTGTTGTTTCTTTTTACAAGCGAATATCGCAAGACATAACATCCCCAATGTTAACCGGTATATCGCAAGACATAACATCCTCAATGTTAACCAGTATATCGCAAGACATAACAGCCTCAATGTTAACTGGTATATCGCAAGACATAACATTCCCAATGTTAACCGGTATATCGCAAGACATAACATCCCCAATGTTAACCGGTATATCGCAAGACATAACATCTCCAATGTTAACCAGTATATCGCAAGACATAACATCCTCAATGTTAACTGGTATATCGCAAGACATAACATCTCCAATGTTAACTGGTATATCGCAAGACATAACATCCTCAATGCTAACCAGTATATCGCAAGACATAACATCCTCAATGTTAACTGGTATATCGCAAGACATAACATCTCCAATGTTAACCGGTATATCGCAAGACCTATCCTCAAGGCAAGACTGAGTACTGACTAATATACTCCCGAGTAACTCAGCCCCCGCAGAGAGCGACAATGGAAGCTACAACCGCGAGTCACATTTCTCCACGCCACTACAAAGCTTCTACGTTGGGTAAGCTTTATGAATTGGTAATGTCTATGCCAACCAGACATTCAGTGCTGACGATACCTCATATTTTCTATCGAAGCCCTCCGCTCCCCATCAAAGAACGAACGATAAGATAAGAGAAATGCGATTTGTTTAATGATTTGGCAGAGAACGCAATTTATTCCTCGTCAGCAAGCACGGTTCTCCGCCCCGATAACATGTAATTATAAGCAGATTACGAGAAAGGTCACCCAAGAATAGAATGTGCCTGACGAACCTTTCAACAAGGTGAACGGTAGGAAAAGCGCACACAATCAACTATCAAGTACTGTTTGAAAGTTCAATTTGGAAGTAAAAATAGTATTGACAACTTAAAAAAATAGTGTCGTCGATTATGAAGACGAATGTGTGTAGGGTGAAAGTATTAATACTATTTAGTGTGCTCAGTTGGTGATTATGCTAAGGAAGGTATAATTAATGTTGTTTGATACCATTTGACTCACTAACCAGATACGATTGCCGGTAGTGGGATACGAACCCGAAGCCTTTTGAATAAGAACTCTAGTACTAAGTGGGCCGGGAGATCTAGCCGATCTCCCGACTTAGCGTTTTACTTATAGATAATTTTACATGCAAACTATAATATTCGTTTAAGGCGAAGGGAAGTCTCACTTTAAAAACCGCGCCAAATTTGTGTTAAAATAAATTTCTTGGGAACGCTACACAATTTTACCCAGCACGGGCAAATTTAGTAATTTACGGTTATTATTTACGTAACCAACAACAACAGTACTGCTTAAAATATTTGAACGTTTTTTAATGCAGTTTTAAGTTTAACCACATCCTCTTCTATTATTAATAAAAAGAAAAAACGTTAAATTGGCGTGGTTTAATAAAATGAGACTACCCTTGCTGCTGTCATCCAGAGAGAAGAAAGTGATGACAATCTCTACAGTGCTAGAGTTAGTTTGACGAGAGTCAGTTACCTAGGGTGCGCGTTGTAGGGGTTGTAGGGAGACACTGAGACGAGACACTGGTACCCGAGCGACACCGGCACTGCACTGATACCGCGCGCGATGCGACCAGTGTGGCGCGAAGCCTCTGCACAGCGCACGCGCGACAAACCACGACCCGGGGTGGGGGTAGGAGTCAAGTCCTGGGAACAACGACTCCGGGACCACCAGAACAATTTCTATTTTCAAGGTCATGTGTCTTTTGAGTCTTTGAGTATACATATTAAGGTAAACTGATCGAGAGGAAAGTATTGTTGTGAAGTTATAGTCCGTTTATTGAAGAGCATGGCGAGTCGGCGAGTCTGGGGTGCGAGAGCGAGCCTAGGTTGAGTCTGCGCAGTGACTGTCTCTGGGAGAGGTAACGTTATACGTAAACGAGGGGGGGGGGGGGTAGGGGAGGGAGGCGTATTAACGACCGAGCTGCACTTATAAAATACGTGTTTTTGACGGGAAAAATTTCATGTTATTGTGTTGTTTAGTAAACATTGAAATTGCCATCGGTATACAAGCCTCTTTTCTTGCTTAAAGTAATTTTATTTTAGATTAAATTATGTTTTATTGTTCTAAGTATTAATTTTTCATTTGTATTATATTTTAATTTAAAAATTAAAAATTATCTTTCATTGTCTAATTATTGTCTTTCGAATTATACTCGCAAAAATGTTTGCATTCAAATTCAAAGAGAACATTCGACCAATATATCAATTGCCGTTATTTTCAAGTCCTAGAATTTTATACTGTTGGGTAAGTTGAATTTGAGTAATATGGTTACTGTATGTAGATATATATTGTGTCTTTCTACTTTCACTCACTAGTAATACAAATAATTTTACCAAAACTATCCAGGTAAAAAACTTAAAATGTACGAAATAATATGGATATTTTTTACAGTGCATTGCTTATCACTTTAAATTTGCTTTAACAAAATGATTATTGATATTTATTAACGATTTATAAACGTTCAATTAAGTTGTTCGAAATAAGAATATTCAAACTAATTATTATCTTCAATGCTGATGAAAACGGTGGAATAATTTCTAACTTCTGCACTTGTTCCTAAATCAATTTACCAGTTCATAAAGGGAATAAAATGTCACATTGAGATACATGTGAAGTCTTACGTAGATCTACCTGATTAAGGAAGCCCTACTAAAATATATTCAATAATCAACAAATCACATGACAGGAATAGTATTTACCAGAGACTAACTCCCTAGTTCTCTTTGGGGAAGCAAGATTCGTCTCTTCTCGGAACAATTGTTAAGTGTATTTGTACGGAGAGAGTCGTCAGTGGTCACAAACATGTGTTATCTCGAAAACAATTAAATAATAATAATATTTAATAATATAATAATATAAAATAATTTAATAATAACACAATAATAATAAAAATAATAATAATAATAATAATAATAATAATAATAATAATAATAATAATAATAATAATAATAATAATAGTAATAATATATGGTTTTGTCTTTCATTAAATCCATTATCTCATATACTAAACAAATCTACACCATGGTTTCAAGATAAAGGACAGTAATACGGTCTGCCACACACTTTCACATCTATTCTACATAGACGATCTCAAACTTTATGCTTTAAATACGACACACATGACGAATCTTCTTAACTCAACGTTAGGATTCAGTAGAGATATATGTATGGATTTTGGAATTGATAAATGTAAGTCACTTCATGTCATCAAAGAAAAGATAACGAAATTAGAAGAGTTTGAAATTGACGAAGATAACCGGATTGGAGTAATGGACGAAGAAGACATATACAAATATCTAGAATTTGTGCAGGCTAAACGAATTGATCATAAACTGAAGAAAAGTAAACAAATTTCTGCATACAAGAAACGAATAGGATCCATTTTAAAAACACAACTGAATGGTAAAAACAAGATCAAAGCAATTAACACGTATGCTTTACCGGTACTTACATATTCATTTGGAATTATTAACTGGACACAGACAGAACTTCATGCCCTAGAAATTCTCACCCGCACAACATTCACCAAATACAGAAGTCATCACCCTAAGTCAGCAATAGAACGAGTGACTCTACCTAGAGAAAAAGGGGGAAGAGGCTTGATTGATTTAAACAATTTATATTATAAACAAATTGAAATTCTGAGAAAGTACTTTTATACAAAATGCCCACATTCACAACTTCATAGAGCTATAGTATCGGAGACAAGCCGCTTTCTCCCCTCAATTTCAATGACGGAAATTTAAACTTGCTTCAAAAACTAAATTCTGACACAGCAAAAGAGATCAGAATATCAGAAAAGACGTTACATAGCAGACATTATAAAGAACTTCTTAAGGATAACGCCGATAGGGTAGCATCGAACAAATGGTTAACGTCCGGGGACATTTTCAGCGAAACAGAGGGATTTATGATCGCTATTCAAGATAAAGTAATCAAGACTAACAATTACAAAAAATACATACTGAAAGACGTCACAGTGGAAGATAAATGTAGAAAATGTAATATGAACGGCGAAACAATTGAACATATCGTATCTGGGTGCAAAATGCTTTGTCAAACAGATTATCTTCATAGGGATAACCAAGTTGCAAACATTGTACATCAAAAATTAGCCATGAAGTTTTAACTTATAAACACAACCACTGTGTATTACAAATACAAGCCTGAAAAGGTATTAGATAGTAAAGACTACAAATTATATTACGACCGGGCAGTTATAACAGACCAAACCATACATCACAATAGACCGGATATTATATGTATTGACAAGAAGAAACAAGAAACGATTTTAATTGATGTTGCCGTCCCTTCATGCCACAATGTAGAGACAACTTGGCGGGAAAAGATAAACAGGTATAAGGAATTATCTATTGAAATAAAAAGGTTTTGGAAGCAGAATAATGTAACTGTTATACCGGTTATTATATCAGCAAATGGCATTGTTCCACGTAAACTCCATGACAGTATTAAACTAATTGGTCTCCAACCGAACATATACACCGAGATGCAAAAAGCAATTATTTTGAGCACGTGTTGGATAGTGCGAAAATTTTTGAACTAAGAAGAATGAAGACTTCAAGAAGTTCTCCATCCCGATGGTGGTTTTCGTGGTTTCCACCGTACAAAGAGCGAATGCTGGGATGAGTACAAATCGACCACGACCGTACATAGCATCCACAGTTCGGTTTGGAAAAAATAATGTGGACAATGATATATTAAGTAGTTCTAAGTAGATTTTAATAAGGTAAACACATGGAAATACTTGACATTTGTGTCCGTACAACATGTTTATGCCGGTTTTGACCGAGTTTGTATGTATTGCAACAATATAATAATAATAATAATAATAATAATAATAATAATAATAAAAATAATAATAATAATAATAATAATAATAATAATAATAATAATAATAATTATAGTAATAGTAATAGTAATAATAATAATAATAATAAGATTAGTCAAACGCATCAACGAGTTAAGGAGAGATATCGGGAGATTAGAACAATTCAGGATGGGTAATAGATCTAAAAAGATATTACAATATTGCCAACACATATTTGAAATGTTTAAAATCCATACTATACATGAAACACCGAACGAGGCTACAAACGAATATTTGGATACTCTAAAGCAAAAAGTAAGTGCATTAGCCAAAAGACTACGAAGATATAAAGAGTGTAGTGATAGAAAAGAACAAAACGAAATGTTTAAAGAAAAAGAAAAAGAATTCTATCAGCAAATTAACAATAAAGAAGAAATAGTAGGCAATGGTATACCATCGAAGACAGAGATTGAGCAGTTTTGGGGTGGGATATGGAGTAACCCATTAATGCACAATCATAATGCAACATGGATTCAAGATGAAATTGAGGCAATGAGTGATATCGAAGAAATGACATTTGATGGCATCAGTGTAAATGATATAAAATCAACGATACGAAATACTCATAATTGGAAAGCACCCGGTAACGATAACATTCAAAATTTTTGGTACAAGAAGTTTTCAAACATGCACACCCAGATTGCTAAATGTCTAAATGAATTTATATTAGGAGGAAAGGATTTACCAGATTTCTTTACTGAAGGAATAACATTTCTTAAACCAAAAGATAATGACACCAAAAATCCAAGTAAATATAGACCAATTACATGCTTACCTACTATTTACAAAATCTTGACATCGTGCATAACAAATAAAATATATAGTCACTGCGAAGAACACAATATATTAGCTGAAGAACAAAAGGGATGTCGTAAATTGTCGCAAGGGTGTAAGGAACAATTAATTATCGATTCTGTTGTAATGAACCAAGCTTTCAACAAGAAGAGAAACATTCACGTTAGCTATATTGATTACAAGAAAGCGTATGATTCGTCACCACATTCGTGGCTAATACAGATACTGGAAATTTATAAAGTAAACCCATTGATAGTAAACTTTTTGCGGACAGCGATGACGAGTTGGAAAACAACATTAAAGTTAAACGTAGGCAAAGAGCAGATATGTACTGACCCAGTTAACATCCGACGAGGTATTTTTCAAGGTGACTCGTTTAGTGCGTTATGGTTTTGTCTTTCATTAAATCCATTATCTCATATACTAAACAAATCTACACATGGTTTCAAGATAAAGGACGGTAATACGGTTTGCCACACACTTTTGGCATCTATTCTACATGGACGATCTCAAGCTATATGCTTTAAATGCGACACACATGACGAATCTTCTTAACTCAACGTTAGAATTCAGTAGAGATATATGTATGGATTTTGGAATTGATAAATGTAAGTCACTTCATGTCATCAAAGGAAAGATTACGAAATTAGAAGAGTTTGAAATTGACGAAGACAACCGGATTGGAGTAATGGACGAAGAAGATATATACAAATATCTAGGATTTGCGCAGGCTAAACGAATTGATCATAAACTGATGAAAAGTAAACTAATTTCTGCATACAAGAAACGAATAGGATCCATTTTAAAAACACAATTGAATGGTAAAAACAAGATCAAAGCAATTAACACTTATGCTATACCGGTACTAACATATTCATTTGGAATTATTAACTGGACATGCAGACAGAACTTCATGCCGTAGAAATTCTCACCCGCACAACATTCACCAAATACAGAAGTCATCACCCTAAGTCAGCAATAGAACGAGTGACTCTACCTAGAGAAAAAGGGGGAAGAGGCTTGATTGATTTAAACAATTTATATTATAAACAAATTGAAATTCTGAGAAAGTACTTTTATACAAAATGCCCACATTCACAACTTCATAGAGCTATAGTATCGGCAGACAAGTCGCTTTCTCCCCTCAATTTAAATGACGGAAATTTAAACTTGCTTCAAAAACTAAATTCTGATACAGCAAAAGAGATCAGAATATCAGAAAAGGCGTTACATAGCAGACATTATAAAGAACTTCTTAAGGATAGCGTCGATAGGGTAGCATCGAACAAATGGTTAACGTCCGGGGACATTTTCAGCGAAACAGAGGGATTTATGATCGCTATTCAAGATAAAGTAATCAAGACTAACAATTACAAAAAATACATACTGAAAGACGTCACAGTGGAAGATAAATGTAGAAAATGTAATATGAACGGCGAAACAATTGAACATATCGTATCTGGGTGCAAAATGCTTTGTCAAACAGATTATCTTCATAGGGATAACCAAGTTGCAAACATTGTACATCAAAAATTAGCCATGAAGTTTTAACTTATAAACACAACCACTGTGTATTACAAATACAAGCCTGAAAAGGTATTAGATAGTAAAGACTACAAATTATATTACGACCGGGCAGTTATTACAGACCAAACCATACATCACAATAGACAGGATATTATATTTATTGACAAGAAGAAACAAGAAACGATTTTAATTGATGTTGCCGTCCCTTTATGCCACAATGTAGAGACAACTTGGCGGGAAAAGATAAACAGATATAAGGAATTATCTATTGAAATAAAAAGGTTGTGGAAGCAGAATAATGTAACTGTTATACCGTTAATTATATCAGCAAATGGCATTGTTCCACGTAAACTCCATGACAGTATTAAACTAATTGGTCTCCAACCGAACATATACATCGAGATGCAAAAAGCAATTATTTTGAACACGTGTAGGATAGTGCGAAAATTTTTGAACTAAGAAGAATGAAGACTTCAAGAAGTTCTCCATCCCGATGGTGGTTTTCGTGGTTTCCACCGTACAAAGAGCGAATGCTGGGATGAGTACAAATCGGCCACGACCGTACATAGCATCCACAGTTCGGTTTGGAAAAAATAATGTGGACAATGATATATTAAGTAGTATAGCCAAATGTGGGCATTTGAGAAGCAGAAGAAGAAGAAGAAGAAGAAGAAGAAGAAGAAGAAGAAGAAGAAGAAGAAGAAGAAGGAGAAGATATATTAAGTAGTTTTAAGTAGATTTTAATAAGGTAAACACATGGAAATACTTGACATTTGTGTCCGTACAACATGTTTATGCCGGTTTTGACCGAGTTTGTATGTATTGCAACAATAAAATAATAATAATAATAATAATAATAATAATAATAATAATAATAATAGTAATAATAATAATAATAATAATGATAATATTGATAATATTGAAAATAATAATAATGTTTTTTTTGGTCCCTCAGTTGATTATACAAAGAAAATATTGGACAAGTCGATAAGAGTCAATACAAACACGTACTATCACAGTATAAACTCCTTCACTGTATAAAACGAACTTTCAGTTACATTGGACACTACAATCTACATTTAATTAGTCCAAGAAACGAAATATTTTTTCTAAAACAAATCGGTCAGAATTTATTTTTATCGCATTATATTTGTTATGATGACACAAAATCAATCAGAAACTTAACCGCTGTACGACCAACTGATATTAATGCAATTAATTAAAATGTCAAAACAAAATATTATATTATACTAGCAAAACATTCAAAGATTTTTCAAAAATCAATCTATTTCCAATTCGCTAATATAAAAATAACTCACTTCGAAACTGATCCAACCAACTTAATTGAGAAATATGTATTATTTTCAGTTAATTAGTAGGCCTATTCGATGCCAGAAAATTCAAGATGGTTTCTCGATGGTGAAAGGCCCACTGCCACACTGGCTGTCCAATGTCCATGTCAAACCATGTGCTGGAGTAGTATAGCATTCCAACGAGCAGTGAACAGAACGAGTGTACAGATATGATTGGCCCCGTGAAACTGCGTCAAAATTATGCCGAGGTATTAAAAGATTTGCAATACTGTTTTAACAGCATTTCCATGCAGATGTTTGAACTCAGCGGCAACACAGGGAGAGCTGGGTCGATCATTCGCGGGCCTCTATTAACCTCTGCCTTTCGTACAACACAATATCCCATACAAATAGGTTTATTGGAACTATAAATTAAAACTACAGCACCGAAATAATCTTTAAAGTAAACACATGAAATGTTTATACATTAAACTGAAAATTGAAAAATTTACAGACGATTGATAAATGTTTAAATCGCCTCGTATTATAAAAACACCCAGTGTAGGATTCTGTGTTAATATTTAGCTGTGATCGAATATTATGCCTGTTGTCACTAATAATTTTCCCAGTCTTGTTTTCGCAGCCTGTGTATAATTATTCATTATCTCCAAATATCAAAGTATTAAAATATTTAATTACAACATGAGAACGAGAAAATTACTTATAAAGATGGTTTCACTTGACATTCCTATTGATGTGATGCGAGTGTTGAACTGTTCTACACACTGTTTTCTATATCAATGTACCAAATGAGAGTGTGACCTTGATGTAGCGTCACTTAACGATGCCGCAATAGTGAAACCATACAATGAGTTAGAGTTTTCAATGTGGTGGGGTTGGTACTGTACAATGCGTGAAAGTTTTCAATGTAGTGGGGTTGGTACTATACAATGAGTGAGAGTTTTCAATGTGGTGGGGTTGGTACTGTACAATGCGTGAGAGTTTTCAATGTAGTGGGGTTGGTACTATACAATGAGTGAGAGTTTTCAATATGGTGGGGTTGGTACTGTACAATTAGTGAGAGTTTTTAATGTAGTGAGGTTGGTACTATACAATGTGTGAGAGTTTTCAATATGGTGGGGTTGGTACTGTACAATGAGTGAGAGTTTTCAATGTGGTGGGGTTGGTACTGTACAATGTGTGAGAGTTTTCAATATGGTGGGGTTGGTACTGTACAATGAGTGAGAGTTTTCAATGTGGTGGGGTTGGTACTGTACAATGTGTGAGAGTTTTCAATGTAGTGGGGTTGGTACTGTACAATGTGTGAGAGTTTTCAATGTTGTGGGGTTGGTACTGTACAATGTGTGAGAGTTTTCAATGTAGTGGGGTTGGTACTGTACAATGTGTGAGATTTTTCAATGTGGTGGGGTTGGTACTGTACAATGAGTGAGAGTATTCAATGAGGTGGGGTTGATACTGTACAATGTAAGAGAGTTTTCAATGTGGTGGGGTTGGTACTTAGCGTTATTTCAAGTCTTGTTCGTGTGAGGCATGATTAGGACGGTGATTAAGACTATCATATCTGCGTGTTTGTCACTAATAACTTTCTCAATGTATTTACCTTGCCTGAAGATAATTATCTATCGACTCCAAATATCAAATAACTACAGCTGTTGTCGAAACGGAAATCTTTCGTTGAAAGGTTGGTCTATTTTGATTTATGATACAATCAAATTACGAACAACTTCTATTATTACTTTGTTAAATTTATGACATGCAATCTCGGACAAAACCGGCGTTAGCATGTTCTACGAACGTAATTTCAAGTATTTACAGATGTCTACCTTATGTTTAACTTCACAATTGTTACTGGTGTGAACAGTCACCAATCTCGGTCAAAGCCGGTGTTTACATGTTATACGGACAATAAGACGTAATGTCAAGTATTTCCCTGAGATACATTGTTCAACTTCAGTCGTTACTTTCTTATTGTCCTTGTTCATATCATACATATGTGTTAAAACCTCTTGAAATAATAATACAAGTAATAATTATAACAGTAATAATAATAATAATAATAATAATAATAATAATAATAATAATAATAATAATAATAATAATAATAATAATAATAATAATAATAATAATAATAATAATACTAATAATATAATAATAATAATAATAATAATAATAATAATAATAACAATACCGTAATAATAATGATAATGATAATGATAATGATAATGATAATGATAATGATAATGATAATGAAAATGGTAATGATAATGATAATGGTAATGGTAATGATAATGATAATGATAATGATAATGATAATGGTAATGGTAATGATAATGATAATGATAATGATAATGATAATGATAATGATAATGATAATGAAAATGATAATGATAATGATAATGGTAATGATATGATCTTCTTTGCGCCGTGTGTGTAAGGTCGTGGCCGATTTCTCGAAGCCATCCTAATAATTCCACGCGTGGAGAAATATTCCACTTCTATAATGGACACTGGGTAAGAACGGAAGTTATTGTCAGGATGGATGTTATGTCGCTCTATATTCACACTTATAAGTTTAAACTTGTTCTAAATGTTCTTATTGTGAATTTTAAATGTAGTTTGATATAATATCAGTTGCCTTGTAAATAGGCAATAATTAGGCCGTGCATTGCATTTGTACGCATACATAACAAATAAGTGTGTATTTATTGCCAACCAACAAAGAAGTTCTCCCAACGTGGAAACTTCTTTATCGACTCTTTTGTAGGTTGTTAAAAATATGTTTGTTTGAATATTTGGTGGAGGTGCCGGGTAAAAAATAGATACTTTTTTTGTTATTATTTTTACCATTCTCATTTTTCTCTCTTTATTAATATTATTATTATTATTATTATTATTATTATTATTTTTATTATTATTATTATTATTATTATTATTATTATTATTATTATTATAATAATTATTATTTTTATTTTTATTATTATTATTATTTATATTATTATCATTATTATTATTATTATTATTATTATTATTATTATTATTATTATTATTATTATTATTATTATTATAATTTTGATTTTGTTAAATTTAACGTTAGAGTAATTGGGTATTTGCATTGCGTGTTCTCATTAATTTATTCTGTGTTTTTATTTATATTGTACCCATTTCTTTCTTTTTACTCTTTATGTATGTTTGTTTTTCAGTTTTTGTCGTTCAGTTGTTGTTTTGTATATTATTTTGACTTTTTGGTTGTCTGCCGTTATGGTTCAATCACTTGGGTGTATTTTTCTTGTTTATGCCACAGATGAGCCCTTTCAAGGGCTTTGTGGATTTTATAAAGTTGTGTGCTTTTGTTTAAATGATAACTGTTATAATAAAAAAATAAAATTATTATTATTATTATTATTATTATTTTATTGAATGTATCACAATCATACAATATCGGTCAAAACCGGCGTTAACATGTTATACGGACGTAATGTCAAGTATTTCCATGTGCCTACCTTATTTAATTTCACTAATCACATGTTACTAGTTTAAACAGTCATCAATCTCGGTCAAAGCCGGTGTTTACATGTTATACGGACAATACAGATGTAATGTCAAGTATTTCCATGAGGTACCTTGTTCAACTTCAGTCGTTACTGTCTTATTAGTACTTGTTCATATTATACACTGCATAATGATATGATCTTATTTGCGTTGTCTTCGTGTGTGTCTTCTTTGCGTCGTGTTACTGTTTGTACGGTCGTGGCCGATTTCTCGATGCCATCCTAGTAATTCTACTCTATGGACAATGGAAAACCACGAAAACCATGTCAGGATGGATGTTGTCTCGAAGGATTCACTCTCATAAGTTGAAACTAGTTCTAAATATTCTTTGGTATGTTAATGTTCACGTCATGTTCTGTCAAAATTATTTTCTATAACAGCTGTCAAAGTTCGTTTTGTTGTTTCGAAAAGTCAATGCACTCAGTCGATACACTTCCCAGTTTGATCGAACGTCCACTATTATTTCCCTTCAACGTCCTTGATACGAGTCCTCTCGCAATTCCCCTGGTGAGGTCTCGTCGAACTCCAGAACCGCGCGCGCTGTTAGCGGCAAATTTGTGGACTGCCATCTCTTAAATTTCCAATTACTTCTCAGATTTCAAAGACGAAAAGTCCTCTCAATTCTGAAAAGATTGAAAAGTGCTTACGTACAACAGCTAATACATCTAACTGTATTCATATAACCTTGGTAAATTATGTGTAATGAATAATATGAACTAAATCTACGCCCATATTGACCTTATTTGTCTGCCAAAATTATCTACCTTCATTTGTTCCTATGTCAAACAAAACGGAGTCCCGACTATCTCGGAACAACCACTTAAAACTAAATTAAACTATTATATATTTTAATATAAATGCAAACAAGTACTTCCCTTCAATTTCCCTCGTAGTAGACATCTTATGGAACACCCCTATGTCCAAAACTGGGACCGATTCTTCCTTCTATCATGGAAATTACATTTTTAATAAGGAGCAAATTTTTACGTGATTCTTAAACCCGGTTCACACAGTTTTTTTTTTATTATTATTATTATTAGTATTATTATTATTATTATTATTATTATTATTATTATTATTATTATTATTATTATTATTAATATTATTATTATTATTATCTCACCTCTTAATTCTGTTATTTATACTACGAAAATTACAGACCATTATCTAATTGCAGTTGCCATAAACACTCACGAATCTAAAAGTCCAAGAGAAGAACCACTTCATAATAAAACATGTTTAAATGAACGACAACTCAAGCAAAGTTTACAACACTGTCATTGGAACTCGTTAATGGAAATTAATAACTGTAATGATCTTTATGAAGGCATTGTCAAAAAATTTAAAGAAATATATGCACATTGTACTCGTATCATTGATGTAAGAAAAGCTCATGTAAAAAAAGTTGGATGACCCCTGCTCTTCTTGTGTCCATCAAAGAGAGAGATAAGTTATTTAGAAAATGGAAAAATTGTAACACCACGGCTAAGTCCGTATATAGGAACGACTATAACACAATGCGGAACTTAGTAAACAGAGAGATAAGTACAGCAAAGTTACATTTTTATAAGAATCAAATTGAAAACTCGAAAAATGATTTAAAAGAGACTTGGCAAACAATAAATGATATCTTAGGTAAAAAGAAGAAAACGTCAGCTGATGAAATTATTCATAACCATTTGGGGAAACATAGCAGTGATAAGGAGATAGCCGATACTTTTGTGGAATCGTTCGTGAATGAAGTTGAGCAGATACAACACAAATGTAATATAAGAACAAGCAAAAATATAATTGAAAACGGGGAATGCCAATCTTTCTTTATGCCACCTGTAAGTGAAAGTGAAGTACGATCAATAATGAAAAATATGGACGATAATAAGCAGCCTGGTTGGGATGGAATTCGTGTTGTGGATTTAAAGCTCTTGATAAATGAGATTAGCCCAATTTTAGCTAAACTAGTAAGTGTACCTATCTATTGAATCAGGTACAGTCCCTGAAAAATTAAAGATTTCAGTCGTTCGTCCAATTTATAAAAAAGGAGACCACATGTCGTACTCAAACTACAGGCCCATAGCTTTATTATCTGTAATAGACAAAATCTTGGAGCGTTGTGTATCTGACAATTTAACTAAATATCTAGAAAAATTCAAAATCATTGATAATTTGCAGTAAAGTTTTCAAAAAGGTAAAAGTACTTCTGATTTGCTTATAAAGTTTGCTGATTTTGTTAATAGTAAATTAAATGATAATATGCATGTAGTTGCTTTTTTGTAGATTTCACTAAAGCTTTTGACACGTTTAACCACAATAAATTGATAAATATGTTAGAAAATGTTGGTGTTCGTGGGCATGTTCTACAGTGGTTCACAAGTTACCTGGAAAATAGGCAACTGATTGTTAAAATAGGGGACACTTATAGTGTGCATAAGGCCTATGACACGAGCGTACCTCAAGGCTCCATTTTGGGGCCATTATTGTATTTGATTTACGTTAACAACTTAACAAAGTGTGTAAATAACTGTAAAGAATTTATGTATGCTGACCGACACCGTTTTACTCTTTGCACATAAATATATCAAACATGCTGAATTTCATTTCCAGAAGGATTTTACAAAATTGCTTATGTGGACCCACGACAACAATCTTATCATTAATGCCACCAAAACTAAAATTGTTCATATTTGTTCACCTCATAATAAAAATAGATTGCAGCCATTTAATATTGTGTCCCATTCGTATAAATGCTTACATGGTGGTGCTAACGAGGTAATTTGTAACTTTAACATAAAAATTGAATGTGTAGAGAGCTATGTTTATTTAGGTTTAACTATCGATAGATTTTTTACTTGGGTACCTCATATAATTAAATTATGTAATTGGTTAAGATCTTGTGCTTTTCAGCTGTATAAATTAAAGATGGTGCTACCCTTTAAGCTTTTACGTTCAGTATACCTTGCCATAGCTGAGTCCATTATTTCTTATGGTTTACTAGCTTGGGGTACAGCATCCTCCCGGCATGTAAACTTAATAGTAAAACTCCAAAAATCAATGTTAAAAACAATAACGCCCTGCTTTGTCAAAGACCACTTACTTGCTTGCCTCTAATAATATATTCTCGATTTTTAACTTTTGTAATCTGTTGCCTGTCTCGTATCTTTATAAATATCGCTTTATTTTAAAATATTATTTCAATAGACCATATGAAATTTCTTCAAATGTTGTTGGAGTTACTAGATGGAAGCAAAAAGAAAATGTTACTTTACCAAGATTTAATAACAAATATGGAAAGAGGACGCTTTTTTATTTAACACCTTTGATATTCAATGAAATCCCTGCTAATTTAAAACATTTAGAAAAATTGTCAGTCATAAAAACAGAAATTAAAATGCATTTGTTACAACTACTATGCTAAAAGATAGTTATTGTTTTATATATATGATTTAGCCTGGTTATTGCCAATTGTGATTGTCTGTATTTTCTTTCTCTATACAATTTTGTACATGTAGAAAATATACGTATTGTGTTGGATGTACCAGTGTTGGTTATGTTATATTTTAGTATTATGTATGACTTTATGTGCTTTTGTGAAATGGAACTATTTTTCGTTAGTTATGTTAATTGCACATTACCGAGAAGTAAATATGTTATTTTCTTTTGTCTTACCCACAGACAAGTCTTCTATAAGGCTTTGTGGATATGAAGCTATTTTTGTAGGGAAAAAAATGCTATTTTTATTATTATTGTTATTGTTATTAGTAATATTATTATTATATATTTGTATATATATGTATATATATGTATTGTGTTGGATGTTCCAGTGTTGTTTATGCTATGTTTTGGTATTATGAAATAATCTATGTGCTTTTGTGTAATGGAATTATTTTTCGTAAGTTGTTTTAATTGCACATTACCGAGAAGTAAATATGTTATTTTTTTGTCTAACCCACAGACAAGTCTTTTATAAGGCTTTGTGGATATGAAGCTATTTTTGTGGTATGTGCTCATTACAAATAAAAAAGGGGAAACAAAATTATTATTTTTATTATTATTATTATTGTTAAAATTATTATTAGGAATCTTATTATTGTTATTATTAGTATTGTTATTATTATTATTATTATTATTATTATTATTATTGTTATTATTATTATTATTATTATTATTATTATTATTATTATTATTATTATTATTATTATTATTATTATTATTATTATTATTATTATTATGATGATTATTTTTATTATTTTTATTATTATTATTATTATTATTATTATTATTATTATTATTATTATTATTATTATTATTATTATTATTACTATTTCAATAAATAATATAAAGTTATAAATGATATCAGAGTGTGAATCTTCGTCATAGAAATAGATATTTAGTGCCCACCTATATAAACAAGTATGAAATGAGAACTTTAAGATTTATAATTCCTTATGAATTCAACAAGTTGCCATCAAATTTAAGTGTTTTAAATAGCCTTAGTTTAGTTAAGTTTAAATTAAAAGAGTAGATTTTGTTAAATTTAACGTAAGAGTAATTGAGTATTTACATTGCGTGTTCCTACTAATTTATTTTGTGTTTTTATTTATATTGTACATATTTCTTTCTTTTTACTCTTTATATATGTTTGTTTTTCAGTTTTTGTCGTTCAGTTGTTGCTTTGTATATTATTTTGACTTTTTATTGATCTGCCATTACGGTTTAATCATTTGAGTGTATTTTTCTTGTTTATGCCACAGATGAGCCCTTTCAAGGGCTTTGTGGATTTTATAAAGATGTAAAAATGTTGTGTGCTTTTGTTCAAATGTTAAAAAAAAAAAAAAATAATAATAATAATAATAATAATAATAATAATAATTATTATTATTATAATTATTATTATTATAATTATTACTATTATTATTATTTTTATTATTATTATTATTATTATTATTATTATTATTATTATTATTATTATGAAATGAAATGAAATGAAATGAAATGAAATGAAATGAAATGAAATGAAATGAAATGAAATGAAATGAAATGAAATGAAATGAAATGAAATGAAATGAAATGATTATTATTATTATTATTATTATTATTATTACTATTACTATTATTACGAAAGTAATTCATAAAAAAAATATTCAAAATCTAAGGTTATTCGGCCCAAGGCCTACTTGGTCTTCACAAGCATTGTGGTGCTTCGAGCTTTTGAAATGGGCAATCAATGTAATTTGGTTGAATATATATGTAGTATATATTATGAGGTTTAATGACAAGTGGCTTACATTGTATGGAAGGGATGGTGAAGGCAGTTTTTGTCTTCTGGGGGATTGTTACAAGACACAAACCGATGTATTTATAGAGGAATAGAGTAGTGGTTTGACAAATTAATTTATTTCGGAAGACAACCCTTTCCCCCGCATTCTCCCCCAATTAGACCACTGGATGACCACGAAACGAACATAAGATTAAAGTGCTTACAGATAGTTTCATGTGAGATGCTTTTCTCTGGTCACGTGAGAACCACGTGACAGATCACGTAATGAGCAAATGTCCGCTTGCTTGATGCCTCTAAGCCCTCACGCACAATAATTGCCTAGCAAATTATATCGGTATGTCTAACGTGTTAACGCAATCCGGACGCTCTCAACTCTCTCATTTACTTTCCTTCTCTTCCGGTTTACAGAAGCCAATTGACCTACGTCACGTTTGCAGGTTTTATCGCGACAGAAATGAACGCCATTTTAAAGATATCGAAACATCTTTTCGGGAACATCGTAAAAATATAGAAAGATTGAAGAATTCTTTTAAGCAAAATCTGTTTTAGATGTAACGGTAATTTGATGCACAGAAAATATGACTTTACATCTGAATGTTAAGTAGCCAAACAAAATTCGTTCCATATATTTTTACCGGCAAATGTGACAAACATTACTTAGAATAACCGTATCTCAGAATAAGCCGATTAAAAATTGTTTTAAAATATGATTTTCTAAAGTACGTAGCATCGAGCCGATTTTCTTACAGCCATTAACATTAACTTAAAAAAAGTTTAATATCAAATGAAATATCGTTAGAATGCAGCTTGTCTTGTCTACCTCGTACGAAACCCCGACCAGCTGTGCTGAAGACACTTCAACCCACGAACACGCAGATACATCACGCAGCCAATAACATTTCATTATCAGGTTGGCGATTAGGCATGGGAAAGTGATGCTATTTGGTTGCATTTGTTTTGGGCAGCACTGTTCAAGGTTACATGCGAGGGGGTAGCCGGCGATTTTTATTAGAGAATTGTTTTAATCTAACGTACCCTTTGCTGCTTAGCAAACATAGCATTTCATTAAATTATTTTAACTCAGATATGAAGTGCGATTACTGTAGTAATGGGTTCGTATTTGTAAGTCAACGTGCAGTAATGGATTTATTGGTTTGATTGTCTCTTTAGCGTGGTTTAGTGATCAGCTTCCCATGTAACCTGTCGGCCGTTGCCCGCGGCTGTGGCAGAACTGAAGAACAATTATAACTAAAACTAACTAATATACACTTTGCATGGCAATCATGGCTACCACATATGTATTCTATTATAAAATAATACTCCTACATTAATCGGTAATTAAGACTTAGAAAGCTCTTGCTAAACCCCGTAGTGTGGGGGCAGGGGTAATAGATGTTGAATAAGCTCTTGCTAAACCCCGTAGTGTGGGGGCAGGGGTAATAGATGTTGAATAAGCTCTTGCTAAACCCCGTAGTGTGGGGTTAGGGGTAATAGATGTTGAATAAGCTCTTGCTAAACCCCGTAGTGTGGGGGCAGGGGTAATAGATGTTGAATTGGGGGCAGGGGTAATAGATGTTGAATAAGCTCTTGCTAAACCCCGTAGTGTGGGGGCAGGGGTAATAGATGTTGAATAAGCTCTTGCTTAACCCCGTAGTGTGGGGGCAGGGGTAATAGATGTTGAATAAGCTCTTGCTAAACCCCGCAGTGTGGGGGCAGGGGTAATAGATGTTGAATAAGCTCTTGCTAAACCCCGTAGTGTGGGGGCAGGGGTAATAGATGTTGAATAAGCTCTTGCTAAACCCCGTAGTGTGGGGGCAGGGGTAATAGATGTTGAATAACCTCTTGCTAAACCCCGTAGTGTGGGGGCAGGGGTAATAGATGTTGAATAAGCTCTTGCTAAACCCCGTAGTGTGGGGGCAGGGGTAATAGATGTTGAATAAGCTCTTGCTAAACCCCGTAGTGTGGGGGCAGGGGTAATAGATGTTGAATAAGCTCTTGCTAAACCCCGTAGTGTGGGGGCAGGGGTAATAGATGTTGAATAAGCTCTTGCTAAACCCCGTAGTGTGGGGGCAGGGGTAATAGATGTTGAATAAGCTCTTGCTAAACCCCGTAGTGTGGGGGCAGGGGTAATAGATGTTGAATAAGGTCTTGCTAAACCCCGTAGTGTGGGGACAGGGGTAATAGATGTTGAATAAGCTCTTGCTAAACCCCGTAGTGTGGGGGCAGGGGTAATAGATGTTGAATAAGCTCTTGCTAAACCCCGTAGTGTGGGGGCAGGGGTAATAGATGTTGAATAAGCTCTTGCTAAACCCCGCAGTGTGGGGGCAGGGGTAATAGATGTTGAATAACCTCTTGCTAAACCCCGTAGTGTGGGGGCAGGGGTAATAGATGTTGAATAAGCTCTTGCTAAACCCCGTAGTGTGGGGGCAGGGGTAATAGATGTTGAATAAGCTCTTGCTAAACCCCGTAGTGTGGGGGCAGGGGTAATAGATGTTGAATAAGCTCTTGCTAAACCCCGCAGTGTGGGGGCAGGGGTAATAGATGTTGAATAAGCTCTTGCTAAACCCCGTAGTGTGGGGTTAGGGGTAATAGATGTTGAATAAGCTCTTGCTAAACCCCGTAGTGTGGGGGCAGGGGTAATAGATGTTGAATAAGCTCTTGCTAAACCCCGTAGTGTGGCGGCAGGGGTAATAGATGTTGAATAAGCTCTTGCTAAACCCCGTAGTGTAGGGGCAGGGGTAATAGATGTTGAATAAGCTCTTGCTAAACCCCGTAGTGTGGGGGCAGGGGTAATAGATGTTGAATAAGCTCTTGCTAAACCCCGTAGTGTGGGGGCAGGGGTAATAGATGTTGAATAACCTCTTGCTAAACCCCGTAGTGTGGGGGCAGGGGTAATAGATGTTGAATAAGCTCTTGCTAAACCCCGTAGTGTGGGGGCAGGGGTAATAGATGTTGAATAAGCTCTTGCTAAACCCCGTAGTGTGGGGGCAGGGGTAATAGATGTTGAATAAGCTCTTGCTAAACCCCGTAGTGTGGGGGCAGGGGTAATAGATGTTGAATAAGCTCTTGCTAAACCCCGTAGTGTGGGGGCAGGGGTAATAGATGTTGAATAAGCTCTTGCTAAACCCCGTAGTGTGGGGGCAGGGGTAATAGATGTTGAATAAGCTCTTGCTTAACCCCGTAGTGTGGGGGCAGGGGTAATAGATGTTGAATAAGCTCTTGCTAAACCCCGTAGTGTGGGGGCAGGGGTAATAGATGTTGAATAAGCTCTTGCTAAACCCCGTAGTGTGGGGGCAGGGGTAATAGATGTTAAATAAGCTCTTGCTAAACCCCGTAGTGTGGGGGCAGGGGTAATAGATGTTGAATAAGCTCTTGCTAAACCCCGTAGTGTGGGGGCAGGGGTAATAGATGTTGAATAAGCTCTTGCTAAACCCCGTAGTGTGGGGGCAGGGGTAATAGATGTTGAATAAGCTCTTGCTAAACCCCGTAGTGTGGGGGCAGGGGTAATAGATGTTGAATAAGCTCTTGCTAAACCCCGTAGTGTGGGGGCAGGGGTAATAGATGTTGAATAAGCTCTTGCTAAACCCCGTAGTGTGGGGGCAGGGGTAATAGATGTTGAATAAGCTCTTGCTAAACCCCGTAGTGTGGGGGCAGGGGTAATAGATGTTGAATAAGCTCTTGCTAAACCCCGTTGTGTGGGGGCAGGGGTAATAGATGTTGAATAAGCTCTTGCTAAACCCCGTAGTGTGGGGGCAGGGGTAATAGTGTTGAATAAGCTCTTGCTAAACCCCGTAGTGTGGGGGCAGGGGTAATAGATGTTGAATAAGCTCTTGCTAAACCCCGTAGTGTGGGGGCAGGGGTAATAGATGTTGAATAAGCTCTTGCTAAACCCCGTAGTGTGGGGGCAGGGGTAATAGATGTTGAATAAGCTCTTGCTAAACCCCGTAGTGTGGGGGCAGGGGTAATAGATGTTGAATAAGCTCTTGCTAAACCCCGTAGTGTGGGGGCAGGGGTAATAGATGTTGAATAAGCTCTTGCTAAACCCCGTAGTGTGGGGGCAGGGGTAATAGATGTTGAATAAGCTCTTGCTAAACCCCGTAGTGTGGGGGCAGGGGTAATAGATGTTGAATAAGCTCTTGCTAAACCCCGTAGTGTGGGGGCAGGGGTAATAGATGTTGAATAAGCTCTTGCTAAACCCCGTAGTGTGGGGGCAGGGGTAATAGATGTTGAATAAGCTCTTGCTAAACCCCGTAGTGTGGGGGCAGGGGTAATAGATGTTGAATAAGCTCTTGCTAAACCCCGTAGTGTGGGGGCAGGGGTAATAGATGTTGAATAAGCTCTTGCTAAACCCCGTAGTGTGGGGGCAGGGGTAATAGATGTTGAATAAGCTCTTGCTAAACCCCGTAGTGTGGGGGCAGGGGTAATAGATGTTGAATAAGCTCTTGCTAAACCCCGTAGTGTGGGGGCAGGGGTAATAGATGTTGAATAAGCTCTTGCTAAACCCCGTAGTGTGGGGGCAGGGGTAATAGATGTTGAATAAGCTCTTGCTTAACCCCGTAGTGTGGGGGCAGGGGTAATAGATGTTGAATAAGCTCTTGCTAAACCCCGTAGTGTGGGGGCAGGGGTAATAGATGTTGAATAAGCTTTTGCTAAACCCCGTAGTGTGGGGGCAGGGGTAATAGATGTTGAATAAGCTCTTGCTAAACCCCGTAGTGTGGGGGCAGGGGTAATAGATGTTGAATAAGCTCTTGCTAAACCCCGTAGTGTGGGGGCAGGGGGAATAGATGTTGAATAAGCTCTTGCTAAACCCCGTAGTGTGGGGGCAGGGGTAATAGATGTTGAATAAGCTCTTGCTAAACCCCGTAGTGTGGGGGCAGGGGTAATAGATGTTGAGTAAGCTCTTGCTAAACCCCGTAGTGTGGGGTCAGGGGTAATAGATGTTGAGTAAGCTCTTGCTAAACCCCGTAGTGTGGGGGCAGGGGTAATAGATGTTGAATAAGCTCTTGCTAAACCCCGTAGTGTGGGGGCAGGGGTAATAGATGTTGAATAAGCTCTTGCTAAACCCCGTAGTGTGGGGGCAGGGGTAATAGATGTTGAATAAGCTCTTGCTAAACCCCGTAGTGTGGGGGCAGGGGTAATAGATGTTGAGTAAGCTCTTGCTAAACCCCGTAGTGTGGGGGCAGGGGTAATTGATGTTGAATAAGCTCTTGCTAAACCCCGTCGTGTGGGGGCAGGGGTAATAGATGTTGAATAAGCTCTTGCTAAACCCCGTAGTGTGGGGGCAGGGGTAATAGATGTTGAATAAGCTCTTGCTAAACCCCGTAGTGTGGGGGCAGGGGTAATAGATGTTGAATAAGCTCTTGCTAAACCCCGTAGTGTGGGGGCAGGGGTAATAGATGTTGAATAAGCTCTTGCTAAACCCCGTAGTGTGGGGGCAGGGGTAATAGATGTTGAATAAGCTCTTGCTTAACCCCGTAGTGTGGGGGCAGGGGTAATAGATGTTGAATAAGCTCTTGCTAAACCCCGTAGTGTGGGGGCAGGGGTAATAGATGTTGAATAAGCTCTTGCTAAACCCCGTAGTGTGGGGGCAGGGGTAATAGATGTTGAGTAAGCTCTTGCTAAACCCCGTAGTGTGGGGGCAGGGGTAATAGATGTTGAATAAGCTCTTGCTAAACCCCGTAGTGTGGGGGCAGGGGTAATAGATGTTGAATAAGCTCTTGCTAAACCCCGTAGTGTGGGGGCAGGGGTAATAGATGTTGAATAAGCTCTTGCTAAACCCCGTAGTGTGGGGGCAGGGGTAATAGATGTTGAATAAGCTCTTGCTAAACCCCGTAGTGTGGGGGCAGGGGTAATTGATGTTGAATAAGCTTTTGCTAAACCCCGTAGTGTGGGGGCAGGGGTAATAGATGTTGAATAAGCTCTTGCTAAACCCCGTAGTGTGGGGGCAGGGGTAATAGATGTTGAATAAGCTCTTGCTAAACCCCGTAGTGTGGGGGCAGGGGTAATAGATGTTGAATAAGCTCTTGCTAAACCCCGTAGTGTGGGGGCAGGGGTAATAGATGTTGAATAAGCTCTTGCTAAACCCCGTAGTGTGGGGGCAGGGGTAATAGATGTTGAATAAGCTCTTGCTAAACCCCGTAGTGTGGGGGCAGGGGTAATTGATGTTGAATAAGCTCTTGCTAAACCCCGTAGTGTGGGGGCAGGGGTAATAGATGTTGAATAAGCTCTTGCTAAACCCCGTACTGTGGGGGCAGGGGTAATAGATGTTGAATAAGCTCTTGCTAAACCCCGTAGTGTGGGGGCAGGTGTAATAGATGTTGAATAAGCTCTTGCTAAACCCCGTAGTGTGGGGGCAGGGGTAATTGATGTTGAATAAGCTCTTGCTAAACCCCGTAGTGTGGGGGCAGGGGTAATAGATGTTGAATAAGCTCTTGCTAAACCCCGTAGTGTGGGGGCAGGGGTAATTGATGTTGAATAAGCTCTTGCTAAACCCCGTAGTGTGGGGGCAGGGGTAATAGATGTTGAATAAGCTCTTGCTAAACCCCGTAGTGTGGGGGCAGGGGTAATAGATGTTGAATAAGCTCTTGCTAAACCCCGTAGTGTGGGGGCAGGGGTAATAGATGTTGAATAAGCTCTTGCTAAACCCCGTAGTGTGTGGGCAGGGGTAATAGATGTTGAATAACCTCTTGCTAAACCCCGTAGTGTGGGGGCAAGGGTAATAGATGTTGAATAAGCTCTTGCTAAACCCCGTAGTGTGGGGGCAGGGGTAATAGATGTTGAATAAAGGCCTACGCACAATTGGCATAGCGCAAGCGTAACGGAACGTAAGCGCAGCGCAAGAAATATGAACCAAAGTTATCACATGGCCTCGTCTCCAACTGACACAAGAGCGCATGGCGCAGCATAACGGAGCGCAAGAGTTGGTTATATTTTATATTTTTGCGTTGTGCTTGTGCACGACATAACGATCGACCAATAGGAATCTTGTTCCAACTAGACAGCTGTGGTCTCGTCATACTAGCTCAGTCAAATTAGTAATTGTTTTTAGTATATTATTACGTGACTTTCGTTTGTATCAGACTAGAGCCCTTTACCGTCACTAGCCTTCAATTTCAATTGATAAAATAAATTAAGAACAGATGTTACCTCTTCATTCTCAAGTGTGCACTGTATCAACATTATATAAAATGAAACTGTTTTACAAGACTTTGACTAGGCCTATCGCGGATAGAATTTGTTGAATGCGCGGTAGGCCTAGGCCTAGAATAAAACGGATACAATATAGGCAAGCCGTTAATTATAACTATATAGGCCTACGTCTTGTTTCATGCCTGTGAATGCAGGCCAACCCTAGACCGATGATAACAAGTGGCAATATTGAATTTGTAGTATGTCCCTAACCTCAAAATATGGCGAGTGCGGACGACTAGAAAGCCAAAACTTGCTTTGCGCTGTGGTTGTGTTACGTGAATTGTGCGTTGGCGTCGGCCTTACGTTGCGCTTGCGTTGTGTTTATGCTTGCGCTGTGCCAATTGTGCGCAAGGCTTAAGCTCTTGCTAAACCCCGCAGTGTGGGGGCAGGGGTAATAGATGTTGAATAAGCTCTTGCTAAACCCCGTAGTGTGGGGGCAGGGGTAATAGATGTTGAATGAGCTCTTGCTAAACCCCGTAGTGTGGGGGCAGGGGTAAATTCGATACCTCGAAAAGAAATCTCTTTCAGATTCCAAACCATTAAGGGCTACGCACAATAATTGGCGTAGCGCAAGCGTAAGCGCAGCGCAAGAAATATGAACCAAAGTTATCACATGGCCTCGTCTCCAACTGACAAGAGCGCATGAGCAGCATAACGGAGCGCAAGAGTTGGTTATATTTTATATTTTTGCGTTGCGCTTGTGCGTGACATAACGATCGACCAATAGGAATCTTGTTCCAACTAGACAGCTGTGGCCTCGTCATACTCGCTCAGTCAAATTAGTAATTGTTTTTAGTATATTATTACGTGACTTTCGTTTGTATCAGACTAGAGCCCTAGCCCTGTATACTGTCACTAGCCTTCAATTTCAATAAATAAAATAAATTCACAACAGATGTTACCTCCTCATTCTCAAGTGTGCACTGTATCAATTATATATAACGAAACTGTTTTACAAGACGTTGACTATCGCGGATAGAATTTGTTGAATGCGAGATAGGCCTATGCGTAGAATAAAACGGATACAGTATAGGTAAGCCGTTAATTATAACTGTATACGTCTTGTTTCATGCCTGTGTATGCAGGCCAACCCTAGACCGATGATAACAAGTGGCAATATTGAATTTGTAGTATGTCCCTAACCCTAACCTCAAAGCATGGCGAGTGCAGACGACTAGACAGCCAAAACTTGCGTTGCGCTGTGGTTGTGTTACGTGAATTGTGCGTTGGCATCGGCCTTACGTTGCGCTTGCGTTGTGTTTATGCTTGCGCTATGCCAATTGTGCGTAGGGCTTTACATTTATAGGCCTGGTTTTTCAATCGGTCACTAACGGGGCCGTTGGTTGACGGTCCGTTATCTGCATAGGGTTTGTTGGGTTACAGATTACGGACCAACTAAAGGCCCCGTTAATGACCGATTGAAAAACCGGGCCTTATAGAAATATTGAAACCATCCCCCAAACCCTCCTCTTAAGTTTTAACGTTTCCGCCTTTGTAGGATTCTGCGAAAGGTACATATGCAAAAAGCAAGCATACGTACCAAGTATCCCTAAGGAACAGTAACATATATTCCTCCAATTGTCATAAGTACAGTTTATTTGTAGTACTCTGATTAGAATTAATGCGACCAAACCAATCATTTCCAGTCTGCTCCGTAGCCGTAATCTCTTGATTATTATTGCACATAGACTCGCCCACCCGTCTTCTTCAGAACTCCTTGCAACGTAGGCAAAACCCTTAGAGGCGTAGTAGACAAAGCCGATGCTTAGCATTGTTGGAAGTTTTCGGCCATCGCTTTACATTCCACCCTCCCCTTTATAGAGGGATCGAACGGTTCGATTAAATTGGGTTAAATTCCTGAACGGGGGGAAAGGGCATCAAGTGTATTGTTATCGTACCGCCAGCCTGACGAGGACATTAGGCCGCACACCCGACGTACGTTGAGGTTTATAGTTACTTATAGGCCAGAGAATCGTTACGAACCATCACTATAGTTGACCCAAACGAAAGTATTCTGATTCTTACGACACAGCCGAGTCCAAGGTCACAACTTAATTTTCTACTTCGCTAATTCCTACCACAGGTCCATTGGTGATAATTTAAGACCTTTCGTTGGTTACTTGTAACGGTGGGTGTGGCCATACCACATGTGAACTCGACTAAGCCGGACCATGCATTTACGAATGTGTGAAGAACGCCAGATATCTGTTGATTTTCTTGAAAAGGGCAGTAGACAATGACCTGAGATCGGTATGCGAATACTTTCGTTTGTGACTATAGTACATCAGCTTTATGAAGGGAGTGAGTGAGACAGAACATTTACAGAGATAAAACTTGTACGCTTTAGCGGCCCGACTCACAATTATTAATTCTTGGCTGTCGGGTGTCGCTGCGTCTACTCTAATGTCTATTGTCTCTTCAAACTCTGAAGATGAACTATGCAATTAGTTCGAAACCTCAGGTTTTAATCAACAACGGACGCGACGACACCCGACAGCGAAGAATTAATACTTTACAGAGGTGTTTTAGTTTTCGTTATTGGAAAGCTTTATATGGAATGATGGTTGAAGAGCGTAAGCTAGAAGTGGTGATGTCCACTTCAATGGCAGCAGCTGCTATTTCCGTCAGATATAGAAGCGTTACACATGACATTAGCGAGGACATGTCTGCAATAAAACAATAAATGTAATATTTTTGATTATCGGCGGATGCTTTTATTTCCCATGAGCTAACGCAATGGATTTATTGAGACTAGATGATTATATTTGTGCTTAAGTTTATTCGAGCCGATTGTCACACGACAATAAATTGAATTTGCTAGTGGACTTGTATGGTATCATATGGCGTTCTAAAGAACTGACTCAGCCGTCCCGTGTTTTACCAATAGTGTCAGCGTGTCCACTGCAGCCTATGTCCGTCTTTCAGTGTGTTAGTCAGGTTGGTTAGCAAGACTGCAGAGATTGTACCGACATTGTGGTAACCTGGCTGGCCTCATACATAACTTGGAGCCAGTTTCTTCGCTCAGTGAACACTGACCCAGTGCAACACTTTCGTTACGGTGATCGTTTGGGATCTGAATAGCAGCCAACCGTAGGTTACTATACTAGTCTCAACGAAAGTATTCGCATACCGATCTCAGGTCATTGTCTACTGCCCCCTTCAACCGTGCCATTGAAAGAAAATCAACAGATACCTGGCGTTCTTTCACACATTCGTAAATGCATTTTCGGCTTAGTCGAGTGCACAGGCGATTTGGCCACACCCACCGTTACAGGTAACCAACGGAAGGTTTTAAATCATCCCCAATGGACCTCTTTAGATTAAATGGTAGGAATTTGCGAAGTAGGTCACCTTGGACTCGGCTGTGCCGTAAGCATCAGAATACTTACGTTGGGGCAACTATATTAAGGTATTCGCTATTAATATATCCGTCCTGTGAGATATTCACAGATCCTATATATCAGATGAGATAATAAAACAAGCATTATACAGACGAGTGCAGTTCAGAGTGAGTTCAGTTCATTTTGTCCTTCAGGCGACAGGGGATATAATAATTAATAATCTTTCGTAGGAATACCCGTTATAGGGTACACACCAGCTTTACCTGATGGGCCCCTCTTCAAGTGACTATAACTAGGTTATTAGGTATTTGGATAGTTGGGAAGGAATGTCTGGGGGCTTGTGTAGGTTGCATTGAATTTTATGGCCTAAAATGCGATTTTAGGGCGCGATTAACAGAGGTCTTCCAGTAGCAATACCGGGCGTGTTATTCAAATTTTAAGAAAACGATATTCGAGGTAGGCCTACGGCCATTAGTGTTACTGTGACAAGTACTAAATATGGTCACTCGCAAAATGTAAGCGTGCGAGCGGATTTGACAAGGTTTCCTGGGCGACGGGGGGCCCTTACCAAGTCGCGGACACGCGGCGCGCGGTATTTAAAAATAATACTTAAAGAGTGGGGTTAAGATTTTTTTAGCAATACACAGAGAAGTATTTACATCATAGGAACTTTGTGGTGGCAGCCCGGGGGCCCGGACTGCCGAAGGGCCCGGATTTGCTCAGAGGCCCGGGATGCGATCGCATCCCGGCATCCCTAGCCATTCCGCGCCTGAAGGGGAGCTATACATACAGTGGTCAAATAATTGGACATCGCGTATACCCATTACTACGTTATACTCTCTCGTTATACGCTGTAGTCATAATATGACAATAGCTGACTAGTACGTCGTTAAACAACAACACATAATTATACAGTGTACTATTTATGGAAGATGCATCTGTGAAGGTTAATATTTTGTATAATGCTTTTGTTAATTTGAAGAATTTTGGAAACAAATATAGCCTATATTCAAAAGTTTTCAGTGTGCCAATTTGTTTTTGCACCGATACACTGTTTGCTTTTAGAGAAGACCGTCCAAGTCTATTTGTATGGGTATTCAAAGAACTAAAAATAATATCTGGAATATCCCTAAAGTTTCAGAGCATTTCTAGAACTAAAGAATCGCCGTGATTAAGTAAGCACATTTAGCTTTAACTAGATGGAAAAATCTCTTTAGCTGTAGTCACAAAACCGCATGAATTTACAGCAATAGTTTAATAATATTACTTTTTATTCAAAGCTCTGAGGCAAAAATTGCAATATAGTGTCAGGTTCTATCATTATTTTATAATGAGTTCTTTAACTTGACTGACTGCAAATGAGCTTCGGTTATTCGACGCTTGAGACTAAATCAGCCACGTCTCGTTCAATCCGGTAACTTGAGCAGAAATAACTCCTTCTACGGCTGCGGTCTCGGAGAATACGAGATTATGATTTATATCCAACCCCTTAAGGTCTTGATCGGAGGATAAAAATCCTATGCATTTGTAAGTTCCTGTCAGGTTTCCTACAAGAGAAGCCCAAGACGCGCTGGACACGAACCTACAGTCTACAATCACATTCTACGTGATAAGGAAGCCACAAAACAAACAGTTATCGTCGCAACTTTCATAACTATTCTAAATTCGTGTCAATAGTTTACAATTTGAATTGTCCCCGGTTTATCACTCAAGATAAAAAATAAAAAGCACCAGAAGATATGTTAGCATGAAACGCGTATATAAAATTCGCCATTTCGCTATCGATTGAAAAGCAATGAGGAACTGTTACGTCTAAAAGTCAAATACATTCAATCATTTTCAATTATAATCTATTCAGTATAAGTTAAATGTTGGTATATGGTGCGTGCCAGCTCTGTCATATAGATGCCACTTTGATAGGCTATCTATAGAACCTTGTAACTGAGCATCTCAGGGCGGAATCGAATAATATTGCTCTTATAATATGAAATTCCTTAAAGAAAACCGGGTAACTTGATTGTGTTGGGTTTACTCAATAAAACAGAATACCAAAGACGGATTTTGCAATCCTACTTCTTAACAAACTTAAAAAGTAATTCAATGAATATTTTGAGATTTATTGTGTCTCCTTTCTTAGAGTTCTTTTAAGTTTCTATCCGTTCAACAGCTTGAAAAATGTGCTTACAAAATATACGATTTTGTTAGAAACACATAAGACGAATTATTTATTAACATTTGAGTTATTTATTCTCTTCGTTTAAGCTACAAAAGACAAATATTGTGGAAATGATTGAGAGAGTAGGAATTGAACCTTGTTTATATATGTACACGTTCTACCACTCTTGGATAACAGAAAATAACTAATAACAGGAATCTATTTAGCCGGCGCAGTTGGCCGAGGCCGATTAGGCGTTGGTATTGCTTATATATATGTGACGTCACGAACATTGTTGGCGGCCATATTCCCGTACAGCAAGTATTTGTTGTAGAATAACAAATGAGCATATTGCATACCAAGAATAGCAAACCGCGATCTCTGCGTTCCAGGTTCGAATCCTGGCTTGAGCACGGATGTCATGTGGCGTTTTTTCATCCTCGTAATCACCCACTCACCGTCTCGATTAGCCTCGTTGCAAAAATATGTGACGTAAAACCCCAAATATCATCATCACAGGAATATATAATTTTGTATAATCAACATAACGAAAGAGACGTGAATTCATTTAGAATGTCACTAAGCTAAAGTAAAATATTGTGCTCGTGGCTGGGCGGGTGTGTGTATGAAGTAGACCCACACATAAAGATTACACGATCGAAACTATTGAATGGAGTTATCATAATATTACATGAACAAATAATTTTTTTAAAAACAACGCTTATATTTAAATGCACTAAAAAGTAAAAAAATAAAACTACGCCCAGCAAATTTTTGCCTCACTCGGAAAATAAAAGCGTTGGGCGCTTTCGGTATTGACATAGATTACAGTAAGCAGGGAAAGCACCCAATGCTTTTATTTTCCGAATGAGGCAAAAATTTGTTGGGCGAACATTTATTTTTTACTTTTTAGTGCATTTAAATATAAGCTTTGTTTTTAAAAAAAATTATTTTTTCATGTAATATTATTTTATACTTTTTAGTCTTAAAGAATCTTGCAATCGAATATGTGCTCACTGGACGTGTCCGAATTTAGAAGACTCACTTGTGTAGTTGTACTTGTTAACTTCACTCGCAAACTAGCGTGCTAGCATTGCAAACTTACATGCAAACATATCCGATACTTTCGTCACGAATATTTTGAGTCCGGCACAACCAGCGGTAATTCAATGCCTGCATCTGGTTGGCCCATCCTCACTAGCTGTGACTAATTTCCCATAATAAGCTAATTGTTTTAATTAATTATGATAGCTTAATTGATTATTTAGTAAACATGACAATCTACATGTATTTTCATTAAGAATACGTCTGTGGGAAAACTTACAGCTCGATTCGACGTTGAAAAGTGGGTGAAATATCGATTCCAATATAAAACATTAAATAATTAATTATGATGAAATAATTGACAATTTAGTAAATATGACAATTGATTCATATATTTTCATTAAGAATACGTGTGTGTAAAAAATTTCAGCTCGATCGGACATCTATAAGTAGGTGAAATATCAATTATAATATTCCGTCCTTACAAACAGAGAGACAAACACATGAAGCTAATGTAAGCGTTGTAATAAAAGGTAAACAGTAAACATCCTTAAGGCAGGACGACAATGAATGTTCTACAGCTTCCATCAATTATCATAACAATTTAGCTTAAAATTGTTGAAATTATCAAAAATTTACAACAAATATACAAGTTATACAAGAATTCCAATTATATAAGAATTCACTTACCGAATACCAGTTTAGTTTTTATGAATTAATATTCTTGAAGTTAAACTAAACTAAACTTAAGTAATTTAGCCTTAATAAATCGGAACTAAGACTTAGGAAGGCGAAGTGCAAATGGTCACTTTATATATATATATATATATATATATATATATATATTCATTAATAATCAAAACTAATAGACAAATGCCGTGCGGTATTGAAAGTGCAAACAGACAACAAAATAAAAACATGTTACATGTCACATGAGAAACATTTTAATAACATGATTGAATTATTGCAATGCAGTTTATTTATATAAAGCAGCGACCCCAAGAACAGTTCTCCCTACTGCACTTTTTGAAGTACACGAGCATAATATAAGTTTGCAGATAATATCCGAAAGTCTCCGGAAACCAGCTGCTACAATTGAATTCACTTATTCTTTAGGACGACTACAATTTATATATCGTCAATCATCAACGTTGAATTCTTTATTTCTGAACGTGGCATAATATTTTGTGATAAAGTTTGATTAATGAGCTGCAGTAAAGTCCCTTCTGGCATGTTGCGAATTATTTACAAACACTTTTTTGTTTGTACTTTAAAAATAAATTCTTCCAAACTAACATGATACCAAAACATCAAGAGCGACTTTGAATGGCGACCGTCTACAGATTATGGTTCTTGTTTGTTTTCGTACGAGCTGATTTAAATACTAAACACCTGCATTGTTTGACGAATTATTATTACATATTTGTATAAAGAGAACACAAGGCGACTCCATCCTATTTCACTAATTGCATTGTGCTTGATTATTTAATGCCCGTA